>LR990659.1:56963-1256963 GCA_905147715.2 Xestia xanthographa | reverse complement strand
AAACAGTGCTTTTAAAGTTTGTGCCATGTTGTCCCTTTCTTGCACGCCGTGTTGTGAGCCTTCGGTGCTACGATCTTTTTTTTTCAGAAGAGGTTTCGTTTAAATCTCCCCAACCAGTTAGAATCTGCAATACTCAATTGATTGCTAGCATGGGTGGGGGTAGGGGCTAGGGGTCACTAGTTGCTTCTGTGCGTCAGCACTGCAGGGGGCCAAGGACGGTCCTCCCGCATCTCGCATCCCGGCTGACGCAGCTGCGGACCTGTACATCTTTACCAACTGCGCTACAGTTTACAGCAGCGTTCATCGAGGACACATTTCGCTAAATGTTTAGGTTGCGTTTCATATTTACATATAAAAATATAAATGGCAGGTTTGGACGTCGCAAAGCGCCATTTACTGCTGAGCAGTAGCTCTACTAAGTTTCAATTCACGGACAGGAGTGTTATTCGATTTTGACTTTGAGAGTAATATGTTCACCCCTAATAAATACATGGATAAAAACATAACTGGCTAAATGAGGCTGTACCTTTGCCGAATTCCCTTTCGGGATAACAGGTGTGATGGTAAAATCAGTTACACTGTTCATTAAAAGAAAATGTGGTACGTTTTGGCAAGTGGCTCCTGATCGAAAGCACCTGTAATGGCGCTGTATTGCAGATGCAGGCCAAGGTCGCGCCTGCCGCATCTTGGCCCGGTCACAGCTCCGCTCAATATTACAGATACTAGTACTTCTTTACTAGGTACTCCACTTCAATACTTTACATCAGATTAAGTCAATATCGATTGCCAACTCAAAATTTTCGAATTAATGACTATTCTTAGACAGTTGTGTGAAATAGCTATAATGCGGTAAATTGACAAAGGTGTCAATTGCTTTACAATTTTCCCGGGCAGCACTTGATACACACATGATCTTGAAATATTGAGATATTCAACAAGTAAGAATATATCCAGATCTCCGGTTACTGATCGCAGTTTTTAACTTAATTTATGCGCCTCATGATCGACTTCGGACACAAAGGTCAATTGGATGATGTAAGAGCCCTTTGTTCAGTAAGACTCATTGTGAGCGGTAAAACGTTGCAATAAAATTGAATGGATATCGCTCCTTACAGAATCTAAAAGAAACCCCGAAACCCTGCAGCCAGCAAAAATCCTTAATAGCCAGAGGGCTATTGAGGATTTTTAAATAAAGCTATTATGTAAACAAAATACTGAATTTCTGTAAATAATTACGGGTGTGTCTGAATGAGAAATTATCAGTAAATACAAATTATCGCGCTGCAATTATGGGTCAAGGGCGGGTCTGGCGCCCCCCCCTGCGTCCTGCCCGCACCCCGCTACTCCCCCGCCGCGCCCCGCTTCCGGCTCGATATCACCGCGATACTTCAGCAGCTCATTCATACCTGTGTGTGCACAGTCAAGGGTTATGAATTAATGGCGTCTTGTATCGACGCGACGCGGCGAGAATAGCTCGTGTGGCGGTCAAAGATTAGCGGGTGACAAGGTTGACTGCACTTAAGTACGTATGTTCCCTTGTGGAGACTCTTGTAATCGCTGTTAGCCTTACATTTAAGCTTGATCCGTTTTAGTTTTTTATTTACATTGTTGGACAAAGACTCCCATTTATTCGGAACCAATACCAACCTCCTGCTACTTCCTGCCTGCTATCTTACAGCGAACTTTACTACCTCATGGACAAAATTAAACGGTTTTTGTTTAAATGAACTAAATTTATCAAATTAATCTTATAGCTACTGTTCCAACCAATCATAAAAGTAATGATCACATGACGGTTCAAAATAGAACCCGAAACTGGCGTTAAAATCATCATAACTTTCAATAGATCTGAACTAGATAAAACACACGTTGAAGGGATATTCTGTGCGAAGGTCATATAAAAATTGTCACATTTATCATTAAAATGGAATCGTAAACCTAACGCAAAGTAGGATCTATGTATGAATAGCTTCGCATGCCTGCAGGCGACAAGTACCGAGCTAACCGGGTATCAAGGACGATGAGACGTCCCGGGCAACGTTGCCCGGTCAATATTTACAGAGATACTACCTATATCACCTGGGTATGTAACGTGTACGTGGTATGTAACTCTTTTTACCTTATTCTTCAAAGGTCATCATCATCTGCCTAGCCTTTTCCCAAACTATGTTGGTGTCGGCCAGTCAAACCGGATGCAGCTGGAAGCTAGTATTTTACATGGAGCGATTGCCTATCTGACCGCCACAACCCGGTAACTACTATATATACCCTTTGGTAAGACTGGTTGTCAGCTGCTTCTTATATCTTGTAAAATACTACGTTTGCAACAGTCACTGCGGGGAAAACAAATAAGAGAATTTGCTATGAAGAAAGATCAATGTTCTTCCATTCACCCTGTAAATTCACTGTGAAAGCACACACAAAGCCAGATGGATAAAGTAACAACTTAGTCAAGCGGGACGTAACATCTTGTAGCAATTCTTTATGGAAACTGAACTCCGCAACAGGTCTTCGAACTGTATAAAGAAAACAAAGGCACGCTGTGGTAAGTATTCCTTTATTTATAGGAGAAGGTACCAAAAGCGATTTCTGTGACTCCTAGAGCGATAATCTACATCAACGTACTGTCATGATCACACACGTAACACTCATTGACCACCACACCTGTATTCCTCAAGAGGTAAGTCGGAGGTGTACCTGTAGGTACCGCATTAGGAGGCGAGCCTATTGTCATCAATCGGGACAAATAACCGGTCCCTGAGAAGTTCCTAGCGAAAAAACCCAAAACACAGCTGGACCTGGCTCAGCAGTACTGAAGTCATAGTGAGGTCTGTTATAAGTATACGACTAATGTAGTATACCTACAAACATAGGTATATAATAAACTATAACTCAGAATTCGATGAGTAATGTTCATATTTTGATAAATGACTTGACATGTAGCAGTATTTCAGACCTTAAGAAAAAAAATACATACACTCTGAAAGACACTACGCAGCCTCGTCTGTTACCAGGGATGCCTCTCCAGCCTCCCTTCCCATAAATCTACGTTACGTGGAGGGTATGCCGGAGCCCTAATAAAATTACTACCATCCTTAGCGAAATTATTCGGAAACTCAAACGGCTCTCCTTATAAAGGCGCTCCTAATAGGATGAAAAAAGTTAGGAGCTAACAAGACATGCTTATGTTTTCGTTTTATGTTGATTTTGATTCACGTGTTCTCTTTCTGTGATTAGGTACTTACGATGAAAAATTTGTTACAAGAGAAGGATAAGGGAGATGTTCGTAGCCATTGTCTATAAACAATTCTTTTTTTAGCATCGTATTGGAGGAGTCTGTAATGTTGCTATAATTAGTGGTAAATAAATAATTGTTCGTCATGGCTGGCTTATGCACTAACAGGGTTCTCAGCATAGTCATCAGTTCGTCACGTTTAGCGCAAATTAACAGATTGAACTTTATTTAAAACCTGATACATTTTGCTATACAAACAACAAGATTCTGGTTGTATTTTTCGATCCTGATTCCTGAGTAAAAAAAAAATTGAATCTTGCCCACTTACCAAAATAGATAACATCCAATATTCCTTTACTCTCTCCTCGTATTACACCGCACGCAATGGCTACTGAACATACAAAACTCACCGTATGCAGTTGGCTGCAGCTGCCCTAACCTTGGACAGAACATCCTCGCCGGTCGATACGTCAGCTACACTACATCAGTACAGTACAGCCGCACCGCCCAGTAAATACTCGCGGGACTGGTGCACTGTACTGTAAGGATGAGAGCATGTTGATGGGAATGATTAGTTGATTATTTTTTTTGTTATAAAGCATGTACTACAAAATTAAATGTATGTATTCATGGGAAAACTGGATAGGTACTTACCTACCTGTGCTAGGAAAGATTGGAATCTGGGAAACTGCGTTATAGGGAGGAGATCAAAACGTAGGGCAATTTTCAGGATGATCGACACTATCAACCTAATGTTTTAAAGATATTGTGTAGTTTAGTGCTGAGCTACCAAAACAAATATCATTCGTTTAGTCAATCTAAAGGTTGGTGGAAGATTATGGAAGATATCGCTGTCTATACATATTTATGAATAATCTAACAGTTTTCGTGTACAAATTGAGTGTAAGTACTCTATCTTTAATTAATCAATTATTCACAAAGTTTTAACGATTTATTATACACACGGTGCTAGTTATTCAGTAATAGAAAGACTTATAATAAGAAGCCTGACGATAGCTGTATTATTAAAAGGACCGGATCAGGAAATTACCAATAATCTTTCACGAAAATACACACTTAACTGAAAATAAAATACCCTATTATTAAAACCCTCAAATATCCCATTAAAACATTGAGTACTGTTTCTTAACTTGTTCGCGAGGGAAAGAACTTTTTTTTTTATTTGGAACTTTTTTCATTGATATTTATTTCTTTTGCGAAGAAAATTGTAAGTAATTCAATCAAATCCCATCCAAATTGAGATGAATGTATGGAGACATTACTTGAATGTGAATCTTTGGAAGACTCTCGTCCTCACGCCTTTTACGAGGGAACTGACACAAAAAGGTTCTCATCAGAGTAGGACAAAAAACTAGAGATCTTTATATTTTTTATTGCGCGATGTCGATAGCTGTTCGTTTTTATTCGATCGTTTTTGTAACAGATAGTTACAGTTACACTGGCAATGTTTCTAACAGGCTTTTTAATATCAGGTGAATCTTTACTAAGGCCCTAAATAATACTGTTTCTTCAACAGAAAGAACTAGAACTACGTACAGACAAATGCGCATTATTTTGGAAAACTAATGTGATTAATTGCAAGTTATTGCAACTTAATCTTCTCAAATTCTAAAACCGATTCTAAATTCTAATTCTAAATCTTCTTAATCAATATAACTTGAGCCCAATGGGTGGCTTCGTTAATAACTGTCTAGGATCTTCCGACATTTAGAATTCTTTAATCATCCGACTGGCCTCCAAAAAAGTTCCCAAAACTCGAATGGGTTTTTGAACTTCTGATACATGTACAGAGGTTTTTTTTTAAAGAACTTAAGTACGCCAACGCCAACCTTGTCGTCAAAAAAAGTACACTTCCTAAGTATATTCACAACAACGCTTGTTGAAAGGCGTAGCGCGCATGGCCTGACGGTCTGACGGGCGTAGCCATTAATAAAGTGTTTCCTTCCGACGGCGACGCGAGGTTTACTGCGCCGCGCGCCGTGACAATGTCGTGACACGCCGCGACAATCACCGGCTGCGTGGGTGTTGTTCATTCTCGACGGAATTATTGGAATTGAGAATAGTTCACACTCGAGAGAAATACATGGTGGTTTGGTTACGGACGAGAGATAGCAATTTCTCTTCTTGAGCTTGTTTAGTCCGACACCTTTGGTACCGTTTAATTTTGACAGTTCAACTACAATCATTGCGATATTTTCTAAAGAAATAATATTTCGTCTAAAATCCTTCCGATTATAATTTATATTGGGGTACTGTCCTGTTAAGTAACTATAACGATTCGGAAAGCATTGCATCCACAGAAATGCATCAGTGAGCCAAGGTCAATACAATATTGGGTATATTGTATTGACCTTGGCTCACTGGGCACACAGGACCGTCAAAAGGTCATTGGTAAGATGATGAACCAATGTACTTACGCTATAAGAGTGAATTTCTCAGGCGAAAAATTTACGCGTCTAGGCTGAAAACGCAGTGCTGCTTTACAGATAATGCAACAATTTTTTTTCTCAGAATTAAAGTGACATGAATCTTAATGAAGCCACTTAAATTATATTTATAAGACTATTACTTTTTATGAAAAAAATCGGTTAATGACGAATTATCAATTTCTGTGTCTTGTCCACAACACTTTCATACACAGCATTTACCTCTCAGGAAGATAATCTCCAACATATGCAGGAAAAAGTATTTTGATTGCGTTAAGTAATGATTGACCTACAAGAAGTTAATTAGTTTTGAATGTTTAGACTCATAGTTAATGAGTACATGTCAACAGTAGTTTTGTCCAAGCGAAATTACTAATTTCTATGGTCATTTTGTTTCATCGTCCTGAGCTTCCACCAATGAGTTTAAACGAACAATAAATGCCTGCTCGGCAAGAGACAGTCGTGCGCTTACGTGCAGTAAGAATGGTAGTGCACCATATCGCCAGGTCTTTCCGCCAAAAATGTAAGTACGTGATTTCAGTTTACTCGGAACGAAATTTTGCGATTTCGGTGATCAGGTTTTAAAAGGATTTTCGCAAGAAATAAAGGTATCACTTTTATGCATGCTAAGTAGCCTATGGTACACATTTAAGATTATACAAAATAATAGTCATAGCCTTGATAGTTTCTTGTAAAAAAATAAAAGTAGCCACGTTTCCAATTTCTGTGGGGCAATTTCTGTGGTTTCCGTGGCATCTGGGTGCCCACGGAAATTACACGACTCCACAGAAATTGTACCAATCAATTATTGTATTAATGTTAATGAAGATTATTGAAAATAATCAATACTTGTTATGCTGAAATTACTTTGACAGAACTAGGTCCTTAGCCCCCGACATTAAAATAAAATTGTATTACTATTTCTTGAAAGTCATTCAATTGGATTAAATGAACTTTGACGGTTGCATTCTCCGGGAGCTCCGCCTGGAAGCCTCGATCGTGCAGGCCTGGGTGACATCACCGGGCAGGCCTGCCGACGTTGACAATGAGGAAGGGTGGTTCAAGGAGGCCATGTCCGACATCTGCGACGTGCGCAGATGTCGAGTCCCCAGCATCTCCTCGTGGACCAGGGACCTGGCCCACGAGGAGATGCTGGGGACTCTCGACAGAGATCCGTGGGGGCGCTCTTACAAGATGGTGCGGGATAAACTCCACACCTCAGCCCCCCTACTGACACAGAGTCTTCGGCCTGAGCTCGTAGAGGACGTGGTGAATACTCTGTTCCCTTCGTGAGGGGAACATCCCCCCCCGCCTATGGCTTCGCCGCCTGCGATGCTGGAAGCGGACCAACAGGACGACGACGAAAACGCTCCGGAAGTGACTGGGGTAGACCTGAGAGTGGCGATACCTAGGCTCAGTGGCAAAAATACCACCACGGGACCCGACGGCTTGCCTGGCAAAGCCTGGGTCCTGGCCTCGGAGGCTCTCGGGCCCCGACTAGAGGGGCTCTTAAGCGCATGCTTGGAGAGAGGCCAGTTCCCGCTTCGTGGGAAGACGGGAAAGCTAGTCCTCATTCGGAAGCCGGGGTGCCCCGTGGGATCTCTGTGAATCTCGGCCCGTGGTGCTGCTCGGCAAGGTGGGCAAGCTATTTGAAAGAGTAATTGCAAACCGCCTCGCCGAGCACCTTGCGGGGACCGGATCTTGCGGAACACCAGTTTGGTTTCCGCAAGGGGCGCTCTACGGTGGACGCCATCATGCGCGTGAGAGCCCTCACGACGGGGGATGTGGTTTCCTGGGGTGGGGTTGTCTTGGTGGTGTCTCTCGACATCGCCAATGCCTTCAACACCATGCCCTGGAGCTGCATTAGGGAGGCACTCCGGTATCACCTACCTTCGTCGTGTGATCGAGTCGACTTTGAAATACCTAGGACTCGTCCTCGAAAGCCGGTGGAACTTCGTGGAGCACTTCCGACGTTTGGCCCCCATACTGGAACGGACCGGGGCTGCCTTCAGGCGGCTCCTGCTCAACCTGGGGGGTTCAAATGCCTCCTGCCGGAGGCACAACGCGGGAGTCATGCGGTTCAAGCACATCAGTCGTGGCCGGGGGCCACGTGGTGGGCCTGTGGACGGTAGGCTATAGGCTAGCTCGCCGTCCGTCCATCTCATGACGACAGACCGTGTCAACGTAGCGTTCGTGTTACACGCGCGCCTCAAAAAGAGTCAGCAATAGGAAGGGGTCCGCAAGGACCGAAGCCTTCCAGGGTTGCGGGACTGTTCGAAAGAGATACCGTGGCCCCGAAACACAAACGGCTATGAAGGAACATGAATGGGTTTTAGTCAGTAAAAGTCTGAAAGTCTGACTCCTGCTTCGCCCAGAGCGGGAGGAGTCATTTGATGATTTCCCATCCTCTTCATAGAAGTAAAAAACATAATCAGTTCCTTGATTGCTAATTTTGTAAGACTGATTTAAGCAATAGTACACCACGTTGTATTTTTAGAAATGCTTATTAAAATGATCAAATCGTTTATTTGTGATACATGGGTTACATGTAGGTGTTCATTACATAATTACGATGATAATATATACAGGGTGGAATTTTGTAATGCCACCTGGAGGGAAAGTACTCTTAATACCGGAGATAGCAAATTTTACTCAAAGGAAACATTCCTTCATTTAAAAAAAATAAAAAAAATCTGCATTCAAAGATTTTGAAAATTCGCGTGCCATACTCGGGAATCGAACCGTCTAAATTCCATAAATATAACAACCTGTACTTTTATGGCACCAATCGATAGGGTCAATCATAAGGATCAAATCCCTCTAACAAACATGATAATGAAAAGAAAAAATGAAATCTTAAGTTATAAATTCAATGTGATAAATTCATTAGGTGCGATAAAGCACTTTAATAAAATGATGGACCTTTACAATTGAAGAGAATAAGATTGCAGAAGAAGATTGCAATTTGCATGTGTTTGTTTGTGCAATTTGCAATATTCCTATGTAAATAGTTCTTCGTCATTTTAATTAATAAATGTCGTCAAAAGAGAATTGTTTACTATGTTCGTAATTGGATGGACCTTTGACTAAAAGTGCTTTATCTTATCCCATTGAATTAAAAGTTAAGATTTCATAGTTTCCCTTTCATTTAATTTATCGTATTTGTTAGAGGGATTTGATCCTTATGATTTACCCTATCGATTGGTGCCATAAAAGTACAGGGTGTTATTTTTTTGGAATTTAGATGGTTCGATTCCCGAGTGTGGCACGCGAATTTTCAAAATCTTTGAATGCAGATTAATTTCTTTTTAAAAATGAAGGAATGTTTCCTTTGAGAAAAAATTTGCTATCTCCGGTATTAAGAGAACTTTCCCTCCAGGTGGCATTACAAAATTCCACCCTGTATATATATTAACGACGATATTCGTATTATATCAGTTTTTTCATTAAACCTTATCTTTCTTTACATATTATTAAAAAACAATGTATATTTATAATAATTCACAATTTCGGTGCAAACGCAGAATTTCTGTGTCACCAATACAATTTCGGTGGCAATAATAAAATTTCTGTGGCTCGCCAATTTCGGTGGCCCAAATAATTCTCTAAGTAATTTAATTATAATATCCCCTTTCAGAAAATGTATATATAAGGTGGATATGTTGCGCTTTATTATTAAAGTTTTTCAAAAAACCTGAAAATGAAAATGTCCATGGAAATTAGGTAAAATATCGAGTTGTTGAAATTGACTCATAAATTGACTATTCTGTCTGATAGTACTCTGTCCGTCAAATGGAGTTCGACGTTCATCTTCTAAAATAGTTTTCCCAAGACAGAATTATTGTATTCCCAAACTTACCCTTTTACGGTGAACGTGTGACGTTTAAAATATTCAAACAAAGGAGGGAACTAATCTGCCCTATTCACACATCAGTCCAGGAGCTCATAAAACATGAACACATAAAATGAAACACAAAGGTATGACGAATCACCCCTGACCCTCATCAGACGCACCGCCGAAGCAAATTGAAAACGGAACATTTAGATCCCATCGCACTCGCTGATGCCTATAAAGGTAAACCAATTTTCCCGCGGGGCGGGGGGTGTAGCGCTGTCCTTTTCACCCCTTACATCCCGCGCCGCACACTGGGGGGGATGTGGCCCGACATTGACCCGCACTGCGCCGTGCTGCCTGCACAGGTGCGTCATTCATGTACCCCCCTACACCCCCTCCACAGCCTGCATAGCGAGTACATGTTGCAATGGCTTGTTACCGGATCAAACTAGTTCGTCGGAAATTCGCTGCAAACTGGACGGGAAATGATATTTGTGTGGAAATTCTTTGAACGGCTGAAAATTAAATGAAATTCTTTTAGCATAGTGAAACCAGACAGTTTCACTATGCTAATTATTTATCAAGCTTAACGTATTTTCCGCGAAATAAACCAAAAGCTGCTTCATGAATTTTCAGTTCAGGTTAAGTCCGAGCTATCTAGTTAATGCAAACACAGCTAAGTTCTTATCCCCCGCTTAAACCTGTTTCGTAAACTCTCTTTTGGTACACAACTCAGTTATTTCGCCCCTTTGGCGGTAAAGTAGTGCTGGCTTAGATATTACGGAGTCAATGGTCCCTCCGAGACCGCCCGCTGTAAAGTAGCTCGCAGGTACCTACGTTATCTCGGGAAAATGGAGGCTGTGGTACCTATGAATAGCAGGGCATTTTCGTCTTTGTTACATACTATTTTAGGGTAAATATCTGACTACAGATAGGGAAAATATCCCTGTGTTATGTTTGAGTCTATATTCTAGGCTACCTAACCCTTTTTTTACCGTGATAACCTCGGGTTGAAAACTAAATCTTTTTTCAGTAGGTAGGTAGGTATATCCCATGTTATAACCTCAAAATGAGGACCTGGACCATGGCAGTCGCTTTTAAACCGTTTCGTATTTCTAACACCCGTATCTATAAATAAGTTAAAGTGATTACTTGTGTAAAAGTAATTATTTATCCTATTAATAAGTAATTGCTTGAATTTAGAACTGTCAAAAGTTGGAATACTTTTCTTTCGTTTCTTTGACGGGTCCAACTTCGTTTAAATTATTGTCAAAAATGTAGTAAAAAGTATGCGTTGCATTACTTAAACTCGACTAATTACTTTAACTGAACTATAGATACAAATTAAAAAAAACCACTTAGGCAACCCCATGCATTTTATTTTCATATATCTTGCCTTGTTAGTTAGTTAATCTTGCAACTGAATTTCAACATTTCAAACCAGTTCCTCCCAACCGATTAAACTTGCACACACCACCTTTGGTTCTAGTGACAATACATTTTATGAACGGCATGACTTGATCCTGCAGCCAGTATCCCTTCCTAACGAGAGAACTCCTCAGCGGTTAAGGGCCAATACTACCTCAAATGGCTTAGCATGATCCTCCGTTACGCCTAAAATACTGCAGCATTAATTTTGAAATAAATTTTAAGTCCAATCAATAGATTTTTTGTAAATCGCTAAAAAATGATTTGTCCTCTTGTTCGTATGGATAAAGAGTTACGTGGCTATCTCACCAACGAAGAAAATGAACCTATGTTTATCATGATTGGAAGTGCTGCAAATAAATTATAGGTGGGTAGATTAATGGTACCACCCTTGTAGTAAATGGTAAGCAATAACTTAGTACCTACTCAAGAGCTCGTAGTAAAATAGTAGACATAAATAGCTCCTTACTAATTTTAACGTTAACAACATTCCTAAAACTATATTTCACTTCACGAGCAGCCCATTGAAATTCAAAATAATGTTAAATTGAAAGTAGTGAGCACGCGAGGATAATGTCAAGGTGTTCCGTGGTGGGACTGGGTGGAACCAATCGGCACGGTTATGTCTGTGGGGTGAGGTACCATGAAAGATGTGCCAGTATGACCTGTTAAGGAGGGCGGAGGTTTTGTGTTGCCAGCAATGAAGGGTAACTTTTAAACTGGACAGGAAGTACTTAAACAAAAGACTACCTTTATAGGTATATCACGCCTGTTATCCCCGAATGGGTAGGCAGAGGTATCACTACCATATTTCATATTTCACCAGTTATGTCTAAGTCCCATGTAATAGGTAGGGGGCAAGCCTATTGCCATCAGCTGGACACATATCCAGACTCCGAGCTGCTCCTAAGAAATTCCTAATCATCATCATCATCATCATCATCATCAGCCTATAATTTCCCACTGCTAGGACACGGCCTCCTCTCTATGAGAGGGAATGGGCTATAATCCACCACGCGGGCCCAGTGCGGATTGGTGGATGTCACATGTCTTCGAATTTTTGGTTCTAGGACATGCCGGTTTCCTAACGATGTTTTCCTTCACCGTTTTGAGAGCAGTGGTAATGATATAAATTACACAAAGTAATGCGCCTGTCTTGGTTCGAACCCACGACTTACAGTTTAAACAGTGTAAATTCCTGATGGAAAAACACAATAACACTTTTCCCAACGATGGGAATCGAACCCAGGACTTCATACTCAGCTCAACAATAACCCTTGCGACCAACGAGGCAGTCAACCAACAACAACAAATTAATGACTGGGCAAAGTTATGGTTAACTTTCTATAACGTACAATACCCGACAGGAAAAAAGGTATTCAGAGTGATATTACTCGGAACGGAATTAAAAATCATAATCAAAAGTCATTTATTCAAATTAGGCTGATAAATCAGCACTTTTTGAACGTCAAAGTTTACAAAAGACAGTCCCAAAACGCCCACCCTTCACCCCTTCCTATTGTTCTAGCTGGGAAGAAGAAGTGGTGGAACACACTCCCCAGCAACACATCTGTCTGTTAGGTTACAAGAACGAGATGAATATTGCTCGAAAACATGTGTGTATCTGAGAACCCACCGTGGCAACCCAGTCCAGGTGTTAAGCTGAGGTTGTGTCCTTGCCCGGGCGCAGTGTCACCCGGTGCTAATCCGCAGCCCGCGACGTCGCCGCCGCCGCCGCCCACCACCCGCGCCCTGGCCCCCCGCGTCCCCGCCCTGCGCCCAAACGTTCTGACACCGAACGGACTATAGCTATTTGCCTATTTTTATAATGTTCTCAATTTAACATGGTCACGTAAGTCATAGCACGAGTCCTCACTGCTGGGAAACTGATCTGTGTGGAGGAGTGGGCTGTAAGTCACCGCGCGGGCCCACATTTGTGTTTGTCGATCTATGTCAGATGTCGGGGATGCTCCGGCCCATCTCGTAACTTTCCCATTTCGACAACTAAACAAAAGACGCGCGAAACAAGTGACAAAGTGTGCCAACTCGTATCTATTTTAATCTTCATACTATATTTGGTGTAGGTACTATTATTTGGTGATTATTATTTTTATTATGGTTGACGAGACGTCGTCAACCATAAATTTCAACTGTTTTTTGTACTGTACAGTCAGCTCCCAAAGTTACAAGGAAACCATTTGTTGATGTTGCTATTTTTTGTCTCTCTCTCTGGCACACTAAAGTTTGTTACGAGAGTACTCAATTTTGAATTTGAACAGAAAGTACTAGGAGAAAAGAATCAAAAAGGAGATGTTGGTGCCGCTGAAATCGTCTTTTTAGTGAATACCCAACAATAAGTACTAGGAGAACAGAACCGTGAAGACGATGTTAGTCCCGTCGTTTACAATACTACCAGTCTACTACTACCGACTACCAGACTTACAAAAGGGGATCGGGATATCATGTTACCCAGTTATTGGATTATTGTGGAGATCAGTTAAGCCGACTGTCCAAGTAAAAAACTGGTATTTTGTGAAATCTAGTTAGACAAAATGATGACGCTACGGTTCGACGGTACCTATACTATCAAGTAAATTAGCTTTTAGCAAATCTTCTCCATAAACGAGTTAAATTTAAAAAAAAAATTAAGGTGGTATTATTCTAACATTAAATACTAAAACAATGAACACAAAACTAAACCTTCCTGCTGAGAGAAAAAGAAAAGTCTACTAAGAAAACAAATAGTTCCAATAAACATGGTTTTAAGCTTTCACGGTTTAAAACTAAACTTATATAGTCACTTACGGGATATCTTCCGTGATTGTTATTAGTTTTGAGTTCCCGATATTTCGACGCTCTTTCAAGCGCTATGATCGCGGGTTGACTGGTCTTTTGTTTAGTTGTCGAAATGGGAAAGTTACGAGATGGGCCGGAGCCGTCGGGGATTATTTAGTTGAAAAATAAAAATACCACACCACATAAAATCATATATTATATTTATTTATATTATTTAATTATTTATCTCACCTCCACAACCCAGTTAGTACCTACTGGGTATACCTACGATACCAACGATGAATATATCAACGCCATCTATCGGAGGGCGAACTTTTAGCTCTCTGGCGTTGATGGCGTTGTTTAAGGTTTCGTTACATCGGAAGGTATAGGTAAGCCGGCGAGAAATTTTCATGTTTGAACCCCCTGGCTGGAGGCCTTAAATTCAAGGCATCCGCAGGACTAGTCCGGTTAAGCAGAAGCCAGTCTCTCTAGACTGAACTGCAAAATGCCTACAGAAAAAAAAAACACGTTTGAACAAAGAAGACCGAAGTTTGGTATTTAAAAACAGGCTGTTACAGTCCCCGGCACGTAACTTGGCAAGAGTCGTTAGATGCGCAGAAGTTGTTTTTTAGGTCTCTTTGGTGGTCAAGCGGGACGCGGGATATGACGTAGCGCCGATCCAAGCGCGCGATTGGTGCGTAAGTCGACCCTTGCCTCCCGCACCGCGTCTACATTCCGTTCGCTCCCGATTACACTTGCGTGCACGAAAGTTGTACCCTTTGTTTTTGTTGACTTTTAGTTTTAGTTTTAAATTAAGTTTTTGTTACGAGTTATTGTTATTGTTTTAAATTTAGTTTTTATTACGAGTTGTTGTTATTGTTTTAAATTTAGTTTTTGTTATGTTTGTTACATAATATGCCAAGCTCAAGTGGTAGTTCTAATTTGATGCCAGGGGTAACAGTATTATTAACCGATAGTGACGACGAGAACCTATAATTTTTAATAATAATACTTTTTTTTTCTTAATTAAAAAAATGCATATTATATTTTATTTATAACACCTAATTGACCTAATAAATGTCACGAATTCCTCTGCTTTGTTTAACTACATGATTAAAAATAAATGATGGCAATAACCATAATGACAATCAATAAAAGTGACCAGTTTTTTGTTCCACTAAGTGCACGATGCGCGTACTTGCCCCCACTACGCCAAAACCTTGCCAACTTACGTGCCGGGAACTGTAATAGTCACCTACCTAACTACATGTAGGTACGTGATTGTTTTGTTCACCATCCAAACATATTTGTACAAGGTCCCCACAGTCGAAGATTTTGCAAGTAACATTCAATCGTATAATAGTACTGGGGTCATGAAAGTGTTGAAAGTAATGTTACCTATAACATTAAAAAGATTTTTTGCCATACAATTAACGAACCACCAGATTTAGCAAAAAGTAGCGGCAAAAAAATCATTTTTGATTGCCAAAATTAGTAAATGATCACCAAAATTAATCCCCATTTTGTCATGAAATCAGAACCAAAAATTTTTATGAATTCAAAACTGCTTTAGGCGCGTTGAGCACTTTTTGGGTGAAGGAAAACCATTGAACTCATCGTCACGTAACGTAACGTGCGGTCACGCTTCGTAGCCGTTCGTAGCACTCGTAGCATACGCTACGGCGTAGCACCACATAGGCATGCGCGGGGCATTACCAGTGCTACGACTGGGGCGGGGCCTGTGTATACGTACTTTTTTGTTTTCACTTCTATTGGCAGTCCCCAAAGACTGTTCCGATTTCCGAGGAGCTCGTGGCTAAATAATAACAGCCGCTCGGGTCGATCTTTAGGTTAAGCCATAATCATAATCATAATCATAATCATAATCATAATCTTTATTTGCCAAAAGAATAACAACCTTACAAAAACAAAGAAAAAATATTACACTAGTTAGTAGGTACTTAGTTTCTATGCAGTTAAAGAATTATACACCCAATTAGTTACTCGGTATACAATAATAAATTCTGGTTGTTACGAAACCGAATTCACACTGACCCCCGTACTAGTTATAAACTGTATCACGGTGGGACAGGTTTCCTCGTTCTCAGTTAACAATATTATAATTATTGCCGATTTGAGAGAAAATAATTAGGATAAGCTACTTCTTAAATATTATTACAAATCAAAACTGTGGGTAAAATGTATCAAACATTCAAATTGTTGTTCACTGATTCTTTAAATTTGTAGGTAGTAGCGTAAATTCACATAGTATATGCAAAAATTTTAGATGTTAAGTTTGTTTACAAATATTTGATCTGTTTTCTTGCTACTTTATATAAGACAAAAAAGATTGACTCTAATAACAAAAAAATAATTATAACATTAATCTGAACAAAAAAATAAAAGAATTGAAATAAAACCTTTTCTCCTTACTTTAACATGCCATACTTAGTGTTTTTTTGTACAAAATGTGTGTGTGTTTGTGTGTGTGTATATGTGAGTGCGTGTGTCTGTTTATGGGCGTGTGTGTGTGTGTGAGTCACAGTATATCATCTCAAAATATTTTCCACTTCATAGTAGTCTAGTTTTTTAAGAAATTCATCAATAGACTTTTTACATTCGCGACAGCTTAGATCTCTTATTTTATTTGTTTTGCTTATTTTATTATATAGGCTGGGGCCAAGATAATTTGGAAAGTTTTGAGCAAACTTAGTCTTACATTTGGGAGTATTATAAACTACATCCAACCTTCGCCTGAACCCGGAGTCAGGTTTCATTTTGTGTTGTGCAATAATTAAAAGCCGGATAAATAGTTTCCGTACAGAAAGTACATTCGTTTCCTTATATAGATCAGTTGGATACCTGTAGTTTTTAAAACACATTACCTTGAGAAGCGCACGTTGAGCTCTTTCAACTACCAGCAAAGTAGTTTTTGATGTACCACCCCAGATAGTCAAACAGTAGCTTACAATAGACTGACAGAGTGAGTAATACACAGTAGTGCGTAATTGCATTGTACAAGCACTTCTTAGTATTTTAAAGATGTATATCAGTTTTCGTATACGGGCACTTAGTTTTTTGGCTTGTTCTTTCCAGTTCAGATACTGATCAACAACAACACCGAGATATTTAGTAGAGGTCGTATTGTTAATACCGTAACAGTCACATGTTAGTACGTTATTCTGACATTTATGTACTTTTATATCTATGGTGTTTGCTGGAGGCTGAGTTTTAATTGATGTGCTGAAGGAGATGTACATGGTTTTTTGGGCATTCAAGGTTAGCAAATTGTTATCAAGCCATGTTGCCACTGAACGCATTCCTTGATTTGCTATGCTATTTATATCCACCCATGTTTTTGCTCTAAATAACAAAACTGTGTCATCGGCAAATGTGACAATTTGGCCCTTGTTCATAAAAAGGTTACACAGATCATTGATATAGACCAAAAAGAGCGTTGGGCCCAGCACGCTCCCCTGTGGGACTCCGTATACCATATCGACCTCATGGCTATATTCATCTTTGATTTTTACACTCTGTTTGCGGTTACTTAAATAATCCCTAAATAAAGCCAGTGGTATACCTCGAATTCCCATGCATTCGAGCTTAGCAAGGAGAATGGGAACGGAGACCGTGTCGAAGGCCTTGGCGAGATCCAAAAATACACCCAAGACTCTATCTCCACCATCCAAACCATCAACAATAAAGGAAGTTAGCTTATGCAGGGCATCACTGGTAGATCTGCCTTCCCTAAATCCAAATTGATTGCACGAGAAAAATCCATTTGACTCTAAATATTTCTTTAGTCTACAGTTGATTAATTTTTCTAAAATTTTCGACAAACTAGGCAGCAAGGAAATAGGTCTATAATTCGACACGTTATTTCTGTCCCCAGCCTTAAAAATTGGAACAGTAACAGACTTTTTGAGAGCCAGTGGAAAGGTCCCCGTGGTAAAACAGGTGTTACAAATACTAGTAACTGGCTTTATAATGGCATTCACCGCTTTTTTTAAAAACTGTGTTGTTATACCATCCCACCCCGACGAACCAGTATTCTTAAGATTGGAGATAATGCGTTTAACTTCGCTCTCATCTGTTGGGAATAGCATAAACGAATGCAGCGGTTGCTTATTTATTTTGCATATACTACACGTCGATCTTATCTTGTTCACACGGCTGGTGCGTGATGTGTGTCGTCGAGTAGCGTATTTTCTACTTAATTGACTTGACGCTAAGGTAGAATTTACTTTGCTTTGTTTTCTCGGAATATTTAATAATGTAATTAGTACAGCACGGCTAGTCACTATGAGCGCGAACGATGGAATGTCAATGCCGTTCTGTCAATGCCGTGCTTGCCTAGGTTGGTCTGTGGATGGGTGACCACCCTTACATACCGAGTTTCCTCCGTGCCTCGGAAAGCACGTTAAGCTGTTGGTCCCGGCTGTCATTTGTAGATCTTTGACAGTCGTTACAGGTAGTCAGTGGCCCATAAAGTCTGACAACCAGTCTTACCAAGGGTTATCGTATTTCCCAGTACTAACTGGGTTGTGGAGGTCAGATAGGCAGTCGCTCCATGTAAAATACTGGTACTCAGCTGCATCCGGTTAGACTGGAAGCCGACCCCAACATAGTTGGGAAAAGGCTAGGCAGATGATGATGAAAGACTGTTCCGATTTTTTTTTTTTTTATTTTATGACCACCAGAAATTGAACTGTTATGCTCTTGCATCCCAGTCGAGGGAGACCCGGTCGACGGAGCCCCGTTTCGTGGGGCTCCTACTTCTAAATGGATTATAAAAAAAATAACCACGAACGTTCTAAACTAATCTATCCGTGTCGGGGTGCCCCAAGTCGGCCTAGGCAAAACTAGTTTGTCATCAACCACCACATTAAAATTTGGTGTTCAATTTACTTAATTTGGTGATGAATTGATATTTTAGGTGATAGATGTTAGTGGTCACAAAGTTATTTTTGGTGGTTATTATATTTTCCCCCGATTTTTTTAAACGAGTGGAAACATTGGAACTTTGGGCCTTCAATAACTCTGTAACCTTACCTTATGATTTTATGATTGCTTATGTACTAGGATTAAAAAGCCGTTAATTCACCGAATTATTCCTAGAAGATAGTCCCCCATTCCTCAGTGTCATGGTAACCCTTGCAGACGACGCACAGTGGATCGTCCCCATACAAGAGGTCGGACATAGAATGAAAAATTAAAAAAGTATTTAATTTAAAAAAAAAAAATATACAGTTGCATTCCTCTATTGAAGAACAACAAAAAATGTTACTACGCTTTTTTTATTTGACCAGCACTTTAGGAGCTATTCGATGAAAACTGTTATTTTTGTATGGAAACGAACACAAAAATGTCTGTATCTCATGATTCCCTCCTTGTTTCGATTTGCGGTTTTCACTACTGTCTTTTACCTATTTTATGCCACGTTTTCTTCAAGGACACATGGTGCCCGCAGAGCGCCCCTTTCGAGATATTTTGCCTATAGTAACTATCTTTGTTATTGTATTACTGATGGAATGGAGGTACATTAAGTATACTTATTACTGAGAATTAGTCATCACTAAGTAGTTCCTTAAATAACAGGTGCATTTGTGAGTACTTTAATGACTTATTAACGCTTTTGTTGCAATATAACAAAAGCGTTAATGAGTCATTAACTAACGACTACCAGTACTTGCTTAATCTAATTATTTATTATAATTACTAAGAATTACACATAAGAAGTTAAATGAAGAAAAGGTGCATTAGTGAGTTCTATATGTATATTGAAAAAAAAATATCGGTAATGAGTTGTGACATCGCATTAACAATAACAAATCAAAAAGAAAAGAAATGTTTTATGATGTTAATATAATTTTTTTATTTATATAATATAACACTGTAAAATATATTTAAATCTTTAAATAAATTACACTTAAACCTATAATAATTTATAAATAAAAAATAAAACAATTACTAATAACTAAATTGTAAATATTGATTATAATAAAAAATAAATAAACTAATACTACCTTAAAGTTACTAACAATTATATTACTATAAGACTTAAACTATATTTTCTTCGTCTTCATCAATAACGACATCATGATCATTATTGTCGTCATCTTCTTCAATGTCACTACATTCCGAAACTGCTCCAACTATTGTATCTGTTGAAATGTCAATAAGCTCCAATTCACTCTGGTCATGTATGAGCAAATCGTCCAGTTCTCTAAATGAAGATTTTTTAACTCTATTGGGCATCCTCGGTCGTAGGCTCGTTAGAAGAGGATCGGAAGATAAAAGAAGATTATGAAGAATGTCTTCATTAGTGGCGATGCTACTGTGCTTTCGCGTATGAGTTTCTCTAAATTTACGAAAATCCTTGTTTCTTGCTTCAGATGCTTCCTCAGACAAAAAACCTATAGGCACTACTGATAGGTGTTCCACTATCTGCGATCCATGAATCAGCAATTTATGCAAACTTGATGGCATGTTATACCATGGATATAACTGTACGAAGAAATTTGCTGTTTCATCACAATATAACTTGAATTTTTGGATTTCAATTTTTTCGCCTGAGGAAATGCATTGCAAAATTACAGCGAGTCTTCTAATTAAATTGACGTCTAATTTTGTAATTTCCGCAGTCGTTTCAGGGTTTGCAAAAAACCTTCTAGCAGTATTTCCAGTGTTTGTATTGCCACTACCCTGCTTTACAACATCCAGAAGTAAGCCTGTGTTTCTTCGGAAAGCAGCTTGAATAGCTTCTTTCTTATCTTTAACAATTCTTTTATTATCGTCACCTTTTGCTTGCCATGATTTTATGTCCATTCTGTAGGCAATGTGTAATAAACACTTCATAGACCGAATCCAAGCATGCAACGAACTAAATCCATGCTTGTATAAATCTTCGTTCACAGGTTTAGTTCTCACTTCTTCCAAATTATTCATCTCACTTGGGCGAGCTTTGCACAAATCACATACTGCTGCCGATGTTCCCGATATGATTGAATGTACCTTACCATCAATCATGGTTAACCACAGATTGTGCGTAACAGTAGCATTGCCGCAAGCAGTTGGGTTCAGTTCACGAATCTCGGTCTCAAATATATCCATTTCAGCCTTTACATTTGCTTCCGTTTCTTTCATAAACGAAAATGAAATCGGACGACAATATGTGGTTGACGATGGCCGATCATTCTGCCACATTGTGTTTCCACTAGAAGTCACTAACTTAAGAGGTACAAGACTTGCCATAAATACACTGGATAAATCTTGTTCACTTGTTGTTGTTCTTTGATGATAAATGCTTTGACTTGAAGCTCCATCAAAACCCCATTTACTGTGAAGCACAAGTTGTTCACCAGCATCAAAATTCGGTTCAAGTGAATCGATCAGCCTCCTAACTGTGAGATCAAGGAGGGCTTGGAGTCGTATCTTTGCTGAAGTATCAGTCACAGTTACGTCTTCTTTTGCCGGGTAACACTTAAGTTTTTCTTTCACTAACATGTAATAGCTTGGGTATTTCGCATGACCTTCTTTTAAACTAAAGTCCCTAAGTGTGATGTAACGCCACTTGGATAACTGCATGTGAACGTAAAGAGCAAGTGCTTTGTGAGTAGGAACTTCACTAAGCAAAGTATTCTGTTTAGTTTCCAGGACATTCAGAACGGTTGAGACATGTTCAGGATTTCCCAGCAAATGCTTCATGATTCTGGCCACATCATTTTTTCCGGCAGACTTAAGTGCACTTTCAACAGTATGTAAAAGCTCATCTGGACGACTGCAACTAGCCATATTTTCATCAACACGTCTTCTTTTCTGTCTACTGGATAAACCTTCAAAGCGTTTTCGAGGAGATTTAAATGTTGAAGTTGATGCATCTGATTTTGATGGACTGATTACCTCTTCTGTCTCATCTTTAGCTTCTTCAGTGTGAACAATATTTTCCTTAAAGCAATTTGGCCAAATGATATCGGAACTTAACCACTCTCTGTTCTTGTCCATGAACTTGTCGACTGTCCTTCTTGATTGCACCCATTTGGAGTAAACCCGATAGCAAAATCGTCGACACCAGTTCTTTAGATCCGACACATCATTTTCACTTAACTGGACGTTACTATTCGACTTCAATGTATTACATAAATTTTCATAGTCACGAAGATCTTTATGATTACGAAGAGCAACATAAAGATCAAGATAAGTAGAAAACCCACGGAAAGCCATAATGACAACACTTGGTAGAGGTTGAAATTACAACTGAATAATATTTGCAAAACACACTAAAATATATAGGGCAGCAAGTTGCAACTAGTAATGAATTTGATAAGCTAATGATGACATATGAGCCAATCACAATGCAGAGCTTAAGGGCTGTTAACATGGTAATTACAATAACTAATTAGATTAAGCAAGTACTGGTAGTCGTTACTTAATGACTCATTAACGCTTTTGTTATATTGCAACAAAAGCGTTAATAAGTCATTAAAGTACTCACAAATGCACCTGTTATTTAAGGAACTACTTAGTGATGACTAATTCTCAGTAATAAGTATACTTAATATACCTCCATTCCATCAGTAATACAATAACAAAGATAGTTACTATAGGCAAAATATCTCGAAAGGGGCGCTCTGCGGGCACCATGTGTCCTTGAAGAAAACGTGGCATAAAATAGGTAAAAGACAGTAGTGAAAACCGCAAATCGAAACAAGGAGGGAATCATGAGATACAGACATTTTTGTGTTCGTTTCCATACAAAAATAACAGTTTTCATCGAATAGCTCCTAAAGTGCTGGTCAAATAAAAAAAACGTAGTAACATTTTTTGTTGTTCTTCAATAGAGGAATGCAACTCTATATATTTTTTTTTTTAATTAAATACTTTTTTAATTTTTCATTCTATGTCCGACCTCTTGTATGGGGACGATCCACTGTGCGACGCGGCTAGGCCTCGGAAGCAGTTATGTCATAAATGTCAATCAAACGGCCGTAACGTTTTTATATTCCGCTAACTGAGCCCGGTGTGGGTTCTGTAGTACCTACTGTGAAGGTACTATCTCGTTCTATTTGCCATTAGCCACGCCAATTGTTTTTAATAGCTGCCGTGTTTTGGATGAACGGATGACAGAAATTGTTCGACGTTGTTAGATTTGTTTGATTGTCTTTTGTGTTCGTGAATTATGCCAACGGATATATTTAAAGAATTGTCAGTTATCGTATAGCTCGACTTATAACTTAAGGAGCTCAACGAAACGACGAACAATACCAATTAAGAAAGGACATTTGGGTAGGTCGCTTATAGTACTCAAACTGCCAGACAGTCGTAGGGAAAAATAAAATATGTGACCCACATGGTCCTCACATTCACTCACAATAATTAAATAAAATTATTAATAATTTACTAAATGAATGTCAATAAAAATACATCATTAAATGTCACAATAATAATAAAAAAATAAAATACTTAACAAATTAGATATCCATGTCAAATCATTCAATGTCAAATCGTTTAAAAGAAAGGAATTAATAATAAACAACCGAAGTTCGAAATTTCGCCATTCACAGAGCAAATTTCATTGGAGCAACTTAATCCCAAGCCACGAGTCGAGTTTTCGAGATAGTGATTAACATGATAGTAGGCTTTCAGGCATAACTTCCGTTTTATAAACGATTTGAATTTATTTAGGCTTAGTGCTTGAATATGGCTCGGAAGTTTATTGTAAAAACCTGTGCCATTTAAGCCTTCTGGGCACTGACAGCGATGTTGTCGAATTTTTTGACACCCTGTATTTATTTTACCATTTTGAAAATTGTACATAATATTTGTATTATTATTTTAGATAACTAATTTATATTTTGTAGTTTATAAAATTCTTAAGAGCATAAAGTTGATAGAAATACTTAGGTTAATTCATCAGGCGATACCTATGTGTATAATAATATACGAAATAAGGTAGGTAAGTACCTAATTCCTCTTACTAAGCTGTTTCTTGCGACAGACCCTAAGTGAGAGGCCATTTCTTATGAAATACCCTGTACCTAAGTAGTTCAAGATCGAGAAGGATCCTCTCATCCCTTTAGTTAACAGGCCTCTTCATGTTTTGTATGTCAAGAGAAAGGACGCATCCTCAGGCGACACAACAATTCTGTAAGATTTTTTTTTGCCAACTCAAGCCTAGGTTTAATACGTCATCCTGCCCATAACTCAAATTATTTGTGGTCGGCGCAGCGTAGGTAGGTATCTTCTTCTTCCATACTTCTCTAATATTATTCGTTTTCTCATCAGATGCGAAGGTTTATTAGAAGTTAAACTTAGCTCATTGAAATCATCATCATCATCAGCCTATTGATATTCCCACTGCTGGGACACAGGCCTCTTCTCTATGAGTAGGAATGGGCTATAATCCACCACGCGGGCCCAGTGCGGATTGGTAGATGTCACATGTCTTCGAATTTTTACTTCTAGGACATGCCGGTTTCCTCACGATATTTTCCTTCACCGTTTTGAGAGCAGTGGTGATGAAATAAATTACACAAAGTAATGCGCCTGCCTGGGTTCGCACCCACAACTTACTGTTCGTAAGTCGGGGCCACCACCACTGGGCCACCGCTGCTCTCATCAGCTCATTGAAATAAAGAAATGATTATTTATTTAAAATATCAGTTTACGCAAACTGTTTTAATTAACCATGCCTGTGATGTTTGACCACAATGTAACGTATCTAACAATCATTATAATGATCAACTATATAGAGTGCTGATCGATGTGCAGAATGCGGATTGTGCTAGTTAGCAGATTAAATGCTAATGGCGAGTGCCGCGTTAATGATCAGGTATTCTAGGCGGTCCTATTTTCAGTTTCCGCGGTTTACCAAGGTAGAATAGTCGGTAGGTAATTGAATTATTAATTATTTAATTATTATTAGTTGGAAGTGGAATAGTATTCTAGGTAAATTCAAATAAGGTGGGTACCTATTTGAATTTACGTCGACTTAAAGTTCAGCTGTCTCCATCACATATAGACGACTACAGCCAGTGAGCTAGGTAATAACCTCCTGTAGTTAATAGTTGTCTTCGTGTCAGTTCGGCTATTTCAGGTTAACCTTCACGCGCCAACCAGCTGACGTGGGTTACCCATCGATCAATGCCTCTTCAGTCTTGATTAAGACATCCTTTTTATTGACTGAACCCGGCTATCTACGAAAACTTATATGTTTGGTAAACACGTGTGAAGGTCAAATATCTAATTACTAACTTGAATATAAGCGGCATGAATGTAATGAATGAATACATAATGTTACGACGTGGAAATGTCAGTATGTGAAAGATCAAAGGCTGAATTCCAAGTTCCTGTTCTCATGTAACATAATTATAGAATTTATCTCCGTTTGTAGTAACGTTTAACAAATGAATAAGTAGGTAAGTACTTTATTTCCTGATGGTCCTTATTGATAAATACGGGACACGTCAATGAGACAAGGCTACTTAACGCAGACTGGTTTATTGGATCTTCAGTTAAATGTACCCACATACATAACACTTTTCCCACCCAAATTTCGCATAGAAATCTTAAACAAATAATACCAGACACACAATTAAAAAGACAGTTGTGAAAATGTACTTAGTTATAACCATACAATACGTTAGCGTTATAATGTTAAGAGCTTAAAAATAACAATTCAGAAACATAACAAGAATACAATGTGTTTACATATTTTTAAGAATTTCTTGGCAACGAATAGCCGCTTTCCTGCGCACGCGACAAGTGTTATCAGCAGCAGGTGGCGTGGACGGCGGGGTTGACCGTGGTGACTGCGCCGCGTTCCCCGCTCCCTCTCCCACACTATCAAAGAATTCATCTTTGTCGTCCGTGTCGCCCTTAGAGACTGACTGCTCTGCAGCATGTGGTTTGCTACTACTTTGATCGAATGATATGACGTCAATTGCCTTACTCAAAGAATGCCGCGATTTACGAGTTTGAAGCTGATCAATATGCCTCTTATGAGTCTGACCGGCACTCGTTTTCACCGTATAGGATACAGGCCCCGTACGCTCGGTCACAACACCCTCAGTCCACTTACGATTTGATTTCGTGTAATCTCGTAACATGACTGGTTCGTGTTGGGCCAGCGTCCGCAGCGGTCGTTTGTGGCTATCTTCGCGTCGCAGCTGATCGCTGCGCACACGCTCCGCTGTGTCAGATCGCAGCAGATCAAGACGGCCGCGTAGTCGCCTGCCTAGAAGGGCTACAGCCGGTTCGATTCCGGTGGTGCTTTGTTCAGTATTCCTATACATAAATAGAAATCGATTTAATGCGGTATTAAAATCTTCTCGTTCTAATTGTGCTTTTTTGAGAATACGTTTCACGGACCGCACTGCATTTTCTGCAGCTCCGTTGCTAGAGGGATGATACGGGGGTATTAAAGTATGTTTAATACCATTGCGTTCTAAATATTGAGCAAACTCAAAGGATGAGAAAGGTGGCCCATTGTCGCTCACTATGCGTTTCGGCAATCCGAAACGTGCAAACAACCGTCGTAAACAGTCTATGACAATAGTGGCAGACGTCGTGCTAACTGGTTCCGCTTCTATCCACTTAGAGTGAGCGTCAATCAGTACAAAAAAATATTTATTATTAAACGGGCCGAGAAAATCTAGGTGCAGGCGTGACCACGGCTCGGCCGGCCACGGCCACGAATGTAGTGGCGCGGTGGGGGGCGCGGGCCGTAGTTCCCTGCAAGCAACGCATTCGCTCGCCACGCTTTCGATGTCTGCATCAATGTGCTCCCACCATACGTAATTACGCGCGATTTGTTTCATTTTGACGATTCCCGGGTGCCCATCATGAATCTCAGTCAAAACTAGCTCTCGTAACGATCTTGGTATGACAAGACGATAACCCCATATTATACAGCCTTGATCAATATGCAAGTTATCTCTTCTGTTGAAATAAGCATTTTCTATTTTATCTTCCGATTTATTAGAAGGCCACCCATGCATTATAAAACCGTATATTTTACTTAATAACGCGTCTTTCCGAGTTTCAGTTTTAATATGTTTAAAACTGATTGGAAAATGTTCTTGCACGTAATTTAAATAGCTACATTTTTCGTCTTTACCTCTAACTTGACGCTTTGTCAAGTCCAGAGGAAGGCGAGAAAGAGCGTCAGCAAAACAGTTTTTAGACGATGTTACGAATTCAATATTGAAGTCGTAAGCAGCTAACTTAACAGCGTAACGTTGTAAGCGGCTGGCTGCCGTCACTGGTATTCCTTTATTTTTACCAAAAATGTAACTTAAGGGACGGTGATCACTACGAAGTGTGAAATGTCTGCCATAAACATATTGATGGTGCTTAGTTACACCGAATACAATAGCTAGCGCCTCCTTATCTAACTGCGAGTAATTGACTTCGGCCGAGTTGAGCGTCCTTGAAGCACAACACACCGGGCGCTCACAGCCATCAGCGTGGCGCTGTGTCAATACCGCGCCCACGCCATATGCGCGGCTGTCAACTGATAGAATTAACGGGAGACTTGCATCATAATGTGCTAAAACAGGAGCGCGGCTTAACACCTTTTTTTATCTTTATGAAAGCCCTATTACACTCATCAGTCCATCGCCATTCAACATTTTTCTTTAACATACAATAAAGAGGCTTTAAAATATCGCTCATATTGACACAAAACTTAGAATAAAAATTTACAAGTCCCATGAAGCTCTTGAGCTGTGTAACATTTGTAGGTTCAGGTGCTGCTACAATGGCGTCAATTTTTTTACTATCTGTATGTAACCCAAACTTATCAATTTTATAGCCCAAATAGGTAACACTGC
Source organism: Xestia xanthographa (assembly GCA_905147715.2). Taxonomy (NCBI): domain Eukaryota; kingdom Metazoa; phylum Arthropoda; class Insecta; order Lepidoptera; family Noctuidae; genus Xestia; species Xestia xanthographa. The sequence goes on along the minus strand of LR990659.1, from coordinate 1,229,405 downwards.
TTTTAAAGAAATCACACTTTGCAAAATTAATTCTCAAACCATTTTGATTGAGCCTTTGTAGCACCGCTTTTAAATTAGCTAAATGTGTAGTTCTATCTTTACCAGTAACGCAAATGTCATCCGCAAAAACCGCCGTTGACGGCAATCCACTTAAAGTTTCTTCCATAATTTTTTGGAAATTTTCTGGTATGCATTTAATACCAAATGGTACTCTTTTATATACGAAAGTGCCAACGTGAGTTGTGATTGCCGTCATCGGTTGAGAATCCTCATGTAGAATACACTGTTGGAAAGCGTTAGATAAGTCTAATTTGCTGTACTCCTCTCCCCCACCTAAAGCTGCGAATAAGTCCTCAATGCGGGGCAGCGGGTAGTGGTAGTCTTTCAATAGTGGATTGATTGTTACTTTGTAGTCACCGCACAGTCTAATATTGCCGTTAGCTTTAACCACCGGCACTATAGGAGTGCCATAGTCTGATCGCTCCACTTTATAGATGACCCCTTCCCGCTGCAGCCGCTCGAGCTCCTGTTCCACTCGCTGGCGTAAGGCCAGTGGCAACGACCGTGCTTTTACAAATACTGGTGTGTCATCCTTTAAATATAAGTGAAATTTAGTTTTAAATGTACCTAAACCTTCAGCAAAAACCTCTGGAAATAAGTCTCGTAACGATGCCGCCAATGAGTTATCATCTGTCAAATTGTAGCATTCTACAACAGCCATCTTTAAATACTTGATCCATGTACGGCCCATTAACGGCGGCCCGCCGTTATCAATGACGTATAACTTTAGTTTTGCATGTTGTTTACCACATTCAACGTTTACTACAATGTAACCGATGGTCTCGATGACGTCACCTGTGTACGATTTCAAACTTAACAGTTTATTTTCTATTGGGACGTTTTTAAAATTATTGTCATAGAAACATTTTGAAATAACAGATATTTTGCTTCCAGTGTCTATTTCGAATCTACATTTAACATTTTCGACGATCAAATTTGCGTAGTACGGTCCATCACCATCACTGTTTACTACCAAATTATAGAAATTACAAATGTCATCTTCCGAGTCTGAGTCATTTAAAAAAAACTGACTTTTAGAACTTTTTGTGTTCTTATTTTTAACACACACTGCTTTTAAATGGCCTTTTTCACCACACACATCACAACTATATTGCTTGAACCGACATTTGGCCTCGAAATGACCCGATTTTCCACATCGCGAACACGTGCGCTGCGCCTGCGCACGACTCGCGCCTGCGCCACCGCCACCGGCCCTGCCGCCACGCGAGGCACCGGCGCTCGCGCTGATCCGATGCAAACCGTCGTCATCCTGCTGCGATGGCACAGGTGGGCCACCGCCGGCGCCGCCGGGCCGCGCGGCCCCTGCGCCAGCGGAAGCACACGCCATAGCTGCGTGCCGCTCTGCCGCCTCCAGCGCCAGCGCCAACTCCACGGCGCGCTTGTAACCAATACCTCGTTCTGCGAAGATCCTTGACCTCATGTCTTCATCGTTCAGCCCCGATACAAATTGGTCTCGTAGGCACACTTCCAAACAAGCGCCGAAGTTGCACGTTTTAGCTAAATGTTTTAGTGCTTGAAGGTATTCGCGAATATTTTCTCCCTGCCTTTGTAATCTTTGCCGAAATATGTGCCTCTCAGCGATTTCAGACCTGTCTGGTTCCAGGTGCTCCTTTACTAAGGCAACTACTTGGTCATAAGATTTTGATTCAGGAGTGTCGGGAGAACACAAATCACACATCAATTCGTAGCACTCCGCGCCTACTACCGTCACTAAAGTTGCTAACTTTAACGTATCGTCAATATTGTTCAATGTAATAAATTGATTGACCCGTCGAATATACGCATCCCAATTGTTTTTCGCTGAATCAAACGGTTCTATACGTCCAATTGGCATTTTTAACAAAATGTTCACACGCATAGATATCGTGTCGGTAACACTACCGCTCGTCGCCAGTGATAAATACGGGACACGTCAATGAGACAAGGCTACTTAACGCAGACTGGTTTATTGGATCTTCAGTTAAATGTACCCACATACATAACACTTATGTACTTAGATTTTCATTTTGGCTCTTTAGTAAACTGATCCCACACAGGCGAATCCCGCGGGATCAGTCGACTTAATGAATTTTTGAATTGGTCACCTGATCCCGTTGACCAAATTTAAGGTTTGTACAGTCAAGTAGAAAAGTTTTTTGCTGTTATCAGTAATTAGGTAGGTATTAGGTACCTAAGTATTAGGATTACCTACGTCGTTCTAGCAAAAAGTCCGTGTCTGTCCATTTGTCTGCTTTAGGTCTTTATGTACGCGGTACCTACCTATAATAGATACCTACCTATTAACTAATATTTTAAAGAGGTTGAGTTTGTAATTTTGGATTTGGAAGATATTCGGAACTACTCATCCGATTTCGAAATTTCTTTCACTGATTGGAAGCCAATAAAATTATCCACGGGTGCCTTATGCTATATTTAAAACGTTCCCGTGGGATAACGGGAATGTAGCCGCGGGCAAAAATTATTATTAACATTATAATAGGTAGGTAATTAATTAGGATCGCCCCCTAATAAGTAATTAATGATTAATTAATTAAATTGAAACGACAATAGCCCCGTATTGTCAGTCTGGGTACCTATAATTTACCTAAGTACTTATATTTTAAATTTTCCAATGCTGGTCCTGCTCCACAAGGACAGGGGCGCATAAATTGATAGCATTAAATTTTATTATTGGAGCTGCTGAAGAAATCAGAAATCAGAAATCTTTATTTGTTAAACTTAAGTATTTACATAAAGGTGTTAGGTTAACATATTTGAGCGCTATGTTTTGCCGCGAAGGCATACAAATTTTAAATAAAATTTAATTAAAAAACTAAAATACAGAAGATTGATATTTGCATTGTATAGATTCAATCTCTTTAGTATTATATAAATGCATAGCCCATATTGTGTGAGTACTATGTACTAGACAGCTATCATTCACTGGAAACCTACGTCTTTTCTTGACTTGAATGTGCCCTGGCGGTTTAGAGTATGTCATGCTCACTCAAATGTCTCGCTGATGGTGGCGCATGTGTCGGATCATTTAGTTCCCTTCAAAATAGTTGAGTTCAATGGTGCTGATCCATGCGTCATGTCCGAGAACAGGCGCTGTCAGTTGTGACTGGTCATCTCATAATTGCCATGGCTTATTTGAATTAATTATTTTGATTTGAATTGTATTTTTTATTTGTGTGTTTTTGCTGTGGACACTTTTAACGTGCACATCTTGCTCACACACACATTGTTCTCACCATACCATCTCAACATGAATGATGTAACCAAGATTTTGTAACAATATTCTGATTTAAAAGAGTGTCCATGGAGTTTCTTGCCCGTTCTTTTCCATAGAGATCTACGCTAGGGAACAGTAAGTACCTACTTTCACAGTTTTTATGTCTTGTGACCTGGGGCTGTAGCTACATTTAATTTTCATTTTTGTTTCGACAATTCAAAAGTGCCTGTAACTGGCTTACTTGAAATAAATGCTTTAATTTTGATTTTAATATTATTTAAATTTGGTACCTACCTAATCCCTAATCATTTAAATGTTTTTTACTGCTTGTAATAATTGAGTACCTACTTACATCTACTTAAATTAATATCCGTAATCCTCGTCATCTATTTGATGAACTTTTCGTGCACCGGAAGTTAGCAACCTCAGTTCATAGCCCACACAGCCTATATTTGAACTAGTTAGACTCATCAGCGATCGATATTACGGCATCGAAATATTCATGTGGACTTAATATTCCGCACACATTCGGTATAGCGAGTTTGGCACGCCACCAGTTTTATATCTGCAGCCGATACCTACTGATCTACTTTGTGACCATTATGGCGTAGTTTCTGCGTAGAGGAATATTAGGCTCACTCTTGATAATATTTTATAGAATATTAGTGGGTACCTACCTTCTTCTTTTTCAATATCAGCTTACTTTAGGTAAGCAGGTATTACAGAATAGCTACCTTTATAATAGCTGATGATGCCTGCTGAAAGTGCTCGTTGGCTTAAGTTGTTGCAAACGCTAATGATTGGAGCTTGAGCACCTGGGTTTGATTTCCAGTGTTACTGGTTATTTTCTTAGGATATTCTTAGTAACTAGCAGAACGGAGTCTGGATTTGCGACCGGTTGATGATATTATGACAATATGCTCGCCCCTTTTATTAGAGTTGAATATAAAATTTATTAACAAGTAGGTAATGCTTAGAATTTATATAGTTGGGCTTTATTTCTCCCAGTCCAAAATTATAGGTTTCAGCATCTTCACAGATTACCACTAACGCCATCTATTGACCAACAGTAAAAGCTTGAATGTATGTTTACAATGCATATTTACAAAGGTAGTCACTACAACTTATTAACAACAACTTATTAACAACTTCATAACGACAATCAATACAGTTATTGATGAAGTCACCGATTTTTTTAGTAACACTAAGTATTGAAATTTCTATAAAATAAAGTTAGAAATTAGAGTAGGAAGCTTACTTTGTAAACACAAAATTAAACAACTAAAATTGCCGACACTGGCGCTAGTATTGCGACAAAACCATAATTTAAAAGTAAATATATATACAAATAAATAAAAGTAATTATAAGGGCACGAAATAATTTATTAACCAAGACCTCATCTAATCATATAATTTATGAAAATCGATAACAAATATTGCAGAATGAAGCTCTGATTGATGGCAGAATGAACTCCGCGAACTATGTTGTCATCTGTCAAGTTTGGCCTTCAATTCGCTGGTGATCCTGGGGAACTACTAATGCAATTTCTAAAAGGTTTTGTAATGTATGAGTGAGGTGTTCAATCAGTTCGATGGTGTGACAAACGAGTAAAATTATTCCCGTGTTAAAATGACATCGAGGGGTAAGAATGCTGTGCGGGGCTACGAAACAGAGATTGAGAAGAGCCGTGAGGAGTCCAATTGGAAGAAGGCAGTGGACTTGGCTCAGCAGTTGAAGGCCAGGTCTCCACAGCATGGTCAGTGTCACAATATGTTACGTATTCTGTCAACGCTTATATCACAGTAAGGCAGCTTCAGCTAGGTCATTGAAGTGCAGTTGTTATCATGAGAGCTTAAAAATGTTATATTGTATTAATACTTATCAGCAAATGTTTAAAACATAATGCATGTTTGCTGATTTCCCGTTGTTGAACTGATAAACATCAGTACATGAGCTGTGTACTAACTATTGGCTTATTATGATAGTTATTTATTCATGTTTCCTTGAATGTCAGTTACAAAACCATTAAGTTTTTTATGGTTTTGTGCTATAAAAAGTTACTGAGGTCGAAACAATCACTGTCTGTAATTACATTAAAAATTAACATGACTTTTTAGAAACAATTTAAGTAATGACTCAATTAGTTAATAACTGTAATATGTGGTGAAAACCCATTATTTGAATTAAAACATTATTTCCTGTACTTCTACCGTGTTACCACCCAGTCCAATTTCTCTGTATAATTTTATAGCACAATTATGAAGGATGTTGCCAATCTACATGACATAATGTTATTTTATTTTATTATTTTCGGAAAATTTACAGCTAGGCAGACACAAGTAGGTAGGCTAGGTAGTTTAGTTAATAACAACAATATGGCCAATTACAAGTTTTCACAAATAGTTTTATACAATAGTTAAATCAAACAAGAATAACTTAACTAAAAGACAGTGGTAAGGATTAGTATACACAAAAACAATATAGAAAAAATAACAAAGAAAAGAAAAAAAATGAACACAAATTGACATAATTCAACGGTTATGGGTTGTCAAAGAAGTGGTTGCATAGGGTCTTTTTCAATTTAGCACGCTTATATTAAAGATGTCGATCTCTACCTCCTGGCAAGTCGTATTGTACTCACGGCTCGCCCTAATAATGTACGAGTTTTGTCTGTAATTAGTCCTAGTCATTGGTATGTGCAACAAACGAGATTTACGCAGAAATGAACCAGGTACCCGCAGCCCAATCTTGCTTAGCAACTCAGGGACATCACTGGATCCGTTTGCAATTTTAATTAGAAAGGCCAAATCTGAGACTTTCCTTCGTTCATGCAAAGGAAGAATGTGAAACCTTTTGCACCGTTTAAAATAATTTGGTAGATATATTTTGGAACGAAATTGAATGTACCTTAAGAACTTTCTCTGTATGCCCTCTAATCGAGCGATACAGACGTTGTATTTAGGATTCCAGACTTGAGAGGCATACTCGAGGTGACTACGAACAAATGCGCAATATAGAATCTTGATAGTTTTGATGTTTCTGAACTCTGATGAGACCCTGCAGTTAAAACCTAGAGCTTTTGACGCTTTGCTGACAATATTATTTATATGTGTGTCAAAGATAAGCTTCGGGTCAAAAGTAACCCTGAGGTCCCTGATTACGCTGACCCTTTCTATTTGGGTATCCATAAGTTTGTAGGAAAAATATAAAGGTTGTGGTTTGCGGGTGAAAGTACACACATAGCATTTAGAGACGTTTAAGTCCAGCTTATTTAATTTGCAGTAGGTTTGAAAATCGTTTAGACCCGCCTGCAGTAAGAGAGGATTATTCTTCTGCTACTGGTGACATGGGTTTAAGTTTGAATGTATACCAAACAAGACCACACTAAAACAAAATCGTCTGATATATAAAGTTGATGCAAGCTTCCAGCATGAAATACATTAGTTTATTACTTTTGAAAAGCAAATGGAACTTAGTTCTTTATAACACCTTCAGATACTGTTTATGATTATTAACTTTATTAGTTACTTACCAACTAAATTGTATCAACAGAAAGCCTTGCCCACTTCCTCATTGGAGAGGGCAAGCTTGAGGCACACCTTGAGGAATGGCCGCCCAGCAAGGAAAACATTGAGAGGGCACAGCGGGAGCTCTCTGATGCCCGTGGCTACCTCACCCTAGCCACCGATGAAGCAGGCAAGAGGGCTGGTGTAGCCCTAGATGCCCATCTCTTGCTTGGGAAGCTGAACTATGCATGTGGAGCGTACGATGATGCATTGAAACATTACAAACTGGCCGAGCTAAATACATTGACGGAGAAAGAATTACCTGTGTGAGTAAACTTTGATTTTAAATTTAAATTGTGTTACTTATTTCTGATAAGTTTTGTAAGAATAAAAATCAAAAGTCTTAAAACTTTTGCACTGCAAGGATTACAATAATATTAACATACATCACGCCTGTAATCCCGATGGGTTAGGCCGAGGTGTACCTAATATTGCACCCACATTTCTCCAGTTATGTTTAAGTCTCATGTAATTGGGGGTGAGCCTATTGCCATCAATCAGCCACAGATCCAGACTATGGCTGCTACTGGGAAATTCCTGATGGAAAAACCCAATAACAATTAGACCGACCCAGGAATCGAACCCAGAACCTCATGCTCAGCCGTTGCAATTGCAACTACTAGACCAATGAGACAGACTACAACAAAGCAAAGTTAAAGTTATCAGTGTTTCTAAAGATATAGTTAATTTAATCAGAAAAACTTTATAGCATTGCTTTGTTATTTCCTATATATTACCTTCAGACAATAGCCTACTACTGGCAATCTTAACAATCAACAACTCTTAATATGTGATGTGTCCTCCATTCCCTTATCTTACATCTCAGTAACAACAAGCTGCTATTAAATTGGTGCTTAATTATGCACCTTAAATACCACTCATTATGAATCAAATTAACCTTTTTCATTAATAGTAGCGTTATTCAGTTGCATCACGTGCCAAATGATCTAGTAATTAAAAGCAATTGCGGAATATTGTTGCGACACCCACCTCCTGCTATTTATGGATGAATAGATTTGTTGACTCATATTGTGTTAATGAAATATACACTAAATACTTTAGCAACTGTATGGAGCAATGCTCCTATGCTAAAAATTGTAGAGGTTGTAGCATTATTAAATGTTAATGTTCTGAAAACTATGTGTACATTATGATTTGATTTGAAATAGCTCTTGTTTATACATAAATGAAAAACATGACTGATTTTTAAATACAGGAATGGAATAATGTTCTAGAAAGGTAAACTTTGCTCACAAATGATGATCAAACATGCTGTTAATCATAGCATATACAGTCACAAACTCACAAGTATAAATATGTAAATTACTTTGCAAAGTTCAATGGTTATTTCCTTGTGAAATGACCATGAAACTCTGAGATAAGCCTAACCTAACCTATTTCATAATAATGGATTCCAAGATCCTAACGTAACACCTTATAATATCAATTTATGAGATAATTGTTTTAGAAGTTGGTGTAGTGTTTATGTTACAGTCAAAACTGTTAATCAGTCAAAACCACTTTTGACTGGTGTCAGTTAAAATCCTTAGGAAGTTTAAATGCGTTTTCTGCATTCAAAATATGTTGTTTTAGAACGCCTCAGTTGTAATTACCTAGTCCTAGAATTACATGATATTTTTCAAAGAGTCACAAAAAAAACCTAACAACCTACTAAGTTTCTAAGTAAATGTTAGTTATTGTTAAAATAGTTTTCACCCTTCAAAAGTAGTTTTGACTAGTATTCACCGGTCAAAAGTAGTTTTGACTGTGACATATATACACATTTATGCTCAAGTGTGTGTACATAATGCATGACCTCATAGGTCCATGAGTAAAGATCCTTAGTTAACAGTCTATCTTTGTCCGACACACAATCAATATCTAAGGCGTTATACCGCTCTGCGGGACTGTTAGAAAGATATACCGTGACCCCGGAACACAAAGGGCGAAGAAGGAACATGGATGGGTTTTAGTCAGTAAAAGACTGACACATCCGAAAAATAAAATCTATTATACCGCTTATCTTATCTGCTAGACTCATAGTCAGATAATAAACACTAGTCTAAACAAAGCACTTATTTAAGGAATTGTTTTGTGTTGATCTGTTATCAACTTATCATGTGCGTCTCGACACGTGTGAGCGTGACGTCACCGTGTGATCAAACGATCGCACATGAGAGACGCTAAACAAACTGTTAATAGACGTGCACGCAATATGCACAACGTCTGTAATAGGATGGGTGGTAATAAACTCCTGAGCATACATCAGCAACTTAAATTACTATTATAATTATTTGACTTTAAAAAAGGTCATTTGTCTGTAGTTGCTATAAAAGCTCTATAATTAACAGGATTTTTCGGTTCTATATATAAATTTATGCGAGTCATCATTTTCAGAAATAAAGTAATTAAATAAATATCGCTGGACATTACGCACACCGCCATCTAGTGCCACACTAAGCACAGAGGCTTGTGTCTTGGACTGGATACTTTTTTTTTGTAATTACTAATTATGTGTACATGTACACTGCATGTTTTTCTTTCGTAAAGAAAACAAAGAAAGCGAATAAGTACATTTGGCTCTTGCCAAAAGTGCACACAAAAATAATTGTACTAGTAGGTGCAGTCGATCACTTCTTGTTGCCTAAATAGTTGGTGATAGATTGCTGATACTGTAGGCAAGCATGAGGACCCCTGTCTCTGTCTTACTTATATCATCCAGGCGCGTAAACAGTGAATCACCGAACACCGCTCGCGCAGCTGATGTGTCACCCTTTTGATATTATGTTGGGACGTTATCCCCACATTTTTGGTGATAATTACTTTGTTTACTGGTTGCATATTATTATGTTCACGTAATATGAGCTGTATTGATGTTAGTTTTAGTATCCACTACAAAGTAATGTGGCCATCAGTTTGTGATTCACACTTTTAAGATTCCTTATATGACAAGAGGTTGGGTAATTCGCAATGATGTTGGGTAATAAAGCCGTGTTTAAGATATCTTAACACGTATTTTGACACAGCACACACACCCCCAAGCACCAAGACTAGTGCTTAAAAGTGTATAGGCGTTTAGGCAGATCGTAACTTTCTTTTAAACATTAAGTACCAATTCCTTCTTCATTTCTTGTTTATCAAACGTTAATAACAATGTTATGTGCTCTGCAGTCGAAGTCTTCGTATCGTGGCCGAGTCTTACGCCATCAAGGGTCTGTGTTTAGAACAGAACACTGTACCTGGTGTTCCTGGCTCCACCAGCCGGTTTAAACAGGCGGAGAGGGAATCTGAAATGGTAAGAACTTTGTAACTATTACAGTTAGAATCATTCGTCGTGTGTTCTGAATGAGGCAATAATAAGGCTAATATTTTCTAGTAGATATTTAAAAGCAATCCTTCTACCATTTTCATGATACAAATGTTGCAAATCATTGTTATTCCAATTTATACATTATAACAACCATAATTATGATGGTCACACTTCCTATACCTTTTAGCAGAAGAATTGCTAAACATAGTCCTTGTAATAATAACATGTTATTGCTGAGTTAAGGACGCAGTTGCCTTTTTTCTTAATGTAATTTTTTAACACCCTTGCTCGTAAAGCTAATGTAATTCCACCGGTTTTAAATATGTAAAGCGGGTCATAAAAAACGCGTGTGTTACCAAAGCAAATAGTTAAGTTATAGTCCATACAAATTCCATAACAGTATTATTTGCCATTTCAAATTATGGAACTGATCGCCGCCGCACGACTCCAGCTAGTGAGCAGCGCGAGCGCGCTGTTGCTATTAAAATTTCGAACTAATCGCCGCGCGGCGCCAGTCAGTAGGCAGCGCTAGCGCGCTGTTAAAATGGCGGGAAAGCAACAGTGTGCATTCACAGATTGAGTTTATTTAAAATAAAATAAAACAGTTTATTCGGTAATTTAAAAACTTGGCTCTAGCGTCTTTGCCAACATTTTCACGCAGCCACGGCAGAAAATAATCCTCGCGCCATTTTTCTCAAATTTTCTTTTCTTTGTACTTGTATTGTGAAATGTTTTTTTTTTCTGTTTCCTCGCAAATGTGTTAAAAAACGTCGTACGATATACGTGCGTATTGGTTATAACATGTTCGGCTCAATTACGCCCTCGCCTTCGGCTCGGGCTGAAATTCCGCCTCGCATGTTATTACCATCTTAACGCACTAATCTCGTAATGTACTATAATACGAGTAGTCGCCATTTACCGCCTCCGCGGGTGGTACATGGGTTATGTATTCGTGTTATCTACAAGGTAAATATGATCCCTATCACAAGAAGTAGGTACTGAAGGCGCCGATCTCACCCCCGCCAAATCATCGACATGCTAAGAAGAATAATGTCGCGATTGCACTCGGTCGTTATCTCGTATTCGGGTGTTCGAATGACTACTCGGATTCGGGCACCCGATGCATTGATTACACTAGACATTCCCATGGAATACGAGCAAACGAACGATTACGAGCAGTTTGAATGAAGTGGAGGACTGTCCGCCGAAGTGAAAAGAATACTGGCTTCGAGTATCTGACTTCGGTTATCCGAAACGCTGAAGCCGGACTAAATTGTCCGAAAACGGGGTACTCGATCTCGTTCATTTACAGCTGCTCGTTTGCGCGAATTCCATAAGCAATGCAAATTCGGGTGAACGACCAAGTGTAAATTGCTCCATATCAAGTAAACTAAAATTTACACCCAAAGATTATACTGTTCAATTATTTTTTGTTTTGCCTAGATCCGTAGTTTTGAGCTGTCATCAGACCTGACGCTCCTGTACCTGCAACGCACCGGGGCCAACGCCCGCGCCGGCCCCACGCTGGAGACGGCGCTTCAGCGAGTGCCTATACTACACATACGAGCGGGCAGGCTGCAGAATGCTATAGACAGGTAAACCATCGTATTAAAGTAGTCGGGTTTACAAACAAAGTTCCCACATTTGTTGCAATTTTCCTGACATTTATTGTTTGGTAAATAAGCATGGTACGACCACCGGTCTGTCTCATGTAGATGGTAGAGGTATTTTACTCGGGCGTATTTATGTTCTAAGCTTGGAATACTTAAGAAGTAAGTAACATGTGGATCCTCTCATTTATAAGCTTTATTTCGGAACTTAAAAAACATTCAGGGATTTTGTACGGAGGTACAGGACGCGGCATGTAACTCTAGCGCTGACCGTTATTGCGCAGAAGTAAAAAATAAGAATGTATTGGCATTATAACGCACTCCGCGTTGCGCCGATTGGCTCTCCAGTCGTAAAACATGCGCAGTTATCCCCTCCACGTTTAGTTCAGCGTTAGAGTTATGTGCCGCGACATTTATACTCCATAATTATGTTTCTTACTTCCTTCCGTACGCAAAATACGCGCTTTGATATGGAGTTGCGGACACCAGCCCGTTATACAATACATTACAATACTTTCCTTGCTCGAAGTCACCCAAAGGGCAATGGAGAGGGCTATGCTCGGAGTTTCCTTGCGCGATCGAATCAGAAATGAAGACATCCGCAAGAGAACAAAGGTTACCGACGTAGCCCGAAGAATTGCCAAACTTAAGTGGCAGTGGGCAGGGCACATTGCACGCAGAACGGATGGCCGATGGGGCCGAAAAGTTCTGGAGTGGCGACCGCGAACCGGAAGACGTTGCGTTGGAAGGCCTCCCACTAGGTGGACCGATGACCTGGTGAAGGTTGCAGGAATCCGCTGGATGCGAGTCGCACGGGACCGGTCAATGTGGCGACACTTGGGGGAGGCCTATGTCCAGCAGTGGACGTCTTTCGGCTGAAATGATGATGATGATGATGATGACTTTCCTTGAAGTTTAGTTAAATAAACTTTACCTATTCCGATCTCTGGTTATACACACAGCTTTGGAATGTGACTTTTTCTATTTAACTCGTATCATTCGTTGTTATGCGATAATTATCGTAAAGCATTCCCGCTGCTGTGTCACAAGCGTCTTCTTTCTATGTGGTAGTGGGTCGTACACCACCATGGCCGAATGCCGGTGATGATGATGATGATGAAAGCCCTCGATCAACAGGTCGTAGGTCGTGGCCGTTTTCGCTGGCGGCCACGAGCTGGCCACTTGTTTTGAGTTTTGAGATATACGCATTTAAAACTTTTGTAGCGGACAGTACAGAAAGTACTACAGCGCCATCTATATCACAAAGGAAGAGCTTACATCAAAAGTCTGCTATCCGCGACTGAAGACTATAGGAAAACCCGACAGCAACTGTCAGGCAGTAGTCCTACAGCCACAACACCAACACCCGTCTGATCGGAGGATCCTCCCTTTTCTATCGGGGGTGAAGAACTTTACACCCTGTTCTTCATACCCCTATAGTTTTATGTATGCTTACCAATGCTTTCCGTAGAAAAACTATCGCTTGTGTCATTTGGTGACTTATTTCCACAGTACCTATTCTAATGACGTTTTTTTCGTCAATTATAAAGCAAGGATACTGAATTTGAAGGTGTTATCTAAAAACTTTATATTTTTGTGTTATGACAGTTTTTTTAGAGGACATGCTATGTGTAGTCGTAACGTGTGTGAACTCAATGTAGGTTGTTACTCGTCGCGCGGCACTAACCGGCTTACGGTCAGATTGCGTGAGATCCAATTAACCTTGTGTGACATCTGTTACCATGTCACGACTCACGACGTTGTGGTAGCCAAATATTATGCGTGGATCCTGTTTTTCGTAGAGCTAGTTTTTTTACTACGCTAACTTGCTATATGTACTTTAAAAATGAATTAATTTAAATGTAATTTGACCTCAAACTAAATTCGACAATATTACAGTCTCTGTAAGAATTGAATGAAGTAGAGTGGAATTATAAAAATAATTAAATTGATTTCTCAGTCAATGAAATCTTACATCATTTGTTCAAAGTAGGCTAATAATCAGCACTTTTTGGACGTCAAACTTCCCAGAAACATATTGTCGGTTCAATTTGAAGAACCTGGTTTTATTCAATAGTATGCAAAGCAGTAAACATTGAGAGATAAATACAGAAATTATTTGACGCATGTCAGCCAGCAGACACGAATATACTAGTAAAAAGGTAAAAAAAAACATAACGCTACATGTAAATGACAATGCTATCTCGGACCCGAAGCAAACAGCAAATATATTTAATAACTTCTTTGCGTCTATCGGAGAAGGATATGCGCAAACCGGCAAAGAACCGCGAAACATCTCTGTGGTCCACCGCACTGAAAATACCATGTTCCTAAGTACAGTAGGTCCCAGTGAAATAAATTTAATATTGAAAAGCCTTAAAAACAAAAACAGTTATGGAATAGACGAAATACCACCAACCCTAGTCAAACAGTGTGCAGATGAGCTGACCCTTCCATTCTACTTGCTAGTCAATCAGTCTTTTGAGGAAGGAAGATTTCCGAACTACCTAAAAAAAGCCATTATAAAGCCAATTCACAAAAAAGACTCAAAAACCGACCCCTCAAATTACCGCCCTATTGCTCTTTTACCTACAGCCTCGAAAGTATTCGAGAAAGCGATGTGTAATCGCGTCTATTCGTTTTGCGAAAAATATAAAATTTTTAATGAATCCCAGAATGGTTTCCGAAAAAACCACTCTACAGTTCTAGCAGTATATAATTTTATTCAGGAAGCCATAAATATAATTGATAAGAAAAAATATGCCGTAGGTATACTATTAGACATGACAAAAGCATACGATAAAGTGCAATTCGACATTCTACTTAACAAACTACAAGGAATAGGGATCCGCGGAAAATCTTACGAATGGTTCAAATCATATTTGGAAAATAGAGAACACCAAGTCGAAGTAGAATACTACAACGAACATGAAAAACGAATCCAATACATTCGGTCGGATAGCAAGCAAATTAACGCCTCAATCCCCCAAGGGAGTGTTATTGGATGCCTCCTATTTATCATCTATATAAATGACCTCCCCACAATAATAAATGAATCCTGTGTTCTGTTCGCCGACGATATCTCAGTACTAACTTCTTGCTACGACAATACCAACTTAACCGAAATACTTACAAGCATAATTAACAAAATAATAACTTGGATGACAGAACACAACCTTGAATTAAATTTCAATAAAACTAAAATCATGTGCTTCCATCCACGTCAGAAAACCCCTTTAGACTTAACATTTATTTACAACGACGAAAAAATTGAAACAGTAAAAGAATTCAACCTACTCGGCTTATCCATAGATACACATTTAAATTGGAAATCACATATTAAAAAAATCAGGTCAAAGCTATCTAAATTTGCCTATGCCCTCCGTGAAATAAAAAAATCCACCAATCTCTCCACTGCTCTTGTTACGTATTATGCCTATGCATATGCATGGTTAAACTACGGCGTAATACTATGGGGAAATAGTACAGACGCATCAACACTATTCATACTACAAAAACGACTGATTAGAATACTAGTTAACATAGATAACACAGACAGCTGCAAACCCCATTTCCAAGAACATAAACTTCTAACCCTACCTTGCATATATATCTTGGAAATGTGCAAATTTGTTAGAAATAATCATAAACTCTTTACTACACGCGAAAACATACAGACTCGCTACACACTACGACACAAAAACAGACTAAACCAACCAGGTTCTAAGCTAAAAATTCACTCCACAAGCACTTTAGTAATGTCAGTTAAAATATACAATAAACTACCTGATGAAATTAAAAATGAACAAAAATTTAATATCTTTATAAATAAATTAAAACAATTTCTAATCTGCAAATGTTATTATAATGTACATGAATATTTAAATGATAAATTTAATAACTAAACAATAATATCAAAAAAAAAAAAAAACGCAATAATAATTTATTTATAATTACCAATGATAATAATAATATATATGTATAATTTAAATAAATATTATTGTATAAATCCAATATATGAGTGGTAAAAATTATATGTACACAACTAGTTATAAGTTATAAAATTGTTAACAAATATCTATAATAGCCCCCTCCTCCAAATTTTTATGTTGTTATGCCCGACAGGGCCCACAATGCTCCAAAACAAATGTATGTCTTTATGTACCTACCACCTAAGTTCACATTGTGGAATGCAATAAATGTATTGAGTATTGAGTATTGAGTATTAAAAAATAATTAAGTATTCAAAATATTTATCTCGGGACAGTAATTTTACGAACATTATGTACTATCTTGGTCTTTTCCGCCTGACTTTTTTTCGCTTAAATTATGCACAGGCGCCGAGCCACGCCCCCTTAAAGTTTGGGCCTATTAGGAAAGCGTCAACTTTGGCGCGCAAAACAACAATAACTCTCGTTTGGCGTGCGTCAGTGCGCTCGGCCGATTCGGTATCTTTTCATTCATTATTTCTATACAAAGTCAACGGGGCGGAGCTAGAGAGCATTTCTATGTTGCGAGTGCAAGCAAAAATTAGCTTTGTGGTGGTCAAGCGGGAGTGTCCTCGATAGTACATCTATATAGTCATAGTTCGTGCTAATTCGGAAACAAAGTTTAACGAAGCGCATTACTTTTCTGGTTTAACTGTACATGAGACAATAAATCACTCATTGGTTTTATTTCCATAGTAAATGCAAAACGACCAGATAAATTATACCGACAAGGTGTGTTTGGTATACAGCCTATACAGGCGTGTTTCTACCATATTGGGTTGCAAATATACCGCATGACTTTTTTATTACTTTCCAAAAAGAAAGGGTATGAAACCGTTAATGATCTACCTATTCAGTCCCCTTTCTTAATGAAATATGATGTTGTCTAGGTATCGAGAGATGCTGAACGCGGTGGAGTCGATATCGACGCAGGCGCTTCGTCTGACGCTCACGCGACAACTAGCTGAGGTGCTGATGAGGGGCGTCACTGGACAGGTAACTTCAATGTAGAACTTAAAAGCAATAGACTTCATGCGCCTTGTTTCGGTTTACTACACGCGACTCAACATCCCGCCGAACTAAATATCTTGTTTCCTATGGGAAAAGTTTTCTGCGATGTCTGACTTTTCTAATACTGAAATCTCAGTCCAACGGGATCGATTGGCATCAATTTTTTTTTTTTTTTTTAATGTATCCTTCCACTTAGCAATCTGTTTGTTCCAAACAATAATCTAAGATGCTGTCAGGTTTTCACCAGTATGTGTCTTCAGCGGAGTCATACACCCAGTGGTGCGATCCTCATTTTTTGTCTGCGAATCTATTCGTTAGTTCTGGTATACTATTTCTCTTGAGGCGAGAGAATCTTAGACTGGCTCTCCCTGTAGTTCGGCGGCTAAACTGTTTACATGTCGGTCCAATCTGGCCTGATAATTGTTGCTGTTTGACTCAATCTCTTCCTTAACAGTTCGCAGATTAATATCTAGGTTCACATATTTATTGCTTATGTGTGGTGGTATGTTGAACATGGCTCTCATTCACTGTTTTAAGCTTTCACGTTTCATAACTATACCGGCTTTCGCGGGTTAACTCGCGATCATGGCGCTTGCAACAGCGTCGAAATATTGGGAGCTCAAAAATAAAAATAATCACGGAAGATATCCCGTAAGTGACATTTGTAGTATGGCTCTTATTGTTTTGCTTTGAAACCTTTCAAGTATTTCGATATTACTATGGCTGGCTTTGCCCCAGAGTTGAATACCGTAAGTCCATACAGGCTTTAATATAATTTTTCATCCCATCTATTCGAAAAGGACGACTTGGTTCGCCTTTAAGTGCACCCAAAGGTGGTGTTTTCTATAAGAAATTTTAGCGGGCAGTAATGAGTTTTTAATCCTCTTTATAGATGTTCTAAATTCAAAAAGTGCGCCGCAAAGATAATTGCGGCGCACTTTTTGAATTTGGAACATCTTAGTGTTCAGCGCCGAAAGAAATCGAACGCTAATATTGTTTGAATAAAGACTGGCTGGTACGACGGCCCACTCGCGCCGCCGGCCGCCGCGCTGACTGAATAAAAAAAAGAAATCAAATTAAAAACGCGCGAACTACAGACCGCATTTTCGTCAATTTTCATGAATTGTTAGAAATTCATGGTTTTGTTTTGAAAAATGAGTTCTTCAAGTGACAGTGAATAAAAAACACAATAAAGTGAAAAATAACTTTAGATCTTCAGAAGTCGGTGACCTTTGTTTGATTCATTTAGTTTTTTTTGTCACCGACTTCTGAAGCTAAAGTTATTTTTAACGTTTTTGTGTTTTGTGAAGTCGGTTTTATTTTTTGCAAAAAAGTTTTTTTATTTTTCCATTTTTAGTTGTAATATCCTATCCAAATATTAGATTTATTTTACATGTTGAAATTAGACCACACGACTGAAGTAAAAATGTTCATAAAATGAAAACTACTGGGCCAAACTATGTTACATTTTTATAGGACCAAATAGCAACTATTCCGCATCAAACTAAAGAATAATCACGTCAATCGGCTCATAAATATCAGCGTAATCGGTGTAAATACATAAAAAAAACAGTCGAATTACCTCCTCCTTTTTGAAGTCGGTTAAAATTATGAGGCGCCTTTTATTTTCTCATAGTGGGTGATGAAAAGTAGAGTGTATCACTCGGGCGCAAAATATATTTTTGGCTCGGGCGACGTACTTTGAATCCCTCGCTACGTTCAGGATTCTATTAAAGAATCCCTCGCTACGCTCGGGATTCTACTCTAGAATCCCTCACTTCGCTCTGGATTCAAAAAAGCGCCCTCGCCGTAAAAATATTATTTTGCTCCCTTATGATACAATCTACTATTGTATATGGCCATTTTACTGGCATCGGTCAACGGTGACTTACGACCGATGATCCAGTACATGCTACGGAGTTTGCTGTCAAGCTGTTTTATTTTAGTCCATATAAGTAACTAAGTATTTATAAGTTAAACTATTTTAGCTGTAAAAAGTCTATTATTACTTTTTTACAACCCCTAACCTATGCACAGACAGAAGATTTACTTGTAGTCTGCAAGTAAACTGCTGACACATTGTTTGTTTATCTTTTACTAGCTGTTGCCCGCGGCTTCGCCCGCGTGAAGTTCGGCAACTGACCCACTGGATCATACTAAAGGGATAATTAGTGTCCTACATGTTAATCCAGGTTATAAACTATCTATGTGCCACATTTCATAATCATCACAATTATTATTATCGCAATCACCATCAATATCACAACCGCCATCATTATCACAATCACTATCACAATCACCATCACAATCCTCATCACCATCACTATCACAGTCACCATCATTATCACCAATTATCATCATTAACACAACCACCATAATTACCACAATCATTATCACAATCACCATCACAATCACCATAACAATCACAATCACTATCACTATCACAATCCCCATCACTATCGCTATCACAATCACTATCACAAGCACCATCACCATCACAATCACCATCATCGTTATCTCAATAATTATCATCGTAATCACAGTCATTATCACACTCACCATCACCATCACTATCTCAATCACCATCACAATCACCATCACTATCACAATCACCATCACAATCACCATCACAATCACCATCACCATCACAATCACCATCACAATCACCATCACAATCACCATCACAATCACCATCACAATCACCATCACAATCACCATAACAATCACAATCACCATCACAATCACCATCATAATCACCATCACAATCACCATCACAATCACCATCACAATCAACATCACAATCACCATCACAATCACCATCACAATCAACATCACAATCACAATCACGATCACCATCACAATCACCATCAAAATCAGTATCACAATCACCATCATCGTTATCACAATCATTATCATCGTAATCACAATCGCTATCATCATTATCACAATCACTATCATCGTAATCACAACCATTATCATCGTATTCACAATCATCATCATCACAATCTCCATCCTCGTCATCACAATCATTATAATCGTAATCACAATCATTATCATCGTAATCACAATCACTATCATCTTAATCACAATCATCATGATCACAATCGCCATCACTATCTCAACCACAATCATTATCACAATCACCAACACTATCACAATCAAAATCACAATCACCATCACAATCACCATCACCATCACCATCACAATCACCATCACCATCACCATCACAATCACTACCCTCGTTATCACAATCATTATCATAGTAATCTTAATAATCTACATCATTATTACAATCACCATCACTGTCACAATCACAATCACAATCACCATCACCATCGCTATCACCATCACAATCACTGCCACTTTCACAATCACCATCACAATCACCATCACCATCACAATCACCATCAAAATCACTATCACAATCACCATCATCGTTATCACAATCATTATCATCGTAATCACAATCATTATCATCTTAATCACAATCATCATCATCACAATCTCCGTCCTCGTTATCACAACCATCGCTATCACCATCACAATCACCGACACTATCACAATCACCGTCACTGTCACAATCACCATTACAATCACAATCACTATCACAATCACCATCATCGTTATCACACTTATTATCATTGTAATCACAATCATTACCATCGTAATCACAATCGCTATCATCATTATCACAATCACTATCATCGTAATCACAACCATTATCATCGTATTCACAATCATCATCATCACAATCTCCATCCTCGTCATCACAATCATTATAATCGTAATCACAATCATTATCATCGTAATCACAATCACTATCATCTTAATCACAATCATCATGATCACAATCGCCATAACTATCTCAACCACAATCATTATCACAATCACCATGATTATCACAATCACCAACACTATCACAATCAAAATCACAATCACCATCACCATCACAATCACCATCACCATCACAATCACCATCACCATCACAATCACTACCCTCGTTATCACAATCATTATCATAGTAATCTCAATAATCTACATCATTATTACAATCACCATCACTGTCACAATCACAATCACCATCACCATCGCTATCACCATCACAATCACTGCCACTTTCACAATCACCATCACAATCACCATCACCATCACAATCACCATCAAAATCACTATCACAATCACCATCATCGTTATTAGGGTTTGCTCCCGGGAATTCTCGGTACTAAAAATACCGGGAATTCCCGGGAAATTTGAAAATGTTTAGTACCGGGAAATCAAAACTATGTCCCGGGAATTCCCGGTACTGCACAAACACTAAATCCTTGGTACGAAATTTTGATTATTAAAACTGCGTGTGTGGCGCGCGAACACAACCACGACAGAAGTACGTGCACGATTCGTACTCGAGGGTAGTCGGTACTATTCGGTAGTTTTCGTTTCGGATTCGCATCTTCCCCGCCGCCCGGTCCGCCTGCCACAGTGCCGCACCTAACTTGATACTGTGACGACGCGACGTAGTGAGTGTTTTGTAAAAAGTAATAAACTGGTGAGTACAATATTACATCCTTGTTTAATTATTTTATCATGAACTAGATGAGTTTGTATATACTAAAATAGTCATTGATTGAACTGAGTTTAGGTTTGAATTGAATGTATAACGAAGCAGAGAGATACGTAATTTTTGACGTTATTGAGACTTGTCAATAAGTGGGTAGAACAAAAAGCTCAATATTTTTTTTTATAAACTTAATATGTAGTTGTAGATGCCTGAGGAAGTAAACTTATGATAAACTTACAGACATGCAAACTTACTAATACGATGCAAAACATAACAACTTAACGATAATAGTCTTGGCTATGGTCTTGGTACCGCGTACAGTACATTATACCTACTTAAGCACAATAGAAAAGATCGAACTTATGAATCTAGTTACCTTACACTTAAAATAATTTGTTCAATTTTCAAAATGCATACATTATCTTACCATAGCTCACAAACATTTAAGCACCATTCCACCAACCAGTGTTGAACCGGAACGCATATTCAGTTCAGCAGGATATATATGCAACAGATTGCGAACAAGACTAAGTGACGAAACCCTTGACGCAATTTTATTTTTACGTACTCACTACCAACAGTTACGGTCCTTTAAAAAAAACATTTGAAGTTATTCTCACTAGGTATGGCACTAAATGCATGACTGATTATTTTTAAAATTATTTTGTTTTCAACATCATTGATGCGATGATTGATATCTCTGGAAGAGTAAATATTTTGTTTGTTATTGTTACAAATGATTTATGTTATAGTAGTAGAATTAAGGAACCTTATTATAGAGAGTGCTTGTGCATGGCACGACGACAGAAATGTTAAAATTATATTATTATTTCAATCGTTTAAAAACTTTGTTGATTATTATTAGATAGTTACTGTACTGATTGTAAATTTAAAGACTGATTGTGAAGTGGTACTGTGGTAGGTTGTGATTTGTAATCTCAATTACAAAATTTATAGCTAATTAGTAAATTACTAAGTTGATTAAATATTTTGAAAAGTGTCTGGGTGTTTAATTTTGTCATACTCATAAAATAATAACGAAATTAAAATATTTTTATCCAGTACCGAAGTTTCGAAATTTCCCGGGAATTCCCGGTACTGGGTAGGCTCCAGTACCGGGAATTCGAAAATCCAGTTCAGTTCCGGTACTGCAATCCCTAATCGTTATCACAATCATTACCATCGTAATCACAATCATTATCATCTTAATCACAATCATCATCATCACAATCTCCGTCCTCGTTATCACAACCATCGCTATCACCATCACAATCACCGACACTATCACAATCACCGTCACTGTCACAATCACCATTACAATCACAATCACTATCACAATCACCATCATCGTTATCACACTTATTATCATTGTAATCACAATCATTATCATCGTAATCACAATCGCTATCATCATTATCACAATCACTATCATCGTAATCACAACCATTATCATCGTATTCACAATCATCATCATCACAATCTCCATCCTCGTCATCACAATCATTATAATCGTAATCACAATCATTATCATCGTAATCACAATCACTATCATCTTAATCACAATCATCATGATCACAATCGCCATAACTATCTCAACCACAATCATTATCACAATCACCATGATTATCACAATCACCAACACTATCACAATCAAAATCACAATCACCATCACCATCACAATCACCATCACCATCACCATCAAAATCACCATCACCATCACAATCACTACCCTCGTTATCACAATCATTATCATAGTAATCTCAATAATCTACATCATTATTACAATCACCATCACTGTCACAATCACAATCACAATCACCATCACCATCGCTATCACCATCACAATCACTGCCACTTTCACAATCACCATCACAATCACCATCACCATCACAATCACCATCAAAATCACTATCACAATCACCATCACCATCATCGTTATCACAATCATTATCATCGTAATCACAATCATTATCATCTTAATCACAATCATCATCATCACAATCTCCGTCCTCGTTATCACAACCATCGCTATCACCATCACAATCACCGACACTATCACAATCACCGTCACTGTCACAATCACCATTACAATCACAATCACTATCACAATCACCATCATCGTTATCACACTTATTATCATTGTAATCACAATCATTATCATCGTTATCACAATCATCATTCTCACAATCATCATCATCGTAATCACAATCATTATCATCGTAATCAAAATCATCATCATCACAATCATCATCATCGTAATCACAATCATTATCATCTGGATCTCAAAGTAAATGCCATTTTCGTAATCAGCACCCCTGATAATCTCGGCATCGACACCCATATTGATTTTTAGACATTTCAACCCCATCGCACCCCAACAGGGAATGGTAGTATTTCAGGTCTGCCACATTAAATCTTAAAATCGTTGTTTTTGTAATACACCCGACCCAATTCACCATAAAAACAATACCTATGTTGAATTTCAGGCTTTGTTACCCCATTTCCCCCTCTTAGGGGTTGAATTCTGAAAAAACCTGAAACCCGTTTCTACTCATTTATCAATAGGAGCACTCCTGTGAAGTTCCGAATAAAATAGTCTAACTAACCTTGTTTTATCCATACAAACTTTGGATTCCCGTTTAAGCCCCTTAGGGGTTGAATTTTGAAAAATCCTTTCTTAGTGCACCCCTAGACCACATAAGGAACCTACTTGCCAAATTTGGAATCTCTAGACTCAGCGGTTTGGGCTGTGCATTGATTTTTATAGTTTGCCACCCCATTTCCCCCTCTTAGGGGTTGAATTCTGAAAAAACCTGAAACCCGTTTCTACTCATTTATTAATAGGAGTACTCCTGTGAAGTTTCGAATAAAATAGTCTAACTAATCTTGTTTCGCCATACAAACTTTGGAGCCCCGTTTAACCCCTTTAGGGGATGAATTTTGAAAAATCCTTTCTTAGTGCACCCCTAGACCACATAAGGAACCTACTTGCCAAATTTGGAGTCTGTAGACCCAGCGGTTTGGGCTGTGCGTTGATAGATGAGTCAGTCAGTCAGTCAGTCAATCAGTCAGTCAGTCAGTCAGTTTCTTCTTTTATATATTTAGATGTAAGCTGTAATTTTAGTAATTTACTTTTCTTTCATTGTTGATTTATTTATTTTAAGTAGGTATTTACGCACCTTCTAGCCTGAAACACAGGTTCCACCTAGTTCAGGCAATAAGCAACAGTGCTCTATTTTATTTGTTAAGATACTTAATTGTAAATGTGCCCCTTTTTATAAATAAACGATTTATTATTTATTATTATTATTATATGTGTTTTCGCCAGGTGAGTCGACGGTCGAGATGTATACCCAAGTATTTGGCGTCTTCTGATTGCGGGATCTCTGTATTATAAAGTTTCACAGGTGGACAGGTTTTCCTTCTAAGTGTGAACGTTACCTGAACCGATTTATCTGTATTGGCTTTCATACGCCACTGCTGAAACCATGCTTCGATGAGAGTCAGATGTGATTGGAGCCTTTTGGATGCAGAATCAGGATTCTCATGAGTTGAAAGAAGTGCGGTCAACTCATGAGAATCCTGATTCTGGCATAAATATATTTTTTGTTAAATTTGACCTTGCTGATTGTACGTTTTTGCCAAAATCAGTGAATACAGATCGAAATATAAAAAAGGTATAGTCTCATAAGATCGTTTTCCGGTTTTTTTCTCGGCAGGTATATAAAGCGCCCGAGAAGCTAGCGCTGGCACCGGCGCAAGGCACGTTGTCGCGACGCAGAGATGAGCATACGTCTGAGGGTCCCTGGAAACCGAAGAAGTACGCGGCCATCAGTCAAGTATGACGAGCATTTTTAGATGACCTTTGATTTCTTACAGTGCAGCATCCACTACTAAGTCTGATAATATAAACAGGACTATTTTTCACATATATATTTCGCTAAACGAGGCTAAATTAACTAGCGATATTTTTTAAAATAACTCTCTTTTTGAGCTTCGCTGCAGTCGGATAAAAAGTATGTTTTTTTTTCAGTTCGTACCCCGAAACGAGTACGAAGAGGTAGTACTACTTCTGCTGGTCGGCGAGGCGATGGCGGTGCGAGACGCCGTGCTGTCGCAGAGCGGAGAGTTCGAGGCAGCGCGGGCGCATGCGCTGCGCAACGCGGTCAGCGTGGTGGACCTGCTGGCGCTAGCGGCTACGCGCTGGGGGCAGCTGTGTCTGGTGCTGGAGGTCAGTTAGCTCCACCTTTACAACGCGGTCAGCGTGGTGGACCTGCTGGCGCTAGCGGCTACGCGCTGGGGGCAGCTGTGTCTGGTGCTGGAGGTCAGTTAGCTCCACCTTTACAACGCGGTCAGCGTGGTGGACCTGCTGGCGCTAGCGGCTACGCGCTGGGGGCAGCTGTGTCTGGTGCTGGAGGTCAGTTAGCTCCACCTTTACAACGCGGTCAGCGTGGTGGACCTGCTGGCGCTAGCGGCTACGCGCTGGGGGCAGCTGTGTCTGGTGCTGGAGGTCAGTTAGCTCCACCTTTACAACGCGGTCAGCGTGGTGGACCTGCTGGCGCTAGCGGCTACGCGCTGGGGGCAGCTGTGTCTGGTGCTGGAGGTCAGTTAGCTCCACCTTTACAACGCGGTCAGCGTGGTGGACCTGCTGGCGCTAGCGGCTACGCGCTGGGGGCAGCTGTGTCTGGTGCTGGAGGTCAGTTAGCTCCACCTTTACAACGCGGTCAGCGTGGTGGACCTGCTGGCGCTAGCGGCTACGCGCTGGGGGCAGCTGTGTCTGGTGCTGGAGGTCAGTTAGCTCCACCTTTACAACGCGGTCAGCGTGGTGGACCTGCTGGCGCTAGCGGCTACGCGCTGGGGGCAGCTGTGTCTGGTGCTGGAGGTCAGTTAGCTCCACCTTTACAACGCGGTCAGCGTGGTGGACCTGCTGGCGCTAGCGGCTACGCGCTGGGGGCAGCTGTGTCTGGTGCTGGAGGTCAGTTAGCTCCACCTTTACAACGCGGTCAGCGTGGTGGACCTGCTGGCGCTAGCGGCTACGCGCTGGGGGCAGCTGTGTCTGGTGCTGGAGGTCAGTTAGCTCCACCTTTACAACGCGGTCAGCGTGGTGGACCTGCTGGCGCTAGCGGCTACGCGCTGGGGGCAGCTGTGTCTGGTGCTGGAGGTCAGTTAGCTCCACCTTTACAACGCGGTCAGCGTGGTGGACCTGCTGGCGCTAGCGGCTACGCGCTGGGGGCAGCTGTGTCTGGTGCTGGAGGTCAGTTAGCTCCACCTTTACAACGCGGTCAGCGTGGTGGACCTGCTGGCGCTAGCGGCTACGCGCTGGGGGCAGCTGTGTCTGGTGCTGGAGGTCAGTTAGCTCCACCTTTACAACGCGGTCAGCGTGGTGGACCTGCTGGCGCTAGCGGCTACGCGCTGGGGGCAGCTGTGTCTGGTGCTGGAGGTCAGTTAGCTCCACTGTGCTAGCTTTACGACTCCAGCAATCTAATATGTACCTACTACAATAGGTTTATATTATTATATAATAACCTCCTATTTATTTTCACAGTGCAATAATTGCAATTACATAATTTGATGTCCTTTTGATATTTTCTAATATGTTCGTGTATAGAATTTTACTGGCGAAATTGTGGGTGTACTACGAGTATATTGGAACACCTTTGCTTAGCTCTTTGGGGATCGCAGGCATTATGTAATGTTTTGTTTCCCCTGTCCGTAGTCCTTGGAGCGCGCCATGAAATTCTCGTTCGGCTGCGCGCACATGTGGCGGCAGCGTGCGTTGGCCACGGCAGCCGCCGCCCCCCCGCCCCAGCGCCCCGCCCCGCCCGCGCCTCACACACACATCGCGCCCGGTACGTACGCACTACACATGTGGCGGCACCACGGCAGCCGCCGCCCCCCCGCCCCAGCGCCCCGCCCCGCCCGTGCCTCACACACACATCGCGCCCGGTACGTACGCACTACACATGTGGCGGCACCACGGCAGCCGCCGCCCCCCCGCCCCAGCGCCCCGCCCCGCCCGTGCCTCACACACACATCGCGCCCGGTACGTACGCACTACACATGTGGCGGCACCACGGCAGCCGCCGCCCCCCCCGCCCCAGCGCCCCGTCCCGCCCGTGCCTCACACACACATCGCGCCCGGTACGTACGCACTACACATGTGGCGGCACCACGGCAGCCGCCGCCCCCCCGCCCCAGCGCCCCGCCCCGCCCGTGCCTCACACACACATCGCGCCCGGTACGTACGCACTACACATGTGGCGGCACCACGGCAGCCGCCGCCCCCCCCCGCCCCAGCGCCCCGTCCCGCCCGTGCCTCACACACACATCGCGCCCGGTACGTACGCACTACACATGTGGCGGCACCACGGCAGCCGCCGCCCCCCCGCCCCAGCGCCCCGTCCCGCCCGTGCCTCACACACACATCGCGCCCGGTACGTACGCACTACACATGTGGCGGCACCACGGCAGCCGCCGCCCCCCCGGCTCAGTGCCCCGCCCCGCCCGCGCCTCACACACACATCGCGCCCGGTACGTACACAATACACATGTGGCGGCATCATGGCAGCCGCCGCCCCCCCGCCCCAGCGCCCCGCCCCGCCTGCGCCTCACACTCACATCGCGCCCGGTACGTGCACACTACACAATTGTGGCGGCACCACGGAAGCCGCCGCCCCCCCGACCCAGCGCCCCGCGCCGCCCGAGCGTAGCAAGGGATTCTAGAGTGGAATCCTGAGCGAAACAAGAACCAAGATGATTATTTTTTTTTCACGAGTTGTGTACTCTACTTTTCACCATTGACTGCAAAAAAATAAATATAAGTATAGTCTTTATTTTTCTCGGGGCTATTAATAACAGTCAATTGGGTCGATCTTCAAGGTTAAGCCACGCTTACCAAGGATGATCTGTGGATGGGTGACTACTAATTCATAACATACCGAGTATCCTCCGTGTGTCGGAAAGTACTTATAGCCCTTGTTCAATCTCAAAGCGATTTTTGAAATTCAGTGTTTATTTATTTATTTATTTAAGGAAAAACAAACATAAACACATGTAGCACAATAAGAATTCGTAACAATAATTTAAATATTACATTTTAACCCGTATGCTCCCAGCCGTGCCTCCAGAGGCACGGTGCATTGTTATTTTAATTGTGTCTGTAATTGCGGGTATTGAAGTGTTAAAACAATTATGCTACCCACAACGTTCTCCACAGATTACAATTTAAAGTATTTAAAAACTAGCTAGTAGCAACAAAAATACAATACATAAACTACGGTCATTGTCCTGGAACTAATATCTAAGATTTTTAAATGTATTTGATTATACATATAAAAGAAAAAAGAAAATTTAAATTTGTGTGCTTATTACACTCAAAGTACAGCCAACTTAGACCTTAGGCTACAATATATTCTCCTAAGTTATAAGAAAAAATGTTATTTTATGTTAACGTCAAATAAAAAACGTCACATACGTCAAATAAAAACGTTCGGAAATGAGTGTGGGACTAAACAAAGGCATATATCATAATATTGAACTTAACTCTCACTACTTCACATTTATGTTTTTGATGGGATATCATTACTTTTTGTACATACGCCATCTAGTGTCACTTTTAAATAAATCAATGAAGGCGGCATGGTGTAGTGAGTCAGTTTCTGAGAATAATAATAGGTGGCGCTAGTGATTGAAGAATACGGTTAGTTACGCGTAATAAATACGAAAATCTACTATATTCTTATTTATAAGTACAAAAACGGAAAAATTTGGATAAAAAAAAAAAATAAGGGTGGTATTCAACTCGATATTCACGTAAAGATCTCAAAATTCACATAAGTATAGAGATTTTACAGGCACTAATTATAAGTGAAAATGATAATAAAATGATAAAAAATTACCAGTTTCTGATTTTTTCCTTTGTATTCACCTAATTACCTATCTGTATGCCTAATTTGAACTTTCTAGGTCATTTGGAACTGGGTTATAGTTTTGATTTATAGGTCAGTCATAAAAATGTCGATTTTTGGACGTTAATATCTAAATAACCATTTGAGATATGTTTATATAATTTAGAACACATAATAATATGTATCTCGCCAGTCGCAATATATAAGCCAAATTTGACAAGTTTAGGTGAAATAGTTTTTGAGTTATGAGGGGCTCAAAAGTGGCTCCAAATGGTTCGTGTAATGTTACACACGGTGAGCTGCGTGCCAGAACTTGGCTTGACACGCTCCCGCGTGTCTAGATTGTTTTGCACAATGTTAAATGTAGCAAATTAAATTCTGCTAAAGTCAAAATAATCAACATAATGTATGTTTTTCAGTATGTGAAGTTGAAAGAAACAACTGATTTGGCAAGTCTGAAGCCCTTTAGTTAGCTTGTATTAACGTAATACCTTCCTGGTGCAGGCAGCAGCGCGTGGAGCGCGGGCGTGCGCGCGGCGGGCGTGGCGCGGCGGGCGGCGCCGCTGTCGCCCGCCGACACGCCGCTACGCCTGGTTGCCGCCAACACGTGCTACAGGATGGGATGGGTGAGTCCTACCCAACTACACAACCGGCTAGCCCTACAGTCCGCTAGGCCTAAGCTGAGCTTTGCATTTGTGTGAGTGCACATAGATAGTGTAGCTGTGACGTCGGCCTAGAGCGCGACGCGTCTTTTGCTTGGTTTAAACTGGTTCAAACAATCGGCCTGAGGCGCGGTGCATCCCCCGCGTGTCGCATCTCCGCCGCGCACCTTCCACACTTCACCTCTTGTACTGTCAGCAGCGTGACGTGTTTAATTCTTAATATTTTGTTTTTGTGTTCGATTTACTAGGGACATGGCTGCCAACACAAATAAACGAAAAATAAGAAAACCTTTAAATAGCCAAGTAAAAGAAATATTGTGTAATTTAAGATAAAGACATGTCAAGTGTCACTACATCAGCCCAATTGGTAGCGACATCGACGGGAATCCCGCTGTCCACTGTCAAAAGAGTTTTAATGGAAGGCAAACGTCTTTTGGAAGACGAAAGCAAATTTAAATCTCCGAAAAAGACCAGATGCAGAAAAAATGTAATTATCATTGACGATTTTGATAAAGCGGTAATCTGAAGAACTATTCATAACTTTCAAATTACTGACAAAAAGAGGTGCCAACTATGAAGCGAATACATGAAAAGTTTTTTTTTTTCTTCTGTGCTTATCTGCAATCAGTAGTATACTACGAGTATAAGCAGATACTTTCTGAGGTTTTGTCTGGTCAAGTGCTTCCTCCAGCGGGGAGAGCTACTCATAGTA
Source organism: Xestia xanthographa (assembly GCA_905147715.2). Taxonomy (NCBI): domain Eukaryota; kingdom Metazoa; phylum Arthropoda; class Insecta; order Lepidoptera; family Noctuidae; genus Xestia; species Xestia xanthographa. The sequence goes on along the minus strand of LR990659.1, from coordinate 1,198,784 downwards.
TTTATGCAAGGGTTTTCCACTACAGTATGTCTTTTCTCTTAAGACGTTTTTGACAGCTGCGCTTCATTAGACTCGTCGCAAGTACGTTCGGGTGATTTTCCAGCCGCTTTTGATATTTTTCTGTCGAGGCCTGTATTTCCTCTTTTACAGTGGTCATATGTTTACATAAACTTTGTTGGACATTCGCTAAAATCAAATACGATTCCGCCCGGAACTCCGGCTTCGTCGTACACAGCGCGCCACGCGCGCGCTCAGTCCAACACACCGGTATAGTGTGTAAGGTTTGCGTGGATTTCGGAGTTGGTAGTGAACCACGGAACTTGCGCAATTTTTTTGCGATATTTTATTATTCTTAATATTGCGTTCTGCATTCTTTGCAATATTGCGATGTTTGTTACTTGCACTGCCCCAGAGCTGAATGCCATATTTATTTATTTATTTATTTATTGACACACCAACGACTACAACGACAACGACTATATGTCTATGTTGGTTTTAATATAGACTTGTATATCAGGAGTTTGTTATCTATCGATAACTTGCTATTGCGGCCCAGCATCCAGTAGAGGTTTCTGTGCCGTATGTTGAGTTCTTCCCTCTTGTTTTTGATATGCTGGTTCCAGGTCAAACGGCGATCCAGGTGCATGCCCAGTACCTTACACTGTCTTTGTGCGGTAATGTGGAGTTTTCAAGGGATACATGAGTGCAGTTTTTTCTGCGAAGTGTGAACATGACCTGCACTGACTTTGTTGCGCTAGCTTTGATCCTCCACTTTTGGAGCCACTTTGTAATAGCATCGAGGCCTTGTTGTAGTTGCATATGTAGCAGTCATGACTCCGTCTACCTGTGGTAAGTCAGAGGTGTACAAAGTATACAAAATTGGTCCCAACACCGAACCCTGAGGCACGCTTGCCCTTATGGTATAGAATTTGGAGGTTGATTCAGATTCTTTCACTTGGAAGATTCTGTCTGTGAGATAGAGGATTCCAGCAGGATGTAGTAGCTGTGTGGAAGACTTGTTCTTATCTTACAGAGAAGGCCCTCATGCCAGACCCTGTCAAATGCCTGTTGAATGTCCAAAAATGCAGACGCACAGTACTCCTTTTCCTCTAGAGATTTTCTGATTTTCTCGACCACTCTATGTATTTGTTCGACAGTAGAATGCTGCTGCCTGAATCCAAATTGGTGGTTCGGGATGGCATTATTACTTTCTAATAGAGGCATAATTCGTTGAAGGATCAGTTTTTCACAGACTTTTGACAGGATAGGTAAAAGGCTGATGGGCCTATACAAAGTGGTCTGGTTTGCTGGCTTCCCTACCTTATGTACCATAAGGATTTTTTGTACCTTCCAGAGGTCTGGGAAGTGTTGAACCCTTAGTATGCCATTATACAACATAGTCAGGAAAACCAGCGCCTTTCGGGTTGGTATCATTTCGTCTAAAACTCGTCGCCCGTCAACTCTAATTTTAATACGTATGATTTCTTGTCATCAAATGCTTTTATTATTTTGGTTTTTGTATTGTTTTTCAAATTATTTATATTTTTTTTATTTTTTTTTGTGTTAACACCTAGTTTTATGTGCATGCTGTGGTCTCCTGTAATTGAAGGAACACACATAAAATAAACTTTGTAAAACTGTGACTTATATTGTATCTGTGTATCTTTTGTTGGAGATCCAAATAAATAAATAAATAAATAATAAAAAAGCAGCTGGTCTAATTAGCAAGTGGTCTAAAAAGTAGCTGGTCTAAGTACAAACTGGTCTAAAGCAAAAATCGTCTAATTAGCAAGCGGTCTAAAAAGCAGCTGGTCTAAGTACAAATTGGTCTAAAGCACAATAGGTCTAATTAGCAAGCAGTCTAAAAAGCAGCTGGTCTAAGTACAAACTGGTCTAAAGCAAGAACGGTCTAATTAGCAAGCGGTCTTCAAGTTTTTATAAAAAATTTAATGTTGACAATTTTTATTATGGACCGATTGCCGATTGGCCTACAAGTTCCACGCGCGCCTCAAAGAGAGTCAGCAAAAAGGAAGGGGTCCGTAAGGACCGATGCCTGCCGGGGTTGCGGGACTATTCGAAAGAGATACCGTGGCCCCGGAACACAAAGGGCGATGAAGAAACATGGATGGGTTTTAGTCAGTAAAAGTCTGACACTCCCTCCTGCTCCGCCCAGAGTGGGAGGGGTTATTTGATGATTTCCCATCCGAAAAAAAAAAAAGAAAGGGGTTCCTTCTATCAGGCAGAATCTTGATACCCCGAAATTTATTTGGATTTATTAATCATTTATTTGGATATAACACACTCGGCATAATCTTCTTTAAACGAATATTTTTAAGGAATAAAAATAACTTAATATAGTTATTGTTTGGCCGAATGTTTGTATGTCCGAATTTCCAATGGCATACTTTTAAAATGGCAGAATTTTATTTCGCATAATTACCTTTGGCAATGTTCATTTAGAGCGACGATTATTTGGTACAATTTCACTTGGCATACTATGAAGATAGCAGAATTTAATTTGGAATAATTTTATTAGGCATTATTGCCATTTCTATAAAATTGCATTTTTAACCTTAAATTAGAATAAAAATATTGTCTTAAAAAGTCAATATGTTGTGCTACAAAAGTTAGGGACAGAAACGAATCGCTCCAAAACCGACTCCACGTAATCTTGTCTGCCCTACCCCTAGAGTGTAATTTAAATCTGCGTGGGACCGCCGGAGCCCCGCAGCGCCGAAACCGTGATAAAAACCATGCCTGCTGCATGTTGCATGCTGGCTGCATGCATGGTGTATAAATACTCTAATGTATGATAAATGAATGTCTGCCAAACGATTTTCTGCGAAATGAAGTTTATGCTATCCACTGTTATCCAAAATAATATTATGACATAAAAGTTCTGCTATAAAGGGTAGACCCCCACTTTAGATTATATTAATTAAATACCATGTTTGATTAATGAACACTTCATTCCACTACACGTGATGTTTTCCTGCCTTTGTGCTAAATTATAATTGTGTGAAAATTGTGAAATGGTTATTAATTAAATATAATTTACAATGGATCTTGGACCAAGTAGTGAAGGTTTGATTTCACCATTTGACTGTTTGAAAAAAGTAACAGAAGTTAAAAAGAATTAAAAAATATACCAACGATAGTTTTACATTATGTGTAAAATAAAAACCGGCCAAGTGCGAGTCGGACTCGCGCAAAGGGTTCCGTACCATTATTATCAAAAAAGGGCAAAAAAAACACGTTTGTTGTATAGGAGCCCCCCTTAAATATTAATTTTATTCTGTTTTAGTATTTGTTGTTATAGCGGCAACAGAAATACATCATCTGTGAAAATTTCAACTGTCTAGCTGTCACGGTTCATGAGATACAGTCTGGTGACAGACAGACGGACAGACAGCGAAGTCTTAGTAATAGGGTTCCGTTTTTACCCTTTGGGTACGGAACCCTAAAAAGGCCGGACCTATTTGGAGCAAGAAAACTTTTTATTTAATAAGGAGCATTTTTAATTTAAAGGGAACATTTTTAGTTTGCTAAGGCTTAGTTACAAAATTATTAAGATTGAAGTATAATTTTACTGAGGTAATTTTATTAATTTTGGACGGGATGATATTTAGTCAAAAACGTTTTAGACAAGTTGCATTATTGACGGGTAGCGTTTTAGACCAGTTGCGTTTTAAACGATATGTATTTTTAGACCAGTTGCGTTTTAGGCGAGAAGCGTTTTAGACCATCTGCCAGTTGCGTTTTAGACCAGTTTGTACTTAGACCAGTCTACTTTTTAGACCACTTGCTAATTAGACCAGCTGCTTTTTTAGACGAAATGATACTAACCCATTAATAGTCCTCCAAACTTCTCGTACAGTGACCGGTGCAGGTGGGAGCGACATCTGTATAGGCTGGGTGAGAATTGATTCAACCTCTTTCTTGGACTCTATGTCGCTGGAGTGATTCGGGCTAAATACATTGGCTAAATGTTCTGCGAATAGGTTTACCTTTTCCTGCGATGTGCGGACCCAGCCGTTTCTGTTTTTCAATGGAGGTTTTGCCAGCTGTGGTCTGTCATACGACTTTGTGAACTTCCACAGTTAGTAATCAGTGGCTGCAGTGGGTGTAAGCGATTCCAGTTAAGCCTCAAGAGTCTTATTGTGCCAAGTCTCTAGCATTTCTCTTAGACGTGATGCTTGCCTGTTAAAATTTGTTTTGTCTGATGCAAGTCTACTCAGTTGCCAGACACGGCGTAGCCTCCGTCTTTCTAAGACTGCTTTTTTATTTCAAGAGGGTAGTTATTTATCCGCTTCTTTGTAACTAGTAAAGGGGTACTCCTCCAGCAGGCCTCCTGAAAATGTTGAAGACAGAAATAAACTATCCAGGTTCAATTTGGTCATTGCGTAAAGAAGTGTCTCTTTTAGGATTTAAATGGAAAAGGACAAAAGATAATAGAAAAATTCTAATGGAAAAACATGAGATACGTTACCTACATATAAATGTTTTGATTAAAATTTCTGTATATCGCATTCAGGGCCGGCCAGTCGTTTATACCGACGAAACATATATAGACACGACTCACATTTCTTCGAAATCTTATTCAGATGACAGCATTTCTGGTTTGAAGAAACCAATTTCTAAAGGAAATCGTTTAATAATAGTTCATGACGGCGGAGAGGACGGTTTCATACCAAATGCACCGCTGATGTTCAAAGCAAATAAAAAAAGTGGTGATTACCATAACAATATGAATGCAGAAAACTACACGAAATTGTTACAAACGCAATTAATTCTAAATTTAAAGCCCAATAGCGTTGTGGTGGTAGACAATGCATCTTACCACAATTCGTTAGAAAATCCCGCTCCTAACTCAAATAGTCGCAAACAAGATATGATTGAATGGCTCAAGTATCGCAATATCGATCACATCGATGCTTAAACCACAACTTTATCAATTGATACTGCAAAACAAACAAAGAATTATTGAATATAAAATTGACATTTTACTTAGAGAATATGGTCACAGTGTCCTTCGTCTACCACCCGGATTTTAACCCAATTGAAAATATATGGGCAATGATAAAAGGATACGTCGCGAAAAAAAACGTATCAATGAATATGGATACAAAAATGAGGTTAACGAAAGAAAAAGTTGACATTATCAGTGTACAAGTATGAAAAAATGTGTGTGATCACGCAATAAAAGAAGAAACAAAGTTTCGTGGCCACGACGCACAGTGGATCGTCCCCATACAAGAGGTCGGACATAGAATGAAAAATTAAAAAAGTATTTAATTTAAAAAAAAAAAATATACAGTTGCATTCCTCTATTGAAGAACAACAAAAAATGTTACTACGCTTTTTTTATTTGACCAGCACTTTAGGAGCTATTCGATGAAAACTGTTATTTTTGTATGGAAACGAACACAAAAATGTCTGTATCTCATGATTCCCTCCTTGTTTCGATTTGCGGTTTTCACTACTGTCTTTTACCTATTTTATGCCACGTTTTCTTCAAGGACACACGATGCCCGCAGAGCGCCCCTTTCGAGATATTTTGCCTATAGTAACTATCTTTGTTATTGTATTACTGATGGAATGGAGGTACATTAAGTATACTTATTACTGAGAATTAGTCATCACTAAGTAGTTCCTTAAATAACAGGTGCATTTGTGAGTACTTTAATGACTTATTAACGCTTTTGTTGCAATATAACAAAAGCGTTAATGAGTCATTAAGTAACGACTACCAGTACTTGCTTAATCTAATTATTTATTATAATTACTAAGAATTACACATAAGAAGTTAAATGAAGAAAAGGTGCATTAGTGAGTTCTATATGTATATTGAAAAAAAAATATCGGTAATGAGTTGTGACATCGCATTAACAATAACAAATCAAAAAGAAAAGAAATGTTTTATGATGTTGATGAATAAGAAAATACGTATTTATAATTTTTTTATTTATATAATATAACACTGTAAAATATATTTAAATCTTTAAATAAATTACACTTAAACCTATAATAATTTATAAATAAAAAATAAAACAATTACTAATAACTAAATTGTAAATATTGATTATAATAAAAAATAAATAAACTAATACTACCTTAAAGTTACTAACAATTATATTACTATAAGACTTAAACTATATTTTCTTCGTCTTCATCAATAACGACATCATGATCATTATTGTCGTCATCTTCTTCAATGTCACTACATTCCGAAACTGCTCCAACTATTGTATCTGTTGAAATGTCAATAAGCTCCAATTCACTCTGGTCATGTATGAGCAAATCTTCCAGTTCTCTAAATGAAGATTTTTTAACTCTATTGGGCATCCTCGGTCGTAGGCTCGTTAGAAGAGGATCGGAAGATAAAAGAAGATTATGAAGAATGTCTTCATTAGTGGCGATGCTACTGTGCTTTCGCGTATGAGTTTCTCTAAATTTACGAAAATCCTTGTTTCTTGCTTCAGATGCTTCCTTTCCTCAGACAAAAAACCTATAGGCACTACTGATAGGTGTTCCACTATCTGCGATCCATGAATCAGCAATTTATGCAAACTTGATGGCATGTTATACCATGGATATAACTGTACGAAGAAATTTGCTGTTTCATCACAATATAACTTGAATTTTTGGATTTCAATTTTTTCGCCTGAGGAAATGCATTGCAAAATTACAGCGAGTCTTCTAATTAAATTGACGTCTAATTTTGTAATTTCCGCAGTCGTTTCAGGGTTTGCAAAAAACCTTCTAGCAGTATTTCCAGTGTTTGTATTGCCACTACCCTGCTTTACAACATCCAGAAGTAAGCCTGTGTTTCTTCGGAAAGCAGCTTGAATAGCTTCTTTCTTATCTTTAACAATTCTTTTATTATCGTCACCTTTTGCTTGCCATGATTTTATGTCCATTCTGTAGGCAATGTGTAATAAACACTCCATAGACCGAATCCAAGCATGCAACGAACTAAATCCATGCTTGTATAAATCTTCGTTCACAGGTTTAGTTCTCACTTCTTCCAAATTATTCATCTCACTTGGGCGAGCTTTGCACAAATCACATACTGCTGCCGATGTTCCCGATATGATTGAATGTACCTTACCATCAATCATGGTTAACCACAGATTGTGCGTAACAGTAGCATTGCCGCAAGCAGTTGGGTTCAGTTCACGAATCTCGGTCTCAAATATATCCATTTCAGCCTTTACATTTGCTTCCGTTTCTTTCATAAACGTAAATGAAATCGGACGACAATATGTGGTTGACGATGGCCGATCATTCTGCCACATTGTGTTTCCACTAGAAGTCACTAACTTAAGAGGTACAAGACTTGCCATAAATACACTGGATAAATCTTGTTCACTTGTTGTTGTTCTTTGATGATAAATGCTTTGACTTGAAGCTCCATCAAAACCCCATTTACTGTGAAGCACAAGTTGTTCACCAGCATCAAAATTCGGTTCAAGTGAATCGATCAGCCTCCTAACTGTGAGATCAAGGAGGGCTTGGAGTCGTATCTTTGCTGAAGTATCAGTCACAGTTACGTCTTCTTTTGCCGGGTAACACTTAAGTTTTTCTTTCACTAACATGTAATAGCTTGGGTATTTCGCATGACCTTCTTTTAAACTAAAGTCCCTAAGTGTGATGTAACGCCACTTGGATAACTGCATGTGAACGTAAAGAGCAAGTGCTTTGTGAGTAGGAACTTCACTAAGCAAAGTATTCTGTTTAGTTTCCAGGACATTCAGAACGGTTGAGACATGTTCAGGATTTCCCAGCAAATGCTTCATGATTCTGGCCACATCATTTTTTCCGGCAGACTTAAGTGCACTTTCAACAGTATGTAAAAGCTCATCTGGACGACTGCAACTAGCCATATTTTCATCAACACGTCTTCTTTTCTGTCTACTGGATAAATCTTCAAAGCGTTTTCGAGGAGATTTAAATGTTGAAGTTGATGCATCTGATTTTGATGGACTGATTACCTCTTCTGTCTCATCTTTAGCTTCTTCAGTGTGAACAATATTTTCCTTAAAGCAATTTGGCCAAATGATATCGGAACTTAACCACTCTCTGTTCTTGTCCATGAACTTGTCGACTGTCCTTCTTGATTGCACCCATTTGGAGTAAACCCGATAGCAAAATCGTCGACACCAGTTCTTTAGATCCGACACATCATTTTCACTTAACTGGACGTTACTATTCGACTTCAATGTATTACATAAATTTTCATAGTCACGAAGATCTTTATGATTACGAAGAGCAACATAAAGATCAAGATAAGTAGAAAACCCACGGAAAGCCATAATGACAACACTTGGTAGAGGTTGAAATTACAACTGAATAATATTTGCAAAACACACTAAAATATATAGGGCAGCAAGTTGCAACTAGTAATGAATTTGATAAGCTAATGATGACATATGAGCCAATCACAATGCAGAGCTTAAGGGCTGTTAACATGGTAATTACAATAACTAATTAGATTAAGCAAGTACTGGTAGTCGTTACTTAATGACTCATTAACGCTTTTGTTATATTGCAACAAAAGCGTTAATAAGTCATTAAAGTACTCACAAATGCACCTGTTATTTAAGGAACTACTTAGTGATGACTAATTCTCAGTAATAAGTATACTTAATATACCTCCATTCCATCAGTAATACAATAACAAAGATAGTTACTATAGGCAAAATATCTCGAAAGGGGCGCTCTGCGGCCACCATGTGTCCTTGAAGAAAACGTGGCATAAAATAGGTAAAAGACAGTAGTGAAAACCGCAAATCGAAACAAGGAGGGAATCATGAGATACAGACATTTTTGTGTTCGTTTCCATACAAAAATAACAGTTTTCATCGAATAGCTCCTAAAGTGCTGGTCAAATAAAAAAAACGTAGTAACATTTTTTGTTGTTCTTCAATAGAGGAATGCAACTGTATATATTTTTTTTTTTAATTAAATACTTTTTTAATTTTTCATTCTATGTCCGACCTCTTGTATGGGGACGATCCACTGTGCGACGCCGCTCTTGATGATATAACGGAACGATTCATTATTAACACAAACGACACATCAGACGAGAGTGAAAATGATGACGAGAATGATAATGAAAATGATGAAGATGCAATGTCCGGTGGAGAAGAATAATTGTTATAGTTTTTTTTTTTATATTTGAATTTTATTTATTGATCTCTGACTTCTCAGTCACACTTACATTATTACAATTCCCGGCACGTAAGTTGGCAAGGTTTTGGCGTAGTGGGGGCAAGTTCGCGCATCGTGCACTTAGTGGAACAAAAAACTGGTCACTTTTATTGATTGTCATTATGCGGTTATTGCCATCATTTATTTTTAATCATGTAGTTAAACAAAGCAGAGGAATTCGTGACATTTAATAAGTGTTATAAATAAAATATAATATGCATTTTTTTTAATTAAGAAAAAAAAAGTATTATTATTAAAAATTATAGGTTCTCGTCGTCACTATCGGTTAATAATACTGTTACCCCTGGCATCAAATTAGAACTACCACTTGAGCTGGCATATTATGTAATAAACATAACAAAAACTAAATTTAAAACAATAACAACAACTCGTAATAAAAACTAAATTTAAAACAATAACAATAACTCGTAACAAAAACTTAATTTAAAACTAAAACTGAACTCGTAACTAAAAGTCAACAAAAACAAAGGGTACAACTTTCGTGGCCGCAAGTGTAATCGGGAGCGAACGGAATGTAGATGCGGTGCGGGAGGCAGGGGTCGACTGACGCACCAATCGCGCGCTTGGATCGGCGCTACGTCATACCCCGCGTCCCGCTTGACCACCAAAGAGACGTAAAAAACGACTTCTGCGCATCTAACGACTCTTGCCAAGTTACGTGCCGGGGACTGTAGTATACGTACTCATCAGTCATACATAATTATCATAGCCATAGTCATAGTCATTTATTCATTGTATCTGAATTTAAACACAAATTATACAATTACAATAGTCACAAAATTACATATTACAACAATAATTTAACATAAAAAATTTAAGGGCCCGTGCACAAAATTAAGACATTTTGAACATTTTTGATCACTGCTTGTGGGAAAGGCAAGAAGAATTTGAACCTTATTTATTTTTATTATAAGAGACAGGTTCTTCATCTTGTCGACTGCTTGAACAATTTTTTAAAATAATGTATATATTAATGGCAATCACCCATATTCAAAACCCCTTTTCCGCAAAAGTAACGATCGAGTGATGTTTGTGGTTCGGTGAACAAAGAACTACAAAATATTCTGAACATTAAAAAATATGAATAACATCATTATATGGTCTACTCGTAACATAGCAAGAAACATTATTGATTTCAATACGAAATATAGCAGAAAAAAAATGTTGAAAAAACGTAATTTGTGGAAAACGTCGGGACAAATAAGTATTTTTTTCTATACCTTAGAAACACTTTAAAGAAAATTAAAAAATAATTCTTAATCTCAAGGTAGCTTTTTTAATAGAATCTGAATTTTTAATTTATAAATAAACAATAACTTCATTTCGTAAATAATTCGCAAAGTGAGCTATATTATCGACCGCGCAAACCCGCTCCCGTCAGTAACAACCGGGCCCTCCCAGCGTGAACACGTATCACTTTGCTTCGCAAGCGCTCCCGAGTTATTACGTGAATATATTTCCGAGATATACGCAGACTACCACATTTCGATCCAGTATTTATATTAAAATTATTAAACTTTTTGATTTTTTTTGACGTTGGTTATTTATTAAGATTTATTTCGTCTTCATATTATTTAAGTTTCTTTGTTTGTACTTATTATTATGTTGTATGTAAGGGTAATAATCTGCGGAACTACTGGGGGTCTAAAAAGGCCGCTTTATCAAAATCCTAATATGAATCACGTTAAGAAATGTAAATGCTTAAAATGGACTTTATAGTCATGCTCATAAAGTCCATTTTAAGGATTTAATTTTTTAGTGAATTAAATTATGATTCTGCTAAATGTAAATTCTTAAAATGGACTTTATGGTCATGACCATAAAGTCAGTTTTAAAGATTTAATTTTTTTAAAGTGAAATACTTTATGATTCTGCTAAAGTGGCCTTTTTAGGCCCGCTGATCCGATTCCGAAAATTCTTTCATATAAGGGATTTCACTACTTCATATTATTGTTGGTTTTTATGGTAACCTATGGTACCTCCAATTTGATTTTGAAATAAAGATAATTTTCTATTTTAGAAGTGCGATTTGGTAGAAATCGTCACGTAAGAAAATGCCGTATGTTGTTGTGTGTGTGTGTGTGTAGTAGGAGGTATACAAGAAGGGTATGGCGGGGACGAGTGAGCGAGCGATATTTTTCTTCATAGGTGTCGTTTTCGTGGGTTTTGGGGTTGGTGATAACGAAAATGAGGTCAAAATGAAAATCCAAGATGGCGCCAACGAAAATTTTCGGTTTTATCCTCATGGGTGTCGTTTTCATGGTTTTTGGGGTTGCTGGTTACGAAAATGAGGTCAAAATGAAAATCCAAGTTGTCGCCGTGAAAAATTTTTGATTTTCCGTCATGGGTGCCGTTTTCATGGTTTTTGGGGTTACTGGTTACGAAAATGAGGTCAAAATGAAAATCCAAGATGGCGCCGAGGAAAATTTTTGATTTTCCGTCATGGGTGTCGTTTTCATGGTTTTTTGGGGTTGCTGGTTACGAAAATGAGGTTAAAATGAAAATCCAAGATGGCGCCGCGGATAATTTTTGATTTTTCGTCATGGGTGTCGTTTTCATGGTTTTTGGGGTTGCTGGTTATGAAAATGAGGTCAAAATGAAAATCCAAGATGGCGCCGACGAAAAGTTTTGATTTTCCGTCATGGGTGTCGTTTTCATGGTTTTTGGGGTTGCTGGTTACGAAACTGAGGTCAAAATGAAAATCCAAGATGGCGCCGAGGAAAATTTTTTGATTTTCCGTCATGGGTGTCGTTTTCATGGTTTTTGGGGTTTCTGGTTACGAAATGAGGTTAAAATGAAAATCCAAGATGGCGCCGCGGATAATTTTTGATTTTTCGTCATGGGTGTCGTTTTTATGGTTTTTGGGGTTGCTGGTTACGAAACTGAGGTCAAAATGAAAATCCAAGATGGCGCCGAGGAAAAGTTTTTGATTTTCCGTCATGGGTGTCGTTTTCATGGTTTTTGGGGTTGCTGGTTACGGAAAATGAGGTCAAAATGAAATCCAAGATGGCGCCGCGGATAATTTTTGATTTTTCGTCATGGGTGTCGTTTTCATGGTTTTTGGGGTTGCTGGTTACGAAACTGAGGTCAAAATGAAAATCCAAGATGGCGCCGAGGAAAAGTTTTGATTTTCCGTCATGGGTGTCGTTTTCATGGTTTTTGGGGTTGCTGGTTACGAAAATGTGGTCTTAATGAAAATCCAAGACGACGCCGAGAAAAAATTTTGTTTTTCTGTCATGGATGTCGTTTTCATGGTTTTGGGGGTTGCTGGTTATGAAAATGAGGTCGAATGCAAATCCAATATGGCGCCGAGAAAAAATTTCGGCTTTTCCAACGTAGGTGTCATTTTCATGGTTTTTGAGGTCGCTCATTGTTTTAATTTTTTTGCTTCCTGGGTGCCATCTTGGATTTTCATTTTGACCTCATTTTCGTAATTAGCGACCTCGAAAACCATGAAAACGACATCCATGACGGAAAACCAAAAATTTTCCTCGGCGTTATCTTGGATTTACATTTAGACATCATTTTCGTAACCAGCAACCACAAAAACCATGAAAACGACACCCATGACGGAAAATCAAAAATTTTCCTCGGCGCCATCTTGGATTTGTATTTCGACTTCAGTTTCGTAACCAGCAACCCCAAAAACCATGAAATCGACACGCATGACGAAAATAAAAAAATTTCCTTGGCCCCATCTTAGATTTTCATTTTGACCTCATTTTCGTAACCAGCAACCCCAAAAACCATAAAAACGACACCCATGACGGAAAATCAAAAATTTTCCTCGGCGCCATCTTGGATTTGCATTTAGACTTCATTTTCGTAACCAGCAACCCCAAAAACCACGAAAACGACATCCATGACGGAAAACAAAAAAATTTCCTCGGCGCCATCTTGGATTTGCATTTAGACTTCATTTTCGTAACCAGCAACCCCAAAAACCATGAAAACGACACCCATGACGGAAAATCAAAAAAAAATCCTCGGCGCCTCTTGGATTTTAATTTTGACCTCATTTTTGTAATCAGCAACCCCAAAAACCATGAAAACGACACCCATGACGGAAAATCAAAAAAAATTCTTGGCGCCTCTTGGATTTTTATTTTGACCTCATTTTCGTAATTAGCGACCTCGAAAACCATGAAAACGACATCCATGACGGAAAAACCAAAAATTTTCCTCGGCACCATCTTGGATTTTCATTTTGACCTCATTTTCGTAACCAGCAACCCCAAAAACCATAAAAACGACACCCATGACGGAAAATCAAAAATTTTCCTCGGCGCCTCTTGGATTTTTATATTGACCTGATTTTTGTAATCAGCAACCCCAAAAACCATGAAAACGACACCCATGACTTAATAACCAAAAATTTTCCCTGGCGCCATCTTGGATTTTCATTTTGACCTCATTTTCGTTATCAGTGACCACTTAAACCATGAAAACGACACCGATGACGGAAAAAACAAAAAAATTCCTGTGCGCCATCTTGGATTTTCATTTTGACCTCATTTTCGTAATCAGTGACCCCGAAAACCATAAAAATGACACCCATGATGGAAAAAACAGAAGTTTTCCTCGGCGCCATCTTGGATTTTCATTTTGATCTCATTTCGTTATCAGCGACTCCGACCAGCCCGCGAAATTCAAATTTTCTTACGTTTTTGGCAAATTGCAAGCCAGTGCAAGGTTGTATGTTGATTAAAATATTGGACGCGATTGTAAGACGTATGTAGTATAATCATCAAAACCATCAATACAACCCTCCAAGTTCATAAAGGTTTAGCAATGACTTTGACCTTGAAAAAATTGTTTCTCGACCCTTATGAACTTGGAGGGTTGTATTGATGGTTTTGATGATTATAATTCTGTAACTACATACGTCTTACAATCGCGTCCAATATTTTAATCAACATACAACCCAGCACTGGCCTGCAATTTGCCAAAAACGTAAGAAAATTTGAATTTCGCGGGCTACCCTGGAGCATCAGCCTTAACCATGAAAATGACATCCATGACAGAAAAACCAAAAGAAAAAACCACCTTCAAGTATAAATAACAGGGGTATGTTATGTTTACTCTACAGAGTGAACCTCAGTGGCCATTAAGTCGCGCTAAAGTCCAGTCGCGCAAGTGTCCTTTCGCGCAAGAGTCCATTCGCGCAAATGTCCGTTCGCGCATAAGTCTAATCGAGCAAAAGTCCATTCGCGCAAGTGTCCAGGCGCGCAAAAGTCCGTTCGCGCATAAGTCCAATCGCGCAAAAGTCCATGCGCGCATTTGTCTTTTCGCGCAAGTGTCTTTCGCGCAAAAGTCCCAGCTCCAGAAAAATTAACGTACGGTACGGAACCCTCAGTGCGCGAGTCCAACTCGCACTTTTATTTATCATTTTGTAAAATGTTTATATGTATCTAAATTCTTCTAATACAAAATTAAACCATTTTTATTTTGATAAATATACAGTAGACACACATTCCAGACTTTTATTTCTAAACCGTACTGCCTTTATAATAAAATTATGTATTATAAAATAATATCGTCTACAGGATCAAAATGGTTTAAGCGATCACTACGCTCGATCTTCACCCGTGTGTGCGTGTATCTGCATGAACAATGCACACTAACATAGGATCGCAACGAATTTGCCTAAACTCTAGCGACTGAACTTTGTGCACGGACTCTTAAAGAAAATCAGTTCAAAATTCATCAAATGTCGACATGTAAATGAAAACAATATAGCCAAAAGCTTAAAATTTAAAAATAATAACAATATAATAATTAACAATAGATACATTAACATCATCATCTGCCTAGCCTTTTCCCAACTTAGTTGGGGTCGGCTTCCAGTTTTACCGGATGCAGCTGAATACCAGTATTTTATATGGAGCGACTGCCTATCTGACCTCCACAACCCAGTTAGCACCGGGTAATACGATACCCCTTGGTAAGACAGATACATTAACATAATTAATTAAAAATAATAAATCCAATGAAATTAAACATGGTTTTTTCAATAAAAATAAAAATTGCATTTAAATAAAATTACAGCTCTTCTACCGCATATAGACACTTATTCAATAGGAATTTCTTAAGTTTTATTTTGAAGGTGCTACTGTAGACAGCACTTTTTATGTCTAAAGGCAACCTGTTGAATAATTTTACGGACTGGTATCGTGGACTGTGTTTAACAATTCTTAGGTTATGATTAGTGAAACGGGTAGCAGTAATACTCTTTTTCTGTTAGGTAATCACAATTATTTATTTTAAAAAACTTGGGAGAGTTATTTTCTTTTCCAATTGACAGCTCAATGTCAGGAATGTTTCGTTTTCCCGCCGTTCACTCTTATTGGCTCGCTTTGACAACTGGCTTCTAATGGCGATGGCATGGCTTGGCTTAGCATGGCTTGGCATGGCTATACATGGCTGTACCATGTACACATGGCGACCATCAATGTATACTGGAGCGTTACAGTCGGCCATCCTGTAACAATTGCTCCCGCAATGGAGCACACGATTTTCATTAGCTTTCTAATAGATCAACCAAGTCTTCCGTCTCCAGCTGGTCATCAGAGCTACTGGCACTGTCAGATACAGGAGCTATGCTACGATAAGGCCGCAGAGAGTCTGCTGAAACAAGCCCCGTAAAGTTTTTGTAACCCCTTAAACCCTTAATGCTCCTGATCCTGTATCTGTCATTTCCAACAACTTTAGTTATAATATAGGGGCCTGAATATAAGTCATCTAGCTTTGTGTTGACTTTAGCAGCACTACTAGTAGGCGCCTGCCTCCATAGAATCAAGTCTCCTTTCTTATAAACATGACAATTTTTGCGACGCTTATCAAAATTATGTTTCATTCTAACGCTAGCTTTGTTGATACGTGCACTGGCCTTGCTGCGCTTGGCCTGGGTTGGTTCAGTTATTCGGCCTGGGTTGGTTACATCACACAATGGCCTACCACTCCGCGCAAACATCAAATCATAAGGTTTAAACCCGGTAGTCTCATTTAAAGTATTATTTATTCTCCAAATCACATCGGGTAGACGGTTAGACCAGCTATTAGCGGCCTCACTAGGGTCAGTTGCGCGTAAAGCATTTAGTATGGTGCGATTAGTGCGCTCAACTTGCCCATTGGCACGCGGGCACGCAATTGCATTCAACGTATGTCTAAATTGCTTATCTGACGCAAATTTCTTAAAATACCTACTAGTGAATGCCTTGCCATGGTCAGTTACTACTCTATCCGGATAGCCAAATAATGAAAACATTCTTTTGAGTATTCTAATAGTTTCTACTGAATTAACTGATCGACTGCACTCTGCAATAACAAATTTTGAAAACGCGTCGGTAATAACTAACATATATTCATATCCTTTCTTTGTCCTACAAAACGGGCCTAAATGGTCGACATGTATCATTCTAAATGGTTCATTTGGCTTAGGAATCGGATGTAACTTGCCTTCCTTTCTGCCATGATCTCCTTTTCCATAGGCGCAACTTAAACAAGAGGTTACATATTTACGAATGAACCGAGTCATTTTAGGGAACCAAAAATCACTTTTAATCAAGTCTGTGCATCGTTTTAATCCCACATGCCCTATTTCGTCATGGTGCATTTGAAGAATTTTCCACCTAGCTGCCCCGGGCACTACAAGTCGATTACCACTAAGCGTCTTCCTATACAACCTATCCTCTATTAGCACGTAATTGTTTATTATATCGCGTTCAGTCGACCCGGCTTTTAATTGGTCAATAATATTTTTTAATTTATCATCTTGATATTGAACTGTATAAAACCAATCAGTGACTTCTAAACGATTAATATTTACAGCGTCGATTGGATTCCTACTTAGCGCATCGACATGTTTCATTCGTTCACCAGGCCTATATTCTACACTAATATCGTATTCCTGAATTAACAGCCACCATCTCGCGATACGCGGTATAATATCGCGTTTAGTGAGAGTGGCTCGGACGGCGGTACAGTCGGTGACTACCTTCACGTGTTTACCTATTATGTACACACGAAATTTACGCAACGATTCAACTACTGCTAATGTTTCTAACTCGTAGCTATGGTACATAGTTTCCTCCCTAGACGTCACTCGGCTAGAATACATAACGGGGCGCAAAGTACCGTCAGACTGCTTTTGTAATAAAATTCCTGCTATTCCTAATTTGCATGCATCGGTATGAATTTCTATATCCAATGTAGGGTCATACAAAGCTAACACTGGTTTAGAGCATAACCTTTTTTTTAACTTGTTAAAACTATCGACCTGTCTAACACTCCATACCCACCGTACATTTTTCTTAGTCAATTCTGTTAAAGGGCGTGCTATAACCGCGAAATTATATATGAATTTTCGGAAGTAACTGCAAAGGCCTATAAATTGACGTACCTCATGTACATTCCTCGGTGTAGGAAAATGCGAAACTGCAATTAATTTTGGTTCTGCCGGTTGCACACCTTCATACGAAATTTCATGTCCTAAATAGGTCACTTTCTCTTGTAAAAAAGAACATTTTTTCATATTTAATTTTAGATTTTCCGATTCAAACTTTCGCAACACCGATTCTAACGTATTTATACCAGAACTAAAATCATCAGAGGGTAGTAATAAATCATCTAAGAATGCAAGAATTTCACCAGTTGAACCGTGAGTTTGTGACGTTTGAGAATGTATTGAATCAACAATTTTACTGATCATTCTCATGAAAACTGAAGGTGCATTTGCTAAACCAAACGGAACGCGCATGTACTCATAATGGCCCTGAGGTGTTATAAATGCAGTTTTATGAGTGTCTTCAGGTGCAACTCGCAGCTGGTAATAACCTTGAGCCATATCGAGGCTTGTAAAGTATTTCTTACCGGCTAGCTTTGAAACCTGATCGTCGATGTTTGGTAATGGATATCTATCTTTTATAGTAATCAAGTTAAGGGCACGATAATCAACACATAACCGAGTATCACCGTTCTTTTTTTTTACCAAGATAACTGGAGAGGCATATTCTGACTCAGATTCCTTAATAATACCGGCATCTAGTAACTCACAAACTTTAGAATTAACTATTTGTTGTTCAGTGTGAGATAACCTATAAGGTTGACGATATATTGGCTGTTGTGTGTTAAGTTTTATTTTCATATGTAACAAGTTGGTGCAACCAAGATCTTTTGTGTTAATTGCAAAGGTGTGTTTATATTGTAATAATAAATGTATTAAACTATCATGTTCGTTTTCATTTAAACTCCCCATGCTGATTTCAGATATAGGTACCCCACCTATACTATCATCAGTGATTTTAGTGGTTGTTAAAACCGAAGCATAAGGGACTGTAAGGTCACATGGATAAGAAGAATTAGTGACTAAATAATTTGGCTTATTTGGCATAATGTCAGGCAAGAAAGATGATAGTAATGGCTTGGCTGAACTTACCCGCTTGGCTTGGCTTGGTTGGATAGCAGAATCGTCGCAGCTATCTGCTCGTGCGAGGATCTGGCCGGCTTCCCACTCGATGTCTTTGGTGCCGGTGTTGATGACCTTCATGAAGCCACCTCCACCTCGAAGTAACGTGGCAGGTAACGAGTAGGAAACTCCCTGCAGTTCATAGTGACGCGGCGCTGTGCAGACATCATCTTCCCCGTCATTGTCCAACACGCGAACTTTGATGATAGAGACACCGGGAGGCAAGGATTCTTTGCTCAATGTCACTACCTTGAATTTCTGAATTTCTTGGACTACTTGAAGTTTAGCAAAAGGGTCTGGATCCAATCTTAATGTAGCAGTTCTTTTAGTCACCTCAAGTGACACACGATCAGCGTTTATAACTGGCTGACCAATCAGTAAATGAATGTCTTGCATGTCTGCCTCTGTTACATGTGCAGTACAACTCACGTGAATTTCATCAATTTCTAGATCAAATTCTACTTCTCCGCGGCTTGTAAGTAAACCACCAGAAAAGCCCTTTAAGATGGTGCTCGTAGATTTAACTTTGAGTCCCAAAAGACCAACAATATGTGCATTTATAACATTTACCTGGCTTCCTGTATCAATGTAGGATTTCAAAAAAATCCCATTTACCTTTACAACCTTTTTGTAAATCTCATTGTAATTTTGCACTAGCTTAATTTCCTTGACGTTGCTGTTTGATTCGGCAGATGACTTGGCATGCTTAGTTGAAGAGCCAGGGCAGCGCGTGGCAATATGACCTTGCTCACCACACTTGAAACAAATACGTTGATCAGGTAATGAGCAATTCCGCAAAATGTGACCAGTCTTCTTGCAACGTGGACAGGGATCAGTCTCAGGGTTCACTTTCTTGTCTGGATTCGGCAGTTGTCTAGCATCCTTGTTCGGTTTGTCACGTACTTCGAACGTCGGTACACGATAATCGTCGATGGCACAGAGAAATGCCTCGTATAGTTCATCTGGGCGCTTGCACTGGAAAGCCCGTGCGTTTGGTTGTAATGAAGGCGGTAACCCTCTGATTATACACGAAACACTAGCATCGTCAGACAGGTTACAACGAAAGCACATAGCAATTTTATCCTGGTAATATTTAGTCATTGTTTCGTTGGGTAACTTCTTCCTGTTCATCATTTCGTCTAACAAAGCACTGAAGTCACGATGTTTGGGAAATGCTCTTACAAGCATGCATTTCCATTCGTCCCAGGAATAGTTATATTCATCAAGTCTGTTGTACCACTTACGTGCTTGACCACGGAGTTTATCTTGAAGGTGAAATGATTTCACTTGGTCGCTCCAGCCATGTATATCTCCTAACTGGTCAATTTTCTTTAACCATACCGACACTGTGCAATCTTCTCCTTCGGGGTCAAATTCCGGGATAAGAGACGCCGCACGATGGCCTTTGAAGTGGTTGAGCGGCAAGGTTTCGTCATTGAGTTCGTGTATCGCCCTATCTACTTCTTTTTCCAGCATACTTTTGAGCAGTTTTCTAGCTGGTGGTGGCGGGAATTCGTCATCTTCACTAATATGGCCTTGTTCTTCTTCACTCCAGCCAGGCGGACGGACTCTAAGGCCAACAGATGTAGTAGGGTGATTACGCTTCATATCCCAATTCTGAATGAAACGGGTAGCAGTAATACTCTTTTTCTGTTAGGTAATCACAATTATTTATTTTAAAAAACTTGGGAGAGTTATTTTCTTTTCCAATTGACAGCTCAATGTCAGGAATGTTTCGTTTTCCCGCCGTTCACTCTTATTGGCTCGCTTTGACAACTGGCTTCTAATGGCGATGGCATGGCTTGGCTTAGCATGGCTTGGCATGGCTATACATGGCTGTACCATGTACACATGGCGACCATCAATGTATACTGGAGCGTTACATTAGTGAAGTTTTTATTCTTCAGATCCAGTCTGTCTCAGACTGTCTCATAGTCTTGTATGTATTTGTTTTGTTTTTTTTTTTTTAAGTCTGACAACCATTTTACCAAGGGGTATCGTATTACCCAGTACTAACTGGGTTGTGGAGGTCAGATAGGCAGTCGCTCCATGTAAAATACTGGTATTCAGCTGCATCCGGTAAAACTGGAAGCCGACCCGAATATAGTTGGGAAAAGGCTAGGCAGATGATGAGTCTTGTATGTATTTGGCCATATTACTTAAAAGTACTAGTACATAGAGACTTGGTACTGTAAGTATGCCTAAACTGATAATATGTTGTTGGCAACTTTCCCTTTGTGAGAGGCGGACCATAGTACGAATTGCGCGTTTTTGTAGTACGAAAGCTCTTCTACTATTATATTCATAGCTGTTTCCCCAAAAAAGTATGCTGTATCTAATTTTTGACTCCACCAACGCAAAATATACCATTTTTAGCTGTTCTATGCTGATTTCATTTCTCAGGGTTCTCAGAGCGTAACATGGAGGCGACACGGATGCATCAATAGCTTTTAATTCAGGTTTCCAGTTTAACAGTTGGTCAATATGTATACTTAAAAATTTTACTTCAGCAACGAGCGCAATTTCGACTTCATTTAAGGCTACTTTTAAATTATGTTTGTTTCGGGCTGTAGTCTTAAATAACATTATTTGAGTCTTTTTATTATTAATAAACAATTTATTTGTCGTGAACCACACATGAAAAGCTTGTAGCGTAGCATTCACCTTTTCTGTCAACTCTACCATGTCATTAGCTGCCACTATGGCATTTGTGTCATCTGCGAAGTTTACTAATTCAATGTCCGGTAAAATTGTATTTAGATAATTAATCAAGTCATTAATAAATATTAACAATAAAATAGGTCCTAAAATAGTTTTTAGGATCAGACTTACTTCCCTTCTTATTCACAGTTATTACTTTCGCCATTTTTAGTTGCTCTGGGAAGATAGCCTCTTTTATACATTTATTGAAGAAGCTGGCCTTTATTTTAACAATTTTTGCTTATTTAGTTTTATTTTATTTTTAAACTTGTATACCTCTCCCACTTATGTTATGTACCTACCTAAAACATAATAAAATTATTTTTTAAAGTATTTTGTCTGACTCTACTTTTGGTAATCACTCACACAAATGCAAAGCTCAGCTTAAACCTCGCGGACTGTACCTACATAATTTGTCTTTTTGAAAAAAGAACTGTATTGCCAACATAATATAAAGTTTAATTCCCACTGCATCTTTAATATTGTTTGTGGCCTATCAGGCGGCCGCCCAACGAAATGTGATTCTCCTAATTAATTTCTCGGCCCCACCCAAAGCACACACACCTGGGACATGGAACATAACACACACACATTCATGGGATATGGGTTTTGTTTTTTTCCGTAGCGAGCGCGCGTCACATCCAATCAATGTCATAGCCAATATCTTAAAAAAATCATTAGATTAATCGTTCGTTAATGCGATTGATTTTAGTTGAATAAAAATTAGGTAAGTTAAACAGTAGTTGAGTCGACCAATATGTGTTATGAACATATGTATATCAACCGTAGTTATATCGAAAATAGTTAGGATTAACTTAGGTATTATGATGCGTACCCGTTTTGGCACTTGAGATTTAAACTCATCTGGGCGAAATGTGGCCTCAACCCTAGGTGTGATGTCATATATTTGTATCAATTCCATGTTGGGCACAGATAGAAGAAGGCATCGAGATGGCGGAGCAGGCGCTGGCGATAGAGGACCGGCGCGAGGGCGCCATGCTGGCGCGCTGCTGCCTCTACACCGGCATCGGATACCAGATGAAGGCACAGGTCTGTCAGTACCACCTTGCACTCCTTTACATTACGTTCCAAATACTGAGTAACTTCAACATTATACATTACAATACTTTAGTGATAGCATTGTCATAACTTCTTTCGAGCTTATAATCGCATCTATGAAGATGCAGCGATGACTCATGCTGTGAAATGCTCGTTGAAATATAAACATCATTTTATGAGGATTAGGTTTAATTCGTATAAACTGATTGTGTGAGACTGCCCCAGCAGACTCACGATGTCCGCGATTACGCGGAGCCCTAATCAAAATAATATTTGTCCAATCGACAAGTGAAAACAACTATTCAACTATTAAATATAACTTACCCATCACGTTGGAACCGGAGATGTGGCGCATTCCCTGGTCACGTCGTATCTGGGTGGGGTGTCAGTGTATGTGTGCTTATGTTGTGTATGTAAAGTCATGTAGATTCGACGATAACCAAAGGGCGCCCTACAGCGCGTACCGTCGTCTCCCTGGTCAAACCTTCGGATCACACACGTGGCACTTTCCATCGATGTCCAACTGAATTTTATCCCGGTTTGCTAACCCAATCGGGGATGTACAATAGTCCAGCACTGAATTTAGGAAGTTACCGGCGCGGCGTCCAAATGACAAAGCCGGCTAGGTACTTAACCAACAAATTACTCGCGGTCACGACCCAAAATGGCGAGATTTCTCAATTTTCACTCAATTATCAACAAAATATCAAACACCGATCAAGATGGTATCGGATTAACGTTAACTCAAAGTTTCAATCAATAATTACACGACAGCCGCGTGCATCAAAAATACAAGACCACGGAAGCAAGTTTTTTCCAAACCAATATGGCACTGACAAGCAAACGTCATCGCACAGACAACTGAAAGGACATCTGTCAAACGTCGAAAAGGTGCGTTCAGAAACTTGGTGGATGAAACATCTACCCCCCCCGGACGGGCCGTCCCGTCCGCTAATCAATTGGCAGTCTTGACAAGGTTGCGACCGCTCTCCTCATAACCGATCCATCCACTAAAACCTCAGCAAAACGAGGTACCCCGTCGGTGCCAGCCACCAAATTGAGAATGCGCCCCCGGCGCCAATACAGAGGCTTAAGGTTGGCATCCTTAATAAGGACGAGGTCTCCTATCTTGGGCGGATGAGTTTTATCAGTCCACTTGACGCGCTGCTGGAGGATGTGCAGATACTCTAAGCTCCAACGCTTCCAAAAGCTCTGAGTGAGCTGTTGCACCAACTGAAACCGCGATAGCCGATTTTGGCTCACATCAACAAAAGGGTACTCAGGCAGAGCGACAAGTGGCTGTCCAATCAAGAAATGGCCCGGGGTTAGAGCCTCCAAATCGTTAGGGTCCGAAGAGAGCGGGCACAATGGACGCGAATTTAGTACCGCTTCAATGCGACAAAATACCGTAGCTAATTCCTCAAAGGTGAGAACGGTGTCTCCCAACAATCTCCGCCAGAGTCCCTTTGCTGCTTTCACCGCGGCCTCAAAAATACCCCCCCAATGGGGGCAGGCTGGCGGGTCAAACAACCAAGTGACCCCTCGACGGGCCAATTTGTTACCAATGTCAACCTGGCTCTCATTAAGAAAGTCATACACTTCTTTCAAATAGTTACTTGTACCCTTGTAGTTGGTACCGCAATCAGACCTGATCAGAGAAGGTAACCCACGGCGAGACGTAAATCTATCCAAAGTTGCCACAAAGGCCTCCGTCGAGAGGGAGGATACCAGCTCCAAGTGCACTGCCTTAGTTGACAGGCAGACAAATACGCACAAATAAGCCTTGACGTTGCGTCCGTGTGGTGTCGGACGTAAAGAATAACACCATCCCATATCTTCCCGTGGGTGTCGTAAGAGGCGACTAAGGGACTTACCACAGAATGGGCAGCAGCGCTCTCTGTGTCTTATGTAAGAACTGCACTCACTGCGATCGCCAACCCGCTTGCCAAGCGTGGCGATTATGGCAAAACCCCCCCATGAATAGCGCAACAAAGAAATGGCCCCTAGTGCCCGGCAGCCCGTCTACCCTCGACTACGGCAGCGGTCGAGGCTACGGCGTGGCAAGGGGTGCGAAGAATCTCCGGAAGGGATCCGGCTGCCAATACCAACGACTGGACCTGGCAACATATAACACGCGCACACTCCGGACCGACGAGAAGATAGCGGAACTAGAAGAGGAATTGAGCAGGCTGCGATGGAGTATTGTGGGATTATCTGAAGTCCGAAGAGAGGGGGAGGACACGACAATCCTGAAATCCGGTAACCTGCTCTATTTCCAAGAGGGTGACCGGCAGTCCCAGGGTGGTGTTGGGTTTATCGTCCACAAGTCCCTTGTGAACAACGTGGTGAAGATCGAGAGTGTGTCGACCAGGGTGGCGTACCTTATACTCAGAATATCCTCAAGATATTCGCTGAAGGTCATACAGGTCTACGCCCCGACCTCGGCACACCCCGACGACGAAGTGGAGACCATGTATGAGGATATATCTAAAGCCATGCATGGTTCCAAAACTCACTTCACAGTTGTCATGGGGGACTTCAACGCGAAACTGGGCAAACGAGACGGGGATGAGCTGCAGGTGGGGCAATTTGGAGTTGGACATCGGAATCGCCGGGGTCACCAACTGGCTAGTTTTATGGAGAAGGAGGGCCTCTATATGATGAACTCCTTCTTCAGAAAGCGTGAGCACAGGAAGTGGACCTGGCAGAGCCCCGATGGTGCAACTAGAAATGAGATCGACTTCATCATGTCAACCAAGAAGCAAATGTTCAATGATGTCTCTGTGATCAATTCGGTGAAAACCGGGAGCGATCACCGCATGGTAAGAGGCACATTGAACATCAATATCAAGCTTGAAAGGTATCGACTGATGAAGTCTACGCTCCGTCCAGCACAGATCCAAATCCAAAACCCCGAGAGCTTTCAGCTTGAACTCCAGAACCGTTTCGAGTGCCTAGGAAGCTCAGTGGACGAATACAACGATGGGTTCGTGGAAACTGTCCATACGACCGGGTCTAAGTTCTTCAAGGCGCGTCGTACAGATCAGAACAAGAGGCTCTCCGATCACACTCTCAAGCTCATGAAGGAGCGGCGTGAGATGATCCTGCAGTCTTCAGACGAGGCGTGTAAATACCGGCAGCTCAATAGACGGATCTCTAAATCCTTGAAGAGCGACCTCCGCCGCTTTAATACCAAGCGTATTAAAGACGCGATTGAGCGGAATAAAGGCTCCAAGGTATTTGCAAGGGATCTGGCTATTGGGCAGAGCCAGCTCACGAAACTGAAGACCGACGATGGTAGGATCTTATCCGCCAAACCGGAGCTTCTGAGGGAGATCGAGAGCTTCTATGGACAGTTGTACACGTTAACCAGTAAACCCGTCGTAGATCTAGCCAACGACCCAAGAGCTAGACTGACCCGACACTATACCGAAGACATCCCGGACGTCAGCCTGTACGAGATTAGGATGGCTCTGAAGCAGCTCAAAAACAACAAGGCACCGGGTGATGACGGAATTACGGCCGAACTCCTGAAGGCGGGTGGAAAACCGGTACTTAAGGCCCTTCAGAAGCTGTTTAATTCCGTCATACTTGAGGGAAAAACGCCACAGGCATGGTGCAGGGGTGTGGTGGTGCTCTTCTTCAAAAAGGGTGACAATGCCCGGCTGAAGAATTATAGGCCCATCTCACTTCTAAGCCATGTCTACAAGTTGTTTTCTAGAGTCATCACGAATCGTCTCGCGCGCAGGTTTGACGATTTCCAGCCACTCGAACAAGCCGGTTTCCGAAAAGGCTTTAGCACCGTGGACCACATACATACGCTGCGGCAAGTTATACAGAAGACAGAAGAGTATAACCTGCCTCTCTGTTTAGCGTTTGTGGACTACGAGAAAGCCTTCGATTCGATCGAGACCTGGGCTGTACTGCAGTCTCTCCAACGGTGCCAAATCGATTATCGGTACATCGAGGTGTTGAAGTGTTTGTACAAAAACGCCACCATGTCAGTCCGACTTCAGGACCAAGCCTCGAAACCTATCCTTCTGCAGCGAGGTGTGAGACAGGGAGACGTCATATCTCCGAAACTGTTCACCGCTGCACTGGAGGATGTCTTCAAGGTTCTGGACTGGAGAGGACTAGGCATCAACGTCAATGGCGAGTACATCACTCACCTTCGGTTTGCCGATGATATAGTGGTAATGGCTGAGACCATGGAGGACCTCAGTACAATGCTCGATGACCTCAGTAGAGCTTCCGGAAGAGTGGGTCTAAAAATGAACATGGACAAGACTAAGGTCATGTTGAATGCCCATGTCACACCCACTCCTATCAAGATCGGAGACTCTACTCTCGAAGTTGTAGACGATTATGTGTACCTGGGACAAACGGTCCAGTTAGGTAGGTCTAACTTCGAGAAAGAGGTCAATCGTCGAATCAGACTCGGTTGGGCAGCGTTCGGGAAATTGCGCGGTATCTTCTCGTCCAACCTACCGCAGTGTCTCAAGACGAAAGTCTATGACCAGTGTGTTGCCAGTGATTACATACGGGACCGAAACGTGGTCGCTCACAATGGGCCTCATCAGAAAGCTTAAGGTCACCCAAAGGGCAATGGAGAGGGCTATGCTCGGAGTTTCCTTGCGCGATCGAATCAGAAATGAAGACATCCGCAAGAGAACAAAGGTTACCGACGTAGCCCGAAGAATTGCCAAACTTAAGTGGCAGTGGGTAGGGCACATTGCTCGCAGAACGGATGGCCGATGGGGCCGAAAAGTTCTGGAGTGGCGACCGCGAACCGGAAGACGTTGCGTTGGAAGGCCTCCCACTAGGTGGACCGATGACCTAGTGAAGGTTGCAGGAATCCGCTGGATGCGAGTCGCACGGGACCGGTCAATGTGGCGACACTTGGGGGAGGCCTATGTCCAGCAGTGGACGTCTTTCGGCTGAAATGATGATGATGATGAGCCTTGACAATTTTACTATTGCGAAGGGTAGACGTCTTTATCGAAAAGGGACCAGCAAAGTCCGTTCCTACGCCTGCAAAGGGCCTCGCCTCATTGACACGATCAGCAGGCAAGTCTCCCATCTGGGGCTGCATCGTTGGGGCCTTAGTCCGATAGCACGGTATGCAACGGAAGACGATGCTACGAATGGTACGACGTGCCGACAAAATCCAAAACTCTCGCTGCAGAATGGCCAACAGCGCATTGCAACCGGCGTGCGAGTTCTTAATGTGACGATCAGTCACCAACAATTTAATCAAATGGCCCGCCTTGGGCAACAAAAGGGGGTGACGGACCCCATAAGGAAGGCTAGAGTGCCTCAACCGTCCTCCAACACGCAAAAGACCCGTTTCATCCAAAAAGGGGTTCAACTTACTAACGGCTCCCGACAACTTAACTCTACCGGACTTCAAGGTCTCGATCTCCTTCTCAAAGTGTACGGCCTGCACAGAGCGAACCCACAGGAGGAGTGACTCCTGTCGCTCTTGAGGAGAGAGAACCGGTGACAGGCGCTTGTCCCCTGGATTCCTAGCATTGTGACCAAAACGCCTGATCCACGAGGTAACGTTCAACAATTTGTCGAGGGAGCTGTATCGGTTCAACAAAATATCAGGATCAAACGGAGGGTCCTTCGTCCCAACAGCGAGCACCTTAAGCCCGGGCAAAGGATCCGACATCAAAACTGGCGTTCGAGGCCAATCATCCTCGGGGCGAGTCAGCCACTCCGGTCCCCACCAAAGGGGGTGCACAATCAGGCGGGGGGCTATGCACCCACGTGAGGCTACGTCGCCGGGGTTCAAGTCTCCAGGCACGTGCCTCCAAATCAAAGGCGTTTCGGAATTTTGTATCTGTGACACTCGGTTCGCAACAAAGACCTCCAAGGAGTAGACGGACGTCTTCAACCAACACAAAACAATTTGACTGTCCGTCCAGGCGTAAGAATTCCGAATGTTCACAGATCCACCTAAAGTTTGAGCAACGTGATTCAAGAGACGCACAAGAAGCGCCGCCCCTGACAACTCTAGCTTAGGGATGGTCAATGCCGTCCGGAGGGGGGCCACCTTGCTCTTGGCCATGATCAGTGACAACTTCACCTGGCCTGTCGCGCTGACGGTGCGCAGATAAACAACAGCTGCATAACCGTGCGAAGATGCGTCACAAAACCCATGAAGGGTAGCAGTATAGTTCCCAGGGGGGAGGATAGCGCGTGGTAACGCGACCTCGTTGACCGCAGGAAGTGCGGATACAAATTGGAGCCAATCTTCCAAAAGGGTTTCCTGAAGTGGCTCATCCCAACCAAGTTCCGCGGTCCAAAGGCGCTGGAGAAAACATTTCGCCCAAAACAATACCGGGCATATCCAACCATTCGGGTCAAAGGTTCTCGCGACAGTAGACAATACCAGTCGTTTAGTCCAAGTGTGTGGTGACTCCAAATCGACATCATACGTAAAGGTGTCTTGGACTGGTCGGTACTGAACGCCGAGAACGGCCAACATAGCAGGGTTGTCAGCATTTTCAAACAAATGAGGATCCTGCTTATGATCCTCTTCCACATCTTCCAACAGTGCTGGCGAGTTGGACACCCACTTACGCAACTCATAGCCAGCGGAATCCAAAATTTGAACCAACTCGTCACGCAACAGGATAGCTTCCTCAACCGTGGAAGCCCCAGTGCAGACGTCATCAACATACAAGTCCGTTTTCAAGATGGCGGACGCCCGAGGGAACCTCAAGCGTTCTCGGTCCGCGAGCTCCCAAAGCGAACGAATAGCAACAAAAGGGCTCGATCGAAGGCCGTACGTATTCGTGTTGAGCTCATAAACAACCATGGGGTCCCGGGGATTCTCTCGCCACAGGATCAACTGATAACGTCTGTCATCCCGGTGAATAACCGTTTGCCGGAACATCATTTTGATGTCAGCCACAAAGACTACTTGATGACGACGGAAAGACGTGATGACATCACAAAGGTCCCTCAACAATTTGGGGCCGGAGTGCAAGCAATCATTCAAAGAGACACCAGAGGAAGTCCGCGCAGACCCATCAAACACTGTGCGCAGCTTACCGGTGGATGCCTTGAGAACCGCGTGATGCGGCAGAAAGTAATGCTCAACTGAGCGCCAATCCAAATTTGACACCGACATGTGTCCCAAGTCTGCGTACTCACGCATGAAATCTAAATATTTCTGCCGCAGCACCGGATCCCTGGCCATACGGCGCTCCATCGCCAACAATCTCTTCTCGGCCATAGGTCTGGACTCGCCGAGAGGTGGTCGAACTGCAACAAAAGGCAACCGTGTTACGAGCCGACCGGAACGGAGTCGACCTGTGTTGTTCTAATAGAACAACTCGCACTCCTCATGTTCCGGGTTCAAGCGGGCCACTTGCGGTGGCTCCTCAACCTCCCAAAACCTCTGAACAGCGTCAGAGAGAGCGGAGCCACACGCCAACGCAAAATCAGGCTCAGGTGGAGGGGGAGCCTTCAACACTGGGCCCATCACCGCAAAGCCAAAGATGGTCGAGACAGCCACCAAACCGTTCGGCTGCAAGACTTTCATATTACCCAACAATATTCTCCCTAGTACATCGGAACCCAATATCAAATGAGTTGTATTAGGGGAATCAAACCGGCGGTCAGCCAAATCCAGGCCTGACGTCAACCGGACAATATCAGGCGACAGCTGACGTTGGGGATGACAGCCCAAAATACTCGTCAGAACAATGGCCGAAGGAAAAAACTTAGGGTCCAAACAACTCACAGGAGTGAGCCCAAATAAGGTTTGTCCCTCAACAGTCGGGATAGGTGTTGCGCCTATTCCATTAATCGTGCCTGAAAAGGCACGGACATCCGGGCTCACCCGACCCGCTAACCAAGACGACAAAAGGCAACCCTGGGCTCCCGTGTCCAAAAAGGCACGGACCACAACAGAGTCCCCCGTGGGTCCCCAGACCCTGACCGATGCCGTTGGCAACAAAACCGTGTCGATCTGTGGAGGTACGTTAGCGGGACAGGCGCCAATTTCCTAGCAATGCCTGGGCGGCGACCGATCGCCGCATCCAGGCTGGGGTCTATCCCGATGAGGATAGTAGTCAAACTCCTCATCCGCGCGATGTCCCGAGCCGCGCGCCATCGCTGGAGGGGCATATCCCACTTGACGCCTGAGTGGCGGGGGGCGCGTCTCCAAACGGGGACGTTCCGCCAACGGAGGGGAGGGAAGGCGGTGCTGGTCTGGCCAACGTCGCCTACCAGCAGCTGCATAGTCGCCTTCACGAGGGGAGGTCAATCGGCGGTCGCGCGGCTCCCGATCAACTGGCGCGGGGGGTGGAGTACGGCGGTCAAAGTTGCAGGCCCCTCCTCGACTCTGATCCGGCGAGCGAGAAGCCCGGTGCTCATCTCCATCATACCCCCCCCTGCGCAAACCCCCATCAGAGGCTGGTCTGACACAGCGGTTCGCGTTGGCGCACAAAACTTCAAGATGTGAGCCCCTACAAATTGAACAAGGGCGGGGGTTGGGGCAATCCCGATGAAAATTATTCCCCAAACAAGAAAAGCACAGACGGCGTGCATTGGCAACTCGGCGGCGGGCACTCACGTGCAACTCCAAGAAGGCCGCGCAAGTTGGTACGCCATGTCCCGTGGCCTTACAATAGCCGCAAGCAAGATAACTCTGGGTGCCACCAAAACGGGGGGCAGGGCGGCTATCACCAGGCCCGACAGTCCTAGTCCGTCCCTGGGCCCTCGGCCGAGAGGGCGGTTGGCTTGACCCCGTGGCACCACGAGCGTTGTCGAGGAAACGACACTCATCCTCCAAAAATTTGACGAGGTCTTCAAAGGGGGGAAGATGGGTGGCACTATCCCCACCATACTTCTGCTCAAAACGGGACCTCAAGTCTGACGGAAGCCGCTGCAACACTAGGTGCACCAAAAGATAGGACCAATAGTCCACCGGCAACTCCAATCGTTTTAAGGCGTTGGTTGCTGCCAGCAATGGATTCAATAGGTCAGCACGCAACGCTGACATTCTGGTGATGGCCGGCAACCCCAAGATCTGGTCAATATGGACATCAGCCAGGCAACGTTTGTTCTGGTATCGTCGGGATAGAAGTTCCAGAGCAGTGGGATAGGCCGAGTCGGTCACCGGCAAGTGCTGCACCAAGGCTCGAGCCTCACCTCCTAGGGCTGACAACAAATAAGCCAACTTCTGGGCCGATCGGAGGTCAGAGCGCGAATCAACCAAACTGTCAAACAGGTTCCTGAAGCTTAACCAATGGTCCAAGTGACCGTCAAAATGTGGCAGCTCCAGGGTAGGCAGTCTACCCAAAAGTCCAGGGCCTGCAACAACAGAGGTCTCTGTTTTGACCTGGGCAGGGTCCCGACTCTTCAAAATTTCCCTGGCGCGCATACTTATTATGTCACCCAGGTTCAACATCTGGTCATAATCCGCAACAACCTTATCACGGGCTGCTTGACCCAATGCTTCCAGGTCCAAGTCCAAAATCAATTCATTGAAGCGAGCAAACAAAGTGTCAACCGCACTCAATCTCGCATTCAACTGCTCATACCGGGCAAGCGTGGCCTCTTCCAGGTCTAGACGCTCAGCGGTTGCAGCAGCAGAGGCAAACCATCTTAGCTGTGAGGTCAATCCACCAATGGCTTGGTTTACAGCTTTCAATGAAGCCATTGGGACAAATATCAAATAAACAAATTAAATTCAATTAAATAATCAACAGGAATAATTTTCCCGGACCCAACTACAATTTAAACCAAATAATAAAACTTAGTTTGAATTATTACAAGTTCAAATCCGACCCTGTACAAGCAATACCTCGTTTATACAATAACAAATTAAAGTACAAGCCACAAGGGACACTACATATCATAATATATTATGTCAAACAATCTATGTTGACTATGTTTAATTTGAGTCAGGCTGACAGGTAACAAATCAGACTTCTCAATACTTTTAACTCGACAATAAGTGGTGAATTTGACAATAAAACCACGCTCTGCTACCAGTTGTGTGAGACTGCCCCAGCAGACTAACGATGTCCGCGATTACGCGGAGCCCTAATCAAAATAATATTTGTCCAATCGACAAGTGAAAACAACTATTCAACTATTAGATATAACTTACCCATCACGTTGGAACCGGAGATGTGGCGCATTCCCTGGTCACGTCGTATCTGGGTGGGGTGTCAGTGTATGTGTGCTTATGTTGTGTATGTAAAGTCATGTAGATTCGACGATAACCAAAGGGCGCCCTACAGCGCGTACCGTCGTCTCCCTGGTCAAACCTTCGGATCACACACGTGGCACTTTCCATCAATGTCCAACTGAATTTTATCCCGGTTTGCTAACCCAATCGGGGATGTACAATAGTCCAGCACTGAATTTAGGAAGTTACCGGCGCGGCGTCCAAATGACAAAGCCGGCTAGGTACTTAACCCACAAATTACTCGCGGTCACGACCCAAAATGGCGAGATTTCTCAATTTTCACTCAATTATCAACAAAATATCAAACACCGATCAAGATGGTATCGGATTAACGTTAACTCAAAGTTTCAATCAATAATTACACGACAGCCGCGTGCATCAAAAATACAAGACCACGGAAGCAAGTTTTTTCCAAACCAATATGGCACTGACAAGCAAACGTCATCGCACAGACAACTGAAACGACATCTGTCAAACGTCGAAAAGGTGCGTTCAGAAACTTGGTGGATGAAACACTGATGTTGCGGGCTTTGAATTTGGGTTAGATATAGAGTAAAATAATTTGAAGGTAGGCAATCTACCGCCAAATTTTGTGTTACACTATTGTAGTATGCCCCTGTGATCTATATTTTTGTTTTTGATGCGGCACAAGGTATATTTTCGGAAAATCACAATAATAGCCTGGGAACGGCTGTAAGAGAAATGCAGATTTTAGAATCACACAAATTACAGTCACACTAACTAAAGCGTGGGCCAGACTGTTGTAAACAAGCCTTCCACACATCTCCACAACGGTCTTTACCGCTGGTTTACAACAGCGCGCACTGTTGATTCACTGTTGTCAACCGCCGGTGGAGACCGATGTGGAGGTGTGTGGAGAGCTTGTTTACAACAGTCTGGCACGGGCTTTACTTACAAATATATTCCAATCGTAGTGTCGCCCTCTGATGGGTGGCCTGGTCACCACTCTGGGTTGCAATGGTGTGATTTAACTTGTGCCTCACGTTATAATATAATGTTGCTATGTTGTGACATTGTAAAATCAACACTGATGTAACATTTTTCTCTTGTTAACAGAAAACGAACGCGCGCGTGGACAAGGAGGTGGCGAACGAGACGTCGCTGAATCTGTTGCTACGTGCGGTGGAGATAGACGACAACGACCATCTCGCCTTCTACTACCTAGCCTTGCAGTACATGCACTTAGGAATGTTGAACGAAGCTATGGTAAGAATTGTATTCATTTTTTCCTTTCATTAATTGTGTTGCATAGGCTGGTAGGTAACTCCACGTCCAAAATCATTCGGTTCACCCCAGTTCCCCGAGACAGGCCAGCAGGTGGCAGGCGTGCGCGAGCGCATCTCTGGCGGTGTTGAGCTGCTGTGGTTGGCCAGTTAAAAAATATCCCACGGGAACCTAGCAGGGGGAAAAAAGGTATTCTATATTTTGATGTGAAACATCTATAGGCGCAGATAAACCAAAAAAAAAAAAACAAATGAAAAATTCTTGGCGAGTGTGGCGATCGCACCCGGCCCGAACAATCCCGAACATTACCGACCTTGAAGGTGCATTTCGCCATGATTTACATCAAGCCAGCTGGTCTCGGGGCACACAGCGCTGGGTTACAATTTCGTGACTTCGAGTTCGATTCCAGCATAAGAATTTTCTTTTTGTGAATCGAGTCATTTTGTTTTTATTTTCTTTTATTTTATTTGTTTGTTTTTTTTTTGTTTATTTACCTTATTACTTGTACAATATAATTTCGATGTTTCACATCTGCCAGGCGTCCCGCGATGGCTCATTTTTTCTAAATTATTTGTGTGCCAAATTTCATCCTAGTCCGTTTTAGCGTGAAAGAGTGACAAACGTTCATCCTTGCTCACTCTTCATAATTCCTAATGGTTCAAAATTCCGAATATTAATAATATTCCAATGTATCCACTAATTCTATTTCCATAATTCCGAAATTTCAATATTCCGAGCGTTCATAATTACTATTTTCAAAATACCGAATTTCATTAGTCCGACTTATTGATATTATTGACATTAAAAATCATTGTTGATTATTTTTTTTTACCTACATATTGAGAATTACGCGACAGGGTGTATATAAGGGGGCAAATTTTCCATTATTTTTGCGATAGGACGCACTGATTTCGAGATATAAGCAAATTTAGAACCTGCTACGACTCCATGACGCGCACTCGCTACGCTCACATTTTACATTCATCATCAGCCTATTAATGTTCACACTGCTGGGATACAGGCCTCCTCTTTAAGAGAGGGAGTGGGTTATAATCCACCACGCGGGCCCAGTGCGGATTGGTAGATGTCACATGTGTTCGATTTTTTTGGTTCATGGGACATGCCGGTTTCCTCACGATGTTTTACTTCACGGTTTTGAGAGCAGTGGTGATGAAATAAATTACACAAAGTAATGTGCCTGTCTGGGTTCGAACCCACGACTTACTGTTCGTAAGTCGGGGCCGCCATCATTGGGCCACCACTGCTCTCGTCGTCTCATTTTACATTACACACCCACTTTCTGTCACAAATGTGCTCTTCTTCCGCGTGCACCTGCTACGCTCCTCATGCCAGCTAGCATGTTTTGCGGACTAACGATCCATCGAACATTTGATTCTTCGGAATTATGAAATTAGGACAACAAACAATTCGTATTTATGACTTTCGGAATTACGAATTTCGGGATTTTAAATAGTAGACATTATAACTCTTTGGAATTATGAAATTCGGACTTTTGAAATTCGGAATTGTGACTCGGAATTTAGTTCTTCGGAATTTTAGAGTGTTCCCATGCATGTAGAGGTTCAGGAAGTGGTCTGTCCCCTTAGGACGCGACGCGCTCATGTCTGGCGGCGCGCGCGGAGTGCGGCGGCGGACTGCGCCTGGCGGCGGCGCTGTGGTCCTGCGCGTGCGCCGGCTCGCGCGGTGCGCGTGCGCTGCAGGCGGCCCGCCTGGCGCGCCACCACTACCCGCACGCCGACTGGCCGCTGGCGGCGCTGGCTACCTTACAGCTCACGTGGGAGAGCCCAGAGGTAACCTAATGTGTGACTGTGCTCCTGCGCGTGCGCTGCAGGCGGCCCGCCTGGCGCGCCACCACTACCCGCACGCCGACTGGCCGCTGGCGGCGCTGGCTACCTTACAGCTCACGTGGGAGAGCCCAGAGGTAATCTAATGTGTGACTGTGCTCCTGCGCGTGCGCCGGCTCGCGCGGTGCGCGTGCGCTGCAGGCGGCCCGCCTGGCGCGCCACCACTACCCGCACGCCGACTGGCCGCTGGCGGCGCTGGCTACCTTACAGCTCACGTGGGAGAGCCCAGAGGTAATCTAATGTGTGACTGTGCTCCTGCGCGTGCGCTGGCTCGCGCGGTGCGCGTGCGCTGCAGGCGGCCCGCCTGGCGCGCCACCACTACCCGCACGCCGACTGGCCGCTGGCGGCGCTGGCTACCTTACAGCTCACGTGGGAGAGCCCAGAGGTAATCTAATGTGTGACTGTGCTCCTGCGCGTGCGCCGGCTCGCGCGGTGCGCGTGCGCTGCAGGCGGCCCGCCTGGCGCGCCACCACTACCCGCACGCCGACTGGCCGCTGGCGGCGCTGGCTACCTTACAGCTCACGTGGGAGAGCCCAGAGGTAATCTAATGTGTGACTGTGCTCCTGCGCGTGCGCTGGCTCGCGCGGTGCGCGTGCGCTGCAGGCGGCCCGCCTGGCGCGCCACCACTACCCGCACGCCGACTGGCCGCTGGCGGCGCTGGCTACCTTACAGCTCACGTGGGAGAGCCCAGAGGTAATCTAATGTGTGACTGTGCTCCTGCGCGTGCGCTGGCTCGCGCGGTGCGCGTGCGCTGCAGGCGGCCCGCCTGGCGCGCCACCACTACCCGCACGCCGACTGGCCGCTGGCGGCGCTGGCTACCTTACAGCTCACGTGGGAGAGCCCAGAGGTAATCTAATGTGTGACTGTGCTCCTGCGCGTGCGCTGGCTCGCGCGGTGCGCGTGCGCTGCAGGCGGCCCGCCTGGCGCGCCACCACTACCCGCACGCCGACTGGCCGCTGGCGGCGCTGGCTACCTTACAGCTCACGTGGGAGAGCCCAGAGGTAACCTAATGTGTGACTGTGCTCCTGCGCGTGCGCTGCAGGCGGCCTGCCTGGCGCGCCACCACTACCCGCACGCCGACTGGCCGCTGGCGGCGCTGGCTACCTTACAGCTCACGTGGGAGAGCCCAGAGGTAACCTAATGTGTGACTGTGCTCCTGCGCGTGCGCCGGCTCGCGCGGTTGTAGATATAAGCAAATTCAGAAGAAAACCTGCTACGACTCCATGACGCGCGCTCGCTATTCTCGCATTTTACATTACATACCCACTATCTGTCACAAACATCGTCGTCGCTCCGCCGGCCTTCGGCCTACGCTCCCCACGCCAGCTAGAGACTTTTAGTAACCGACTATGTAATGGGTTCCTTCTATCTGGCAGAATCTTGTTGCTCCGAAATTTATTTGGCATAATACACATATTTGGCATAATCTTCTTTAAACGAATATTTTTAAGGCATCAAAAAATATTTAATATAGTTATTGTTTGGCCGAATGTTTGTATTTCCGAATTTACAATGGCATACTTTTAAGATGGCAGAATTTTATTTGGCATAATTACCTTTGGCAATGTTCAAATTTCGCACAATTTCACTTGGCATATTACGAAGATGGTAGAATTTCATTTGGAATAATTGTATTTGGCATTATTGCCATTTCTATAAAATAGCATGTTTAACCAAACATTTAAATAGGTATTGTTTTATTTATTGACAGAAACGAATCGCTCCAAAACCGACTTTACGTAGTCTTTTCTGCCCTACCCCTAGAGTGTAATTTAAAATCGCGTAGGCGCGGAGGGGCGAGGCGGCCCGCGAGTTTGGGAGCAGGTTGTTGTAACACTCGCCGCCGCTGCTGAGGCTGGCCGGCTAAGCCCGCCATTAAGCCGAAGCTGCGGTGGTGAGCGTTAAACACATCTGCGACGATAAGTTCGCGTGGGACCGCCGGAGCCCCGCAGCGCCGGAGCCGTGACAGAAACCATGCCTGCTGCATGTTGCATGCTTGCTTGCATGCTGCATGCTTGCTTGCATGCTACATGCTTGCTGCATGAATGGTGTATGCTGGTGTGCATGTTTGCATATTGTATGCTGGTTTGCATACTGCATGCTTGTTTGCATACTGCATGCTTGTTTGCATACTGCATGCTTGCTGCATGCTTGTTTGCATACTGCATGCTTGCTGCATGCTTGTTTGCATACTGCATGCTTGTTTGCATACTGCATGCTTGCTGCATGCAAGATGTATGCTTGTTTGCATGTTTGCCTCCTGCTTACGGGAAAATAAAAACCACATGTTCACAATCAACTGTTTTAATGAATTTTCTGTGATGTGGATGTGATAGATGAGTCTTTCCATTGTTATGCATAAGAAATGTATGCTAAAAGACGATTCTAACTGTAAACTTTCTGAGATATGATAGTTCTGCTTTTAGTGACTATCGATATAAAATGTATGCCAAAAGATGATTCTGGCTGTGAACTTTCTGCGCTAAGATGGTTCTACTTTTAATTCTTATGCATATGAAATTTATGCCTAAAGATGATTCTGACTTACAAAATTATGAGTTTTGAATGTATGATAAATAAGTGTCTGCCAAACGATTTTCTGCGAAATTAAGTTTATGCTATCCGCTGTTATGCAAAGTAATATTATGACATAAAAAGTTCTGCTATAAAGGGTGGACCCACTATGTAATATGTTACAGGCAAAACTCTTCATCAGTCAAAACCACTTTTGACTGGTGCCAGTCAAAACCTTTAAGTTCAAATGCGTTTTCTGCATTCAAAATATGGTGTTTTAGAACGCCTCAGTTGTAATTACCTGGTCCTAGAACTACATGATGTTTTTCATAGGGTCACAAAAAAAACCTTAACCTAATAAGTTTCTAAGGAAATGTTAGTTATTGTTAAATTAGTTTTGACTAGTCAAAAGTAGTTTTGACTGGAAAAGGAGTCGGTTAATAGTTTTAAAAAAAATGAAATTCGAGCAAACAAAATTCGGAGAAGTGATTGGTTCCCATTACGTTTGAACGGTCTGTATGTCTATGTGAGAGCCTATGCACACGATGCATTTGTGACAGCGACGAGGTAAGATTTAACCGCAGTGGGCACACGGACAGTGCAGCGTCGCGGTGTTACAGTTGTCGGTAAACCGGCGTCGCAACAGATACACCCCTCCCCAATGAAATTCTATTAAACAGATATGTTGTGAGCGCGCAATCGTTATAGTATTATGCTATACTTACGCTTCATATTCATCATTCATAATACTATTTATCATCCTTTTTATTTGTTTATTTATCTACACTCAGCAAATCGATTTTAATACGATTCTTTAACTTGGAAATAGCTGAAATAAACTATTATCAAAATTTTCATGTTGTGACACTTACGTCAAGCGTCAAATTGTCAAACTCTCAGTTTCTGCTTAGTCTATGATATTTACTTTTTGGTTTGTAAAATTTAAATTATTTTTATCAAAATGTGTTTAGCCATTATATTTTGTAGATTATTACGATTGTTTACTAAATAACTTAATATTAAATTATATTATTATAAAATTCTTTACGCACTCATGAATATGTCCTGGCCGACTACACTTGTCAGTTGAGATGATGGCCACACTAAGAAAACTAAGATTTAAAAAAAAGAAGACTACTTTGGGGGAAACGAGCTGACGGACGGCTGAAAAGTCTACTCTGGAATCTGATTTGAGGAGTATCAGAGAGCAGCTTGGTTTTGGCGGTGAGATTCTTAAACTGCCCAGGGGATCCAACGAAAGTTTCTCCTGGGACTTCTACTCCCGATGTTCGGAGGCTAACTACGTGCCTGTCCGTCTACTGGTCTCGCAGGGCTGTCCTACGTCTGGCCCTGAGTTCTGCACTGTCTTGCTGCTGAGCTGTCCTGGTGAACTCTGAGATCTGCGCTGCCGCCGTTTCTACTGCTTCAGAGCTCAACTTCAAGGTTACTCCGGTATCGACCTGTTACCCTGACGCCTGTTCCCGTTCTTACAGTGTGGTAAACTCATTATTGTCCATCTAAGTGCATAAACTTTAAAACTGAGTGCGTGCTAGGTAGTTTTTTATAACTAGCTGTATTTTTTATCTTTCCCCTCTATTAAAATTTAATTGAACAAATCTGCTTATCCATTTATTTTAAATAGGAGCAAGTAGATCTGTTACAATTTGGCGCCCCCCGTAAAATCAACTCGAACCCACTCATTTATTTTCAAAATTCTAAAAAAACTAGCACTAGTATTTCTTTTTGGACTTCTTATTTGGCCTAGTCTTATGAATACTAACTAACTTATTTTTCTTCTTCAGCTCTCCTCTATTCGACTCAATTCTTCTACAAAACAGTACTAAACATCATCTAGGTATTCTTCACCCCTACACACTTATCGTTATCGAAAGATAATTGGCACCCTTTCGGCCTCTTGGGAGTGTTAATACAAATACTTCACTATCCTCCTAAACACTTATTATATATATTTATACATATTTCATCTGGGAATCATACCAAAACAAGTTTAGTTACGTGGGCTCTCAAAATATTTATATCGACTTGTTATTTGTCATCGGTTGCTACTTGCTAGGTAACAAACGGGCCATGGAGTATTATGGGCATGGAGTACCAGTCTTTGCGTGGTGGCAAAGCTAGGTACTAAAGTTTATCAAACTTTGCGGTGGCAATCATATGTACTAAACTTTATGCTTTAGTTCCGAATTTTACCACCAGCAAAGTTAATATTTTTTTTGTATAGATACGACCTTCTTTAAGTGTACTCACTCACTCTTAAATTTTTAAACACTTTTGGACCGTGTCCAACACTCAGACTCTCTTGACGTTTTACTCGGAGCTTACCGGCTACTGTATTGCGGGAGCTGCCCTGACGTTTACTCGGAGCTTACCTACTGCTGCCCTTGACGTTTTACTCGGAGCTTACCGACTACTGTATTACGGGAGCTGCCCTGACGTCTACTCGGAGTTTACTGACTGCAGTGTTGCGGTTCTGACCTGACCCCTCTTTCCCTCCTTCCCTCTTAAACTCATTAAGTATTCCAAGTACGAATCAGATCCTTTAGACTCCAAGTTTATATTCTTTTACATTTTTTTTGCTATCCCTCCCTATACTCGTACTTTTGATATTTTCGTATTATACTTACGACTCATCTCTTTCTTCTTTCCTTCCTCTATAATAGAGTTCATTTCGATTTATTAAAACTCTATTCTATTTTCTAATTCATTCATCGGTTCATAAACCATTAAAAGATTATTTTTAATCTTTCCTTATATCTATTCTTTTCTACAAGTTAATATGACTAACTTGTTTCTTTCTATCGACTCTAAAAGTTGATTGGAGCGGATGACAACTCCATAAAAATAAGCCCTTGTTAACTATCGACTCTAAAAGTTGATTGGAGCGGATGACAACTCCATAAAAATAAGCCCTTGTTAACTATCGACTCTAAAAGTTGATTGGAGCGGATGACAACTCCATAAAAATAAGCCCTTGTTAACTATCGACTCTAAAAGTTGATTGGAGCGGATTACAACTCCATAAAAATAAGCCCTTGTTAACTATTGACTCTAAAAGTCAACTATATATCAACTAAAGTTGATTAGGAGCGGATGACAACTCCGTTAAAAATAAGCATTTGTTAAAATCTTTCTATTTCATCTCATTAGTGGTTTTAGACGGGAGCGGGTTACAACTCCTAAAATAAGCCTTAAAGTTATTGATTTATCAGGTTGAGTAGTGATCATTGAATGTGAATCCTACCTGACCTAACTTCGTAAGATGTCGGTGTATTTGAATGAGTTATGTAAGTTTTGTGAATGCTGTAATACTTTAACTTTAGCAAAATTTTTGTTCTAGGCCAAAAATTTTCTCGGGGTCGTTGGGGAAATATAGTATTATGCTATACTTACGCTTCATATTCATCATTCATAATACTATTTATCTACACCCATGCTATAAATCCTCTTTAAAAGTATCTGAAACAGTTAGCTTATGGCCAACATTAAAACAGCCAGTGTCATAATAACCATTATAACACCCAAACGGGTGTTATAATGTTGTACTGAATTTCATTATGCAACTCGTTTTAAAAAAAGAACATTGTCTAGCACGTGCGATTCACTACCACAGCGCCGTAATTTAAAAAAAACTTAAGCTAATTCGAATTCACGTCGTATCCCGCCATTTTTGTTCGATATTTGGATATTAGTATTGCATTATGTACTTTGTTGTTTACAAAAATGAGTGATACAAGCTTTGTGCATTTTAATAATAGTACAATCCAACATGTAAATTTTATTTTATTTTATTTTATTTATTCGGGAAAATAAATAGTTATACATTAAAATCTTACACTAAGTTATAAATATACAAGGTTTATAAATGTATAAGCTACGACATTTTCCACAACATATTTAAAAGTTTTATGTAACAGTACGCTATTCTAATATTTTACATTTGAAAAGTAGTTAAAAGTGAACTTAAACATAGACAGGCATGCAAACAACAAAAAAAGAGAGAGAGAGAATGAGCAAATATTATACTAAATTATTAAACTAACTATTATATTCTAAATTTTTTTTTTTTTTTTTTTTAAATAATTATACTATTACCTCTAAATGGTTTCTTTGTAATAAATACTCAGCAATTAAACTTTCCATGAATTTACATAGACTTCTTACAACACTACAAAAGGTTTCAGAACCTTATATCAGGATTCATTTCATGGATGTAGATAAAGTCTTGTATGCAACTGTACATAATTAGGTATTAAAACACTCATGTGATACTATTATCACACTCGGCTTCGCCTCGTGTGATAAACCCACATTCGTGTTTTAATACCCCTCATTATACAACAGTTGCATAAACAACTATTATCATCCTTTTTATTTGTTTATTTATCTACACTCAGCAAATCGATTTTAATACGATTCTTTAACTTGGAAATAGCTGAAATAAACTATTATCAAAATTTTCATGTTGTGACACTTACGTCAAGCGTCAAATTGTCAAACTCTCAGTTTCTGCTTAGTCTATGACATTTACGTTTTGGTTTGTAAAATTTAAATTATTTTTATCAAAATGTGTTTAGCCATTATATTTTGTAGATTATTACGATTGTTTACTAAATAACTTAATATTAAATTATATTATTATAAAATTCTTTACGCACTCATGAATATGTCCTGGCCGACTACACTTGTCAGTTGAGATGATGGCCACACTAAGAAAACTAAGATTTAAAAAAAAGAAGACTACTTTGGGGGAAACGAGCTGACGGACGGCTGAAAAGTCTACTCTGGAATCTGATTTGAGGAGTATCAGAGAGCAGCTTGGTTTTGGCGGTGAGATTCTTAAACTGCCCAGGGGATCCAACGAAAGTTTCTCCTGGGACTTCTACTCCCGATGTTCGGAGGCTAACTACGTGCCTGTCCGTCTACTGGTCTCGCAGGGCTGTCCTACGTCTGGCCCTGAGTTCTGCACTGTCTTGCTGCTGAGCTGTCCTGGTGAACTCTGAGATCTGCGCTGCCGCCGTTTCTACTGCTTCAGAGCTCAACTTCAAGGTTACTCCGGTATCGACCTGTTACCCTGACGCCTGTTCCCGTTCTTACAGTGTGGTAAACTCATTATTGTCCATCTAAGTGCATAAACCTTAAAACTGAGTGCGTGCTAGGTAGTTTTTTATAACTAGCTGTATTTTGTATCTTTCCCCTGTATTAAAATTTAATTGAACAAGTCTGCTTATCCATTTATTTTAAATAGGAGCAAGTAGATCTGTTACATCGTGAAGACTCGAAAACGGGCCAATTGGCTTGTTTTGATTTTATTCTGCGTCATTGCGTGTATGTGAGATGGCTCTGCCACGCGTCACACTTTTTTCTGTGGTTTTGTAGATACACCTACAAAACCACCGAAAAAAGTGTGAACATATCTGTTTGTTAGAATATCATTGCCCCTCCCCGTCTCGAGTGCGTACGGCGCGGCCGGAGACATACCACGGACTATTATTATGCAGGATGCCGCTGCGACACCGCCGCATCGTCATAAAGCTGTCACTAAATCTGCTTTAACAATGTTGTGTTGCAGGAGGCGTTAGCGACGGGGAAGGAACTGTTATCACTAGTGAACAGTACGGAGTCGGAACTGGAACCGGAGCACAACGGGTACGCGGAACTGGACGCCATGTCCGACTCGCAGCACGACGACACGCAGAGCAACCGAGACGGCGGTATGTGTGTCTGTACTACTAACTGTGCCCCGAGGTTTCACCCGCCGCACGCCGCTCGGCTCCTAACGGTCGAAGCGTGATGTAAATAAAATAGCCTATAACCTTCCTAAAGAATTATGCAAATATTTTTTTTCAAGTCCGACTGGTAGTTCCGGGTATTAGAGCGTTCATACAAAAATCCAAGGAACAAACTCTTCAGCCATATTATAAGCCGGAAGGCACTTATTCTCCTCGTCATTGCGATTTTTTTTTTGTTCTACACCATACCTGGGAATCTTCTAGTTATGGAGATATTGGGGGTCTAGTTCCAACTTTTTGACAACTTTTTTTTTAATACAAGTTTTTAATGTAAGATTTTTACTTTAAACACCTCCACGACCCCGTACTATTCAATCCATCCATCAGCACAATGTTTTGAGTTCTACCACAAAACTTGATTTTTTACCCAAAGAAAAAAGTCGTTTCCCAGCAATAATTTTTGCGTAAAGTTACTTAGTTTGATGTACAGAGTGCTTGGTTGACGGCTTCGTGATGAGGTCTTTTACACCCTGTAGATTAATTAACAACGTTTTCACACACGCCTAAAATCCCGACTTCCGCTCATTCATACTATTATT
This sequence comes from Xestia xanthographa, assembly GCA_905147715.2. NCBI lineage: Eukaryota > Metazoa > Arthropoda > Insecta > Lepidoptera > Noctuidae > Xestia > Xestia xanthographa. Next base: position 1,154,139 of record LR990659.1, on the reverse strand, counting down.
TGTGAAAATGTAACTTTGTCCGTATGTTACTTTATCTTCACACATATTTTGTATCCCAAGTACATTTATATGTGGTCTCCCGCAGCGTCGATCCGCGCGGAGTCGGCGGGCGTGTACCGCATCGAGCGCGCGCTGTCGGAGGGCGCGTCGTCGCTGTCCGCGCCGCGTCCGCGCGTACCGCTCGCAGACCAGCGGGCGCACGCCTGGCTACTGCTGGCGCAGCTGTGTCTTAGGTATGACTATGTTCTAGTGTTACTCTATCAAGTTGGTTACATTTTACACAGATTTACCTGGTCAGAAGACAGCTGCAAAATACCTCATACTAAAAGTTATAAAATGCATCGGTAAAGTTGCTGCGATAATAAAGATAAGTACACTTCAAGTCTCGAAAAGCAGGTTAACCCTGTGGTTCCAGCTGTCATTTGTAAATCTTTGATAGTTGCTACGGGTAGTTAGAAGCTCGAAAGTCTGACAAGCAGATCTCACTAACCAAGGGACATCGTTTTACACAGTAACTCGATTGTGGAGGCCATAGACAGTCGCCCCATGTATAATACCTACTCGTACTACACTGCAACCCAAACCTCACATAGCGGGGAAAGACTACACATGATTATTGTAAAGAGAAACCTCAAGTTGAACATTCTTGGTTCCATAAAACGGAGTGTTCATGAACAGTTTCAGATGTACGGGGATCGAATACACTGAAAGTTTTTAAGAGAAATATAAATTGTTTGTCTGCAGGTTAGGGCGAGTGAGTGCGGCGGCGGGCTGCGTGTCAGAAGCGGCCACGCTCACGCCTTTCAGCCATCTTGTGTTATATACGGTGAGTCATTTGTTATCAGGGCACAGTGTACGTGTACATGTAACGGTATTGGTTCACCACGGCGTAGGCACACGGGATCTCATGGCGACATGGAGAGAGCGACTGTCGCAACCCCGTGCAGGGCACGCCACGATATAGTTGGTGCCAGTTAAGATCACAAAAGAGGTCATTGACCCACCTACATTTATGAAAGTTCTTAACTTTGAAATCCAAAAATAAGCCTGTTCAAGTCTGGAATCGTCATCTATCGTGATCTTCAACATTTTTTCTAATGAAAAATGATACTTGGTTTATTTGTTTTGGTTCGTACGAAGAGATATTAGGAAAAGGGCAATGACCGCTATTACGATCTTAACTGGCACCAACTATAGAGGCGATAAGTCCCATCTTTGAGGAGTGGCTTGAGAGACGCCACGGCGTCCTTACCCCGTCTGATGCAGGTCCTCAACGGACACGTTTGTTTCGGGAGGTTCCTTCACCGAATCGGGCGGGAGGAAACGCCCGGGTGTTTCCACTGCGAGGATCGACCGGAGGACACGGTGGAGGTGTGCCCCGCGTGGGCGGAGCACCGCCGTGTCCTCGTAGCGGTGATCGGCGGCGACGACCTCTCGCGTCCGGCCCTTGTTCAAGCCATGGTCCAGAGCGAGACGGAATGGGACGCCGTCACCTCCTTCTGCGAAGCAGTAATGCTAGAGAAGGAGGTAGCGGAACGTGAGAGGGAGAGAACCTCACGTCCCGGCCGCCGCGGGAGACTCCCCGGGCATCGGGGGTCACCATGTGGCCCCCGGCCACCGTAGGCGCGGGCCTGTGGACGGTGGGCTATGGGCTAGTTCGCCGTCCGTCCGTCTCATGACAGGCCGTGTCGACAAGCAGGAGTGTTCCACGCGCGCCTCAAAGAGAGTCAGCAATAGGAAGCGGTCCGAAAGGACCGATGCCTGCCGGGGTTGCGGGACTGTTCGATAGAGATACCGTGGCCCCGGAACACAAAGGGCGATGAAGGAACATGGATGGGTTTTAGTCAGTAAAAGTCTGACACTCCCTCCTGCTCCGCCCAAAGCGGGAAGAGTCATTTGATGATTTCCCATCCGAAAAAAAAGGTAGATTGAATGTAGTTAAAATGTTAATGATGATATTTGTTTGTAGCGCGGTTTAGTTCACGCGGCGAGCTCGGAGTGGGACGAGGCGCGGCAGTGCTTCCAGAATGCGCTCGCGATACATCCCACACATCTCGACAGTATGGTGCAGTTAGGTAAGCTTATGGGAGAATATTGTGATTTAAATTATCAGTCTTTTGTGTCGTTATGATTGTCTTTTTTTAGTAAAACCGGGTAGCTATAAGACTGAATTCTCAGGGTTTGGGGCTGAGACTTATTTTAATTTTGAATAATATAAATATTTGTACTTACGTGTTGGACAAAACGAGTTTTGCTGTGTAAGTTTGGTGAGGCGTAACATGATTTACTTTGTTAGACAAACGTCAACCTTGTATTTTTAATATAATAAATAAATTCGGACTGTACCTCTGTCACCTTTAATGTTTTTTGGGGTTCGAATTAGCGTGAGGTCGATCTCGGTTCGACGACAAAAGTCGCTGTCGGTTGTGACTTTTCTATTAGAGTTATAAGAAATACAGGGGGTAAACAACCTTATTACGAAGCCGTTAACCAAGCATTCTGTACATCAAACTAATTAATTTTACGCAAACATTATTGCTGGGAAACGATTTTTTTTTTGGGATGGAACATCATGTTTTGTTGTAGGACTTATTGTAATGCACTCAAAACATTGTGCTGATGGATGGATTGAATAGTACGGGAATCGTGGAGGTGTTTAAAGTAAAAATCTTACATTAAAAATTTGTATTTAAAAAAAAAACTTGTCAAAAAGTTGTAACTTTGACCCCCAATATCTCCGTAACTAGAAGGTTCCCAGGTATGGTGTAGAACAAAAAAATGATCGCAATGACGGTGAGAACAAGTAAGTGCCTTTCGGCTTCGTTATGAGGTTTTTACACCCTTCATAAATGCAGTCGTGTGACGTGGCCCCCTCAGGCGCGGCGTACTACAACCTGGGCTGGCTGGGGCTGGCGGAGAAGGCGCTGCGCGAGGCGGCGGCGCTGGAGCCCGCGCGCGCCGACACGTGGCGCCGCCTGGCGCTGGTGCTGTGCGCCGCCGCCGAGCCGCTCGCCGCCGCCGACGCCGCCGCCGCCGCGCTGGCGCTGCACCCGCACGAGCCCGCGCTGCCGCTGCCGCTCTGATGTCACACCGCCCACCAGGGACGACTTCCTTGACCCGCCACTACTCCGCCCGGACCCACACCGCAATGTTGTGCGAACTTGTTCTATTCTAACACTCAGGAAATGTGATTATTGACCCTATTCTATACTGTACTGTTTTGGCGCTTGAAAAAGTTCATCGCTCCTGAAAGTTATTCCTTACGGACAAATCAAAATCATTTGTTTGACTAAACTTCAGATGAATTTCACCAATAAAGCTCTGACAGCGTTACCGCTGACGCTATCGTCATACCTAGACCGCAATCAAAAACTTTCAGTGACGCCATTGTTGTGAAATACCAATACTGACAGCAGTTGAACGCCGCTTAAATATGCTGATCGCGTTCAATTTAATTGGTGAAATTCCCTTTAAGAAACCGACATCGGTAACAGATTTAATACCTGTAACAAACTCTAATAATAAACCTTTTCATAAAACAAATACAAAATTAGAAACCACATTTGAAGATAGTTGTGAGTGGAAAATAATCATTTTCAATGAAACATGGCCATTTACAACTAACTATTATCTCTAATACTCCTCCCTCCTTTATTAAATGACAAATAATATCCTATACTAAAAATGAAATAAGTAACACTTACTGACCTACCTATTAGAAAAAACACCTTGAAACTACAACTTCAACAAAAAAATCGTGTCAGACTTCAAATTCTCAAATGCAAAAATATTTTATGTCGATATTAGACCCTATTTCGGCACCTACTGAATTGTAATGTCAAAAATATTTTTCCCTCAGACGATGTACTTTGAATCCCTCGCTATGCTCAGGATTATATTCTAGAATCCTTCACTTCGCTATGGATTCAAAATAGCGCCCTCACCGTAAAAATATTATTTTGCTCCCTTGTCATACAATCTACTATTAAGAACATCTTAAAATGTGGTTTGAGAATTCGATTGTTAAACTATTCCACTTCTCACCGAACGAGAACTCAATTTACCCCCCCTTTGTAGGGTAACTAGACACCATCTAACTTAAACAACTCCAATACTATTGAACGTCTTAAGAGGAAACAAAAAGATCGAGAGAATTGAAATATAAGTATTTCTAAAAATGTATTCGCGCCGTGCCCAAAGTACCGCGCGCAGAGCGCGAAAGAGACAACAGCAGAAAATACCAATTAAAAGTATTCAAAAACAACGTTTCATAGTCCCCTGATTACTTCTCCAAACCTGGACCGATTTAACTACTTAATTAATAAAAAATTAGAGAAAGGTTTTGGTCGTGTTCCTATGTTGTCCTTTTTTTTTTATATAATCTAGTCAAATTTGTTTTCTGAATGTTTGAACACAGCAGATTTTTTTTTAGGTTTTTGAATGTTCATATCTCTTTTGATAAATAATTTATTTAAAAAAAAGAAAACAGGGACATGCCAATAGTAGACTAGATAGATTTTTGAAAAAGAAAATATAGCTACTGGCATTATATTAGGGAGGAAACGGGACTACGTTTGTATTTAAAAACGGCCGTTTTGTGTCCTCTTAAGAATTACTAAATACATATAATAATTATTATATTTGTAAAAACGCCTGCATATTAAGCTACCCGAAACAATCTTTTATTTCCAATCAACCTTGAACCTAATGCTTTTGCCGATAAAGTTGAAAATCTATTAAATAAATTTGACAGATTGTAGTAGCTTGATCTGCTGGCGTCAACGCAATGTGATGTTTATCTGATTATTAACATCGCTTTAAATACCTAAGACTCTGAGTGAATACGTTTCCAATAAAAATACGCTAATAATATCCTAAATTCTGTTCAATCAAATTCAATTATTCAAAATACTAAAATTCTATGTTCCCCACATACGAATTACGGATGAGAATTTTAGTAATATCTATACGTATAAGGAAAATATTTTTCTTGAATTATTGAAAGTAAATGTTCCAAAATTACATAATTAATAAAAAAAAATGTAAAAACATCACAAACCAATCTACAGCTGTCTAATTTACCTATAAACGTTAACAAATCTATATCAATTACATCAATAGCCATAAAACAGCCGTTATACTTTTAGATATTCTAAATACTTAATAATCTGCAGGCCTTTCACAGATTGACCTGTTTTGGCATCACTGTCAAAATCAATGAGTTCTTTATTCACGTCACAATAAGGTTACTTTTAGGTCGCTACTGTCAGAGGGGAAATATGTGTGAAAGGATATAATATAAAACTTATGTGTTAGAGTAAGATAAAAAACTGTGTTGCTACAACGAATCGACATCAATCGAACTGTGACCGTTAATTACAACCATTAAACTAAATACAGCGTTTATGATATAACGTTAGCACAGAATTAGTGCGGTATTTGCGCAACGATAGCGCAGTATTTGCGCAATGGTAGTGCAGTATTTGCACAACGGTAACGCAGTATTTGCGCAACGGTAGTGCAGTATTTGCACAACGGTAGCGCAGTATTTGCGCAACGGTAGCGCAGTAATAGAGCAAAGGTAGAGCAGTATTTGCGCAACGGTAGCGCAGTTTTAACGCAATGTTTGTGCACGAAAACTGCTACTCAAACGATATCCGACGTGTTTTCGAATATAGGAAGTAAAACGTGAAAACCATTTCAATATCCAACTTAAAAGTAACATACTATCTAGTAAACTTGTTGAAACTTACCAAAGTACACATAAGTATACATCGACGAACAAAATTAATCTCGATTCAAAGCGGATTTCCCTAACGGAACTCAAAGCGTTTTCAGCACAACTTTAGCATTTAAGAGCTTTCAGTGTCAATATTCCATAGCAGTTATATTTAATTAAATGGAATTAAAATATGGATCAAAACTAGAACATCGGTAAATGCTTTTGAAATTCACCGATAAATGACTGAGAAATAGATTATTGAAGGCGAACTAAACTAAAATTGACATGAGTACACAGTATTGGATATTTTTTTAAATCCGTCTCATGTTTATAAAAAAAGTTTTATCTTGCCAAGTAAGTAGGTACCTACTTATCTACCTTCTCTTTCGTTTGTTTCGTCCGGCATACATTAAGAATAAATAACGTGATTGGGTAAAGTGACGTCACTTTACATCATTGCAAGCGCAACTTTCAAGTCTCAACTGTTTTATTTTGAAAGATATTTTTATATTTTCTTCATGCGTTTGTTTCTTCTGTTTTTAATTATTAACTTAAACAAAAAAATGGGAAAATTTTCCATTACTCTAAGAGCTCTTAAACGCGGTTTTGTCGTGCGGATCGCATTTACTTACTCCCACTCTAAGACGTAATGAAGTAACTCGGACAATGTAGAGATAAAACAATAAATACGAAGTATATTAGGCGTAATGTAGAGCTGCAAACGTTTTAGGAAGCGTGCGTGTGTACTTATAGCGCTCTATCTGTTCATGTAGCTTCTATCCTTACGGAGTTACGACTGACTACTGTATTAGCCTCGGAATTGACGTAGGCACGTGGTCTATTGTACATTGTGACCTGAAGAGTGTTCACACAGTTCTCTTGAGGAGGCGTGCATGATTGTATCGATCGCAGGAGAGACGAAAGTCACTTTTAAATCCACAATGTGATTGATCGATTCCTACATGTCTCCTCTCCGCATTGGTGGAAACCGTACGCCACTGTCACATATACGTGACAAGGAAGCGCGTGACCTGTACGCCAACGACACACATATGTGACAAAAAAATTGCGACGCACTATCATACGAAATAAACAATTAAATAGTTTTGGAATCCCTATTATTTTTGTAGGTATTTGCGGTGAAATTGTGGCTTGGCGTAAAGAGCACGTGCGTGCGTTTGTGCTCTGCCGTTCAAAAGGTTAAAGTCGGGAACTCACTAGCGAACTGTACATGTAACCGGAACTTTGTAAATCCGAGTGCACACCGACGAGCTGTAAGTGTTGCCAAACAACGTAGACGTCACGTTTCGTATTTTTGGTAACAGTAAGGCCCAGCGCACAAGCGGAGCGCATTTGAAGACAACAATTTAATATAAACCTTAACTACCTTGATATACGGTTAATATAAGAATAAATTCACACGCGGTACTCGGAGCGCCCTCAAGCTACTACAAGAGCATGCGCGACCGTATATCAAGGTAGTTAAGGTTTATATTAAATTGTTGTCTTCAAATGCGCTCCGCTGCGCCTCCAGCGGTGTGCGCTGGGCCTAACGCAATTAACTGTTCGGTTGCGTTTTTAGGTCTCTATTTAGTAAGTACTAAACTTTAGACAAAAATAAACAGTGCAATAGGGCGAATATAATAGATAACAGAGCTCTCTTATAGTATTATGTCAGTTTTAGTTCAGCAATACGAAGTGGTAGTAGTGGCTCTCAGTTTGCATTACAGCCGTGTTGAAGTATGGTCACAATGTACATTATACCATCAACAGTTTCTTTCCTTCAATAGATAACGAAAACTGGCGAGGGGAGGCTTCCATTAATATCACTATATCATATTACAAATCGTCGTTTCCTTTGCGATCGGACATTGTACATAAAACATACATTATCGCCATAAGTTCCTGATTACTGTGAAAGATACATTATGTACGAAACGAAAATATAAAAGCAATATAGAAATTATATAGTCAGTTATTAATGCATCATTTTTTAAAATTAAATTACAAATACATATTCAGAAATAATAAGAATTATTGTAAATAAACTAACTTGAAAACTGGTCTATTCTATAGAATATTTAATCGTTTCCTTTAAAACAATGTTAAGTAAAGCTAATAGTTATTTTCTCAACAAAGTCATCGTACAGCGAAGGAGTATATTATTATATTATAATAAATAAGACAATAGCTCGTTTACTACGTAGTGTCGTCTCGTGTCTGTTTGTGTATAATTAATGTTATTAATTAATTATTAATATGAATACGTTTATTATATTGTGCTACTTTGTATTGTCGTTGATACATTTTTGCTTAGAGCATGTAAACATATGAAAGGTATGGTTTTTCATATTATTTTACTTTCTACATTGCGTGGTACTTAGAATAGCAATATTTACTGCCTTTCATTTTGATAATTTAAAGACATTCATTGTGTATGTTAAGCCGTTGTTTCTCAAAGAAGGGATACGAATTTTAGGAATTTCTTTTGAAATATTTTGAATTAAAATTGCAAATGTTACTCAATTATTATGTACTATTGATTGTACTTTTGTTTTAGATTAGAAAGTTTCTTTCATGGAGTTATTGTCTGATGTCAAAGTTTATTTTGTTTCCAGTATAATCCAAATATTACAAAAATGCACCATCAGTTCATGATGATCCGTTATGTTTAAATGCTCTGAGCAGTTTCGAGTCCCGTCCAGTGGTTTCAAACAGTTTGATTGTGACTTGTGTGTATTATATCTGTATATAGTTTGCGGGAATATTCTTTTATTACTTTTGTTTTCCTTAGGTGTATCATATTTACATTATCGTGTAAAAATTATATTATCATAGCTTAAATATTGTTAATACTTCGGAAATATTACTTATAATTATCGCTATCATGGTTTAGGCAATTTAATTATTTATTATAAATTAAGACCAATTAAGGAAATATTTATATAATTTTAATATCCTTATGTTCATATAAATCTTACAGCCGCGTCATCAGAAAGCGACAAACGTTTTTAAGTAAAAGATGCTCGCAACTTAAGTTAACTAATGACAGATATTGCGCAACTTTTGCTCTCAAAAACTGCCATTTTCTCTATAGGAAGGTACTGCTTCAAAAAGTTGTGCAACAGTTGCTCATCTGTCGTCGGGCATCGTATTACTTAAAGCTCGTCGCTTCTTGACGACACGACTACAAGCCTCATCGCTAACATTGTCGACCTCATTAGCTAAGACATTCGTCGCCATATTTGAGTATTTGTATAAGTAACGCGCATATCAGTACCAAACTATTATGTATTACGTTAGTACGCAGTTAGACTTATTTAATTGTTGCTAGTCTACGTCACATGTCGCTCTTAGTTCGTCTTACATAGTGTAAATGATGTTTCCAGAACACTGGTACATAATGCTCCAACACAATGTTACGTGCGTGCGTTTGAGACCAGATATATGAACGTGTAGACGCAAAAGGAGTATGTAACAATGGTAGCAGGTGATGTTCTATAGTCTCTGCCAACCCCCATGGGAAAAAGGAGCGAGTTTATTGTAGTTGCATGTTGATGAATTAAACTAAATTATGATGTTACTCGTGTGAACAAAAGATAAAAATCAATTTAATTTATTGCACGATAATAAACTATTAATGCGATTGTGGTGAAGGTTACACGATTCACGATTATCGATAACACTGTACTTGCATCCTATGGAAATTTTAATATTAGGCAAAACAAAGATAAAAATGAATGTAAGAAAGACATCCTACTCAGAAATAGAACTCAAGATAACCACAATCATTAAGAACCCCTATAATCTTAATTCATGTTTAGGCCTTTTTTTTCTTATCAACCGACAATAGTGATAAGAAATGGATAGAGTATGCAGTGTTAGCGGGGGGGGGGGGGGGGTCTGGGGCTGACACGGCAAAAACGTTACGTTACACATTTGAATTGGTTCAGCAAAAAAGTAACACTTGATAACCAATTCCTTAAGAGAGCGCCACACTTGCCCGGGGCGTCAGTGGCCCTCACGCCGGTACTGACAGTATGGCTATGATAGTTTGAGCATGTTGAGAGGAGTGAAAGGTGACATACAAATGATATTGACAAGGCTGATGTGAGTGTAACGCCGGGAGGGGGCGCCCTAGACATAGAGGGACATACACTGACCTTATTGGAGAAGTTCTTTAAAAGATCAGGTGCATGGAAGTAGCAAGTGTTGAGGCATGTATCATTTACACTAGGTATAATTTAAAGGTTCTATAGTCTAAGTTAAATGGGACGGGTAACGACGTGGTTATGTGGTGACAAAAAGGTGGGAGAGTGGTGAGAGTTTGGTGACAGAATGGTAGTAGGATGGTGAATGTGGTATGTGGTGGTAGTACCTCGGTAGATTCCAGGTGTGGGTGTACGTATTTAGATTAATTTAGAAACTATTTCGGTGCGAGAAGACGCTTTTAAATTGAGTTTAAAAAGTAGCGCAGCGCCACGATTTGTGGCCGTTTGATGGCAATAAGCTTGCCACCTGACACTTAAAAATGACCATAAAAGACAGAGATAACCCACCAAACCAAAAAAAAATACATAAAACGTGGTTTTCTTCTTACATAAGTACCTACTATGAAAAATATACTAGTTAAATACTTCCGTGTTACATTGTATTCTACGGTTGAGTTATCTTGCTAGCAGTTTCGTTTTAATTTTACGGTTTCCAGTAATAGCTATTTACGGACGACGTAAACAAAGCGATTTCTGAAGACACGAAACGACCATTTTCCACTTAAAATTACATGTTATTTGTAATCTTCCGGACATAATGCATACATTACACTGTTGACTTGTATGACAAACGCTTTTTGCACCGGTTTTACAAAATAGCTACATATTATTATAATGATAGTAATTCAAACTATCGAATGAGTTTATTTCTTAAATAATGTGAATAACAAGACTTAATAACGTTTAAATTGGTTTCTTTACAGACATCCTTCATTATATAGTTATCTTTTTTTTTAAATTAATAAATGTTTTTTTTCGAGATATTGCAATTGGTGGCTAGATTTTTTTTTTAAAATTCCAAGTTATTAGAAAGTGCGATAACTTTCTTAAGACTCACATGCACCGCTGCACCGGGAGCATTCGCTGGTAATGGAACAGTTACAGATTCACTTGTTTCTATACAAAACCGAAGCTTGGCTTTTACGAGACAATGCTCCCGATGAGGGACCTTAGTTCAATAATGCCCACTATCACTTACATACACAAACAGCCTTATTTCTTTAGAGATTTCATAAACATACAATAACTTAGTTTTATATCTTATCGTAACTGTGTTCGTCTCGGTTTTGTGATCAAAACAGGCAATAATTTGTGTCGCATTGTATCAATAGTGTTTAATATTAATAAATAATTAATATTTGTCCGAAATCGTTAAACATTGGAAGTGCCAATGTCTTTCTGTCTGTTATAAACTTATAACTATGTTACCACAAATGTACTGTGAATGTTTAAATAATATATTTTTGTAACGTGGTGTCCCATCTTTATAACTGTATAAGTAGCGCATGTTTATATCACTACACTAATGTTTAATTGTTCACTTAAAGTGGTGGTGTGATCAAACCGCGCAAACTGGACACTGGGCTTTGACATGATCACTACACTACAACAGCCCATAACGTCCACTGCTGGACATAAGCCTCTCCCATGATGGGAGGAATTAGCCGTAATCTCCACGCTTGGCAGGCGGATTGGAGATCGCAGTGATGAAAGACTAACAGAAAACGCTGCTGCCCATTCTCTGGTCTACGGAGGCGCAAGGTGTTCTGCCTCAGACATTAGTCGCCTTATACGACACCCGTGAGTGTAAAGGGTTGGTTCTATTCTACTCTGCCGAATACCACACGGCTTACACATGACTTGGCTTTGACATGATTAATGTACTGAAATATCTTTCAAAGTGTGGCTGCCGCGTTGTTCGAGAGTGCTCGCAAGCACGACAGCTGTGCATGAGATTCTAGGTTATATTCCCGGGTCGGGCTAATTGTTATTGAGATTTTCCCTCAGGAATTTCTCAGGAGCAGACACGGAGTTGTGCCCAGTTGATGTAAAATCCCAATAAGACTTTTGGCATGCCCCGCTATTAGGTAGGTGTACTATCCGGTATACCTCTGCCGGGGATTACACGCGTGGTGATTATCTATATCTATACTAATATTATAAAGAGGTAACATTTGTTTGTGAGTTTGTATGTTTGTAGGGGGTAATCTCCGGAAGTAACGAAACCGATTTCAAAAATTCTTTCACCATTAGAAAGATACGTTCACCCTGAGTGACATAGGCTATATTTTATCCCCGTACTCCCACGGGAACGGGAACTACGCGGGTGAAATCGCGTGACGTCCGCTAGTGTTATATATTTCGAAGACCAGTGTCCGCACGAATTCCGCTGTCTGATCACTCGGTTCGGCCGCACCTTCAAATAGCCGTGTTATATGTTTTAATTTTTTGGATTTATTTTTTATTTTTCCTGGGTTACTTTATTGATACTGAACCTACCCCTAAGCTATGGCACGCGACTACTTTAACACCCTGTATAGTTTTCTTTGAAATAGCTTTCACCGCTAGTGAGCCAACATAATGGTTCTCGTAGCAACAAGCAATACGTTCCGGTGCTTCGCGTCACTTTGGTTGTGCTCAGTCGGTACACTCGGTAACACAAGTGTTTGCGTGATATATATCCAATATTGGATCACACCCAGTACTTGTGTACCCGACTGTACTACCATGGATCTAATTTAATGCAATTTGTTAAAACGTAGCACTCTGTTATAATATATTGTAAGTAAACGTGTATATTTTCCCACAACGCAATCACTTGCCACGTGTTGCATACAAATTACAAGAAACTGTTTTAAAATTACTATCATAAATTTAATTAATCTGATAACTTTTATATATTTTGCTCGTTTGTAGGTTACAAGAGTTTATTTAAGGGCCGGCTCGTAGCGAAGCTTCCAAATCACGCCATCTTTGGAAAGTGATAGTATCGTGCGAATGTTGCATAATTATATCCCTTCCTAGTGTTCATTAATCGTTAAACAAAGGAAAGAGACGAAACATTTCGAGATGTTAAGTGTTCTATAGCTTTTACTGTCCCGCCGTCGAGCGAGGGAGACGGCAACAATCAGCTGTCTCCGTCGCCGCGTGCGCCGTGTAGCCGTAATTATATGAATATTGTATAATATAATAATCCTGTAATGTAAAGACCAATGTAATATTTATTGTCGGTCGTCATAGTTCAATAAAACTATATCGTATTGAATTTCAGATGTTTTCTATTGTGAATGTATCAATCACTTGTTACTATTCAAGGACGTCGGTTTGCTTACGTTGTGTCGAAATTTAATAGTCTTGATATAAGTGCACATAGATGTTCTGCAATATAGAAATGTATAGATGTAGACGTTTCAATGCTCCACGTAAGAATACTGCTACTTGCAGGCACATTCAAGAAAAAACAAAATAATGACAATCACATGTACCTAGCAATTCACAAAAGTTACCGTTCTATGTTTGGCGACAACGTCAGCAGATCTACGTCGTATTTAACGCAGACATGCAAGTATACCGATCGTGTCGATATTACTGTAGATGTATATAATTTGATCTATACATATTAATATATAAATACGTTTATAAACCTGTTGTGCTCTTGTGTACTTTACTACGTTGTAGATGTTGTTCTTGGCATTCGATGTTGACTGTATATAAAACGTTTAAGGATATTAAAAATAATAATTATTATGTTACATAAAATATGAGTTTTATTTTATTTTACCGGTCAATGTGGGACATTTGGGGGAGGCCTATGTCCAACAGTGGACGTCTATCTGCTGAAATGATGATGATGATTTTATTTTTTAAATGGCACGAGTCATTATCTGCCTAGCAAAGGCTAGGCAGATGATGGTCGGCTTCCAATCTAAACGGATGCGGCTGAAATACTAGTACTTTACATGGAGCGACTGCCTATCTGACCTCCACAACCCAGTTAGTACTGGGTAATAAGATATCCCTTGGTAAGATACACAACCCTGTCAGACTTTTTTGGGCAATGGTGTCGATTCTGTTGTTGTTGTTGTTGGCCCAAAAAGTCTGACAACCAGTCTTACCAAGGGGTATCGTATTACCCGGTACTAACTGGGTTGTGGAGGTCAGATAGGCAGTCGCTCCATGTAAAATACTGGTATTCAGCTGCATCCGGTAAAACTGGAAGCCGACCACAACATAGTTGGGAAAAGGCTAGGCAGATGATGATGATGGTGTCGATTCTGTTGTGCACAAACTAAACTGAATTTAGGCTATTGTTATCTTTTTCTCTATAATACAACGAGAAAGAGACGGACGTAATTTAGAGCTGTCAAATTTAGTTGGAACGAATATTTTCATACAAATGAAGGGTGCACGTAAAAACATGTTGACTAAAAACGCGGTGAAGCGCAAGGCATAAACTAGTTTGACATCTATAACTTAGTTTATAGCTATAGCCGTCCTTTTCTCGCACTGCCTTTTAGTAAAAGATAGCAATGGCCTAAATTAAGTTTAGTTTGTGCACAACAGTTTCGACACCAATGTTTGTCTATTAAAATGATTTGCCATACACACAGTATAGTTCTTTGCGTCCGGCGGTCGTTGGAACTTAGGTACGCCAACTTGTTTTTATTACATTACAAGTATACTGTCTCCTTAATCTAGCGTTTGAAAGCATGATTCACAGATCGGTCAGTTTTATTGGGTTTTTCCATCAGGAATTTCTTTTTCTGCCACGGTATTTGGAAATGTGCATGGTAGATGGCAATAGGCTCGCCCCATGTTACATGTGATTTACCTACACGTAACTGGTGAATTATTCATGTACCTACCTACCGTAGGGGGGTACACTTATGCCTAACCCTTTGGTGATTACAGGCGTGATGTTATTTTATTTGGGAAAACAAACAATTACACATTAAGAATTGTAAAAAGTTATGATAAAAAAAATGATACAAATGTGAAATCGCAACCACGTTCTCCACAGATGGGGAGACCGGGGCAAGATGAGACCCTTAAGAAAAAAAGCGTCATAAGTTGAAAATCAAACCTTTTATTAAAAATCTCTTACAAACAAAGTAACACTTATAGTTCTAATTAATATAATTGTTATCTTTTACGGCTCTAAATCACATAGTTTTTTGGCAAATAGGAATTAAATGGCACAAGTCAAAAATCCCGTTTTGCCCCATGACCGGGGCAAGACGGGAAACACTACGGGGCAAGATGAGTACACATTTTAATCAGGTTGGCAACGTTTATAAATATGTGCCTCTTCATCGTCATCGTCTACACCTGCGCAGGTATTATGCACACGACAAATAACCCATCCTTCAGTGGACTTTGAATACAAGTAAGTACCCACAATATATGCAAGCACAATAATTTTCATCGTCTTCAGATGAACTAAAATCCGTATCACTTTCTTTTTTGCGTTTATTGGTGCTCTTCTTATGATCCACGATCCGATTTAAGTTTATAATTTCCTACCATTGTAACTGCAAACAAAAAATAAAACAGGTTAATACACAAGTATGAAACATTATTCTACCTACACATACGGGGTATCCCATTATGCCCCGACCATTCTGCCCCAGCAGACACATTTTACAAATTTATCAACAGTTCTAACCTACAAAATAATTGTACGAAATAGAAAACTAATTTCGATAGTTTTATACTACTGTAACAAGTATGTGGTAAAGAATTACAATAGCACTGATACCTACCTTGGTGCACATCGATTAAAAGCTGAAAACTTCGTAACAATCTTCCAAAAAACGATTTTTTCTCGCCACTCAGCCAAAACAGGTAGTGACACGCACGCGCCGCTCTGACTCGCGTGAGGCGACTGAAGTTCGCGCGAATGGTGCCATGTTCGGCTCTGTTGTGTTCACCAGTTACGCACACAAGCACATTTCCCGTCGTGCCCCGAACTTCATCTTGCCCCGGTCTCCCCTACCATCATTAATTCATTCATCATTGTTAACCATCGGTACCTTCCTGATAATGCTGTTCAAGCGTCAATAGAAACTAGTTGACAGACCAAAAAAGACTGGTTTTCCGACTTTCGGCGGTCCACATGACTACTTTTACGACTTTGTTTAAAACTGCCTGTAGGTAATGGTCTTATTCAAATAAAAGCTTTGAGTTTGACTTTGAGTGTCAAAGACCTAAAATTGACAGCCGGGACCAACGGCTTAACCGCTGAACGTGCTTTCCGAGGCACGGAGGAAACTCGGTACCTAGGTATGGGTGGTAGGTAATGGTAACCCGTCCACGGGCCAACCTAGGCAAACGCGGATTAACCTAAAGATTGACCCGAGCGGCTGTTACTATTTAGCCACGAGCTCCAAACAAGAGTCTTAGGTACTAATCATGTTACCCCAGCCCTGCAAGGCCTTGCTGTTTTTCAAACGTGGCTCAACGCTGTGCTGTTGATCAGTAACTAAATTTTTGGTATAGGTTAGGTAGGTAAGCAATTCATGTTTTGTTTTTAAGTCTTAAATTCATTGAATTCAATTTGACCTCTCCGGTAAGTTATATTACTTAAATCGACATTCAAGTACCTACGAGTATCTGTAGGTCAGATACCTGATTATCCTTATCTTTATGGTTTCACATCGGGCAAACAATGCAGTTCACATTGAGGGACGAGGTAAGTAGGTAGGTAATTATGTCCTGACCTGACCATATTCACTAAGAAGTTTGTTAGGTATCACTGCCTCGCTGGTATAGGGTTATCATCAGAGATCGGAATAGATATCCCTAGGTACCTACTTTATTTGCTTAAACTTCAAGAAGTGTAAACATTTGAATCTTCCCTTTTACCAGCTGTATTTCGAAACTTAAAGAACATTCCGGGATTTTATTCCAGGCGCGGATACAGGGGGGAGCAATGGGTGCAATTGCCCCCCCCTGAACCGGACCAAATACGTCATTAGCCAAGCTTGAACTAGTTTGACGGAATTGAAACTAAATAATCTAGTTGTATATCTTGTCATGGGCGTCGCCAGGAGGAGGCAGCTGCCCCTAGAGGCTCAGGATTTTTAAAAGTTACAGCTTTTCCTGCCTGATGCCATAGAATGGTATTACACGTAATAAATGGAATCACTTAAGTAATTAAGATATTGTTTAACCCTGCGAAAAAATATTTATCAAAAAGGCTCCTTTTTTCTACCTCTGGATTGGCGCTCGTATTATTAGTGATCGATGCTCGTATTGGACTTTTGCATCATCGATCTATACAATAGACAAAGTCTGAAATAAATTAGGTGCCCCTTGCCCTGAGGCCTTTTAAATATATGCAATTATAGCATAATTATTTGAGGCAATGTTGTAAAAAATTTCGAGCTCGCTGTGCTCGCTCTTGAAGCCTAGTTTTTCATGAGTCTTAACTTTGTCTATAAGAGGCCCAGGTAACTCCATTAGGTCAATAGGAAAAGTGTTAAAATTTTCGAGCTCGCTCCGCTCGCTCTACAGACTACTTTCTCTTGAATTTATCTAAAATTCGACCAAGTAACTCATATTTATGAACATTCGAAACCATTCTATAACCTGTCCAAGGCAAGGTGTCGTAAGAATTTCTCGCTACAATTCCCCCCCCCCCCCTGGCCCAAAAGCTGGCGGACCCTTGTATCTTGCCTATCATGGATTACTGTAAAGTACCTAACGCCCATTTATTATCAAAAGTTTATCAATTTTTTTTAATGAATTTTCAAAAAATTGCCCCCTTTAAAGGAAATCCTGTATCCGCGCCTGTTTTATTCGGAGGTAGGTAGGACTTAGCTAGGTCATTGGTAGACTTCCTTGAAGTTTAAGCAAATAAACTGTATTAAATTGGATCCAATTTTATATTTTGTATAAATATTAGTAGCATATTAGTAGCAATTTAATTTTGTAAATGTGGCATCACAGACCTGTCGCAGCCGCAACGCGGACACTGACAGCGACATGACGTTCTCAAAATGGCGACTGTAGTTCCAATTTTGTCCACCTGAACAGCTAAGTTGGGGCACTATACCTATTCCGATCAGAGATCGGAATACAGTTATCGTCCACCCAGCGATGTCCGGTTTTTTTAAGAGATTTCTAAAAAAGGAGGAGGTTATGTATTTACTGAAAAAGAACAGTCTGAACTTTTTCGCCAAATGTTTGACTTTTTGTCACGACTTTTCACATTGTGAAAAACTTGCGAGGGTGTTTGTATTGAAATATATGAGCAACACATTTAAAAAAAAAATATTATAGCCCTAGGGAACTCCAGCAGGAATTTGCCTACTGCCCATATAGGGTAGGTATTTATCGTCACCTTTTATCTATTACTTCAACTCTATAAAAACTTTGTCTCCAAAATATTTAAATTAATGATACAAGATTATTAGGTAAATATATCTCCATAAGATCCTGGTAGTCTCTTATTGCTACCAACCAAGCCACTTATTTTAGAAATTCAGTAGGTTCACGAACGAATTACCTATTGGACAGAAAAAAAAAACAAAGCTCTAATCAGCCCGTTCAAGCCCGAACCTAGCTAGAACCCGTCAAATCTACCAATGTATGTCAAGTCTTAATATATAATTTTTTTTTGGGGCCCTTTGATCCCGAGTGCAGCGAAGCCCAAAAAAAGGAGAAAATCGCAAATTATTTTTGCAAAACCAAGAAAATAGCATCCTGACTTGCATCGATTTAGGTTGTCATTTATTTTATTATAAAAATGACAGTACCTATCCAAATTTTCATCGAAAAGCGAGCGAAGCGAGGTCGAAAATTTGGTGCTTTCTGGACCACGACTGGTGAAGCCTTCATCAAAGAGCGAGCGAAGTGAGCTCGAAAAATTGGAATTTCAAAATGTTGCCTTGCCACTCTTTTAACCGACTTCAAAAAAGGAGGAGGTTCTATGTTCGACTGTATGTACTTTTTTTATGTATGTTCATGATTTAACGATTCTGAACTTAAAATCCTTTTCGACATTTTAATGGCAGCTCTACGTGGCTCAAATACGATCGTCAGATTTGACGCATTTGACACAATATCGTACTTGAAGTTTGATAATTTCAAGTTCTTTCAATTATCCAATATTGGCATCACAGCTAAATACACCAAGTATTTTATCTAGCATTCCGATGTAACCGCAGTTTGTGTCCCTGCTTTAATATAATGGTGTTGTGTTGTCCTGACGCGTGTTTCCAATACGTCCTCTGGCGCGACAAGTTGTGACGAGAGGAATGTCCTATCATGGCAGCAAGGGCCAAGAGTGTCAGACCAATGAAGACAAAAAGCTTGAGCCTTTAGACTTCGACGCTGTACTGCCCGAGTTGGGGCCGTTCGGCCTCTATCAGAGATTAGTGTACCTGTACTTGGCACTTGCCGTTATATCTAACAGTATCCACACCTATCAGTATATATTTACCGCCGCAGCTGTCGCATATAGGTAAGCCAGTGGCGACTGCCTGCTGCTTAGTTAATTCTTAAATAATGAAATAGAATTGGCCAATGACATCTGTTTACATAATTCATTCATAAAACTATGTATTAGGTCGTTACATATGAAATTGGCATTTTGTATGAGAGGAACATAAAGTCGATTTTTTTTCTATACCTATGAAATATTTAATTATTCAAAGTATGTACCATTGCTATCTATGCACTTTTGCCATCTCATAGGTAGTTCATTGATCTCTTTACTAAAAAAAACATTCAGCCCGTCCGAATGTTTTTTTTAGTCAATAAAAAAAAAAAAAAACTCTTATTAAAATTTCTATTTGAGGTAATATGTATAATTATGTCACTTAAACATACAAAATTGTTCAAACTATTGTTTGCCGAACATGGTAGAGCAGTGCAAACGCACACACAAATAGCCTGATTGTAAAGATCTTTGACTTTGAAATCTTTGAAGGCGGTTTGGACTACCCCACACCCCATCGGAGTTGATTTATTTCCCTGGCAAGAAGTTTTCCAAATTTCGAAAACAATGGTAATCTGTTGGAGCAAGGACCAGAGAGTACGGTGGATATCTTAGACATTCCAATTGAAGCTCCTCTAATTTGGAAGCCTTCTGTTGAGCAGTGTGTGGTCTAGCGTTGTCCTAAAGCAGCAGTGTACTAGAGCGATTCACCAGCCTCGGTTGTTTAGCAGCTAGCTTTTCCATCATGGTTTGCAGTTGCTGACAATAGGCATCTGCCATAATCGTCTGGCCAGTTTTGAGAAAGCTGTAGTGGACAACACCGGCACTGGTCCACCAAATGCTCACAAGTAACTTTTTTTGAGTCAGTTTTCGCTTGGGGAATGATTTGGCTGGTTCACCAGGGTTCAGTCATTGTGATGAGCGCTTCCGATTATCGTATAGGATCCACTTTTCATCACAGGTAATTATTCGATTCAAAATCCCTTCCTTATTGTGCCGGTTGAGTAAGGTAACGCAGCAGTCGACACGCGTTTGTCGATTTGCTTCACTCAATTCGTGAGGTACCCACCTTTCAAGCTTTTTCATCTTTCCAATTTGCTTCAAGTGGATTAAAACAGTTTTATCACTAGCACCGCAGCCTGCAGCTAACTCGGACGTGGTTTGCGATGGATCCGCTTCCATAATAACCTTAAATTCTTGATTATCAACTTCCCAAGTAGCACAAAACTGCATTATAGGATATCACATATATAGGGTCCACATCGCTAACATTAGCATTTATGAAGACTTATTAGAGTTCACTCGAACTGCAAAAGCTAAAAATTACTCTTTCGCCTGTTTATTGACTGTAGTAATAACCACAGAAATAACATTGTAATGTTGTGAGCGCTAATATAGGTGCTTAGGTCTGTGTCAATCAGCATTTAGCAATTAGGTAATAGTACTGTCAGCTACAATAGCATTTTTGTGGACCTGAAAGTAGCTATATTCTGAATTGAAGACCACAAACGTACCATTAAATGCTTGCATTTTAAAAAAGAACGTGAACTGCTTTAATGCAATCAGTTATTCTGTGACTTCAATTAACAATGATATTTATATTGCGTCTTGCTGAACATAGTTGAACTTTTACAGTGTTAATCAGCTTACTACACGCAATCTTATAATAGCACTTATCTAGCCCACATGATCACAATGGCTGAATTTATATGATGCTAAATTACATCAAACTGCTATAAATTAGATCACATGTTACCTTTGATGCTGGTTGGACCTGAATACCTACTTGTACAAACATAAGCAATTAATCTACTAATGCTGTTAAATAAGATCCTGAAAGACTATCATTAGCGCCCAGTACGTATTACCTTATCAGTTAAACGCCGCGTCGGTCGCCATCATTGCGATATTGCAGTATTTTATTTAGAAATGTAGAAATCTAAACAAAGAACTGGCGGAATTGGCCGAAAAATTAATAGTCTGGTAAATGAGTGCTCAATAGGGGTATGTTCAACCATGAACATACCTTTATTACACGAGCATAATACAGCCAACAACAGCATCACAGCGTCATCGACATACATACGGTCTATAACGCGCCGGCAACACCAGCACACCGTCAGCGCTAAGAGGTGGCCTACTAAGATCTTCGCTTCATCGGCTCGATACACACGACACACATGTAAGTAGGTATCATTGTGTATTGACCACAAAAATTGTATATAATTAAGTTTATTATTGTAATTAAATTAGTCAACAAGCTGGAGTCGAGTGTGATTTATCTCCTATACCTCCTCTTACTGTGGCCAAGACACCTTTAGCCATCATCGGTCCTATGAGTCTGTGGGATCGGCAGTAAGAAAACCATTTCCTGTGTACATGCATTGCACGACGTACACAAAACCCTCTTCCTACCCAAATTCCGTCTGTTACCGTAGGTCTCCTTGTGACAGACTTCCCTCTCATATAACCAACGTAACCTACGTTTGGTATGGTTTGTATATAGGTAGGCTAGGGCGTTAGGGTAACTTATTAGGGTGCTAGGTAGGTAACTACTATAGGGCTAGGATAACTAGGGTGCTAGGTAGTTACTGTAGGGCTAGGTTGGCGTCAGGTGGGCTTTAGGTACTGATCCAGGCGCAATTGTCTCAACCGTAGTCACATCGTACGCACTAGGAATAACGGCTGTACTAAGCTGTAATTCCCGGTGTGTACAGGGTATGTGGTTGGAAAAGTCGAAAGCAGAAAATCTGACTTATGAACTTCGTTTGGACTAGTTACAAGATAAACATATTAAAAGTCCTGACCCCTCCGAGGTGAGCCCGAGGGGGGAGGGGGGGGGGGGGCAAAGAAGGTCCCGTTTTTTGTTTTTTTGCTTATATCTCGAAAACGATTCGTCGTATAAAATTTTGTTGTACTACATAATAAAACCTCATAAAATTCTCTACAACTTTGTTTGTCACACTTTTTATCTGAGACCTAATATATTGTCAAAAACCCGGGAACACTACACTTGAAAAAAAAGAGAAAACTATCCTAGGTACAACAAACCAGATGTACCTTGGAGCGTGTGTGTTGTACCTTGGATGGAGCAGGTGCAAATCTAGATAAACACTTTTATTAGCTATAATTTGTTAAACTTCTGTTGTTCTGTAATATAAGTAACAATTAGTGAATCATATTAGCCTTTGCAATTTACTGTAATTACAGTGATTAACAACAATATTTAATTTAAAGTATTGTTTTTTTAAAAAGCTTCACCCTTCTATGTTATGCTAATTATTGTTGACAATATTTTGGCATCGAATCACGTAATTTTAACTTGCAAACTATTTTTTTATTATTATTCTTATCCCTTATATAAATTCTAACAAAACATCCACTAAAATCGTTAGATTATACAAAAATAAATCATAAAAAAAAACTTAGAAGTTACAACAAATATAAACTGCTTTCAAAACGGCGAAGGAAAACATCGTGAGGAAACCGGCATGTCCTAGAACCAAAAAATTCGAAGACATGTGACATCTACCAATCCGCACTGGGCTCGCGTGGTGGATTCATTCATTCATTCGCCTATATATTCGCCTCTCATAGAGAGGAGGCCTGTGTCCCAGCAATGGAAACATTAATAGGCTGATGATGATGATGATACAACAAATAAAAACTGAAGAAAGTACAAAACAAAAATTGTCAGACTCAGGCTTTCAATTGATTTGAATCAATGAAAGATTGTTAATAAGAAATTCGGAATTGTGACTTTCGGAATTTTGATTTCCGGAATTCTGTAGTGTACTTACTCCTTTTCACTGAATGCATAAGAAAGTATACAACCACAATTTTTTTTTAAATTTTGTCTGTCTGTCTGTCTGTGGACCGAAAATACGACCCAGAATTCTACTCAAATGAGGGAAGTAATATTTTAATAATAATTTCACGCAGACGAAGGTCGCGAGCAACAACAGTGTATCAATATAACTATATTAAAATTATTCCTTCCTATAGCCTGCTCTGTCACATCCCTGGGCACAGACCTCTACACCTCTAGTCTAGTCCTTTTATAAATTCGTGAGTTAGTTTCAGTTAAGACATACTATCCACTCCAGGTCATAATAGGTTTTTATTATTCACTTGCCGGCAGTGCTGCAGGCTACAGATGACTAGCTACTTCTGGCTCTCCGCCTTCTTGTTCAGATGCAGAGTGCCACAATGCGAGGCGTCTCCAGAAAGATTCGCGACGAATGGTTGGGGGAAGTTTGCACTACCAGTGGCCGGATACAACTGCTGGCGACGAATTCCGACTGGCGAGAAATGCGAGCCAGCTAGTTTCAGCAACGAGTCTACGCTCTGCTATTCTTGGGTTTACGAGAATCATGACACGATTGTCTCAGAGGTAAATATGCCCGGTCTGTAAAAGCCAAATCATCTAACCTTTTCCCAACTGTGTCAAAGCCTGTTTTCAGTCTTACCGAATGCAGCTGAATACCAGTATTTGACATGGTGCAACTATCCTATCTAAACTCCATAACCCTGTTGGTATTGGCTAATACGATACCCCTAGGTATAAATGACAGTCGGGACGAACGGCTTAACGTGCTTTCCGAGGCACGAAGGAAACTCAAAGTTACTAATGGGCTTAACCTATAAGATCGACCCGCGAGGCCAACGCGAGGCTGTTATTATTTAGCCACGAACTACTCTGTCTGTAATAACTAAATATCTGAGCGAAATTTGGTGTTCAACCGACTGCAAACGCAGTAGGTATCAATATTTTCAATTCAATGGGGTAGATGACCAAAATAAAAAACTAATTAGTCCGCCAGTTAGATTTTCAAAAAAATATTGGCCCGTATTTTTTCTTTTGTTATGTTTACCAAAATTGGCGAAGATACGACGCTTTTAAAATTCTCAATACGTCACGCCCGCCGCCGTGGCATAATTTTTAGTGCGTTCTGTCTGACGTCACGAGCCCCCACTCCCGAGTTTTTATGCGTTTTATCTTTGTCAATTCATTGATTTATAAAAACAAAAAATACGTGTCCATTATTTTCCAATAGGTACTCTGACTGACTAAATAGATTTTCAGTTTTATTGATGGTGGAAACTAGCCTTTAACGCCGTGCCGCCCGGCGCCCGCCGCCGCGCCGGTCCGGCTAAGGCTCAGAACAAACGCCATATTGCGCCATGTTGATATTCAGTTAGCGTGAACTGTCAGTACTTACCTACTATAATTGTGTGCCGGTATCACGTTCCAGTTCGACCTGGCGTGCAATGAGTGGAAGCGCACGCTGGTGGGGACCATCAACAGCGCGGGTGTGTTCTTTGCGATGCCTACCTCCGCTGCTATTTCAGATGCGTACGTTTTATTAGAATAGATTTATAATAAGAAAAAGAAAAAATAGCAATTTTCCTCTTTGTCGTTGTCCGGATTCTTTACTGGATTGCTATACTTAGGACTGGTATAAAGTGAGATACATAGGTGCTTACGGCTGGTCCTCACTAGGTTCTGAAGAAATCTGTTACAATAATGTCAGCGAATTAGAGTACGTATGAAACATCGGTGATAAGTGAAAAAGTAGACGACGACAGTGCACGCTTGCAGGAATTTTCCTGGAAGTTATCAGAAAACACAGACTCCGGAAAATCTAAAATAAATATTATAATTTGCAAGCATGCGGCTGAGATGAGAATGCTCAGGGGGATAGATGTGTGGTGTTACGCGTAAGGATAGAATGAGAGCAACGTGTTAAAGAAAGTGACTAAAAAGTTGGTATGATAATCGGTCATCATGGTATGGGCATAAGAGGTAGGCGAGGACCAAAGCAACGATAGATGCATGGACTGTGTGAAAGATGATATATAACAGGGCAGTCCTCCCAATCATGAAATGACGACTAATACAGAAGTGCGGAAGAAAAAGACATGCTGCGCTGACCCCGAATAATTGGAGCCAGCGTAAAGGCAGAAGATGATGATGATGATTGGGTAGGTTCGGTCGCCGCTTCGCGCTGATCGCCACGTGTGTGGCGCCGGCGGCGGTCGGCATAGCGCGCGCCTTCTGCGACAACTACATCCTCTACCTGGTGCTCGAGTTCGTGCAGGCGCTCGTCGGCAAGGGATCTTACAACACTGCATTTATAATAGGTATATATACCTATCCATTGAATTATAAGTTTACGAATAGTAGGTAACTTAGCGGAATTATCGTTGGACAGTTAGGAGTTGCCATTTCTTGGTTGAGTTTCTGTATTATTTTATAATTTGTTATTTTGTATTGTTTTTAATATCCTTTATTTCAGCTCTTGAGGTAGTAGGCCTTAAGAAAAGAGTGCTGGGCGGCAATATAATGAGTTGCACGTACGCGGTGGGCATGGCGATCACTGGCTTGACCGCCTGGCTCGTACCCTACTGGAGGCCCTACACGATCGCAATCTTTGCTCCATCCTTCTTCTTCATTTTCTATAGTTGTTTCGTTGATGAAAGCGTGCGCTGGCTCATAGCCAGAGGAAAGAGGGACGAAGCAGTTAAAATTATTTTTAAAATTGCAAGGATCAACGGAGTAACACTTTCACTCGATACTATTAAACTGTTAACTGAAGGGCAAACTAAAAAGAAAATTGTGGCTATTAGTGCATTGCCAAAATCTTTTCCTGAACCAGAGCGCAAGGAACCTTCTATAATAAAACAAGTGTTGGCGTCAAAGATCATCCTGAGTCGGGTGGCTGTGGTTTCTTTCTGGTGGGTGTCATCGTCGATGATTTTCTACGGATTGACAATCAACGCAGTGTCGCTGAAGGGCAACATGTACGTTAACTTCATACTGACGTCACTCGTCGACATCCCTGGCTGCCTGCTTAGCTACGTCACGCTTGACCGATTTGGAAGGAAGAGTACAATCATGACATGTTATTTTGCTTGCGCCCTATCGCTCGTCGTTTTACCGGCTGTCGACAACCGTAAGTAGTAACTGATTAGTTTATGAGTTCTAATATGATAATGGTAAATCTTCTTCTCCTCGAATCCACTCGTATGACTCAAATTATAATAATGATACTTCTTGCATCCATTTTGATAGCGAAAATTAATACACACACTAGTATAAACTCCATTATGTCTGCCTCTCAAAATGGATGTAAGACTAAGGAGCTTCTACTCATCGACATGGCCATTAGCAAGTTTATGGGGCAATGGAGGATGGTCCTTCGATATCCAGGATATCGACAGATCCAGGGGAGCGATGAGCCCGTATGGATTAATATGGGAATATTCCAGGGCGACAGTCTGAGTCCACTTTAGTTCTATCTATCCCTGACTCCTGTAAGCACAAGCGCTACTGGTTGAAGAGAGGTGGTCAGGTCATATCTCACCTTCTTTACAGGGATGATCTGTACTGACTCTTTACCCCCAACAAATTGACTGAAAGTACCGGTCTCTTTTAGTAGCGCCATCTGGATGGAATTTGGTGTAAACAAATCTACCCTCGCTTCACATGCATGATGCAGTCATGCATGTGAAGCGAGGGTAGATTATGTAATCTGAGGAACTTCAGCTCTCTTCATACACCTAAGATCCCTTTCCTAATTCGAAAACTATAAATATTTGGGTATTTTGGAAGCGTTAGGCATTAACGTTACTGACATGAAGCAATCGTTGAGGGAGCGTTTCTTTGGTCGCCTGAAGAAGGTATTAAATAGCCTTTTTTCAATCAGGAACAAGATGCGTGCCACTTTAACGGTTAAGAGTCATGCGCGTTTTAATGTACTCTTTCGGCTTAGGTGCTCAAATGCACTCAGGCCGAACTCGACGCCTTGGATAGGAGAGTTCGTACACCGCTGACCGCAAACCGTATGCATCACCCACGAGCATGATTACGTGATGATTGCGTGAATGTGAAGTGCAGGGGACAGGGTTTTTAACGCGATGACTCTCCACAACGGTGAGGTGTGCAGTCTCAGGGAATATTTTTTAAAAGCCGAGGTGGGTATGGACCTCGATGTGGTCGCAGTGGCCAAGGGGTTCACAACGCTGTCCATGGGTAATTAACGGCGAGTACTTGCCACTACTTGCACCCTGACAGGCACAAACATTGTGCTGATTGTCGTTACAGCCAATGGCTGCGGATAGCTTGGAGGATAGCTCCCGACACTGGCAGACCATAGTGGTTTTTTAATAGGTACTTTTGTATTGTTTTTAGGGTTCCGTACCTCAAAAGGTAAAAAAAGGAACCCTTATAAGTTCACTTTCTTGGCCGTCTGTCACCACAGATTTTATCAGGAACGGGTGGACCTAGCAACTTGAAATTTATATCAGATACTGCGGTCTATAGTCCTTCATCGTTCATCATCATTTCAGCCCAAAGACGTCCACTGCTGGACATAGGCCTCCCCCAAATGTCGCCACATTGACCGGTCCCGTGCGACTCGCATCCAGCGGATTCCCGCAACCTTCACCAGGTCATCGGTCCACCTAGTGGGAGGGCTTTCAACGCAACGTCTTCCGGTTGGCGGTCGCCACTCCAGAACTTTTCGGCCCCATCGGCCATCCGTTCTGCGAGCAATGTGCCCTTCCCACTGCCACTTAAGTTTGGCAATTCTTCGGGCTACGTCGGTAACTTTGGTTCTCTTGCGGATGTCTTCATTTCTGATTCGATCGCGCAAGGAAACCCCAAGCATTGCCCTCTCCATTGCCCTTTGGGTGACTTTACGCCCTTCTGATGAGGCCCATTGTGAGCGACCACGTTTCGGTCCCTTATGTAATCACTGGCAACACACTGGTCATAGACTTTCGTCTTGAGACACTGGTAAGTTGTCCCTATTAGGTAGGTGTATAAAAAAGATATGGGTAACTTTTGATTTTCGCGAAAACTTAAGTAGCAAAGCTTACGTAAGTAGCAAAATTTACCTTAATTTTCAACTTTTTTTTTATTTTTCGGAATTTTCCCTTTACTTGTGCTGTAAGACCTTGCTTTTAACCAAAATTGACAATTCTAGGTCAACCGGAAGTATCCTATAGGTTTTGAGTCGAAAACCTACATGATAGTTCCCGTTGACTTAGAATCACGAAATTTGGCGAGAAACAATTTCTTACAGCACATGTAAAGGGAAAAATCTGAAAACCGTAAATATGTAGTTTAATTTTAAAAAAAAAACGATTTTACTATTATAAACTTATTATTTGCGGTTGGTGCAATAGCCGCTTTTGGGGATCGAACAGCAAAGTTAAGTTTGTTCTTAAAAAAGTTGTACGGAACTATCGGTGTGCGAGTCCGACTCGCTCACCGATAGTTCTCTCGCCAGTTTAAAAAGGTAAATACCTAAGGAAATAATGATAATAATTTAAGTCAATGGCTTAATTTCCAAGAGCCTCGACCAATACCTGAGGAGGCTCTCATTAGGCAGCTGGATCAAGGGCTTGATTCAGAAAGCGGTACTCCTGGACACGGCTCGTATTGTTAGAAGGATCCTTTTCCATTCTGGAGCCCTGACTGCCGGTAGCTTGGATCGTGTTCCCGATACCGGTGGGCTACTATTTTTTTTTATTGGTATATGTATTTTTTACCTTGTATTTTAAAGGAATATTTAAAAAAATAAGTAGGAATTGATAATAATAGTAGGGGAGGCCAGGATGCTAAATTTGAAGTTACTCTAGCGTCATGGGGACCTATTGGAGTTTAAAGTTAATGTTCTATAAAGAAAAAAGTTAATTTCAAGTTTTCTATTTTAGTGGGGAGAGCGTGTAAACATTTTCAAAAATGTAAAAAAAAATAGTTGCATAAAAATACTCGAGCGCGTCAGTCATTTACAGTATGTAGGTACGCGCTTTAGATAAATTTCTGATAATCATTAGATAGTAATCTGACAATTAATTCAAGGGGGGTGGCTGTAACTAGCGGTTGAAAAACAAAAAATAAAAAAGTTATTCGAGCGTGTCAGGCATTCAAAGTGAATGTAAACTAAACTAAGTGTCCTATTAAAATAACTGACGATTTGGACGTGACACAAACTCATAATTGATTTTTGTTAAACCCTTAGAAGTGTCCTATTGAATTGAATGGCTTATTCCCAGGCGCTCCATAATTTTATTCCCGGCGGCTCCAAATTAAAAAAGCAATATAATAGTAATAAATAAAATCTTTCCCATGAGCTCCAAAATTGTCAAGTACTTACCACGAAATTATAACATTGATGGTAGCAATTTGTGTTTTGTTGACCTTACGCAATTTGGTTTGGAGCCGCTGGGAAGAATTTTAGTATTTTTATTATTTAACTAATAAAATTATGGAGCTGTTGGGAATCAATGTATGGAGAGAAATTGTTTGGAGAACAATAGATTTGGAGCTCCTGGGAATAATCCATTAAAATGACTGACGATTTGGACGTGACACAAACTCATAATTGATTTTTGTATCTGTAAAAAAAGGGTGACCTTGAGATACTTCAGCGCGTCAGATTTTTATGCAGGAGGGTCAAATTGATGTCATAATCCTCCTGTTTAATAATCGGACAATTATATAATAATAATAAAGATTTATTTCTCGCCACAATATAGGTACATTATAGAGGTATCAATACAAAATACGTAACAACAATAATTATAGTGAGGGAGACTGGTGCCTAAGCTAGACGGGAGGTCTGTATTTCAGGACACCAGGTCCCCACCCCTTGGGTAGTGCTTACATTTAATGTTATGTACAATAATCAATGCGGTAAGAATTAACAAAAAGTATTTTTTTTATTTTTTAAATTACTGATGAAGGTAAAAATAGTTACAATTATTAGTGCAAGGATAGAGAATATCGGAGCATATGGAGGGATATCGCTACTCTGAGCATTTTGAAGGTTTTTTTTTGTCGTTTCTGCTTTTTCTTAATGGATGCAGTAGAAACAATATCATATTTACGTATAATTTATTAATATAAAATTAGTTATACAACATTACAATTTAAAATACATATTTTAATCTTCATCCCCACTGGATTCAGCTTCGAAGTTTGTTTCCACAACTTCAACTTCCTGAAAGTCCTCGTCATCTCGTGATTCTGTAACCAAGAATGATTATGATACATCATTATGTTATATTTATTTTACGATAGTATAATATGGAAAAGAAAACGTACATGAAAAGAAGTATCTCCTAAAGTGCCTTCGTACGCTTCAGGAAGTTGGTTTCCAACGAACCAAGTTGGCTCCAATTTTCCATCCACATTTCTCCATCCGTATTCAAGAGGTGACATCTCCGTAGGAATACGATTGTGAGCGTTTCTCCACAAAAAAGCGATATATTTTGTTCGCAGCTCCGATCGTAATAGTGAACCTATTTTCATGAAGTTTGTACTAATTGAAAGAAGAATGAATGAAGAATAAACTCAAATATATTCGATGTGAAGAATATGAGCCAAAATCGAAATGTACAAAAGCGCGGCAGCGCTGTTCGCTTTACTTTTTCTCCGTGACTCTACCGACATCACCCCATGGAAACTATTAGTTAATTCAGTTAGTTTAATTCTAAGAGTGTTTCCTTCAAAATAAAAAAAAAATCAAACGCGCTTGAGTATGATGTTTTTTTTACAACTTTGCGACTCGCTTATTTCTTAATGTCACGCTCAAATTGTCAGATTGTTGAGATATACACTTTTCTCAATGTAATTAATCTATCTTCTCTTAATCTGACGCGCTCGAATTTTTCTAAGGATCAATTTTTTTTTACTAATCTGACGGGTCTCAACGCAACCCAACATATGAAAGGTTCATACTTGATAGGGGTTCATTACAGGGTGCAAGGGTTCTTCCTATATAATTTTCTGACACGCTCGCGTCTACAAAAATCCCCGCTTGAACTAGCTAACTTGACTTGACTAGAACAAGTTCAAATCAGTTTTGAGACACCATTTATTTCACAAAATACTCCATTCCCTACAAAAAACAATAAATCCGTATCACCTGCAAATAAAACACAAAACCTGCTTAGTTTTGAAAATGAAAAGTGATGTTTATTTTGCAAATAGGATTTTACAAACGCTTATAATAAGCGTCATTTTTTTAAAAAGCAAGATGGGCGGGGTTTCGTGCCTACCTGACTACTCTGAGAAGAAACAGCCGAAACAAACTCAGAGGTCATAGTCTCTTTTAAAGCCCAGACATAATCTTGCTCAACTCACATGAGAACTATGCAGATTAGTGTCTGAGATGGTCTTTTGAATAAATAACCACACAAATTTGAGTGGACCTGTCCAGTCAGCGCAAGCATTTGCCAGTTATCGTGTAGCTCGATCTATAACTCAAGGAGCTCAACGACACGATGAACAATACCAAAAAAAGGACATTTGGGTAGTTCGCTTACAGGGCTGCCGTAAACGGGCGTGCAAAGGGTGCACCGCACACAGGCGGCACACCCAGCCAGGGGGCGGCAAATCGAGCGAATTACTTTTTACTAATATCTGAATTTCGAGGCAAGATGTAAATATTTTCGAGCTCGCTTCGCTCGCTTTTGCAACCTACTTTCTCTTGGATCTTTAAATTGTCGATTATAAGTCGACCAAGTAGCACCAATAGGTCGAAACAATTTTTACCTTAAGGCAAGGTTTCAAATAATTTCTATCGGCCTCTGATAGGGTCTCAGCTCCCGGCAGAAGTGTGCAGCGTGTGCGATGGGCGCAAGTTATGCGCTCAAAGTTATGTGGTCTAAGGAGAGGAAACAACCTGACCGCGTACCGTGTTCGGATGCTCTCTCTGTTTCAGGTGCTTGAGCCAGCTGTCAATGTTTCGGCACAACGACAAACGAGTCAGGTGCGAGTCATCCAGCGTAATAGTTTGTTGGATGACACCATACTTGTTCGCCTGCGAACTGGGATGCAGAATAGCCATGTCATTGCCAAACCGTCGCAGGCTATCCAATGTAAGTTCAAAATCATATCTTAAAGTTTAAGATATAATTTTCAGCTGCGCCGCCTTAATCGCTTGATAAAATCATTTTACTAATTGCCACGTGAGCACCTCACGCACCATTCTTCCTTTTTTTAATTTTCGTGTCTCCATAATTATTGATGGAAATGGTTCTGTTGTATTTATTTAAATTTTCGCCTTCTATAAGCTGTGTCGTTCGACTGAAAGTTACTTTTATGTCGCATCACTACTGCTCTGTGGACATCCCTAGCTACGAGTTTTGTTCTAATTATATTAATTAAAGTCAGTAGTAGTAGTAGTCGTTTTCAATAAAATATTAAGTTATTTTCATTAAACTTCAAAAGTTTCTATTTTTGTCAATTTTTAGAAAATTACAATTTTTAAAAATTGAAACATTTCCGTCAATATTTCAGCAAACATTGTGATATTTCTCACACTGGTGGGCAAGATGTTGAGCAGCCTGATCTTCACCGGCGTCTATATCTACACCATCGAGCTGTTCCCTACGCAGGCGCGCCACGTGCTGTTGGGCGCCTGCTCCATGATAGGACGGATCGGATCCATGACCGCGCCCCAAACGCCTCTATTGGTAAGTCGGTCTATTACACCTTCATCATTTATTCATCACTAGCTCTTGCTCGTAAACCAAACAAACCTGGATGAGGCTGACAAGAATGTGGAGATTGGCATTAGAAGAGAGAGGCTTATACCCAGTAGTAGGTGAAGTCCGGCTGCGGATGATAATTGTGGATTGGTTTCACCGAAAACTCATGGTCTGCACACAGTTACCTATTAAAGTATCTTATTTAGTTCCTTGAGCAATATCACAAACAGAGATTTATTGAGAAAGTGTGAAAAACCATAGGTTAGGAGAAAAGCAAATAAATTGTAATAGGAGGACCAAAGACCCGATTATTCGACACAATATGTCGCGACAATGAGGGGAGACCTGACTCACGGTGTGTAGCGTCGACACAACTCTCTGACTACAACGTTGCCGGTGTGTAGCGTCGCCACAACTCTCCGACTACAACGTTGCCGGTGTGTAGCGTTGACACAAGTCTCTGACTGCAACGTTACCGGTGTGTATATAGCGTCGACGTAACTCTGACTACAACGTTGCTGGTGTGTAGCATCGACACAACTCTCTGACTACGACGTTGGCGGTGTGTAGCGTCGACACCATACTCTGACTGCAACGCACTAAGTGCCACACGAGCAATGCGGTGTCGCAATGCAACACAATGACGCGGTACTACGTCGCAGTATTTTAAATTAACTTTGATATAATACTTCGCTGTGGGCGTTCTGGCCGCGGTGTTACACCAAAGGACCCCTCCCGCTTCGTCTCTTTGGCTCTTAGTCCGTCGTGCACGCGATCGGTTGCGCACGCATTCCGTCTGCCACACGTTTCGTCGTCGTGCGCCGTTTCGCACTGTGTGCATCTCTCTTACCAAACGTGTTGCTGAAACAGATGGTGTATCATGAGTCCCTGCCGTACGTATTGTTCGGCGTCATGGCCTTCTGCGCGGGCATGCTCATGCTGTTCACGCCGGAGACGCTGCACATGAAGCTGCCCGATACCGTCGCGCAGGCCGAGAAGATGAGTCTACTGGCGCGCAACCCGGAAAGGACGGTCACCAACATGATAACATAACATCAAGCCTGTATAGTAAAGACCCTATAAAGTACACCCACTTACATTATACCCAATTAGGCTTAACTTCCACGTGATAGGGGGCGAGCTTATTGCCGATATGACCTTTTGAGTTTTTCTAAAAGTCGAAGACAGTACTTTCTGAACTTTCTCGTTTTACCATTGGCTGATTGCATTTATGTAAGTAACTTTGTATAGTGTACATAATATTAAAAATATATTTACTCCTTAATACTGTGAGTTTTATTGCTACTGCTTTAACTGCTAATAACTGGTTATTTGATGGTGACAACTTATCATTTTGTAGATCTGCTATCTCATCGCGTTCTCCAAGCTATACGTACCTACGGTCTACAAGTAGGTAGGTATGCACCTACCTTGTAATGTAATTGGCATACTTAAATTATTTTAGTTTGAGCAGATTTAAATATAAATATGATTCTGTAAATCAAGTTTTGAAGGAATATTCTCGGCTATTTTAGTTCAGTCATTTGGTTCTACAAAAATGGTTTACTACCTGGAAAGTTTTCCGGGAGTTTTGAGAATGGGTTTCAGCTTCTTGAAACAATGGCGCCTAAAAGCAGCTTGATAATATCTCTTTTTATGACTCTTTTGATGATAAAATCATAATAAATAAATTATGATTTTATCATTTTCGTTTTCGTAAAATCAATAGTTTTGACGTAGGTATGTACGAGCGCCGCAAAGTGTACTTCAACACACGTTTTGACCGAAAAACTCATATCTTGAGGCTCCGATAATTATAAACAGACTTTCACATCCGTATCTCTATTGAAGTTAATTATTAGTCGATCGACACAGATTATAGAAGGCGAGAATTTTAAATAAATACCTACAACAGAAATATTTCCATCATTAATATTTGGAGACGCGTAAATTAAAAAAAAGAAGAATAATTAGGTGCTCATGTGGCAATTAGGTAGTAATATGATTTTATAAAGCGTATAATTTAAGGCGGAGCGGCTGAAAATTATATCTTATACTTAGTACCTAGGTACGTGTGGTTTAAGGCTTAAATTGTCATTTAAATAGAAAATATTTAAGTGAATTTGTAAAATTTTGCAGAACAGTTTGAAATTTATCAGTCTAAAGTCTTTTATGTTACATGAGCAAGCAGGGTCTAAAGCTTAGACACTTTAGGATAGCAGCTAAGGATTTCTGTAATCTCCACGTTTGAGCACGACGTTTCGTCAGGAGATTAAGAACAATCGACTTCTCGATAATGTGCTCAGTCGACAGTTGCGACGTCGTGAGTGCAGGCACTCTCAGCGATACCTACCTGTGTGCCTGTGCTTGGCTGCGTGAGGGCAGCGCGCGATAACCGCGGGCGCACGCCACACGTTCGGCGGCAGTTGCGGACGAGTGTCGTGGTGTCTCGTGATCCTTCGTGGACCCTCGTGTGTCTCCGCCATGGCGGTGACTATAGATTTGGATGCCATACTCCTGGAGCTGGGCCAGTTCGGCCGCTACCAGATCCGGAACTACTGCTTCATCCTGATCTTGATCCTCATGAGTGCGGTCTATAATAGCCAGTACATCTTCGCGGCAGGAAATGTTCCTTACAGGTAGGACCTCATTTTATTACGGGTTTCAGCACTAAAGGTAGGTACCTACAATCACGAGCACTATGCACCTTTCATTAAACTTCATCATCCTATAATATTCCCACTGCTGGGACAGGCCTCGACTCTCAATGAGATTAAAATTAGCAATTTACAAAAGCAAGATTCCCGTGAAAAAAAGTATTGCAACTTTGAGATACCTAAGTCCATTTTTTTTGTCTTTGTCTCCGATATAAAATTCGGCGACCGGTAATTACCGAAAGACTGATTTTTACATCAAAATTTAATGAGCTGGTATGTAGACAGTAAGCAATTTAAGTACTGTTGCGTTGCAACTCGCTTCTGAGAGGACTCTTCTTCTATGAAGAGTTCACTCTTCATAGAAGCTGCTTGTACATAATTATGTGGGAGATTTCAGGTCTTTATAAGAGAGTAGCTAAAATAAACTAGTAACCAATATCGTGACATAAATAATGTAATTGATGAATATCGATTGCCCAGTAGGTACAGTGGGATTTATCAAATCAAATAAAACTAGTAAGTAATTTGGTTAGTAAATCAATACCAACAAGAGCCATTGATTAAATAATAATGAATTGCGTTTAAAAAAAACGTTATATCAGTATTAAATTCACTGTAAACACGAAACATATTACCTACTGTAAATTCAGTATTTTCCCCCGTACCAACATATATCATTAATTATGAATTGTTTTATTGCTTCACTGAAACTCTCTATTGCATATTTAAGTTTTATTATCATTGACTTAGAAGTAACGCACTATCTAGGGATCTTAATTACGATAACGTAAAGATATGTTGATTTTTAATTATTTATCTTGCATTGGTACGCAATATTTCGGGCATCGAATCATATCAGCTGTGACTGATTACTCGGTCTCGGATCAAGTGGATTATTATAATCGAAGTAATAACAAGTAATAATGTACACTTGTGTGTTTGTTTTGATGAAAATTGTTAAAACTGTTGTCAGTGGGGCGTGTGTTTATGAACACAATAAGTATGTATGAATGTGGATGAAGTGAAAGGAGTAAGAAAGTATGGATGTATCGTAGCAGGTGGCGTCTCGTTGTTTCTGCCTACCCCCCTGGGAAAAAGGCGTAAATTTATGTATGTACTATATTAGTAGGTACTAATACAGTACATACATAAATTTACGCCATACCTAGATAGGTATCTAGGTCCTCCTGTGGGGCTCCCAGGGTCACCCAATGTCACCACGTAGTCGTAGGTACTTATCTAAGTAACCTAAGGAATTTCGTCTAGATATAAACATACAGCATGAGGAGTCTAAGCCAAGGCTGAGTTTCAACAACGAATAGTTCAAAAACATCACTTATAGTTTGAACAGGGAAATTGAAAGAAAACAAAGAATGAAATCCTTGTACTTGATTGCGGTCAAATCAAGTCATGATGACTCACGACAAGATCTTGTTTCAACTTTAGGTAGGTATCCATCGGTGCGTACTTTTACGTATCTTCTTACATAATATACCTATACCTACTTATTTAAATCATTGTCGGTTTAATTTCGAAGTTTTCGATTATACCTAGTTGGAGTAGATCAAAGTGGTACCGGACGGACAGACTGCGGATGAGGGTCCAGACACCGGACTTTGGCAGATTATTTGTACTGAATTATTTCTAAGAGCCCTTTGTCCTTGTCCGTGGCCGTAATCTGTCTTTGCAAACTAAGGAAGGAAGGAAGACCCCATGGAGCGGAAGAATCGACAGCAAGGCTAATTAGTGTCGCATATATTTTATTATGTAGATAGTACACTGCTACGGTCATCTTAATGACCGTAGCAGTGTTCGACGCACTCTAGAAGAATATTAATCATTTCTGGTGGTGTTGACTGTACTTATCTCATGAGGAAAGGTCATATATTTAAATAAAGATTATATATAGAATTTGATAGTGTAAACATTATTTTGGCACTTGAAGGTGCCTTAGGAACTTGACCGTGGTACCGTTAAGGGCACTAAACACACCAAAGGGTCGGCGGCTTTGGTGAGTAGAGCCCATTACAATATTTATCGAAATTTGAATGGAACTACCTAGCTGATTGCTAGGGGTAACATCAACTTGCAAACTAAGGTAAGATAAGATGCTTCGGAAAAAGTTCTAATGGAAACATCCGTAACCTAAACCTTTGCCCAACCTGGAAATCAAACACAGGACCTCACTAGAAATGGGAGCCTTCATTCTGACTTTTAGCTAGTTTTGGATAAGGAAGATCTTTCACAGCCGCATAGACAACGAGTTGTATCTCAAGGAAAGCAATTCTTACTTTTATCAGGAAGCGTGTCCTCCTCTTCCGTCGAGGGTCAGTGAGTGGCTGCACTGTTATCATCACGCTTCATAGCCGAGGACGAATGTTCTGCGTCGGCGGACATTGATGATTGGAGCAGAAGATAATAGCCAGAGATTGATTCTCTAATTGAACGGAACCGTTTTTTGCCCAGTTCGGTTTTTGTGATTGCAGTTGTTAGGTATCAAGTTTGTAGGATGATTGATTTGTGATTATTGAGACCCAATATACCTATGTGTCGTAAATAGATTATTCAATAATATTTTTGTTTGACACTAGCTTCTGCCCGCGACTTCGTACGCGGAACCTGTTGTTTATGTAGAAGCGCAATTCTCTTTCCGTGAACGTCTCTAGAGACCTGGATGTAGATGCGTAAATACGCTGAGAACGCAGGCGTGCTTCGCGATCCGATAAGGTTTCCACGGAGCGAGTTGAAGCCTGATGTTCTCGAACAACATCAAGTCTCTCCTGACGCTCTTCGGTAGATTCTTGGGATCTTATGATCCTCAATCTTTTAGCTCCTTTGGAACATTGGGAGAGATTTGACCTCTTTCTAGGCACGGTTATAGTTTTTTAAAATCTAAGTGACTGCTCCGCTGCGTTACCAGGTAGGCTACCGTGTCACGAAGATAAATGGAAAAGGAAATTAAACACTAAAATAACATAAGCTGGAAGGCATATTTATTCGATAAAATAAAAAAAATAAATGGGAGTTTTGGCAAGTAGAGTCAAATTTTCAATGATATACCATCGTCATCGAAAATCAGTCCTAAACTGTTACCACCTTCACCGCGTGCTTATAAAATAAATATAACTTTAATAAATTATGTCATGCGGGACTTTTGTAGAGTGAAAAAATAGCTTAGCTTATGTTATTTTATAATTATACATTGAAATTAGTGATAGCTTTGATTTCCACCTCAGATGTTTCTGATCTTCGATTTTATAAGTCAACAGGAAATGCCCATCAGACCGAACAACTTTTGCTTAGACGTCATTCCTATATGTGTTATGGTGTAGGGTATTTATTTCATTTGGTGCAAATTGGGCGGTGTGTTAAAAAAATAAAAATAAATTTGTTTTTAATCGCAAACTTTATCTTAGTTAAAAGTTTCTTATTCAAGGATTATAAAAAAAATGAAAGCCATCTCTTAGGTTCCATATTATTGAAGATATGGACCCGCAAAGTTTTAAGCGTCATGGTAATGACATGTTGCACGCTTGGTAATGACCATAGCACATGGCAATGACATTTAATATGCTTGGTAATGACCACTAGCACATGGTAATGACAAATATTTCTATCTCCAATTAGTGAACAGCTCTTGCAGTACCCATCTCTAGTCTGTGTGTGTGTGTGTTTCTAAAATAATAGAATATTAGAACTTATTAAAGGAATGAATAATAAGACCATAATAATATGATTATCGTAATTATTTATTTATTATTTTCATTTTGCTTCTCGAAATAATGTTAATAAAACACATATATTTGGCATTCTATATAATAGAAAATAATCTCTTTTTTTTACAATCAGTACCTACGTATAGGTATTCATAAAAAAACTAGGTATTCTTTATACAGCTTAGGGTTAGATTTAATTATTTCACGCCTTTTCTTTTTAGTTAAGTATCCGTTTTTTTCGTAACAATTCTTGTTTATTTTCTTGTTTTTTACGCGGCATATTCATTTACTTCAGTCACTGGATCAATATTATAAAAAAAACTAAAATAATCATGCGATAAATATTTGCGCAAAATACAGACACTAAAACTAACGGAAAGTGTGCACAGATTATAAAAGGCAACAATTTTAAAATGCAAGCTCTTTTTGGGTAAGTGGAGATACTCATTACTATGGAATCGTTGTCATTACCATGGAATCATTGTCATTACCATGAAAGCATTGTCATTACCGTGGATTGAAAGTCCACGGCAATCCATGGTAATGACAAAATCCAGAAATTTTCACTTTAGCATGTTAATGCCAAAACGTTCTACTTATAACGTCATAACAAATCAGTTAGGCTCAAGGCAAAAATTTAAAAAGGCAAGCTCTATGCAGGATAAGTGGAGATAGTCATTACCATGGAATC
This sequence comes from Xestia xanthographa, assembly GCA_905147715.2. Lineage (NCBI taxonomy): Eukaryota > Metazoa > Arthropoda > Insecta > Lepidoptera > Noctuidae > Xestia > Xestia xanthographa. Next base: position 1,114,353 of record LR990659.1, on the reverse strand, counting down.
ATTGTCATTACCGTGGATAGAAAAGTCCACGGAAATCCATGGTAATGACCACCTTGGTAATGACAAAATCCAGAAATTTCCACTTTAACACTTACCGTATAAGATATTCCAGGATTACGTCATAACAAAACAGTTAGGCTATAAGATAAAATACGATTAATATAAACAAATCGTATACTTACTGAGGAATGATACCCACGGGAAAGACAATATTACTGTGACAAAAACCACGGTACGACTTTGTAAAATATATAAAAATTCTTAATTTTGCGCTGCGCGACCTGCGTTCACTTCGCCGTCTCAAGTCCGTCCGTCCAGTAGTTCCGAAGATTAGCGTGTACAAACAAACAGACACTCAGACAGACAGTTTTTTTTTGGATTCGTGCTCTGTTACTGTTTTAAACACCCCTCAATTATTTCTTTTTTTTTATATATTCAGTGTACAGACAGTTTTTTTTACTGTTTTATGTTTTACACCCTTTTATATAGGTACATATTATGTACTAGCTTCTGCCCGCGACTTCGTACGCGGAACCTGTTGCTTAGGCCAGCGACAACGGGGTCGTCGAAATCGAAGATCTGATACGTCTGATGTCGAAGCGCAATTCTCTATCCATGAACGTCTCCGACTCGCGAGACAATGCGTGACGTTCACGATCAGCAGTCAGTCGCGCATCACGTTCCCCACTTGTCTCTAGATACCTAGAAGTCGATATGTAGATACGCTGAGAACTCAAGCGTAAACAGAAACAAGTAATAGAAACAGACCCACAGACAAACAGACAGATATTTTTTTGTGGATTCGTGCTCTATTACTGTTTCTAAACCCCCCTCAATTATTTCTTTTTTAATATATTCAACGTACAGACACAGTTTTTTTACTGTTTTATTATATGTATATATACATTGATAGATATATAGATATAAAAGGGTGTAAAACACCTCTTAACGAAGCCGAAAGGCACTTGTTCTCCTCGTCATTGCGATCATTTTTTTGTTCTACACCATACCTGGGAACCTTCTAGTTACGGAGATATTGGGGGTCAAAGTGCAACTTTTTGAGTTTTTTTTTTTTAAATACAAGTTTTCAATGTAAGATTTTTACTTTAAACACCTCCGCGACCCCCGTGCTATTCAATCCATCCATCAGCACAATGTTTTGAGTGCGTTACATTGAGTTCTACCACAAAACATGATTTTTGACCCCAAAAAAAAAACCGGCCAAGTGCGAGTTGGACTCGCGCACGAAGGGTTCCGTACCTTATCTTTACAAAATTAGACAAAACGTAAAAAAATAACGTTTGTTGTATGGGAGCCCCCCTTAAATATTATTTTTATTCTGTTTTTAGTATTTGTTGTTATAGCGGCAACAGAAATACATCATCTGTGAAAATTTCAACTGTCTAGCTGTCATGGTTCATGAGATACAGCCTGGTGACAGACAGACGGACAGACGGACAGACGGACAGACGGACAGACAGACGGACAGACAGCGAAGTCTTAATAATAGGGTTCCATTTTTACCCTTTGGGTACGGAACCCTAAAAAAAAAGTCGTTTCCCAGAAATAATTTTTGCGTAAAGTTACTCAGTTTTATGTACCTACAGAATGCTTGGTTGACGGCTTCGTGATGAGGTCTTTTACACCCTGTATAAATATAAATTTATTTTTTAATATTATTATATTCAATGTACAGACACAGTTTTTTTTACTGTTTTAATATATGTATATAAATATAATATAGATATAGATATGTATGGGCTCGTAGATTCCTTTCGATAGTGTCATCGGCCTTGTAAATAAAAGTCGGGCATGCAAAACTAATCCAAGACAACATGTTTTTATCACTAAATTATACAAATTACGTAAGACCAGAAATGGAATCTCTGCGAACGGTCTTGATTCAAATTGTATTGGTAAATATTTTATGAGAAAACGAGTAAAGGTATTGCACGTGTATTAGGTACCTAGTTATTATTACACAAGCACTTGATTGTATAACAAGTTCATTGCACTTTTAAAAGTCAATAAAATTAGAAAATGATTTCATGGGATTAATTTTTGTGTTACTATGGAAAATTTTTAGGGTTCCGTACTAGGGCATGCAAAAACCGGGTTGATTAAGAAAACCGACTTTTTCGGATTTTTTGTTTACAAAACCGGTGAAACCGGATAATTCGTTTTTTTCGGGTTTTTTCGTTTGTTTTTAAAGAAATGAGAAAAATGTGTATAAAGAAATGAAAATGCTGAAGTCTAATCAAAATATGTATTTTTAAACTTAAGCGCCTATTACACTTCACTGAATTTAGTCGTCTTAATTCAGCAGTTACTAAATTTAGTCCAGTATAATCGCATTCAGCAAGCTAGAATCCTAAATTCAGAAGCAAGGATGGTTTCTGACTGACTGAATCATTTAGAAGCCTAATTAGAAACGCATTTAGGAAGGTTATCGCATTTAGTTTGATTTCAGCTGCTAGTGGCTCTTCGTGCGTGGAGGTCTTATTAGTGCACATAGGGCGAAGTATTAAGAATTTTGATACAAATTTCCAGTTGCAAGAAATCTTAGTGTTACGATTAATCTTTCTTTTGCACTAATACTGTCTCGTAGGATAGTATCTTGTTTTTGAATAAACGGTTTCACAAGATTTTATAATATGTCTAACGGTTTCGAATCCATTCACAGATAATTTCTGAAGTCCGCTGGTTCTAAAACACTCATAATGTCCATGCTATAACTTTCCGCCCAATAATAAATATTCCTTCACCCATGTTCTTTTTCTATTTTAATTGAGCCAGCGGCCAGGGCTAGGCATAGGCCAATTTTTTGGTATCTGGACAATACTGAAGCCATCCTCGTACACGACACATCCGACTTCGCGTTTTTACTAGTTACTGATTTAGTAAATAAAAGGACAGTATGATCAGAAGCTTCTAATTTGTTTCATATGTTGCTTCTAAATTTAGACGACTAAATTCAGTGACGTGTAATAAGCGCTTTAATCTTATTTATTTGTATAATAATGAGCATATTTTTGGACTGTAATAAGCTACAACTACTAAGTTATTACAATACAAAAAGTTTATTTTCTTTATACATAATAATTAACATAGAATAAAGCTTATTTTTAGGAAAACAAAAAAAATACGAACATTAAATTTGTTAGACTTACGCAAAGGTATTATAATCACAGAATATTAATTAACAATTTAACTCATAAAATACTCACAGGCAAAATCAACAGTACGTAAAAAGAGATCAAAATAATAATTTAAATATTACTTAGAAGTGTTAATCATAAAACATATGAGTCTACTGCACTTGTGCTTGGTGTTGGTTCTGCTGCTGTAGATTTGGCATTTTCTTTTAAATATATTGAGTGTTTACTGCGCAAGTAGTTTCGTAAGCTTTATGTAGAACTGCCTGCCGCTTTTAATATTCTATTTCATATTCATTCTCTGCATTTGGCAGCGCTTCCGTCCGTGGTACCTACGTAAAAAATAAAACCATACTGATGATTTATCACCAGCAGAATTGAAAAATTTCCCACGTATTTAGTTTTCGCTGTATCGAAAAAAATCATGAAGAGGGCTGGCGATGTAGATGCATCATCTACATCGCCAGCCCTCTTCATGATTTTTCTTTCTGTAAATATTAAGTGCCACTGTAGGAAACGTTCATGAACATAATCTTGAAAATAAATAACAGACAACTGGAAGGAAGTTTTAAGCGACGTAGTTTATTTAAATGCACTTTAGGTGCAGACACCTAACGACTAAATTGAAGACAAGTAAGCAAAAAATATTACCACATTACCCACTGTAAAAACTTCTCTACTACTTACTTTACTAAAAAAAACGTATTCTTTGTAAGTTTACTTACCTTTGTATTAATTTTATATTTTTAACACTCATTATCCAAAAACCATTCAAATTTACTTCGTTATTAACATACGCAATCAAAACATTTAAGATATGAAAGTTTAAATGTAACAATGTGCTTATGTGATCCTGATCAGCTAAAACTACTTCAAACATAAATAGGATCTTTTATAGGCAAAAAATAAGAACGTGCCGCTGCCGGCTGCTATAACCTAATTAATTAAAGCTTACATTTAAACAAAACATCCCTGCTGTGATTACATTACCGGTATTTGTTCATTCACTTCATGTAATATTAGCAATGGACAGGACAAGGATCTAAATTAATGTGGCCGAAAATGGAACTAACGCCGCCTCACCGTCCTGTCCACGTTTGTCAGTGATAAATTTCTTATTTTGTTTGGGAAAATTAAAGTATTATTAAATCAATAACATAGGAGAAAAGAAACCGAAAAAACCGAAAAAGCCGGTTTTGTTATCCTAAAAAACCGGAGTTTCAAATCAGTCGGTTATCCGGTTTTTTCGGTTATCCGGGTATCCGGTTTGCATGCCCTATTCCGTACCCAAAAGGTAAAAACGGTATTACTGAGACTCCACTGTCCGTCTGTCCGTCTGTCAATCACCAGGCTGTATCTCATGAACCGTGATAGCTAGACAGTTGCAATTTTCACAGATGATGTATTTCTGTTGCCGCTACAACAAAAATACTAAAAACAGAATAAAATAAATATTTAAGGGGGCTCCTATACAACAAACGTGATTTTTTTAGCGTTTTTTTTTTTTCGATATTAATAATGGCAACAGGTAGACGCTTGAAATATTCACAGAATACTTGATGGGTGTGTAATTAATAACAGATAGTATATTTTCACTTGAAATCACGTTCACATGATATAATTTTCATATACTATAAAAACAAATAACCTAATTTCATGTGATCTGTTACATTTTAAATTAAACTTTTCTTTTAATAACATTTAATATAACGTTAATTTCATATAATTTTCAATTTGTTTATTGCTCTTTCTATATAATGTTCAGTTGACCTAATTTTCATTTGACCTTATTTTCATATTTACTCATTTTCAGCCAAAATTCTGTAATGAATAAGTAAATATCAGGAAACTTCATACTGTTATAACCTCATCTAACCCAAATGATTCACCATCAATACAGGGGAGGGGCATACTCCATGCATGCAGTAAGCAAGCAGCAAGTATGCAGCAAGCAAGCATGGCATTTCTGTCACGGGGCTCCGGAGGTCCCACGCGACCTTATAATAATAATAATAATAATAATAATAAAACCTTTATTTTCGGGCAACTTTGGCCCATAGATAAATACCTTACAGACTAACATACATGTGATAAAATACAAACTGTGTTAGTATAAAGGACCTTAAAACTACGTTAGTATCACTTCACTTGTGCACTATGTCACCGTGCGTTGGGGTCTTATCGTCGCAGAAGCGGCCACCTGCTCCTAAGTAAATATTTAAGGGGGGCTCTCATACAACAAACGTGATTTTTTTCCGTTTTATCTAATTTTGTGTACCTATAGATAATGTCACGGAACCCTTCGTGTGCGAGTCCCACTCGCACTTGCCCGGGTTTTTTGTTATGACTAAAAAAAAAAAAGTAAATACTTTTTTCATCAAGTTCATGTTTACTTAACTTTATTTAAACTTAAAGGAATAGACTTGCTCGGCTTGGTTTTGATACACTTTTCATCTCTAATTATATATACGGTATGCCGAAAGGCTCGTATTCGTTCGTATCGATAATTTTTTTGTTAAGGGCCATACTTGGGAAACTTCTATTTACGGATATAATGGAGGTCAAAGTTTTAACTTTTCCACAAGTTTTTTTACCTAGGTACTTATGTTTTTTTTTTTAACTTTTTACCTCCGTGAATACTGTACTATTAATGCACTCATCAGCACAATGTTTTGAGCCAAACTGTAAAATGTGATTTTTCACCCCAAAAGAAGAAGTTTCCGAGCAATATTTTTTGCGTAGAGTTAGGTAGAATGCTTGGTTGACGGTTTCAGAAAGGGTACAACCTTGTAAATTACTTTACCCTCATACTGCCTGCAAAGAGCAACCGTTTATCCTGCTGATCTTGAATCGATCGTAAACAAACACGTTGTTTATACATATTTTAAATGTGTGTCTTCCTGCATTTTGTGACTGTGCTGAGAGGATACATAACATAACTACTACATAAAACTGTGATTTTGTGAGAGTGTTTAACAGCTGTCGTTGTCATTCATCGAAGTTGTAGGTTTTTGAAGGGCAACTGAAAAGGCCACCATGGACATTACCCTCAACCTGTGTTCAGTAGACTGCAGATAGGAATCAAACCCGAGCCTCTAAGCCGACAGTCCGATCACCAGACCAGTAGGAGGCCGTTGTTTCTTATCTCGAAACACGTGGATCACAGCTTGGAATTAAAACGTCTTACGTAAAAACACCTTTTTGAATAATCGATCCAATAATCGATTAAGTAATCAAGAAATCAGTGTTAGTATTTTCCTTGATTTATCGTGGTAATCTGTGCATGACTATTAGCGTGACGAAGTGGTCATGGATATGGGACAGAGCGGCTTAATAATGTTTAATTGACCTTCCTGTATTCCTAGTACCTAGGTATTACGAGTACAAGTTTATACCTAACTAGCAAATGTCCCCAACACGGAACACTTATGTTTTATTATACCTACTAACTGACCTCTCTGGGATACCTACACTCAATTGTATTTATGGGGCCTTTATCCAACAGTGGATAAATTTCGGATCAATTATGATATTGTGATCTCTGCCCTGAAAACGATGAAGAAAGGAACCGTTATATCCTCGAATAACAAATTCGAAGACACACACACGAGTCTTCGAATTTGTAACTCGTTGTACTCGTTAGGAACAATATATAGTCACGTTCATAACTTCAATACCTACTCGACCCAAATGTACGGGCCAGCCGATTTTTACCCGACTGCGACGAAGCCCAAAAGGAGGGTTATGTGTTTGCCCTGTATGTATGTTTGTATGTATGTCCGTTTCTTTGTTCCCTCGTAACTCCTCAACGGATGGAGGGATTTGGATAGAATAAATGTCGCTAGATTCGTCTTGATGGCGCGAGTGTCACTGGCTACATTATAATCAAAAAACAATTAAAAATCGTGGATTTGGGGTGCCATATTGTGGAGTACGATTTTTTTTTTCTTCTATCTAATACCATCGAGTGGGGTATCAAAATGAAGGGTTTTAAAAGGTGATTACAAAAATACAACTTATATGTTTGAATGTAATTCGAAATGACAAATCTATATAATTATAAAATGGTAAACTGACCGACTGACTGGGTGATATATCAACGCACAGCCCAAACCGCTGGGTCTACTGATTAGTAGGTCCCTTATGTGGTCTAGAGGTGCACTAAGAAAGGATTTTTCAAAATTCACCACTTAAGGGGGATAAACGGGGCTCCAAAGTTGTATGAGGAAACAAGATTAGTTAGACTATTTTTTTTATTCGAAACTTCACAGGAGTGCTATTGATAAATGAGTAGAAACGGGTTTCAAGTTTTTCAGAATTCAACCCCTAAGAGGGGGAATGGGGCGACAGTCTGAAAATCAACATGGTTATTGTTTGTATGGTGTATTGGGTCGGGTGTATTATAAAAACAACGATTTTAAGACCTGAAATACCATCATCCCCTGTAACGTTGGGGTGCGATGGGGTTGAAATGTCTAAAAATCAATATGTGTGTCGATTTCGAGATTATCAGGGGTGCTGATTACGAATATGGCATTTATTTTAAGATCCAGAAGATGACGGATTCGACTTATATACAGGGTTATTGTTGATTTATTGTGATGATTGTGATAATGATGATGATGATTGTGATAATGATGATGATGATTGTGATAACGATGATGATGATTGTGATAATGGTGATGATGATTGTGATAACGATGATGATGATAGTGATAATTATGATGATGATTGTGATAATGATGATGTTGATTATGATAACGATGATGATAACTGTGATAGTGAATGTGACAGTGATGGTGATTGTGATGGTGATGGTGATGGTGAATGTGACTGTGATGGTGATGGTGATTGTGATAGTGATGGTGATTGTGATAGTGATGGTGATTGTGATAGTGATGGTGATTGTGATAGTGATTGTGATAGTGATTGTGATCGTGATGGTGATTGTGATGATTGTAATTATTGTGATGATTATGAAATTTGGCACAGAATTTATAACCTGAATTATCATGTAGGATACTAGTATTTAGGAATACCTTTAGTATGATCCCATGGGACAGTTACCGAACTTCACGCGGGCGAAGGCACGGGCAACAGCAAGTAGTATAAAAGTAAATAAAATGTAAATATTTGGCACGCTCTGCAGCCTGTACGACTAGATGGATTTTAGCTTGAGAGGTGTTAGATTCGTATTTACTGTGAAAGTGACACTGGGTATATCAAATTAATAAAGAAACAAAATGGCGGATTTCTAGCGCCAAATTCAAATGTTTGGCACGCTCTACAGGCTGGACGGCTCGATAAAGGGCTCATCATGAGGAATTTAAAATGGTATGATATTATTAAATAACTAAAAAGTTTAAAATAAAAAAAATAATTAAAAAGAAGTTAAAAAACCCGACTGCGTAGAAAATAATTAATAACTTTAAATAAAAAAAACTAAAAAGAATAAAACAAGTTCAGGAGACAGGACATATTGACTGCAACAGTCGGGACCCATTAAATAATCTAGACATTACATCCAATATGGGTCCCGACTGTTGCAGTCAATATGTCCTGTCTCCTGAACTTGTTTTATTCTTTTCAGTTTTTTTTTATTTAAAGTTATTAATTATTTTCTACGCAGTCGGATTTTTTATTTATTTTTTATTTCAGTTCAGTTTGATGGTCAGAAACAGAAATATGACCACACCTATCTGGTACACGCTGTCTATGAACGGAATGTTGACGTTTGATCCCAACTTTGCCATTTAAGTTCGTCGTGTGAACGGGTCTTCAGCAGGTGAACACGTGTGTAATAAGCTAGTAGCACGCCACTGATTCACTGATACGGTATCGTTCACGCCGCGGCTGTCCACTGATGGAAAGCTCGATAATATCTGACACTTCGTTATCTTGCTTTATGCGCGAGCAGCAGATAATAGAAGTTATTTGGATGTCTGCTGTTATTAATCACCCTTGCATATTGCTTTTCTGCGGATTTTTTCCACTTCATCGTGTTCCATAATCTATCGATACTAGTTTGCCTTCATATTGCCTTTGGACATTGTTATTACCGTAATGATTCCCTGAGTCAAATAAAAAAAATTTTTTTAGCTTACTTGTTGAAGTCAGTTTCTGGTCAGTCCTTTTCTAAAACTTTACTGTTCATTACGTCACATGGTAGTAGTCTTTCTAAAAAACGCCCAGAAAACACTGTATTATTATCGTCTTTTTGTGATCGTTAAGCATCGTCTACATATATACGGGTACTATACATATAAGTAATGTAGGTGTTGTGTTAAGGAAAGAAATGACAAGGAAATCTAGGTTTCGATAAGGCGGTGTAAATCCCTGAAACAGAACCTAGGATTTTCCCGCATTCATTTGTTTCTTTAGGTACGTTATACTAGACTACTTACCTGTAAAATGAAAGCTTGTTTGTTAGCAAGACTATCTAGAGTAGAGTAAAGATCATAAGTCGTGCAAGCATTTTAACTTTGCTCCTTTACTCCTTGTTTTTACCTGAATGAATGAATGCACACATACATTCTTAGCACATGCCGAGTTGTGTTTAACTCATCGAAAAATGTTTCTAATTCTTCAATTTAAGACCTATTATGCTAAGACGTACCCAAGTGTGTGACATTGAATACACGAGGAATCAGTTTGCATTCCTGTCTGCTAATAAACACTACTTTGCTTTTGCTAGGAGTGTTTATGTTAAATGAGTGCATCCTGTCCGATCCTACTGGTACATTGACGTCCTGGCCCTCACAACCAGGTCACCGGTTCCTTGCTCTATATTTAGTAACGGAAAATCTACCGTACTTAAAGTAGGTGTTTCATCTTTCTCTTCATTTCCTTTTCTTGATTCGCCGAAGGTCGCCATGTCTCATATCGACGTTAGTGCAGGGCAAGATAAGCAGTGCTAGTCTAGTGGCATGACCGTAGGCCTGCCAAGTCATAGGTCTCGAGTTCGAATCCAAGACACGCATCTCTGATTTTTCGGATTCATTTGCGTATTGTATAATTATCACTTGCTTCTGTGAAGGAAAACATCGTGAGGAAACCAGCATGCCTGAGAGATATTTCTTGCAATGTATATTGTATAGCCAAGTCAGAGGCCCATGGGCAACATGAAAACTCTGACACCGGGTTAGGCATTATACACGGACGATATATCGATAAACTACGACCGGTTATTGTACTCCTCATTATGAACAACTTTTATTACCAAACCCTGAATCGCAAAAAAAAAGTCTGCTGTTCCCTACAATTATGTTTGCGTAACTCGTCAAAATGAATGGAACAGCTGATTTTTTTTTCGCGATTACTTGTCCGATTCCAAAAATTCATTGAGAAGCTATATCATGGAATCCCCGAGTGTTATGACTAACCATGTTCCCGTGGGATGACTTCCGACAGTAAAATGAGCTCAGCCTCAGACAAAAACTAGTTGATATAATTATTTTCAGTTAATTCATTTGGTAATTTCCAAATTAATTAACTTGTGAGAAACGAAGGAGAGGTATAGGTCTCAAAGAAAATACGCCCGAACATGACCTATACGCTGCGATAGGCTATTTTGATTGATTGGCACATTGTAATATTTCTATTTAAAAGTTTAAGATAAGATTATTAGACAAAACGACAACTACGAAAGACAAAAGATAAAACTAACACTGTAATTAGTATGTTAGTCAATACTATTGACATTGTTTTAAATACTTCAGTTATAGCTGATAACTATGTAGATAAGGGAGATTCAAGACCATCTGTAACAGCAGTGCAAGTACGTAGCACTCGATTCGATACGATTCGATAAATCTGACAGTTATTCTCGATAAAATGAGTTTTTAACCAATCGAAAAGTCGGATTTATCGAATCGTATCGATTCGATCGTTATCGATTGCTACGTACTTGCAGTGCAGGTTCGACTATTGTTATTGTGAAATTATTTATTTGGGTTAAGTAGGTTGTTTAGGTATTTAATAACTATACGTAAGTATAGTCAAAACAAAAACTCAAAAACTAGTAGAAAACTCGGCCATCTTGAACGTAAGTTCAAGATGGCCGAGTTTTCATCGATTATTCCGACCGAGATTTGGCTGAAATTACTTTCGAGGCTTTAGCTATAATCAAGTTTCCATCAGTAACAACACTTATAGTAGATTTAACGTCTGGCGTGCCCTGGGCCAAGGAAGGCAGTCAGTCCTCTTGCTATTGCTACCAAATTGACCTGGCTTTTGTTTAAACAAAGGCCAGGTAAATTTCAAGGCCAGCATTAAGTATAGTGTATAGGCCGCATCTACACGAGATAAGAAAATAGAAATGGGCCACCTTTTCCTCAATACGTATTAGCTTCCGTCAGCTAAACAACGTACTAGCCACTCAATCGCCTTGTTGTCGTGACCTAGACAAACCATTGTAATATATTTTTTCACGATTTCCTTGTCGACTGTAACAACACTTTGTAATAATTGTTCCTCTTAATGAGATGTTTCTTGAGTCGGACACGAAAGGTGAGTTGAACGGAGTTATCGCTTTTGGGGACTTTTTATTGTAGCTCCTATGATGACTATGCTTGTACAAAGGTTACAACATAAACTATTTATTTTGTCCATCTAACTTACTATTATAAATGCGAAAGTTTGGGTGGATGTTTGTTAGTCAATCACCCCAGAACGGCTGACCTTGAAGCAATTTGCCACAGATATAGATTAAAGTTTGGATCTACATCTAGCTCCTTTCTTTTCTCCCATCTCTGATCAAAACTTCCACACGGACGAAGTAGCGGGCAACACCTAGTTTACAATTCATTACCTTCGTTTTGACAATACTATATTAGCTGGACTTCTCTCCCTGACTCATGCGGGATTCAGTGTAAGCATAATAGGATAGTCAGAGATGAACTCATCATTGTAAATAACAGTATGCTCGTAACAAAATAAAGTAGGTATTATATATGTAAGTAGTGGTGTGAGTTAATGGGCCTATTGTACGCTAATTTGTTTTTTCCTTCTCTCGGTCAGCGAGCTTCCTTGTGTGATCCTTATCCAGGACAATTTTATTGTTCCTATCAACGAAACGTTAAACCGATATCTGACGCTTCATTTTACATTCTTTTTAACAGACTTCCAAAAAGAGGAGGTTTTTTTTTACCCGACTGCGGCGAAGCCCAAAAGGAGGGTTATGTGTTTGCCCTGTATGTATGTTTGTATGTATGTCCGTTTCTTTGTTCCCTCGTAACTTCTCAACGGATGGAGGGATTTGGATAGAATAAATGTCGCTAGATTCGTCTTGATGGCGCGAGTGTCACTGGCTACATTATAATCAAAAAACAATTAAAAATCGTGGATTTGGGGTGCCATATTGTGGAGTACGTTTTTTTTTTTTTCTCTCTAATACCATCGAGTGGGGTATCAAAATGAAGGGTTTTAAAAGGTGATTACAAAAATACAACTTATATGTTTGAATGTAATTCGAAATGACAAATCTATATAATTATAAAATGGTAAACTGACCGACTGACTGGGTGATATATCAACGCACAGCCCAAACCGGTGGGTCTACTGATTAGTAGGTATAAGTGGTCTAGAGGTGCACTAAGAAAGGATTTTTCAAAATTCACCACTTAAGGGGGATAAACGGGGCTCCAAAGTTGTATGAGGAAACAAGATTAGTTAGACTATTTTTTTTATTCGAAACTTCACAGGAGTGCTATTGATAAATGAGTAGAAACGGGTTTCAGGTTTTTCAGAATTCAACCCCTAAGAGGGGGAATGGGGCGACAGTCTGAAAATCAACATGGTTATTGTTTGTATGGTGTATTGGGTCGGGTGTATTATAAAAACAACGATTTTAAGACCTGAAATACCATCATCCCCTGTAACGTTGGGGTGCGATGGGGTTGAAATGTCTAAAAATCAATATGTGTGTCGATTTCGAGATTATCAGGGGTGCTGATTACGAATATGGCATTTATTTTAAGATCCAGAAGATGACGGATTCGACTTATATACAGGGTTATTGTTGATTTATTGTGATGATTGTGATAATGATGATGATGATTGTGATAATGATGATGATGATTGTGATAACGATGATGATGATTGTGATAATGGTGATGATGATTGTGATAACGATGATGATGGTAGTGATAATTATGATGATGATTGTGATAATGATGATGTTGATTGTGATAACGATGATGATAATTGTGATAGTGAATGTGACAGTGATGGTGATTGTGATGGTGATGGTGATGGTGAATGTGACTGTGATGGTGATTGTGATAGTGATGGTGATTGTGATAGTGATGGTGATTGTGATAGTGATGGTGATTGTGATAGTGATTGTGATAGTGATTGTGATCGTGATGGTGATTGTGATGATTGTAATTATTGTGATGATTATGAAATTTGGCACAGAATTTATAACCTGAATTAACATGTAGGATACTAGTATTTAGGAATACCTTTAGTATGATCCCATGGGACAGTTACCGAACTTCACGCGGGCGAAGGCGCGGGCAACAGCAAGTAGTATAAAAGTAAATAAAATGTAAATATTTGGCACGCTCTGCAGCCTGTACGACTAGATGGATTTTAGCTTGAGAGGTGTTAGATTCGTATTTACTGTGAAAGTGACACTGGGTATATCAAATTAATAAAGAAACAAAATGGCGGATTTTTAGCGCCAAATTCAAATGTTTGGCACGCTCTACAGGCTGGACGGCTCGATAAAGGGCTCACAATGAGGAATTTAAAATGGTATGATATTATTAAATAACTAAAAAGTTTAAAATAAAAAAAAAATAATTAAAAAGAAGTTAAAAAACCCGACTGCGTAGAAAATAATTAATAACTTTAAATAAAAATAAAACTAAAAAGAATAAAACAAGTTCAGGAGACAGGAAATATTGACTGCAACAGTCGGGACCCATATTGGATGTAATGTCTAGATTATTTAATGGGTCCCGACTGTTGCAGTCAATATTTCCTGTCTCCTGAACTTGTTTTATTCTTTTTAGTTTTTTTTTTATTTAAAGTTATTAATTATTTTCTACGCAGTCGGGTTTTTTAACTTCTTTTTAATTATTTTTTGTGTGTATGTTTAGCGATATCTTCGCCAATTATGAACGGATTTGGATGATTTTTTTTTTTGTTTGGAAGAAAATTACTTCGCAGTGGTTCCGTTTAAATTTGGTGAAGATCTGATAGTGATCTTCGGAGATATACAATGGAACTCTTCAATTAAAGAGAGAAAATCTGTCGTAATTGCTGCAATCGCTTGGATGCTTATTGTTTTCACAACATCATAACAAAACATCATGCCTGTTTGCTTTAAGGGGGTATGCAGATGCAGTGCCGGTTTTAGCACTACCAGCGCCCTGGGCGAGATTTCTAGCGCGCCCCCTAACTGCAATTTTAAACCCATACGAAAAAAAGGCAATGGATAGGTATAATGTAACTAATAAAAAAATACTTTTCTAGCCTTTAGAACGGCGAACTCTTTTATTAATTGGCCACCAGGCGAGTGAATTGCGCGCTCCGCCGCTAGTTCGGCGTGAACACACACTAACACCTCACTCCAGGCCCGGACTGGAACCCAAAACCGGCCCGGGCATTTAAAGAGACGGTCGGCCCTCCACTCTCAAGAGAAAGGAAAACTACTAATGTAATTTTTGAATCAACCGAAGGAAACGTCTAAAATAGAATGTTAGGCTGAAATGCTACTTGAAACTAAGAGAATAGCGACGCTGTCAAACGAGGGCGCGCCAGTTTTTGAGTCAGATGGGGGGGGGGGGGGGAGCGCAGGAAGGTGCCAGTAAAAACGAATTTGCTAAAATACTTGATAGAAGTACAAATTACTAAATTTGAAGAGTTATTTGAAAAGTCATAAACTAAAAATTATTTAAACTCTCCGCTCTACTACTCGACATAAGGAGACAATTTTAAAAACAAAAAGATGTAAAGCTCCAAGAACGAGCGAAGCGAGCTCGCAAATTGAAATACCCTACCTTACCAGGCTAGAATTGTTTCGACCTCTTAGAGTTACTTGGTTGACTTATAATAGACAATGTAAAGGTCTAAGAGAAAGTAGGATGCAAGAGCGAGCGAAGCGAGCTCGAAAATTTTTGATACCCTGCCTTGGACAGGTTAGAATTGTTTCAACCTCTTGGAGTTAATTGCTTGACTTATAATAGACAATGTAAAGATCCAAGAGAAAGTAGGTTACAAGAGCAAACGAAGCGAGCTCGAAAATTTTTACATCTTGCCTAGAATTAAATTTAAAAAGATTTGTAAAAAATGTTTAAGTTTCTAGCGGTAGTACACTCGTACTACCGCTAGAAACTTAAACATTTTTTAACGTGGGAACTCTCCCACGAGGCTCATTTTAAGCCTTAAAAATATTTTAGTTTGAGGGTGATTGTACTTACTGTACGCTACAAATGATTACGTAATTGAAGGGTTTTTTACAAAAACTGCGTAACTAACAATTTTAAGGTTTTTTATTTAATGATGGCAATATGATCTATGGAAAAAGTTACACTAGACAATTTAATTCTATTTTACAAAAACAGCATATTTAGCACAGAATCACACTGTAAAAAAACATATATTTTACAAAAACTACACAACTGCGTGCAAATTTTACAAAAACGACGTATGTGAACGCAGTTAAGTAGTTTTTGTGAAAAAATAAAACGTCAGTCATAGCTGTCAAAAATGTCGGACTACGCGCAAAGCGAGGAATTGATGTAAGATGTAAGTGGAGGAGAAGAATAAATAATAAGGGTGTTTCGTATGGCAATAAACCACTTAATTATGATTAATTAGATGTCTTTCATTGCAAAACTTTTACTTTTATTTTTACAAAAATAACATTAATGCATTTTTTTTTACAAAAAGAACACTAGTACATACTACATTTTATCATTTTATTCCATAACAGATGGTATAAATAATAAAAAATGTTACATATTCAATGCAATACAGTAACATGAATAAATGATTAAAATTTCCAAGTTATTAAACGAAAAATAAGGATTGGAGAACATTTTTTTTACTTCATGTAAAATTGTTGCTAAAAAAGTTGTGCTGTTTTTGTAAAAAACCCTTCAATTACTAATTCTATGGTATCATGAGGCAGGAAAATGAGGGATTTTCTTTTTAACTTTTCCCTAGTCGTTGGATAGATGGCGCTAGGAGTAAGTATGATAATGCAAGGAACTGAACCTAAAAAAACTGATTTTAACAAAGCGCGAGAAATGTAGGTTATATTCGGAAGGTTATGCAAATGAAAGTGTCAGTCAACGAGAGTATGTGAAACCTTTTTAAAACCTCAAAAGGAAAACCTCTCATTAAAAACATTTAAAAATCCTGAGCCTCTAGGGCAGTGGTCATCATACAGAGGGCCGCGGGCTGCATGGCGGCCCTCGGGTGATATTTATGCGGTCCGCAACAAAACAAACGATTTCAGTTTATAGATAATATCAAAATATAATTTTGCACAAGAAATTAATTAAATAGATGCGGGTAGGTGTAAACTTACTCGTGCAATCCGTTCGCTTGCTTTAAATTAATTGTTTGCTAGTTAGTTCATTGAGTTGCCAAATAAAGATATCACATTGGTCACAGGTAACAATTGCCATACAAAATCCGGGCAATCGCGTTTGGACAGCTGATAAAAATATGTCCATAGATTAAGGTAGTGTCAACTAAAATGATACAAGAATGTGCGGCCCGCAGTGATACCTCACATTGTCCTATGTGGCCCTTCACCAGAAAAGTGTGACGACCACAGTTCTAGGGGTACCATTACTACAGATAGAGTACAAGAGTAAATGGAATTAGGTCCTCGATAGGACAGGAAATAGAAAATAAAGTCGACCGCCAGTCGGGCACACCGGCCCATCGGGCATTTGCCCGATTTGCCCGTATGGCCAGTCCGGGCATGCCTCACTCTCACGCATTTGATAATAAAACTTTACTTGGGAAGAGACTGGACCCCACGACACAGGGTATCCTAGTGTGGAGTTCAGGGAATTTGTAAAAATCTAGCGCTTAAGGATCATTGTTTTTCTTTATACAAAAGGGCGCCTGCGGCGCCCTTTCTTATCCGGCGCCCTGGGCGGTCGCCCACCCTCGCCCCCCCCTAACGCCGCTACTGTGCAGATGTGTACAGTACACCCACAGTTAGGTATGTTAGGTTCCATTTTATTGGGGATAAGCCTACAACCATGACATGTATTGTTAACAATATAAAATAAATGACTGCCTGGTTGGCCTAGTGGTGGCGACTACTCAGCATGAGGTCCTGGGTTCGATTCCCAAGTCGGGCACAGTGTTATTGGGTTTTTCCATTAGGAATTTCTCAGTAGCAGCCACGGAGTCTGGATTTGTGCCCGGTTGATGGCAATACGTGATATATGTTTATGAATAGGTGGTTGATGGTGATACTATTATGTACTCTGCCTATGACTTCGGGGACTGCAGGCGTGATTAGGTGCCTACGCTACTATTATTTATTTGCCGTCAATCATTTTGCAATAAAATAGGTGTGGTTTGAGAGCTTGCTTTCTTGAGTAGTCACTAGATTAGAAAGTGATGCCAAAAAATAATAATTTCAAAGAACAAATTCCTTTTTTGCGGTTTTTTTTCAATTTTACTGACACAAAGGAAATAAAATTGTTTTAATAAAAGTGTTTGTGTAAGATAGTAACAATAGGTACATATTTGCTCAGACGGTGCTATTATGTTGCCGGTAGCAGCTTATCACAAATCATAAGTACCTAAACATAATCGACTTGACAAAACCTAACTTTATAAATTAAATAAATTAACTGGCATTGATAACAATCATGGGACAGACTGGAAAGTGTACAGTCGGCTATAATATATTTTCACGCAGCTACATGTTTCGAGAAAATTTAGACAGTAACATACAGGTGTCGCTTTGCATCCTGGTCAAATTCAAGGAGGTATAGATGCTTGATTCTCGACGATAAAATGGGTAGGTTTTTTTTTGTATTTACGAAAATCGGTAAGTGTAAACCACTTGTATTAAAACGCAGCCCGTCTGTTACTAGCCCTATAACCGCGCCTTTACAGAGATAATTAAACGCATACAGCGACATGTCGTGCGATGTGTGATTCTGTTTATTACTTACTTTGGTTTATTCTTAAATACTGTCAAAGTTAAACAATTTAAAATAGCAGCTTTATTAATTGATTTTTATAGATTAGGTACTTATTTTATGTATTTTGTGACAAGCTGAATTTTGACTAAGATGCAAAATTGCACCTTGTTTAAGGGTTTTGTATGGGTTTTTCTAAAATCCGTCGATCTTCAACCACACGTTTAGTAACTTAAATTATTTAGTACCTGGGCGACCGAGCCCTGCTCGGGTGAAAGTAGAGAGCACGAGTTTTCCCAGATATGAGACCTGGATAAATCGATGTTTCGCCTCCGTAAACCCCTATACCTATTATTTCAAGTTTCATCGAAATCGTTAGAGCCGTAGGCATGACGACAGTATCAAAAAAATGCAAATGTATTTAGTCCGTCAGTTAATTGCTCATTTAAAACGAGTAGTGTAGGATTTACTTAAAAATAAGACAGACTGTCCAAGTAAATACCTACATATCACTGACGCAAACAGCTACCACTTGTACAAATTGTTCAACATGATTACTTTATGTAACTGTCTGCTCAAAACGTGTTTTCAAGGACACAATGCAGGTACCAAATTCGGGGTTTAACATACAATACGTGACTTTATTTTCCAAAAAAACATCTCTAGTGTTCATTGTGAGTGTACAGAACTCCTTGGTTTTGTGTTGCACAATGAGTTTTGTAGCTGTTTTCATACACAATAACATACATGCATACGTAAACTCAAGCCTTTTTCCCATGAGGGGTGGGCAGAAACTATAGAACATCACCTGCTACGATTCTTATATACTCGTTTTGCCTCGACCACGTTCATACATCTGGTCACACACGCACGTCGGTTGCGAGTATACCTACTACGCACCTGACCTTTCGGGAGGACCTCACAAATAAGGTCAGGGTAGGTATGATGTAGGGCGTCCCCTCCCGGCGTTGCCACTCACATCTGCCTTGCACTCTTTGTTAGTCGCCTTTCATTCACATTCACAACATCACCAAACCATCTAAGCGTATTCCATTCGTGCACAAATTAACGAATAAAATAAATGTAGAATTTGCTCTCAGATTGATTCTTGACAACATCATTGTCACAAGAATACCAGGATTTGCCAGGAGCCCCAGCACCAACGTGATGGAAATTCGAACATACAACTATCATCCTCATTTTGGTTTGGATTCTTGCGACAACTATACGAATAGAGAAGAAGAGAAAACTCATTTCGAAACTTGTATTTTTCCAGATGTGAAGTACCTGAATGCGAGTCGTCTCCGCCGGAGTTCATCACGGGCAGCTGGGGCACCTGGGCGCTGCCTGACTCGGGCGGCAGCTGCGAGCGCCTAGAGCCCACGGGACAGGAGTGCGTGCCCTCCAGCTTTAGCGCCAACCAGACCAAGCGCTGCAACTCCTGGGTGTATGAGAACCACAACACAATTGTTGGCGAGGTGAGTTTTCAGTGGCTGTCTGATCAACTTCTGAGCACGGTCTTGGGGTCTATCTCCACAACAAACTGTGATTAGATTAGCCATCAGGTATTCCGCAGTAGTTTCTCGGAAAATAGATTTAGACAACAGTGTACTGTCTACCTACACCACCACTTGAGGCATACAGGCGTCATGTTTTTGATTAAAACAATTTCTACACGTGTCCCTCTAGACTCTAGGAATTATGGAACGTCTAGAGTCTAGAGGACTGTGTATTAATAAGTACTTGAAATGGTCTCTCGAAGCATATGGTTTAGGTATCAAGCAATGAATACAAAGGTAAGAAAAGTAAGTGCTTAGTAAGAAGATAGTGTTTTTGATTAATATGTATAGTCAGAGTGATAGTTTAAATGTGTGAGCACCGAGATACAGTCTGAGGCTTTCCTTTTTTTTGCCATAAAATATATCATCATGATACAAAACTTTCCACTGACTGGCGTTCCGGTTCATAACGCAACCACCGGAACCCTTCACAGTAGCGACCGAGGGATCCCTCCTGGAAGACAAACTGTTTTCACTTCGAGCATCGTAATATCATCTAGTTAGAATCCAGCTACATAGCGAGCACGTGTGCTGCCAACGTACTAAACTCCTTCATTAAGTACATGAATTATTGTAAGATAATGAAAGATTAGGTGACGGCCTTATCAAACTATGTTCGCAATTGGACAAGGTCATCGTCCCTTGAGATATCATTTACCTATTGGAAGATATGCTAAATTGCCATCAGCGAACCGATAAGTTCGTCACTTATCTCTAGACCAGATACTACTCCTGGTTTTCACTTGATCGAAGCCGCTACAGTTTTGACAGTTTAAAGAACGATAGTTATCTAGACATTGATATGGAAACTACACCTAAATTACTGAAACATGCTTCAGCAAAAACCACTGGGACCGTGGGTTTAGTCCCGACACCTGACTATAACTATGTATTATAAAACTTTGGGTGGTTGTTATTGTGCCAATGGACTGCCTGACTGGATTTTAAATTTACATTTTTTTGTAAACCAATTATTTGCATGCCCATGTGACGGCAAAATGTGGAGAACTTTAACATATATTAACATCTATGTACCTATTACCCATGTTTGCAAATAATAAATTATTTGATTTGATTTGATTTGAACTTGATTTGAAAGTCAATTGTATCCAAGATATCCTCTGAATCAGTTTTACCTCTACTACATAATTATGATCAGAACACATTATAAAACTATGTAAACGGGTATTTTCGCGAATTTCACCTTTTATAAGCCCGACGTTTCGACCGGATTGCACCAGCGACGGTCGCTGGTTTACATAAGTTTTATAAAGTGTTCTGATCATAATTAAGTATGTAGTAGAGGTAAAACTGATTCAGAGGATATCATGGAAACAATTGACTTTGGCAGTCCATTGGCACAATAACAACCACCCAAAACAAAACCGGAACGCAGCAACGTTACTTTATACTAGCTTATACCTGCGGCTTCGCGTGTAGGCCAGTAATTGTCTCAGGAGATCTTACTATTGGGATAAACGGTATCCTAATAGTAGTAGTCTTTACGTGAAAGAGCAAACAATCATCCATCCAACCACTCATCCATCCTCACAAACTTTCAAAGTTATAGAAGCAGTATGATAAGATTGTACAGTTTTGCGCTGCACAGTACCTCACCGACCGCGACCCTGCCCTAGAAATATACCAACCTTATTCACTCAAGACTTTCGAACCCCATGTTTCGGGAAACAGTCACATGTTTTACGTAATGTGTGTGATATGTATGTTCCAGTTTGACCTGGCTTGCGAGGAGTGGAAACGCACGCTGGTGGGCACCATCCACGTCGCCGGGGTCTTCGGAGCACTGCCGGTCACCGCGTACATATCAGACACGTGAGTTCTTGCTACTGACTGTAAGTAATGCAGTAGATAGTCAGCCCATAGTGCTCCCACTAGTGGGATACAGGCTTCCTCTCTATGTGAGGGTTTGGGCTATAATCCATCACGTGGGCCTAATGTTGATTGGTACAGATAACTAAGAACGATCAATTTAGTACAGATTACGGGAATATCAAAATAAACAATGAATTTGGATAGAGTAGCACAATACCATCAATGTCAAAGTCTTGGGTCGTTGCGTTGCTTCCTGGGTCCTTTTTACGTACTACAGTTGTTTTGATGCAGCTCGTGCCGTAAGAGCAGCGGCATCCAAATTGTGATTACTCTTAACCGGGAACTGATATGGCAGGTAAACATTACATGTACAATCAGCCTACAACGTTCCCACTGCTGAGACTTAGCCTTCTCTCTAGGGAGAGAGCGAGTGGGATATTATTCCCCACGCCTAATGCGGGTTGGTAAATTTCATATGTGTTTGGTCTCTTCACGATGTTTTCATTCAACGTTTTGGTATGGAAATAAATTGTACAAAGTAATCTTCAACTTGTAAGTGGTGAGCTATCTTTCATGTTTCTCTGGAGCCTAGGAGGTTGAGGTAGGTTGTGATAGCCTGGTGTGACTGACAGACTACCAAATCATAGTACGCGAGTTTGACTCCAGGATACGCACCTCTGAGTTTTCGGATTCATGTGCGTAATTGCTTCGGTGAAGGAAAACATCGTTAAGAAACCAAACCAGCATACCTCAGAGAAATTTCTCGATGGCATGTAAAGCCAGGTCAGAGGCCCATGAGTGGCATAAAGCACTGACACCAGATTAGGCACTAACCCTAAGAAAGTAAAAATGAAACATGTTCCTCAGGTACGGTCGGCGCACGGCGATGGTGATCACAGCGGTGTCTCCTGCGATAGTGGGCGTAATCCGCGCCTTCTCCAACTCCTACGTCATGTACCTGTGCTTCGAGTTCCTGGAGGCCTTCGTGGGCGCTGGCGTCTATAGCACTGCCTTCATTTTGGGTAAGTTGTTTGTTGATGAGTTCTTAAGTAAGATAAAACCAACTCTTTGTTTTCTTTTAATTGATCTAGACACGCGGGAGCGTGTCAAGCCAAGTTCTGGAGCGCAGTTCACAGTGTGTAATATTACACGAACCATTTGGAGCCACTTTTGAGCCCCTCATAACTCAAAAACTATTTCACCTAAACTTGTCAAATTTGGCTCATATACAGGGTGGAATTTTGTAATGCCACCTGGAGGGAAAGTACTCTTAATACCGGAGATAGCAAATTTTACTCAAAGGAAACATTCCTTCATTTTTAAAAAGAAATTAATCTACATTCAAAGATTTTAAAAATTCGCGTGCCACACTCGGGAATCGAACCGTCTAAATTCCCAAAAAAATAACATCCTGTACTTTTATGGCACCAATCGATAGGGTAAATCATAAGGATCAAATGCCTCTAACAAATACGATAAATTAAATGAAAGGGAAACTATGAAATCTTAACTTATAAATTCAATGGGATAAGATAAAGCACTTTTAGTCAAAGGTCCATCCAATTACGAACATAGTAAAAAATTTTGATTTTGATTTTGCACAAACAAACACATGCAAATTGCAATTTTCTTTTGCAATCTTATTCTCTTCAATTGTAAAGGTCCATAATTTTATTAAAGTGCTTTATCGTACCTATTGAATTTATCCCATTGAATTTATAACTTAAGATTTCATGGTTTTCCTTTTATTTAATTTATCATGTTTGTTAGAGGGAATTGATCCTTATGATTGACCCTATCGATTGGTGCCATAAAAGTACAGGGTGTTATTTTTTTGGAATTTAGACGGTTCGATTCCCGAGTGTGGCACGCGAATTTTCAAAATCTTTGAATGCAGATTAATTTCTTTTTAAAAATGAAGGAATATTTCCTTTGAGTAAAATTTGCTATCTCCGGTATTAAGAGTACTTTCCCTCCAGGTGGCATTACAAAATTCCACCCTGTATTGAGACTAGCCAGATGTATGTGTTCCAAATTTTATAAACATATCTCTAACGGCTATTTAGATATTAACGTCTAAAAATCGTCATTTTTATGACTGACCTATAGATCAAAACTATAACCCAGTTCCAGATGACCTAGAAAGTTCAAATTTGGCATGCAGATAGGTAATTAGGTGAATACAAAGAAAAAAATCAGAAACTGGTAATTTTTTATCATTTTATTATAATTTTCACTTAACTTATTAATTAGTGCCTGTAAATCTCTTTATGTGGATTTTATTATCTTTACGCGTACATATAACGAGTTGAATACCACCCTTAATTTTCTTTAATCCAAATATTTCCGTTTTTGTACTTATAAATAAGAATTTAGTAGATTTTCGTATTTATTACGCGTAACTAACCGTATTCTACAACCACTAGTGCCACCTATTATCATTCTCAGAAACTCACTCACTACACCATGCCGCCTCCATTGATTTATTTAAAAGTGACACTAGATGGCGTATGTACAAAAAGTAATGATATCCCATCAAAAACATAAATGTGAAATGAGAGCCAAGTTCAATATTATGATATATGTCTTGGTTGTTGACTTCAACGTCAAAAGAAGTGAAATCTAAATGGGTGCCAAGTTCAATGGTCAGTCCTGAAATGTATCTATAACAACATAAAATATCAGTTTTTCTTATAACTTAGGAGAATATATTGTAGACTAAGGTCTGACTTGGCTAGTTTTCAAATACGTTGTTTGTGTTGTCGTGTTGTTTTAATATGTTGTTTGTTGATGAGTTCTTATGTAAGATATGTAAGTAAAACCAACTCTTTGTTTTCTTTTAATTGATTTCAAAGATTACCGAGTTGATGTAGTGGTCACAAGTGTTATTGGGTTTATCCATTAGGACCTTTTCAGTAGCAGCTACGTTGTCTCGATCTGTGCCCAATTAATGGCATTAGGCTCACCCTCTATTAAATTACATTAAATATAATTGACGAATTGTGAGTACCTATACTATTATGTACACCTCCTCCTTACTATTCGGGATTCACAGGCTTGATATTATCTTAGATGTTAAAGTGGAGGTTATTTTTTTTGCTGCTTATGAGCATACTTCTGGTTATTATATCGGCTTATGAATTGAAATGCATCAAGCAGGAAATTACAACTCGTGGAGTAAAAGTATGTACTTTCCGTAAGGCGCTACTACTGTGTCGTACAATAATATTGATTTGCTAGAGTAACATTTCTTAATTTCTATATTCCAGCTCTCGAGATGGTCGGCCTCGACAAGCGGGTGCTGGGTGGCAACCTGATCTCCAGCACGTTCGCGCTGGGGCAGGTGGTGACCGCGGGCGTGGCCTGGCTGATCCCCTACTGGAGGACCTACACCCTCGTCCTCTACGCACCGTCCATCATCTTCATCACGTACTACTGGCTCACAGAGGAGAGCGTTCGCTGGCTCCTCAGCAAGGGAAGAAACAAGGAAGCTGCCAGAATTATCTTTAAAGCTGCAAAAATGAATAAAAAGAAACTATCTCCAGACACAATTAAACTGTTGACTGAAGAGCCTGAAAAACTACCCAAATCGGATGATAAGGCTTCGAAGGAGGAAGTTAAAGGGTCTATCCTGATGCAAGTGTTAAGATCTAGGACGATGATGTTCCGTTTGCTCGTGTGCTCGTTCTGGTGGATCACGCTTACGTTCGTATACTACGGGCTGTCCATCAACTCGGTGTCGCTGGTGGGCAACAGCTACGTGAACTACATCCTCACGTCGCTGGTGGAGATCCCCGGCTACTGCCTCAGCGTGCTAACCCTGGACCGGTTCGGAAGGAAGAGCTCCACCATGACTGCGTTCATTGTCTGTGCACTGTCACTCATAGCGATGCCTTTTGTGCCGATGTGTAAGTTAGCTTCAGATCCTAAATTGCCTAATTGCCTGCCACATTGGTCTAGCGGTCACAAGCACTGCTGCTAAGCACGAGGTCTCGAGTTCGATTCTTAGTTTGAGTAAAGAGTTACTGGGATTTTCTTGTTACACCTCTGTCTAACCCGTCAGGAACTAGAGATATGATGTTATGTATGTTTTGAATTGAAATTTCAATTGTAGAGTTGTTTAAAAAACTGGACGATACGTATTATTTTTGATCGGTCCACGTCCACCTTGATCACCTTCATACTCCATTGCAGCGATACCGTGGCTGCAGACGACGCTGAACCTGCTGGGCAAGCTGTGCATCAGCATGGCGTTCAGCAGCATCTACATCTACACGGGCGAGCTGTTCCCCACGGAGGCGCGCCACAGCCTGCTGGGCACGTGCTCCATGTGGGGCAGGATAGGCGCGCTGGTGGCGCCGCAGACGCCGCTACTAGTCAGTATTGTTTAGATGAACAGCAATTCTCCATCATGATCGAAACAGCTGGTGTTACTAGCAGTAGCCAGCTAGGTATAGAGCTATCTAAGAGGCTCATAACACTCTGCCTCTTAACGCACTGCGCCGTACCGGCATCACCGCATCTCATTCATACGTCTTTACTAGCTGAGTAATACCGTTACGGTGCGTTCCACCATCCCATAGATGATGGTAGTGAATCCTTGCTTTGATGCATGCAAGTGGGGCATGCAAGCGTGGAGGCCCCTGGAAGTAGGACTTACTGAGGGTCGAAACTAAAAAGTACATTTTGCATAAAGACACCTGTCTCACCCCCGATAATAATTAATGAAAAGCAGAAAAACTAGAAACGAATCGTTTGTTAGTGTGTAGCGCTAACTAGTAGAAACAGAACGTGTCTAGGGCGAGAAACTTGTCCATAAGCAAAATTATTCGCTTCGTGGGTAGTAGTGATTTAGTGAAGGTGCTAAATAGTGATTGTTTCCCAATTATATACAGTGTGTTTGGCTACCGGTTACCGCTACTAAGGGCATATTATTTACTCATTTCTATATATAAATACATGTTTATAAATACTCCTAACCCCGCGAACTCCCTTATTTAGAAGGTCTCGACTTAAAGTTGTTGTTCGTTACTCTTTTTCTAGAGTGCGTACATGGAGGCGCTCCCGTACCTGGTGTTCGGTGTGATGTCGGGTACGTCCGGCCTGCTGATGATGCTCACGCCGGAGACCCTGAAAGCGCACCTACCCGACACCATCGAGCAGGCCGTGAACATGGACAAGAAGAAAGTCGCCGCGGAGTAGAATATACTCTGGTCGCTAAGAGGATCTTTACTGATAGATCTTGAACAAAGATTAGAGAATATTTTATGAAGTCAATCACACAAGTTAGCTTAACCACTTGGCACGCGTGTTACGACACCGACTGCGAAATGTGCAGTTCACGGTGTCGTTGCTTGTATAAGAAATGGGGTGGCTAAGGCATAGTAAATCTCAGATGGCGCCACCATAGTTGGTCTCAATCTGACCAATGAGGATAAGCTATTTTGAAATATAAAATGACATTACCACATTTTCAACCAATGACGATGTTTGGGTACCAACTATGCTAGCGCCATTAGTTCCACAGTTAGCCTCCCGGGACTTGCATCGCTGTATCAAACTTGCTACATTTATTTTAGTTCTGTATTTTACACTGATAGACTTTTTCTAGTGACACTTGTATTCAAATTCAATTCAAATTCTTTATTTCAGACATGAGTCCATAGTGTTAGTAGCAACAAAATAACTTAATAACTAGTGTTAGTAATAAGGAGATAATACTTAAAAATTTAATTGGTATCGATCTTCACCCAGTGGCGCAGCAGAGGAGAGTTCCACCGATATGAGAACACGCTCAGGATACTATTGGTGGCGGTGCGTAGCCGGCCAGCTATGGAGGCGGTCCTCTTACTTACAATGGCATAAAAATCGTCTGTGCGCGCCTCCGCAAACATAGTGGACGCACTGCAACGCCACGACAGCTCCAACAGTATCCTAAACGCGTTATTATATTGGACACGCAGATCGCTGTATGTCCTCTGCGTAAAACTAGTCCAAAGACTGCACGTGTAGAATGACTGACAGAAAGCTTTGAAAAAAGTGACTTTAACTTGATTTGTACAACGTGCAAATCATCGAACCAGCATGTTACATCGAACAGCCAACGACCTGCGCTCCCTCCCGTAAAGTTAGGTTAGGTAAGTATTCTTCTTGACATTGGAACTCGTTGCTACGATGTGCTGAACTGAAATCAAATGGAATTTAATGTAGGTAATGTTTTTTTGCGAAATAGTTATCACCAAATTTTATTTTGTTTATTATAATTTAGAAACAGATAATGATTACAATATCCGGTGAGTACAATATCCATGGAGTAACGCTTGTGATTTTTTTAGTCAATTTAGTTTTAATAGTACAAAGGTACAAGTGTGTAATGTTGGTGATTACCGCTGAGGCGCTATTGAGACCCGAGCCATCAGGCGAGGGTCTTAAGAGAGCCGAGGACGGTAATCATCAATACACACGTGTATCATACGACGTTTTTCAACACACTTGTGAAGAAATATACAAAAAAAATCATTTTATTTAGTAGATAATAGATATTTGTCCTTGGAGTTTCAGGTAGTAATTTTTCCATAACCTTAGCTTCTCATCTTATATCGGGCGGTGTACAACATACATCATTTTCTTCATATCTAGTACGTACTTGTGGACATTTTAAATAATAAATAACTATAATTTCAAAACCAGTTGTGAAAAAATAATCAGTTTTCCTATGGACATCTATCAATGGCGATCGGCCATAGACTAAAAGAATGAGGTTTCTTTTTTTTGGCGTATCGCGGATGGCGTTTTAGCCAAGTACAAAATGGGGAATTCAAAGTTTTCTTTATTACAGAGAAAACAAAAGATATATTTGAGTGAAAGTTTTATTCTTAAAAACGTATAAGTTGAAATTATCTATTTAAATACGAAGTTACATGAAATGAGCAAGCAAATAGGTACATTAATTTATTTGTACTATTCGAAACCTTTTTAAGAACTAAGCAACAAGCACCTCAACCATTAAAAAAAAACCTATAACTCACTTGTGAGTAATAGTAGGTAATGAAAAAGTCACAGTTTGATAACAGGTGTCATTATGTGCCTAATTGCGGTGAAATTAGAGCCATTTTATGAGCAAGTGTGTTGAAAAATAATATGATAAGTTGGTTATATGTACCTATCTTAATTTATTGTTAACTTTTAACGTTTCTACTAATAGTCGTGTAATGGGCAGTGACTGCTTTGTGCAAGCAGTTTGTCATTAATAGTGACTTTACTTCGCAGCAGTTTTATGCAAATTATGTGAATGGTTATTCGAAAAACTAGACATTCGATTATGTAACTGATTGTATATAATTGAAATAATTTATGTTTTAATGAGTCCGCGTAGCACTGGTCAGTTTCCATCACTCGTCAGTTTATTTAATTCGACAGTTTCGTTGATTAGTCAGTTTCACTGATTGTACAGTTGTGTGAATTCGACAGTAGCGTCAACTCGAAACAGGGAAACTGATCAGTGGTACGGTTGAATAGATCAAAATAAATACATAATAAGTAAGTGAATATTATTTAAGTAGTAAAATATAAGCTACCTACTTATAGTACCTGCTTTGACAAATAATATATATATATTAATTAATTCAGGTAACAAAAGACCCACATAATGTACAGACAATTAATTTGAATGAAGAAAACAACATTGGTAGCCTGTTCTTTCCCCCCCAGATTAGATCTAGATAACATATCTGGCAGATAATCTAAAATATGCCAAGAATTCCACTTTTAATTAATCTGTTAGATAGCGCCTACCCGGACACCTTCCTTTATTGTATAGAACTCTGTGAAGATTAGTTAATAGAACAATGCTAGTATAAATAACGGCTCAGCACGCGACCGCGACGGTGGGAAGAGACCGGACGGTACGTGTATGACAATATAACATAGTCCTCATGTGGATTGACCAAGATTATGTCTGGACCTTAAAAGAGACTAAGACTCAGAGACCGAAACAAATTCCTCTGAGCTTGTCTCGGTTTGTGTAGTCAGAACCCGGCCTCAACGGGTTTAAAAAAAAATACGTTTTTAAAAAGTGTTTGTAAAAACGATTTGCAAAATAAACACCTTGCCTTACCTGCCTTGAAAGTTGTGTCGGCTTTTGGTGTGTTATTCAACATGTGCGACACCCTTGCGCCATCCCATCTTCTTAGCACGGCGCAGGTGCTTAAAACTCCAAACGGCGCAAATACTTTTTTCATTCAGCTTAATTTTGTTGATAGTAATGTGTATGAGCTGTGTGGGGTTGAAACACTGGGGCCTTGGGCTCCATGTGCCCTCTAGTATTTCGGGATATCGCCAAGCGGTTCGGTCGACTCTTCTCGTGACCAGAGGGTGAGCCTATTTCTTGGCCTTTGAATCAGCATTGCCATCCAACGTCGTAATGCTGCCAGCGTTCTGGGCTCTTCCCCCGTTGACAGCGATGCGGACGAATTTTTTTGACGCCTTTTAAGTATTGTTTGATTTTGTTACATGTACAAATTGTTATTATTTAAAATCTGTCATAATAAAAAAAAAAATATATATATATATTATGAGAAAGTTAAAATACTGGTATTCAGCTGCATTCGGTTAGACTGGAAGTCGACCCCAACATAGCTGGGAAAAGAGTGGGCAGATGATGATGAGAAAGTTAATAAAAAAACAATGCTATGTATAAATTGAAGTTTAGTTAATTTAGAAATAAGAATTTTGAAAATGTGAATAGCAACTGTTGAATAAAATAATGTTCTTAACCAACATATTATTTTCTACTTTTAATTTTCACCACCTTTTATGTGTTGCACTTTTGCTTGAACGAAAGTCGGACAACCATCCATAGGTACCAAACTACCAATACCAATGGGTAACGTTTATATAAAAAAAATTATTAAGAACGTTGCACATGTTATGGAGGTCAAGTAGACAGTCTCTCCTTGTAAAACATTAGTATACTGCTTATTTCGGCTAGGTTAGAAAACGACCCTAACATAAACTGTTTAAGACTTTCACGGTTTTTCACTAACTCAAAGTACTTACGGGATAATATCCGTGGTTTTCTATATTGATGAGCTCCCGATATTCAAGTACGTGGAATCCAGTGATAAACCTAATAAATAACATGCGTCTCCACTATCAAGAGAAACCTAGTGATACCGTGAGTGCGTTTTGTCGCGAAAGAAAGAGGGTAGACAGATTTGTCTGCTCATAATAATAATTTTCGCCTCACCCGCATACCTCTTCAGTATTCCCGCGATCCTTGCAACAGCGTCGAAATATCGGGAGCTCATCAATATAGAAAACCACGGATATTATCCCGTAAGTAGGTACTTTGAACCTAACATAGTTAGGAAAAAATAGGCAGATCGATGATGTGAGCTAAATACTAGGTAAGTCATACAGAACACGTGATCAGTATCTTTTGATTAATTTATAACTGCAGTAATCGGTGACGCACTCAAATTGGAAAGTACGATATGAAGTTTTGCAGAAGGACAGTAAACAATTAAACATTCAAATAAGTTATCTGAACATAATCTAAAAGATATCGATAATTAATTAAATTTATCGATACCTATACATACCTACCGCATATCGAATGATTATTAAAGATTAAGATAGAGGTCAGATTAAATAATTATGACAAAAGTCCAACAACAACTTGATAACCCTATTACCCTAGCTACACACATGTCTAGATGCTCGCAAAACTGGAACTATGGCCACCTCAGTCCTGCACCACAGTTTTGTACAAAAATGGTCAAAGTAGAGCCGTGACCGCACCCACTGACCTACTATGATTATGTGGGTGCCAGTTATGGACACCTGAGGACTTTTGGCCGCAACGTGTAATGTTCAGTCGCTTCCGTGGACAAGTGACACACGATCGCACAAAGTCAGTGCTCGAGTGAAGAGTGCTTTACTAACAGTTTTAAGTTTAAACACTAACACACAATGTACTATTATGATATATATATGTTAGTCTGTAAGGTATTATCTATGGGCCAAAGTAGCCTGAAAATAAAGGATTTATTTATTTTATTTTTATTAAACAGACATTGTACGAGTATACAGTGGGTGCGACCACGGCTCTACCTTGACAATTTTTGTACCTATGCATTTCTGGATTTCTATTTGAATTATTTTCTTGTTTCGACCATTTTAGTTTAGAACCCTTTCTTACATAATCGGGTTTTAGTTTTTTTAACTTTATTTTTTTATTTTTGCGTTTCCCGATTGGACATAGGTATTATAAGTTACACTAGCCGTGCAATATCTACGTCGTCGCATTCTAAGAAAGTGTATAGACCGCGGCACTACTAATCACAAATAGAAACTGGCTTATTATTGAGCAGAGTAGAGACTAGCCTCTCCAATTCCGTTAAAGATGCAGGTTCGTGATGATAGCATAAGAGTTTCCGCGGATCCAAGTCACTTATGTACACGACACGAGAAACACAACCAAGTTCACTAAGACACCTAAACCTTTCGAATTCCCGAAAAGATTTTTTTTCTATCGAACGACGGATTTATCAAAGTGCTAATAATTTACTCTTTTTTTTTCTTTAATCTGCATAATCTAATTAATAATAATCGATTTACTTTATTTAAATGCTTTTTCATCATCATCATTCTCCTTGCCCTTATCCCAATTAATTTGGGCTTGGCGCAGCATGAGTACTAGACGCAATTAAAACGAATAAAAATAATGTTGTTGTTGTTGTAATGTTGTTGTTGTAATGTTGTTGTTGTTAATGTTGTTTCATTCTCCTTGCCCTTATCCCAATTCATTTGGGCTTGGCGCAGCATGAGTACTAGACGCCCTTACAGTAATTAAAACGAATAAAAATAATGTTGTTGTTGTTGTAATGTTGTTGTTGTTGTAATGTTGTAGTAATGTTGTTGTTGTTGTAATGTTGTTGTTGTAATGTTGTTGTTGTTAATGTTGTTTACAAAATTCTTTGAAATCGGTTCGGTGGTTTTAGAGATTTGCGTGTACGCACATTTTAATCTTACTTCAGAGTGAGCATGACATGGAGCTAAACTTCCAATATAGATGCGCGTAAAGAGTTTCCAGTTTATTGTTGCATAGAGTTGGTTACGTAAGTACCTACATCTCTATACTTGGGACTTTGGGACGTACCCCTTGTCGAGATTCTCGTCAATGCTGAGAATGGTAAAAAAATCAAGTTTCTTGATATAGAACACGAGATAGTGAGAAGTGGACTCTGTGATGTTTGCACCGATAGTCGTTACGGTTAATGGACTTATATAGCAAAGAGCCTCGACTAACACCTCAGGACGCTCTCATTGCACGCCTGGGTCATGGGCTTCATTCAGAAAGCAATAATCCTGGACAAGGCACGCAAAGTGAGGAGGTTCCTGTCTCTGCAGCCCTGCCGGCAGCCAGGACCTTGTTCCTGATGCCGCTGGTGCCTACCAGCGGCATCAGGAACAAGGTCCTACTATTAGGGTACAAGGTACTATTTTTATTATTTGGTTTTGTTTTTAAAAATATTGAATCATTAATATGTCGGAGTTTGTCAGGAATTTATTTCGCTAAGTTCGAGCTTATGTGGGCAGAACACAGGTTTCGTGCTATGAAAACACACTGTATGCGAAACACTATTTTATTTCGCATTGCACGGTTCGGGTAGGTAGTTTCCATGGAGAAGAACTGGCCAGAAACTCCATGGTTACTCTTTTCAAACAGATACACTGAGTCTAACAAATAACTTGACATTACACTTTCACACATTAATACCAGGCACAATGAATCGGGTACAGTTTCAAGACGTCTTAACTCCGCTGCGATCAGACCCAGCATGTCCGCCTCGCCACGAGGTGTCAACATCAGGACTCTGTAAAAGCCGCTATGGTGGGGAGTAGGTCGCGTGATGTCCCCACTGGCGCGCTTTCGATCCATTCGCCCGTCCGTACTCATGACCGGATGCGACAAAAAAATGTACAGAAAATAAATGAATGAGAATTATAATAAAGCCTAAAGCTGAAGAGTTTGTTTGTTTGAACGCGCTAATCTTTGGAATTACCAATCGGATTTGAAAAAATATTTTTGACGTCACGCTGCGACCGACGAACCAAGTAAAACAGAAATGGCGGGTGAAACCGCGAGACACAGCTAGTAATCTAGTAATAATCATAATAAAGTAGGACAAAAAGACGAACCTTTTGCAATCAGCATTCTTGTCCCTAATCACCGTCACCGATTGTGATACTAACAACAGTGTGAAACAACTTGTTTACAGCTCGAAACAATTCCCCACATCCTTGATATTCAATGATTAACAATCAGTCAATTGATACCATACCTATTATCTCAATAATTACAAATATCCGTGAATTGGCATCACAAAGAAGGAAACTCTAGTATCAATATTTACTCTATAAAAAAGATAAAAGATTAGCGGATGATAAGAACAATCTGTTTAATAGTTTTACAGCCCCCTCGGCTTCTAGTTGACGAACCAGTTGAATTGATGCTCACCTTGCAATGCCAAATATTATTAAACCAGTTTTTAGATTCTGGTAAGCGCGTGTCATCGGAGGAATGGCTGACCATGTGATGCACAAATACAAATGTGTTTTTTTAACAATGTTTAAACTGCAAAGCTATTGACAGTGATAGTGTCTTTTCAAGCAAGTAAATGCCTTTATTAGAACACTCCACTGTTCCGTAACTTAAATTTATTTATTGTACATTCAAGAATGATGCCTGTATTTACTATTTATGATTTATATAATTTCGAGGAAGTAAATAATTTAAGTAACATACAAAAACAGATGACAACAATACAGACTTTACATCAGCTTATTTAAATGAGTGTGCCTGATGTGTGTAGAGAAATAAGTATTACCTCTCAAGATTTACTGATCAAGCAATTTACAGGAATAAAACAAATCGGTATGGCAATTTCTATTAACTCATTTTAAATATACGGCAGTGAGATAGTTTACCTTCCTATAATCTGACTCTTTCTTGTGTCGATTTAAAATCAGTCGTACTATCGTCCATTTTGACTGCGTAGGCCTATTGATTACACTCTAGTAGGAAACAGTAGATTGATGAAAGATCTATACAGGGTGTAAACGGAGGGTCCGTTTAGATTCTATATAGATCTTTCTCATAAGAAGCCATCAACCAACGAAGCCATCAACCAACGAAGCCATCAAATTGGTTTATATTTTGCGCTGAGACTACATCTTCTGGGAGCTTAAAAAGTGAGATTACTGTTACGTTACTTCAGATTTCTACTGAGGCCCTTTGTGAGCGACTATGTTTCAGTTCTTTAAGTGGCAATACGCACTGGTCAAAGACTCATCACGATAATTGTGGTACTTATAAAAAAAACCCGACTGCGAAAAAAATAACTATAAAACTGAAAAGAACAAAACAAGTTCAGGAGACAGGACATATTGACTGCAACAGTCGGGACCCATATTGGATATAATGATTTTAGTCTAGATTATTAATGGATCCCGACTGTTGCCGACGGTTTTTTTTTATTTTTTATTTTACACTTTTTACCCGACTCGCCAGAAGGAGGGTTATGTTTTTCGAGAGTGTATGTATAATTGTTTGGCTCGCTCTGTGGCCTGAACGGCTCGATGGATTTTGCTTGAGAGGTGTCGTTAGATTTGTATTTACTGTGAGTGGCGCTGGGCATAAAAAAAATGGTGGATTTTTGGCGCTAAATTCAAATTTTTGGCACGCTCTGCAGCCTGAACGGCTTGATAAGAGGCTCCTTATGAGGATTTTAAGGTGGTATATCTAAGTAACTAAAAAGTGTAAAATAAAAAAAATAAAAAATACTTAAAAAACCCGACTGCGTAAAAATAACTAATAAGTTGAAATAAAAACTGAAAAAAATAAAACAAGTTCAGGAGACAGGACATATTGACTGTCGCGACCCATTAAATAATCTAGAATCATTACATCCAATAAGGGTCCCGACTGTTGCAGTCAATATGTCCTGTCTCCTGAACTTGTTTTATTCTTTTCAGTTTTTATTTAAACTTGTCTTATTAGTTACTTTTTACGCAGTTGGGTTTTTTAATGTTTTTAATTATTTTTTTTAGTTACTTGGTTACTTATACCATTTTAAAATCCTCATGATGAGCCCGTTATCGAGCCGTTCAGGCTGCAGAGCGTGAAAATCCACCATTTTTATTTTATTTTTATTAACCAGTGTCACTCTCAGAGTAAATACGAATCTATCGACACCTCTCAAGCTAAAATCCATGGAGCCTTTCAGGCCACAGAGCGTGCCAAACAATTATTCATACATACATACTCTCGAAAAACATAACCCTCCTTCTAGCGCAGTCGGGTAAGAAGCATATTTTATCTGATCTTCTGAGTCTTAAACATGCTTTCATACAGCTTGCGCAAAATATGCGGACGTGAGAAATGCTAAGTTTATAATGGCACTACTGTATTGCTGTTTCTAGCAAGAGCAGTGTGTAGGTATCGAAACTCATCAAAACGATATTATTATCCTTGCAAAGATAACCTGCCGCTATCTTATCTTCAAGATTTGGCCAATTGACATTTTTATTGACTTACCGGGAAGAGATAAACATTATTTTATTTAGTTTAGATTCTTATATTTAGGTACTGTATAAATAGATAGTGCGTGTCTTCTTTAGGAACCGTCGTGCAGGTTCTTCTTCTCTTGCATCAGCACCAACGATGAGAACCTTAGTCTAGGTATTTAAATTACGTTTCGTATTCCCCTTTTTCTCCTCGAAAATTGAACTGAATCAATTATTTTTGGCATTAAAGTTAAAAAAAAGAATATGGTAATACTAGGTTCCTATATTTTTTTTATGTCAAACACTTTGAATTTGTCTGGTAGTTCTCTAATCACGGCCGTAAAAATGGGGCATTTTTTGTAATTTGTGGAGGGTCATATTTTCTTTACTTACTAGTTTCTTTAAAAAATGAAATGACAGGGACGTTTTTACAGTATATTTTGATTTTACGAAAAAATAATGATTGCTTTTGAGGCAATATTCAGGAGGAAAAAAGAGGAAAACATTTTTATGGAGAATCGCAGCCCCTGTTTCCCTCTTCATCATCATCATTTCAGCTGAAAGACGTCCACTGCTGTACATAGGCCTTAAGGGGGGGGCGGTTTGCCATAATCGCCACGCTTGGCAGGCGGGTTGGCGATCGCAGTACGGTTGTTACAAAAGCACAGAGAACGCTGCCGCCCATTCTGTGGTAAGTCCCTTAGTCGCCTCTTACGACACTCACAGGAAGATATGGGATGGTGCTATTCTTTAGATCCGACACCATACAGAAAATGTTCCCTCTTAAGCGTGGCATATTAAATTTTTTAATGAAATAATATGCCTCTGTGGAATGCGCTTCCCCAGGAAATCCGGATGGCAACCAATCGTTTAGCTTTCAAAATTAAAGTTCGAGAGTACATTCGCAAGAAGCTGGCAGTTTCATCACAGCGGTAATGTTTTCACTATTGTTTGTCTTTTTATTTTAATCCGTGAATATCTATTTACAGTAATAAATAGTTTGATATATATTTATAGTATTTATGTATATTTATAGTATTTTATATACTGGTAGAAAATGCCTATGGCATTAAGTCCGCCTCAGTATTTTGTGCTTGAAGTGTTAAATAAATATGCGCTTTGGCAGATCGGGCGACAATTTCCACCTCGTGCAAATAAAAGGCCAAATATTTACTTATCATGTTGATT
The DNA here is from genome assembly GCA_905147715.2 of Xestia xanthographa. Classification (NCBI taxonomy): domain Eukaryota; kingdom Metazoa; phylum Arthropoda; class Insecta; order Lepidoptera; family Noctuidae; genus Xestia; species Xestia xanthographa. The sequence continues at coordinate 1,076,919 of LR990659.1, read as the reverse complement.
TTAATTATCTTTTAATTGTACCTACAGTTTTATCAAAGGTAATCACGATACATAGACACGCGTGTATTACGTGTGATTGTGAGGCAAATGCCCTGTACCTGGTACACTGTACAGTGAGACAAATGAGCATTTTCTTCTGTTCTGAACCTTTAACTTGACCGATACAATAATATAACCCAGGTAGTACCTACTACCTACATAGATTAAGGAGAAAGCATCATTATATGCTCGGAGTTTCCTTGCGCGCGATCGAATCAGAAATGAAGACATCCGCAAGAGAACCAAGGTTACCGACGTAGCCCGAAGAATTGCCAAACTTAAGTGGCAGTGGGCAGGGCACATTGCTCGCAGAACGGATGGCCGATGGGGCCAAAAAGTTCTGGAGTGGCGACCGCGAACCGGAAGACGTTGCGTTGGAAGGCCTCCCACTAGGTGGACCGATGACCTGGTGAAGGTTGCGGGAATCCTCTGGATGCGAGTCGCACGGGACCGTTCAATGTGGCGCCACTTGGGAGAAGCCTATGTCCAGCAGTGGACGTCTTTCGGCTGAAATGATGATGATGATCATTATATGTGAACCGCAGTAACATAAAAGCACAAAAGTTAAAAAAAGTTATATCCAAACACGCTGCGGTCTACCGGAGACTTGAGAGAGCTTGGATTTGTGCCCTGTTGATGTCAATAGGATCGCCCCCTATTACATGGGACTTAAACATAACTGGTGAAATGTGGATGTACTATTAGATATGCTTCTGTATTACCCTGCAAGGAGGGTCCGGACCCGCGCTCACCTAGACTTAGGGTCCCGTGCTCCAATGTTATATGTCTTGCGTGTATTATTTTATGTTATCTTGGAGCTTCTCCGCATATGCTTGCTGAGAGCTGTTCAGATTAATTCAGACTTACGTGCTAGAATATCTGAATAGAATGAGTACATACGCTACCAGATTATTGTGTTTGTGTCATTTAGATAATGGTTCTCTTTCAAGTTCACGTGCCAAAATACGCTGAATTTACATAAAATAATGTTGACAAAAAATGATAAAAGTAATTATTACTTCAATGCTAATAATCTTACACATCAATAAAGTATTTTTATGGTTTAAATTAGCTTTATATCTAATAAAAAATACATATATTATTTTTATAATATTTTAAGATTTCAGTCATGTGCATGTTTCGGCATTTCCCGACTATGAGTTCTATGCGTGACAATATGCTTTATTTTCAACTATTCATGGTTAGTTTTGCCTTCAAATCTAGAAAATAAAATAAATAAATAAATATAAATATAAAAAATCTTTTATCTTCATGCGCATTCAGCCAGAACGTTAGTTCAGACTGATCTTTCTGTGTCTTGACCTGCTCCCGATACCTAGCTCCCGAGGCTCCATGAATAGCCCTGATTGACTGACTGACTGTGTAAATACACGGTAAAAACATGTTAGGGGATTACTGTTGGTAGGTACATTATAATTAAGTTTTTTTTTTTAGTGTTAATACCAAAATTAAGTATTTTAATTAAGATAATAAATATTTCTTAAACCAGACGTGACAGATGTTTTTTATTATTTATTTATTTATTTATATATTTGTCGGATATGGTCATGAGTACGGACGGGCGAACGTATCGAAAGCGCGCCAGTGATGACATCACGCGACCTACTTACTACAGTCTACCCCACCATGGCGGCTTCTACAGAGTCCTGATGTTAACAACACGCGGAGAGGCGGACATTCTATGTCTGATCGCAGCGGAGTTAAGAAGTCTTGAAACTGTACCCGAATCATTGTGCCCAGTGTTAATGTGTCAAAGTGTTGAAAAGAGTAACCATGGAGTTTCTTGCCGGTTCTTCTCCATGGAAACTACCACGCCGAACCGTGCAATGTGAAATAAAATAGTGTATCGCATCCAGTGTGTTTTTATTAGCACGAAACCCGTCTTCTGCCCACATAAGCTCGAGCCTAATGAAATAAAGTCCTGACAATCCCGACATCAGAAGTGGGATAAAATCGTGCTAATGAAATCATACGCGAGGACAGTGTCAATAACAATCAGTGTCAATTGTGTAAAAACCGAAAAAGTGCCGAAAAAGTTAAAAAAAACGGACAAGAAAGAGGATAGACCGATTAGTGTGGTCATAGTCACACACCCGCAATAATTTTGGTTTATCCGTGATCATGGTGCTTGCAACAGCGCCGAAATAAAGCAGACAGTTAACAAGTGTTTACCATGTGAAAAAACGGGATACACGCCGATTTTTAGTGTTAATGACAATCAGTGACGGTTACTTTTTAAAATGCAGAACAAAGTGAATAGCAAGAAAGTGTTGTGGACCCGTTTAAAGAATTGTTCAGTGCCAAATTCGTGTACGTCGTACGTCATTTACGTGAGTAGTGACAAACAAGAGGATTTTCGGACGACTGCCATTAAGAAGCTGTTGCCTGTGCCGGCTGCTACAGGCATTGGGCAGCGACCGCAGGCCAGCAGCAGCTCACTGGTGTGCTTCAAGTGTGGCACGCCGGGCCACATCGCCAGTCACTGCACTGCATAGCAGGCCAGCGCTGGTCCAGTGCTGCTGTACTGGTGGAAAAGCGAGTCGACCTTTTCATCGTCAAGCCGGAATATGAAAGTACTTTGGTGAGTCGTTTTCATTTTGTTATGACTCTGGAGCAGAGTGCCAATTCTGTTTAGTCTGCCTAAGAGTGAGCATATTTATCCAATCGTTACTATAACTGGTGTAGTTCAAGGTTCAGTAAATGGTAATTCGAAGATTTTAGCCTGTGTGAGAAAGATCCCCGATCACAAAGTTCCTCAGGAATTAGATGTCATAGTTGATGACAGTGATAGTGAAACCCAATCTGATTAAGAAAGGCTTGTACACTCATACTCAAAACTGTTCGACCGCACCTCATGAGTAACATGATGGTGATGGGTCTGTTATGAGTTAGACCGCACCTCGTGAGTAACACGTGGCGATGGGTCTGTTAGACCGCACCTCATGAGTAACATGATGGCGATGGGTCTGTAGGGAATCGTTGGTGCGATTTCTGTCTGTGATGGTGCACAGAGCGCTTATGAAAGTTTTATGAGTTGAGTTTGCATTGCCAAGAGTTATGGTAAAGAGAACCAGAATTTATTGTTAGAATTCCTGTGTTGTAACTTTTTTATCGGACCTTTTCTAATGTTGATCGGACCTTTTGCAATGAGAGAGCAGGCATCGCGCAATATAGTTGAAAGTTCCAATTATGACAGACTGCGAAAAGTAACTGACGTTGACATGCACGTAGGTGACAATGACGAGACTAGCCATGGCGAAAATGATAACGCTGACGAGACTAGTTAAGTATCAAGTAGTCCACTTAACATTTTGAGTACCAGCATAGTAAGAGTTTTCTTATAATCTCATTTTCTAAACTAAACTATGATGATTTTAATTGTTTTGATTTTAATGGATTCACTGTTTACAAGTACAATGCTTTCGATGGACTGAAAGCATACCCGATGAATTGGGTATTGTTGTGGCCGCATCAGAAGCGCCGGAGCATGTAAGAGGTGCACGTTGACTGCTTTTTATGTGCAGTACACTCTTTGCGAGGAGTAGCACTTACGCGGCTGAGATGGTTAGCTTCTGACGATGGGTTCACATTTAACGTTATGACTTGCCGATGGACTGGCAATTGAGTTTTGCTCGTGTAGAGACTCGTGTAGAGACACGCGTAGAGTCTCGCGTAGAGACACGCGTAGAGACACGCGTAGTGTGACGCGTAGTGACGTGTAGCGACGCGTAGTGACGCTTAGATTGACGTGTAGAGTGACAGTCTAATTTTCTGACGAGTTTATTATTCGAACGTCAGATACACTTTCCTATCATTAAATTGTGAAAGCCAGTATGAGTATGCTCACGAACTCACGAATCACGTTCAATTGAAGAAAATACCGGTAGGGAAGTGCTTCCACACATTTTGATAACGATCATCTTTAAAAACTGAAAGCTTTGAATTATTAGAGTGCCTAAAATATGTACAGGGTAGGCTAAGAAAGATGCCAGTGGGTCTCGTACCAGTCTATGTTGATAAGGATTTTGATGATGTTGAGCAAGCTTATGCGGTAGCAGCCTGTGTGGCAACCTGAGCCTATATGGCACTTGTAAGCCTGTGTGGCACCTGTAGGGCGGGGAGCTTTAATGGTGTGCATACGTAGAGTAAACGTAGTGCATACGTAGTGTAAACGTAGTGTAAACGTAGTGCATACGTAGTGCGTGCGCAGTGGATGCGTAGTGTAGACGTAGTGCATACGTAGTGCGTGCGTAGTGGATGTGTAGTGTATGAGATACATACGTAGTCCATGCGTAGCTTGCGTAGTGTGTGCGTTGCATACGTAGTCCATGCGTAGCTTGCTTAGTGTAAGCGTTACATGCGTAGTGCGTGCGTTACATGCGTAGTGTGTGCGTTACATGCGTAGTGTGTGCGTTGCATACGTTGTGTACCACTGTTTTAGTACCCTTTCGGTTATAGTAGTGTGAATGACCGTACTAGTAGTTATTACGTAGTCGTGATCCGTGGGGCGCGATGCGTGTTTAGCTCTGGCGGAAGTCGGGGTCTAGAAAGACCGTAGTGTGTAGTCACTGGGTGATGCACATGGCAGATCCATTTGATGGATGTGAGAGCAATGCGATTGCTGGTCGGCTGGAGTGCCGTGGCGTTAGAGGTTTTACTTGAAGGTTTCTGTAAGCTTGGCAGTTTTTAAAGCAGTAGAGTTTTAAAGGTTGATTCGAACGACTATGGTACATGGCCCATGGGTTGATCTTGTAGGGTCAGGAGTTGACCGGACCAAGAAAATTGAAAGCTAAAGGAACGATACTTGTTCGGCCTAGCTAAGTCCGGTCCAGTTTAACTGAAGGGACACACCTGAAGGGCAAAAAAAAGAATTGCCGGACCAGGGGGTTGATCTTGTAGGGTCAGAAGTTGACCGGACCATGAAAATTGAAAGCTAAAGGAACGATACTTGTTCGGCCTAGCTAAGTTCGGTCCAGTTTATCTGAAGGGACACACCTGAAGGGCAAAAAGAGAATTGCCGGACCAGGGGGTTGATCTATTTTAGAGTATTCCCAATTTAACCGTGTTTGAATTAGTCGACTGTCTCGTTGGTCTAGTGGTCGCAAGTGTGTCTGAAGGTTCTGGGTTCGATTCCCGGGTCTGGCAAAGTGTTATTGGGTTTTTCCATCGGGAATTTCTCAGTAACAGCCATGGAGTTTGGATTTGTGCCCAGTTGAGGGCAATAGGCTGAGACCCGATGAATCTAGAGTTTGGTCAGGAGTGACCGAGTGGAACAAAATTCTGTCGTGGACTATTTGTTTGCAGGGTTACCATCACACGAGGACGTGTGAAGGCAGGATGGCCGTGTCGGATATGGTCATGAGTACGGACGGGCGAACGTATCGAAAGCGCGCCAGTGATGACATCACGCGACCTACTTACTACAGTCTACCCCACCATGGCGGCTTCTACAGAGTCCTGATGTTAACAACACGCGGAGAGGCGGACATTCTATGTCTGATCGCAGCGGAGTTAAGAAGTCTTGAAACTGTACCCGAATCATTGTGCCCAGTGTTAATGTGTCAAAGTGTTGAAAAGAGTAACCATGGAGTTTCTTGCCGGTTCTTCTCCATGGAAACTACCACGCCGAACCGTGCAATGTGAAATAAAATAGTGTATCGCATCCAGTGTGTTTTTATTAGCACGAAACCCGTCTTCTGCCCACATAAGCTCGAGCCTAATGAAATAAAGTCCTGACAATCCCGACATATTTATTTATTTATTTATTTATTTATTTATTTATTTATTTATAACAATCTTACCTACACTATCATTACAGATCTATTATCCAATGCGACAGAGTGGCCTTACTAACTAAATCCTAAATCTACACCTTATACCTAGTTAAAAAAATATCTTAATCTAAATAACTTATTACATATAGTGTAACTTTTGCGAATTCACTCGTTGCATCGGCACATCCTCAACCTTGTACTGATAACTCAACAGAGTTCGCGCGCGAGTGAACGACATCACCGAACATTTTGCAACATTAAAATGCAGTTTGTTGTCATTGCTCCATTCGACCACTCTGTCAATGTCCTCCTGTAGGCGTTCACAATCCGAGTGATCCCGAACCTCGAGCAGCAATTTCAGGTCATCCGTAAACAATAAACAGGTCCCATGTCTGACGACTTCCGGCAAGTCATTTATCATTACAATAAACTCGAGAGGCCCTACATTGCTGCCCTGGCTCACGCCCGATCTCGTGTAATACGGCTGAGATACACAGCCATTGTAGTCGACATATTGCTGGCGATCCTTCATATAGCTAGCGAAGAACTGTATCAGAGGTAGTGTACATCCAATTTTCACGAGCTTCCTTAACAAGATGTCATTATCCACCGTATCGAACGCCTTTTTAAAATCGAAGTACCTACGCAGCATCTACCTGTACCCCCGAGTCTACTGCCGGCACCACCTGTACCATAAAGTTAATAAGGTTTGTAGCAGTGCTGCGTCCAGGTCGGAACCCATGTTGCGCATCTGACAGACGCGCACGCATTTGTTCCTGAACGGAGCGCTGAATAGCCGACTCGAGTACTTTAGCAGGCGTGGAGAGTACAGCCACCGGTCTATAATTACAGGTATCTGAACTTGGTTTTCCTTTAGGAACCGGAACAACGCGCGTGATCTTCCACCTTTGAGGGAACGTGGCTTGTTGTAAACATGCATTAAAAATGTGAAGTAATGGCTCCGCCAGTACCCTCCCGCAGTCTCGGAACAGAAACGCTGGTATCCCGTCTGGGCCAGACGAACGTTTTGGCTTGAGACTCCCAAGCGCCTGCCGAACTTCCGCGAGACTCAGCGTCTCAATGTGTACCCGTGCACTGGTCGCGCCGACCTCCAACGCCGCCGCGCACGCGTCCAGTTTGGGTGGCTCCTTGCTGTACACAGACTCAAAAAACAGCACAGCACACTCATCATCTGTTAGATGTTGACCTTCTTTTATGATACTCTGCTTATTTAGTGTTTTTCTTTTCGATCTTATATACTGCCAAAACGATTTCGGATCCTTTACAAATTGATACTGAATTTTATTTTTATGTTGTAGGTATATGCGCAGTTTCTATTAACTTTTTAATACGAGTTCTACATTCCGCAAATTTGTGATAATCATTATCCAACTTAGTTTTTTTGATTTTTTTGTGAAGTGTGGCTTTAATTTGTATATTTTTTATTATATCTCTCGTGTACCATACTGGGTATACATACCGCGAATTTCCACTACTAAGCTTTTTTCGGGGTACGCACCCATTAATAGTACAATTAATATTATCATAAAAGAAGTTAAACATTTCTTCTAAATCATGCATTCCGTACATCATACTCCAGTCAATGGAAAGAATCCTAGAATATAACAGTTGAAAATCAGCCCTATTTCAATTCCACTGTGGTCTAATATGGTGTGCACTAGAATCGCGGGCGACGGCGGGGGACGTCGTCGGGGGGGCGGCGGGGCGCACGCTAACCGCTAGCGGCGGGTGGTGCGCGTCGACCGGCACCAGCGCCTCATCCGCCGCCACCACTGTCACCGCTAATGCCCGCACTCAGAACCAAATCCAACTGACGACCTAAATGGTTGGGTACTGTGTTACTTTGAGTGAACTCGCAATATGATAGAAAACATTCGAAATAATTACTAATATTAGCAGGACAAGAATACAAATCACCAATTACAATAACTTCTCCATGTACCTAACACAGAATTTTTCTATTATTCTAAATAACAACATGTAATCATTTTCCGAACTACCTGGCGGAATGTAGACAACACAACACACAAACAAAAAACGTTTATTTAGATGTACCGTTGCACAAACCATTTCGAACACACGTGTCTATCGACGCGTCCAAGATAGGTAGTTGTCGCAGCTCGAACCGGTGTGTGGCCACAAGAAGCGCGCCACCTTGCTTTCGACCATCCGCTCGATCACATCGTAATATATTATACCCGGGTGGAACAATTTCCGCGCCTTGTATGGATTCACTGCAGCCAGACTCAGTATAATAGCGAATAAGTCCGAGGCGGATGCCAATAAATTGTTTCTGAAGTAGTCTAGCTTAGTTTGAAGACCCCTAATATTTTGGTAATATATTTCAATTACACTATTACATATGGAGCGGGCTGTTGGGCTGTTTACGAAACCAAATCCATTCATTGAATTCAGCGTTTAGTGGCCATACTTCCGCATTATTCAGCAAGGTATAGTGCTTTTCGGATACACCTATACTAAAAGACGAGTAATCTCGTGCTGTCTTATGTTTGATCTTCTCAATTTTCATAGGTGCTTCAGGGCCACAAAGATTCTTTTATGTACTCAGTCATAGCTTGTAACAAATCTACTTGATCCTATTAAAATAAAGGAATAAGCAGACTTGTTCAATTAAAATTTAATAAGGGGAAAGATATAAAATACAGCTGGTTATATAAAACCTACCTAGCACGCACTCTCTATAGTTTTAAAGTTCACGCACTTAGATGGACAAGAATGAGTTCACCTTTGAAGGAACGGAAACAGGCGTCAGGGTAGCAGGTCAATACCAGTGAAACGTTGAGGATCACCTTCAGGAAACCTCAGCTGGAAGGGCGTCGTGCAGATAGAGTCCAACAGGTCAGCTCTGTAGTAGGGCAGCGTAGATTTCAGGGCCAGAATCAATGATGTTATATATAATACTGAGGTAGATACGTTTTACCGACGTCAGCGTGGCAATGCAAACACAAGCTGTCCAGCTTGTGTGACTTCAGTCTGTCCTGCGCACGTCCTGCGTCTGGTCGCGACGCGAACTGACGTTTAACGGGAGTTTGCTATAGGAAATTAAACAAATACGGCAGTTGTGTGTTCAGAAAGTGCAATACTTATACTGGGCCGGCTGTAAAAATCAAGAAGGATGTGTCTTTTCATTTGTAAGTACTGTTTATTCTATTTAAAATGGAAAATCATAAATTTAATTTTACTCAAAAATGACTGCCGCGCTGTTGCCGCTTTGTCACCTACACGAAAGAGACAAGTAGCGTGTTGCATTTATGAGTGATAGAGAAAACGAGATAATGGCGCGCGGTGTTGTCAGTTCGAACGACGCTAGAGGATGTTGGGGTGATATGGCCATATGGGGCCTGGCCTAATATATTATTCGAATATCACATATTATTTTTCACCACTGGTGTCCAATATTATCCATAGTAGACCTCAGATTAAAGAAATAGGCAGATAGAACATGCGCGACAAACAAGGTGGCTCCGGTTTTTATTTATGTGTGCGCGGCAGACAAGAGGCGCCGTGTAGGGACACGCGCGTCTGTGTGCGTTTACGCTTGCCAGATATTGAGAAATACTCCCATATTTTTGTTCAGTTAAATTGTTCCCAAATATTGTACTACTATTTTTTTAAATTGGAAACGCGATTTTGCTATATGGTTATACCCAGATAGCAAAAGCGTGTAGTATTTGAACAGAACAATAATAAGAGCATAAAAATTAAATATGCGTAATTATTAACTATTTAATTAATTTATATCAGACAAGATAACACTTTATAACGCTTTTTGGTAATTTGTTTAATAAACTATTTAAGCAAATGTATTTACCTAAACTTTTAACCTAACCTTTAAAATGTAGCATGTCACATGGCAAAGGCTAATTGTTGCAATTAAACACTAAAAGTAATAATAAAATACTTCATAAACCCCAATAAGTCTTGAAATATTAAAATTTTAAAGCGCAGTACACCGCGCGCGGAAAGAAAAGTAAACGTACATCAAATAATAAAATAATCCAGCGGCGCGAGCGCGGCATATCCTTACAAGTCCCAAATAGTTTAAAGGCATGCTCTCCGTCCCTCTTTCTCACGCAAAAATACGAATACAGCCCCGCGCGCGGGGGTGCCCTCCCGAGACCCGAAGTCTTTACGACCCGGACGGAACTAACTAGTGACCTCGTGTCATTACAACTGCGCAGGTGTATTGACGCATTTCATCGATTTGTCCCGTGACGTGATCGGCGCTCGCGCCACTCGTAGTGATAATTTGGATCGCAGTGTTAGTGGACTGTTACTGCGATGTAGTATAAGTCAGCTGTTGTGAGGTTTTAAATACTGCATACTAATATGCATTAATAATTTAATAATGTTTTTGAGTTGCGTAGTACAATTTAGTATCGTTAGTAATGCCGGAGGTTAAAATATTCGTCATGAAATTAAATGCACCCTTTAGATACAATATTTCCTTATACGCAATTACGTATGTATAAATTAATCGATATTTTTTATGCACAATAATGTGTATTGTGCATAAAAATATCGATTATTTTTTTTCCCCTAATTCAGGGTAATTTTCCCGTCATAAACTAGCAACACAGACGACTTACTGTTGAGGTTTTGTGTTTCAAGTGAGCCGAAAATATTTGATGGAAAATAAATACCAAAACAATAAAAATAACAAGAGTTACCTGTGGAAAGATATTCCATCTTGTTTTCTTAGTTTTTGTGAACAACTTTTGCAGTGTTTAAACACACAAGACGGCATGTTTTGACCTAAAATGACAAATCACTAGTGACGTGTGAGCGAGACGATGCGTAGCTTGGTACTGTCGCGAGTTTGTATTTGCTTTTGATTTTGTATTTGTTTTGGTGGAACCACTCGCGTGTTCTGAGCGTTCCATCTGCCTATTTCTTTAATCTGAGTAGTAGACAATGATATTCTAATAAACAGATATGTTATACACCTACAAAACCACCGAAAAAAGTGTTTCGCGCAGCATTTTTTTTTTTTTTTTTACGAAATGGCATCTCGCAGTTCAACCTAGAGAGGTTGTCGTCTGCTTAACCGGACAATCCTGTGGGTACCTTAAGTGTAAGGCCTCCAGCCAGGGCATAAAACTTACAAACTAAACGACTACACGCTAAGGGCAACCCCTGCGGGGTACGGGCCTCGGCTTAGGGCGTCGCTGGGAGAGGACAGCAAGGGGACAGGCTGGATCTGAGTGGTGTCATTAATTAGGGACTGATTTTGAACAACAGGTGCAGCAACGTGGGCTGGCACGAGCAAGGGACGGGGAGGGTTCGTATCGGGGCGTCGCGACGGGCCTCGACGGCGAGGACGGAATGACGGCTGTTTGCGTCTGTGCTTTCTAAGCGTGCTAGTTTCCTTCCTGCTCTCCTGGAGGAGGGTAATAGCGTCATCGGGATCGACTAAAGTATGCCTTGGGCGGCGGATCTGACTAATTCGCGAGGGTTCGTAACGGGCGGCCGCTGCGATCAGGGGGTTACGGTGTTTAATAGCAAAATCGAAGAAGCGCTTGGATAGGCGCTTCATGAACTGAGCTAACGTGGGGATTTTAAGATCTAAATGTAAACGGTCATTACGGACGTAATAGGGGGCTCCCGTGACTTTACGTAAGAATCGGTTCTGAAGGACCTGCATCCTATGGAGATATCTAGGCTTGGCGTGGGCGTACACGACACAAGCGTAAGTCATGATGGGACGGATCACGGCGGTATAGAGACGCAATTTGCACCTGAGAGACAATTTGCTCTTTTCCGTAAGTAAGTAATGGAGTCTACCCATCGCGAAAGCAGCTCGGTCGCGAGCTGCTTTGATATGTGGCCCGAAGGTCAGATGGTTGTCGAGAATGACTCCTGAGTATTTGGCTTGCTTCTCCCAGGGGATTGGCTTGCCGTACATAGTGATTGGATTGGGGGTAGTGACATTAGTACGCGATCTTGAAAAAAGAACAGCCTGACTCTTATCGGGGTTAACCTCGATTCTCCATTTTCTAAACCAAGCGCCTAAGACGTTGGCTGAGGTTTGGAGGGTTTTGGCGATTGCGTTTTTACAGCGACCGGTGTAGTAGATGGCCGTGTCGTCCGCGAACAGGGCTAACTGAGCTTTTTTGCTCTTGGGAATGTCACTAGTGAACAACGTGAATGCGAGCGGAGAGATGACGGAGCCCTGGGGGACTCCAGCGCGAATAGGGTGAGGAGCAGAGAGCGATTTTCCAATGCGGTATCGGAACGTGCGATTCGACAAAAAGTCTCGCAAGATGAGCACGAGACGGTCCGGCACTCCCAGTTGATACAACTTATATAATAAGCCGTTGTGCCAGACTTTGTCGAAAGCTTTCGCTATGTCGAAGAACAACGCACCCGTCATCGACGAACGCTGGAAGCCAGCGCTCAGGTGTTCGACGATGCGATGGGTTTGTTGAATACAAGAGTGTTCGGTCCTGAAGCCGAACTGTTCGTTGGGAATGAGGCTCTTAGCTTCGGCGAAATCTTTGAGGCGCTTGTAAATAAGTCTCTCATAGATTTTTCCGAGTGCTTTCAGGAGACTGATAGGACGGTAGCTCGCGGGGTCCGTCTTGGGTTTACCGGGTTTGGGAATTCCGATAACAGTGGCCTCTTTCCATACTTGGGGGAAGAAGTTGTTACTTAGGGCGCCATTGAAGATGGCTGCCAATAAGACTATTAACTGACCGGGGAGAAGTTTGAGCACCTTGTTAGTGATTCCGTCGGAGCCGGGTGCTTTACGCGGTTTAAGCCCTATAATGATGTCGTACACTTCGTCTGGGGTGACTTCAGGTATGTTTCGCGCAGCAGCGGCACCACACCTTTTTATCCATTCTACATTTCACTTCAAGTCAAAACGACACAAAAGGGATAGCTGGATAAAACCAATAAGAAAAAAAGAGAGATAGTGTTGTTCTATGTCTGGACTCTAGAGTTCACGCGTCGTTGTCGTATTCACGACAAAAATGCATTTCCCATTTCTTTCTTTTTTATCCTCCAAATATCAGAATATTAAGAAAAAAAAATATAAAAAAATAAATCGAAGTATATTGCGTAGTTACATGTGGTATGAGATCCCTTGTGTTTTATTTACTTTGGTATCTTTTATTTACTTTGGTATCATAATTGGTACACTTTCTGAACACGCACGATGGCATTTTTACAATTTTTATCTAAATTCGTAGCAGCGTAACGCTCGTCGCCATGCGTGTTGCAGACTAAAGGCTATACGGCCCAATTGGGCCGTTTTCGAGTCTTCACGATTGTGCGCTCACAACATAACTGTTTACTAGAATATCATTGTTATTAGATAAATATAACATTTGCCTTTCATCATTAACTTCTATTTTGTTTTAGATTTCATAAAGACGGATTAATTAAAGAAAAATGGGTACAAGTAGTTAGAACCCAAAGACGAGAAGATGCCAACAACATACTCAACTATTTGTTCTCAACTTTAGTGATAGTGAAGTGATAGTGAAACAAAAAAAAAACAAACAATATTATTATTTGTAAATAAACATTTTTAGATTGAATATTTACTGTTTATTTTCTTCATGCTGCCTGATAGGTACCCATTTTTCCCCATTTCACTCTATCTAGCTGCTGTCATAGACTGACATTGGCCGTCACCCAGCTAGCCGCTCATGTAAAATATCGCCATGATTTTATTTCTTTATAATCAGTATGACGTCTCTATTGGTAAAATCTCATTGGCCAGAATAGCTCTGCGTCAGGATATCTTTGCGAGACAAGTGGAAAGTCAGCCACGTAGCTATCTTCCGAAGATCGGGAGTAATAGTCCCAGGTGAATCTTTAGCTGGATCCCCTGGTAGTTTAAATAACTGTCAGTGTAAACCAAGCGGTTATCTGATGGGGTTTTCCTCAGATCCAAGAGAAGTCTTTTCAGCCGTCCGTCAGCTCGTTTCTTCAAAGTAGTCTTCCTTTTTCAAATATTATTTTTCTTAGTGTGGCCATCATCTTATCTGACAAGTGTAGTCGGCCAGGACATATCCATGAGTGCGTAAAGAATTTTATAATATAATTTAATATTAAGTTATTTAGTACACAATCGTAATAATCTACAAAATATAATCGCTAAACACATATTGATAAAAATAATTTAAATTTTACAAACCAAAAAGTAAATATCATAGACTAAGCAGAAACTGAGAGTTTGACAATTTGACGTTTGACGTAAATGTCACAACATGAAAATTATAAGTTAATATTATTTTTATTTCAGATATTTTTAAGTAAATGAATCGTATTTAGATCGATTTGCTGAGTGTAGAAATATAAACAAATAAAAAGGATGATAAATAGTATTATGAATGGTGAATATGAAGCGTAAGTACAGCATAATACTATAAGCTTCTTGTGTGGTTTCCGGATGCAAGCGCCATACATGTAGATATTTCATTCTTTCCATAGCCACTATTCCTTTAATTTCCGTATTTCTTCCAATAGTCACATTTTTTGACAGACGGTTAGTTTTTTTATATTGTACAGTAGTCCAGCCAGTTTCTTCTTCCCCCTCCGACTGTTCAATAACGTCTGGGGCGCCAGTATAATTCGCCTGTGTTTCAAGTACCGTAGTAGCAGATTTCGTGGCCCCACACTTGTTTACATTCTGGATTTCGGCGGTTGGTTGATTATGCGTATTGTTATTTTTTTAGGTTTTTTGGATTTATTTTGACCAACGGCTTCAGCCAATGTAGATTGAGAGCTAGTGGATGCTTCTTTCGGTGGTGGGACGATGCTGGATGATGTCTGAGATTGGATATTGCGAGCCAATTGAAGGTTGACTTTTTCTTCTATCACCGTCATTATTTTAACTAATTTGTCAAGATCTTTTTTTGTTTGCGTATATTGATCTTGCATGAGCGTAATCGCATTTGCCTGAGAGTCCAAGCGGGCCATAATGTCAAATCGAAACTGCCTAAGTTCATCCAGCAACGCGGAATCCACGTCGCTTGAAATTGTAGGTGAGCATTGGACCCGGGTTCCTCGCTGGGAGTTCACATTATCAGGTGTTATGGTTGTGTGTAGTCTGGTGGAATCCCCTCTGACTGGCGTATCTATATTTCCGCGCTTCGGATTTAAGCAAACACACTCTGGACATACCCATTTCTCCTTATATGCTAGGGTAAATGTTTTAAAAGCCTCTAGGTTAATTTTGAGACAATTTAAATCATAAGCTGTCATGTATTTTTCCTTTGAGCATTCCATAAAGAAGTTCTCTGTTATAGTTGAACTGCAAGCGCCGCACTTTTTCTCCATTATTTTTGAATTATTATTGATCAGAAATCAAAAATTACGTGGATGTGTGAGTGTAACGCCAAGCGCTCCACGTTTTGCAGACGTGCGACAAGGACGAATTATTTGTCGCGCGCAGCCTGTCTCTTTCTCCCGAGGAGGTGAAGAGCTTACCTCAGCCACAGTAGTATTATGATACAGTATTCCGACTTCATAGAAACGGACGAAACGCGAGCTATACCTACGCGCCTCGATCTAAGGGTGCACTTGGGGCGCAGACAGTCACGGCTGTACCGCAGTGTCGAACGGACGGTGTGTTGTTTTTTTAACAATAACCGCGCGATTTTTTCTCTAAAAATCAGTTAATATGACGAGTAGGAAATATTGTGCTGTTTTTGGTTGTATGAATTCGTCAATAACGCATCCAGACATAAGTTTTTTTAAATTACCTGGAAACTCTGAAAAGTAAGACTATAAAATAATTTTACTTACTAGTAGGTAGGTACATAATGTGTGTCTTTTTAATGGATAAGTATTTCCTTTTATCTCACGAAAAAAAAGGTGTTTGGATTAATAAATAAAGCGAATAGAGTAACGGAAAGTTATTGAGACGAGTGAAATAGGTAGTTATATGCGGTTCTGAATGAATCATGATACGGTAGGTACCTACCTATTTACGCTTGTGTTAAAACTTCGGTGCCTATACTTTAAAATTTAACAATAAAGCATTTCGTACGACTCAGTCGAGGCGCAAATATTTTTCGGTCGCAAATTTATAAGCCCGATTTGTTTTTCGAACAAAAACATGTTTTTTTAATTAAATCTACCAATAAAAAAACAACACGCATTTTTATTGAACACTTCCTATTCAATATACAAAGTATTTAATTTATTTATATAAAAAGGATATTTACAATCACAAAACTAAATAGAAACAGAAAGTAGGCAAATGTAATTAAAATGCTGGAGACGGGCAGCCCTAACGCATGTTTACGTACCGCGCGGCTGTAGGCATTTATTTCTATCATGCGGCCGAGTTACACTACTGTATCATAATATTACCGTGCCTCAGCCTTGCTATAGCGCGCACAATATTGCACTCGCGAATAAAATCAGCGTAAAAAGTTCACTCCACTTTGGTACTTAGTTTATTAGTTGTACGACAACAATACGATTCAAATTTCCATGAATTAACACACCACTTTTTTAGGGTTCCGTACCCAAAGGGTAAAAACGGAACCCTATTACTAAGACTTCGCTGTCTGTCCGTCTGTCCGTCTGTCTGTCTGTCCGTCTGTCCGTCTGTCTGTCACCAGGCTGTATCTCATGAACCGTGACAGCTAGACAGTTGAAATTTTCACAGATGATGTATTTCTGTTGCCGCTATAACAACAAATACTAAAAACAGAATAAAACTAATATTTAAGGGGGGCTCCCATACAACAAACGTGATTTTTTTGCCGTTTTGTCTAATGTATAGATAATGGTACGGAACCCTTCGTGCGCGAGTCCGACTCGCACTTGGCCGGTTTTTTAGGTAAAATACGAATAAATTGCGAATAATGCGTCCGCACTCGACCGCGTCCGCGGCTATCTTTTCTACGTACGTAAATGAATAACAAATAACAACTTTCAGCTGGGGTATGAAAACCGTGTAAACTAGTGTAAACCGCGTAATTTATTAATCGTTTTCCTGAAAACAGAAGGCCCTGAACTTGTCATAAACAAAATAAGTTTTGAAAACATTATTATTGTATTTTGTTTGTTTCGATATTTATGAATCTGACTTCCATTACCTACTCCTATTAATATAAACCGTTAGTTACAAATAATCATTCAACAGAATATATGAAGTATTGATAATTTGATACTGTATTGCAAATGCGGTAAATATTTTTTTGTGAAAAAGTTCCATAAGTTAACAGAGATTTTATTAGTTAGAAGTATCAAGTCCAGATGAAGATGAAAAGTATATGTGATAATTATTTTAACCGCTAGCTGTTTGTGAAGAGTTTAGGATAGCCAGTACACGTACAGAAAATCATTAAAGATACCTACATTGTTCCTTTGCGCGCCAAAGTTGACGCTTTCCTAATAGGCTTAAACTTCAAAGGGGCGTGGCTCGGCGCCTCCACATAATTTAAGCGAAAAAAAAATTAACTGATCAGGCGGAAAAGACCTGGACTGTACCTACTCTGTTACGTTGTTCTAAGATCTAAACTAACATGTTTATTATATGGCAATAGGCTAATAGGTGTTTGAAAGTAGTCTAGTCTAAGTAATAGAGTCTCGCAAGTCTTGCGAGACTGTTGCTGCAAGACCAAGACCAAGACTGGCTAAGGTCTCGTCTTGGTCTCGCATTTGGGCAACACTAGTCTGCACCGATCCTTCGCTAGCGCCGCCTCTGCAATGCCCTCGCAGTCTTCGCGAGGGTCGCGTCTATCCACGATAAACAATGTAAAATCTAAACAGCTTATCGTTAAATTAATATATTATTATAATCCTGTACATTTATCTGATAAGATTTCCTCTTGCTTGGCTGCGACGAGCGTTGGTTCACTTCTCCGGGGCACATGGCCTGAGGCGCCGCGTGATCTTACTGAAAGTAACAATCGGGAATAATAAATAGCTAGCCATGGCGGATGACCGGAGGGACAGTAAAGCCAGCAAGGCTGAGGATCCGGGGAACAGGAAGGGCAGCACGTTCGACGACCGCAAGGGCAGCGTGTTCGAGAGGCCGCTGGACCTCGACGATGTGCTCGTGAACGAGCTGGGCCAGTTCGGCCGCTACCAGATGGTGAACCTGCTGCTCGTGTCCGTGCCCATCATCATGTCGGCGTTCATGAGCGAGTACATCTTCTCTGCCGCCGCCATTCCGCACAGGTACGACTTATGGTACTTAGTAAGAAATCATGACGGTGCGGTTGAATCCCCGGAACAAATATAAATTTGTAAGATATGAGATATGTCGTTCAAAGTGCTTTGAAACAGCAAATATTGATTAATGGTCATTACTTCTCTTACCTGACTGCGGCGAAGCCCGAAAGCAGGGTTATTTCATGATACGTTACTAGATGAATTTTAAGTTGTTAGAATAGTTCTTTGTAAAATACTTTTCACTTCTCATGCTCTGAAAGTGCTTGTTTGTGCAGGATATAGGCTCGATCGTATCGAATTTTGTGCACAAGAGCATTAACGTAGCTACTCATAAATGTATCTATATTAAGGCAAAGAAAATGAGCCATACAGCCAAACGCAATAAGAAGTTCATAGATAGAATTTGTTATTTTATTATTATGTTTTTTTGTTATTTGTTTTACTTTAATTTATTAGCCTTATGTGTTTTTTATGACATAAAAGATATAAAAAAAATAATTCAAGTACCTACGGTAGGTTATTTAATTAGGTAATTTAAGAAAATTATAATTACAAAATTAATTTAATAGTAGGTTGTATACGTATAGATCTGCAGCCCAATCCTAATATCAATATCGTAAGATTTCAAAAAAATAAAGCGGCGGGAAACAGCTCTTGTTTTTTCGTGTGGTTATTAATTTCTTCAATTTATACTACTGTTTTATTTCCTCGCAATCGAAGTGAAAAGCAGAGTTTATAACTCGTCCACAAAACCATTTTATCCTCGACATTACTATCAGCCCTCGCTTTCGGCTCGGGCTGCTAAAAGTCTCGGACAGAAATGGTTCGTTTTGTGCACTTGTTGTAAAATCTACTATTTCCGTCTACAGATGCCAAATTCCCGAATGTGGGGAAACCACCAAGAGCGAGGTGTTCGACCCGCAATGGATCACCAACGCGATCCCGGCGGCAGACAACGCGAACGGCTTCGTATCCTGCTCCCGGTACCAGGCGACCGGCAATGGCACTGGCACCCTAGACTACTGCCCAGCTAACATCTTCAATCAACAAGAACAGGACTGTGATGGCTTCGTCTACGCTAGACAAAACACAGTCGTCTTTGATGTGAGTATTACATCCATACCTATATGTATACTATGTCTGTACGATGACGAAAGTTCCTCTGTAACCTAAATTATATTTCATTTACAGTTCGACCTGGGTTGTCAAGATTGGCTTCGAGTTTTAGCTGGTACTCTTAGCAGCGTGGGTACCTTGCTGGTACTGCCTATTGCTGGTTATGTCTCTGATACATTTGGAAGACGTGTCGCTCTGGTCATCAGCGTCACCAACCTGGCCATCTTCGGTATCATCAGAGCTTTCTCCGTCAACTACCCCATGTACTTGGCCTTCCAGTTACTGCAAACCACATTTGGTGCCGGAACCTTCAGTTCTTCTTACATTTTTGGTAAGCATGTCTTGTTTAGCATGAAAACACACTCGTTTATTATACACATGCATTTTGTTGTTAATCTAAAACTTTATGTGGTTCATACCATTAAGTTGACAATCTTGTCCATATTCCAGCTACTGAGTTCGTCGGGCCAAAGTACCGCGTGTTGACCAGCGCTACATGCACGTCCATGTTCGCCGTCGGCCAGGTCATCCTTGGTGGAATGGCCTGGCTCATCGAGCCCTGGAGATACATGATCTTAGCTATTCACATCCCCTGCTTCCTTATCATCGCCTACTACTGGATCCTTTCCGAGAGCGTCAGGTGGCTGCTGTCGCAGAAGAAGTACGACCAAGCAAAGACTGTGCTGCTTCGAGTGGCCAAGCGGAACAGGACACAGATCAGTGAGAAGTCTATGAATGCGCTATGTAACCCACCACAGCCGGTTAAGGTCAGTATCGAGATGTATTTTATATAAGATACCTTCAGTACAAAGTTGAATTTAGTTTACACGTCTGTTTTTAAATATTTGAAAAGCAAGCAAGGTCACGACAACTTTTTGTTTAGGTGGTAGACGACGCCGATGTGCCTAACCTGTTCACTGCCATCTTCCGTTCGCGCGTATTATTGCGCCGTATCTGCACCACTCCCATCTGGTGGATCACCACCACCTTCGTGTACTACGGGCTCTCCATTAACGCCACCAGCCTGTCAGATACTATGCACCTGAACTACATCCTGACCTGCGCCATCGAGATCCCTGGCTTCTACACCGCTGTGCTCATCCTCGACAGGATTGGCAGGAAGCCCACTCTCTCTGGAGGGTACCTATTCAGCGCTGTCTGCAACATCGCCTTCGCTTTTATTCCGGATGGTAAGTCTCATTTTTTTTATCGCCTCCTCATGTTATGATGTTAGCCAGATTTTACCCGAAGACAGCAAAGCCAAGATTTTATGTTTACTATCTATCATCTGCATTTCACAAATAGTGCATTGTCCTAATGAACAAACCAAAAATTCGTTTATTTTCCTTATTTTAATATCAATTATTGACGCCTGGGGTAGAACTTTTAATTCCTGAGAGAATCGGTCTTTAGTTTTTCTTGCTTTGTATTTATCAAGTTTTTCATCAAGACCTGAATAAAAGATAAACTTGGCATTGTATGGCAATCATTTAAATTTTGAAATTATCTATAATGGCAACAGTATTTACAAAACAATTAACATTATCGCACAATTTAATCTAAATGAACTGATAAATGCGTCAATAGTACTCAATAATCATGGGTCTATCTATGATCAATGTAAAGCCTTATTATCATAATCTGTGGTGATGGTATATCGTACAGTGTTATCATTCACGATTATTTGAAACGTTAATCTTTAAATTACGAGATAGTTAGTACCTAAATACTAAAATTCCTTAATGCTCACGTGCGCATTTATGAATAACTAGCTGACGTCCCGCGGTTTTACCCGCGTAGTTCCCGTTCCCGTGGGAGTACGCGGATAAAATATAGCTTATGTTACTCAGGGTGGATGTAGCTTTCTAATGGCGAAAGAATTTTTGAAATCGGTTCATTACTTCCGGAGCTTACCCCCTACAAACAAACTAACAAACATACAAACAAATGTTACCTCTTTATAATATTAGTATAGACAAAGCATCGTTAATCTTTCAAATGGCGGTATATTCTAAATACCCTGATTTAAAAAGAAGGTATTATTGAATGTGCAATTAAAGTATGAACACTGTCGGGGGATTAAAACCGCATTGCGCTTTTTACAAATAACACCTTTTCAAAATAGCTGATTACGTCAACCGATTATCGATAATCTTGAAAAATCATTGTAATTAGCAAACTAATTAAAAAAAAATAAAGCGACGCATTTGAAATGTTAAAGATTTTAATCTATTTTTTGTGAATCTCTTTGATAAAATACTCATGTAATTATGATAATTATTATCACGTTGACTAACAACTATGTTTGCATCAATTATATTCTAATAAACAGATATGTTATAAACCTACAAATCAACCGAAAAAAGTGTTCCAGCTCCCCATACTCGCAGTGACGCAGAATAAAGGCAATCGAGTCTTCACGATTGCGCGCTCACAACTTATCTGTTTACTAGAATATCATTGGTTTGCATACATATTATGATACACATATTATTATTATTTTTATACAAATAGTTTCATGTCATACATATGGTTATTTACGAAAGCCAAAGGCAAAGCCAAGCCTTTGACAACAATTGAATATCAACTAACTTACGACAGATCTGACGACGCTGCGCCTGATCGTGTACCTGCTGGGCAAGTTCGGCATCTCCGTGGTGTTCACGTCGCTGTACCTGTACACGTCGGAGCTGTACCCCACGCTGTACCGCCACCGCTTGCTCGCCTTCTCGTCCATGATCGGTCGCATTGGCTCCATCACCGCGCCTCTCACGCCTGTGCTGGTAAGTGTTCGCATCACAGGCAGCGCTGATGGTAGCTGCACCAGCGAGCCGATTGCATAGCACACTTACAATCACAATGAGAAGCCTTTTTTAGGAAAATCCTTTTCGATTACTTCATAATTGTTTGGGAAAATGTGATATTCTGAATAACGTAAATAATAACAACAGAAGTGGGCCATGAATTAAGTCTTGAAGTCCACCCAATTTTGCATGTTGTTATGATATAATAATATTATCATACCTATTTTACTTTTACTAAAACTAAAACCGCTCGAGATAATCAATTTTATGAGTGTAATTCTTTAACAGAAACACGAATATAACTAAGAAATCCAAATCTTTCTTCAACAGATGGATTACTGGCCTGGATTACCGTCAGTGATGTTCGGCACCATGGGCATCATCTCCGGAATCCTGGTTCTCACGCAGCCCGAGACCCTCGGCACCAAGATGCCTGACACCCTCGCGGAGGCTGAAGCGCTCGGAAATCCAGAAATGAAATCAAATAGAACCTGAACACATACTCGTACTCATTGTAAATAGATATTTATGTTTATATTTATATTCCATATGAGTTTTAATATGTCTGGTGTCCAAAAATTGATGTAATTATTAAAAACGGCTTAGAAACGCAACTAGATTGAAACAGCGTAACTACGGGAAACTTCCGACTTTCCGATCGAAAGGTATTTTCAGTTGTTATAATCAGGGTATTTATATAGGACATCATCTGCCTAGCCTTTTCCCAGGCATGTTAGGGTCGGCTTCCAGTCTGACCGGATGCAGTACTTTACATGGAGCGACTGCCTATCTGACCTCCACAATCCAGTTACTACAGGGTAATACGATACCCCTTGGTAAGACTCGTTGTCAGACATTTTGGGCTACTGACTACCTGTATTAAAATAGTTAAGTAACAATATTTATTTAGAGAGAAAAATAATAAATGTTTTATAGTGTAAATAAGTTATTAGTACGCACTTATGTTGCGTACGTTGCTTAGTTTTCCTCTAGAATTGGCACTGTATTCTGAAATAGGCGATTTTCTTTTATAACAATCAATCCGCCGTAATGTGTAAGTGTATTATAATATTATTATATTGCTCTCTTAGTAATGTAAAATTTACTCATTTAATTATAGTTTATAATTTATTATTTTAAGTGGTAAGTTGATATTAAAAGACTTTGAACGATTTATATTTTGTCTTTATTATTTAATGCCCTTACCATAACTGTCGTAGGTAATACTAATATAACTTTTATCTTATTTAAGCAAATATCATAATCTCATTAGTAAGGGTCCGTGGCTTAGGCCCCCAGTGATCTGGTCGAGGCACCCGTGGCCGACGTCCCCGATTCGATAAATTTAATTCAAAGCTATTTTTGATCAAATGTACTGTCAGGCACAAAAATCATCATCATCTGCCTAGGCAGATGCCTTTACCTATGTTGGGGTCGGCTTCCAGTCTAACCAGATGCAGCTATACTAGTATAGTAATTCTATGATGAGATAGTGAAAACAAAATTGGTCATGGTGTCACAACATGAACCGCGAGTAAGAGCGATTCATCGTATCCAGGACTGTGCAATATCTAACTTGATTTGAAAAGAGTGTCCATTGAGTTTCTTGCCCATTCTTCACCATCAGGCCTACGCTTTGGGAATGGGCCACTACAGACCATTTACAGTTATTTTGCCAGTGGCTGGACTGTAGGTAGCTTATTTTTAACTAAGTAAAAGTACTTGTCACGCGATGTGAATAATAAAGTAACGGCTGACAAAACCTCTGTTTTGACAAACACGTGGCGGACTCGGTAAGAAACTGTTCTATTACCTGAAGGTTTTGTACACTTAATTATCCGAATTGTTGGGAACTACATGTGGAAACTTTAGTTCCATCCAGGTTGAACTACGTCGACACTGTGTTCGGCCCGGCCCGAGTCTATTATTTGAGTTTGAATTGGGTCGGCGCAGCCCCGGATCTTGAATTTTTTCGAGGCGGGGCAAAAACTGAAAGATGCCGCCCCCGCCCCTCTATATTTTATTTTTATCATCATCATTATTTCAGTCATCAGACGCCTAATGATGGCCATAGGCCCAGGGGTGGACCGTGAGTTTGTTTGGCCCTGGGCTAATAGTACTTGGGGGCCTGGCCAAGGGCGTCGCCAGCTTTTGGGCCAGAAGGGTGCGATTTTTAAGTTTACTATTTACGGATGCAGCTGAAGTGCTTAGCCACTTCAAAAATGTTAGCACCTCCGTGACCTCGGATTGGTTAGTTTAGGTTTTGAAGAGTTATTTGATAAGGTTATGAACTAAATGAAATTTGATTCTTAAATAGATGCTACTAAATCAATTTATGGAGACAATTTAATGAGAAAGAGAAACTAAGGCTACAAGAGCGAGCGAAGCGAGCTCGAAAATTTTAACTCCCTACTTTGGATAGATTAGAATTATTTCGTCACTTCATACAGGATTTACTTGGTAGACTTACAAAGTTAAGATTTAAGAGGAAATTGACTGCATGAGCGAGCGAAGATCGAAAATTTTTTGATACCTTGCTTTGGACAGGTTTGAATGTTTCGATCCTTCATACAGGAATTACTTGGTCAACTTTTAGACAAAGTCTAAAGAAAGTAGTCTAAAAAGCAAGCAAAGCCAGTTCGAAAACTTAACAGTTTACCTACCTTGGACAGGTTAGAATTGTTTCGAACTACCGGAGTTACTTAGGTGACTTATGGACAAAGTGAAAATTCAAGAGAAACAAGGCTGTAAGAGCGAGCGAAGCGAGCTCGAAAATTTTACGTTTTTATTTATTTATTTAACGGTTTATGTACACACTAAATACAGAAAAGAAGAAAGGAATGGAAAAATAGGTACAAAGGTGATGCTTATTTCTAAAGAAATCTCTTCCAGCATACCTGCGAAAGGAGAGAAGATACAAAGAGATGTAGACATAGTGTGTAAAAAATGAGAAAATAGAATACATAAAAACTTAAAGCAAATATAGAATTTCCTTATTTTAGTTTTTCCTCAGAAGAGAGAGATCTTGAGATCAAAATGTCCACATGCATGATGTGCCCTGGGTCTCAAACCTGGGTCGGCGAACTTCTCATTCCACCACTAGGACCTGATGGAGCACAGCTCTACACCTCGATATCATGGCGTTGGCGGCGCATCAGGTACTTGCTCTGTGTAAGGATTATAACGTCAAGATCTCATGGTGGTGATCCGGCCAAAAAGCTCGCCGCCTTGAGGGAGACCGTTTGATTTATTCTCATCACCCTGACGGCCATCGCTCTCTGGGTTCATCGCTAAATTACGGTAAGTATTTAGGTCGTCAAGTTGTCCGCCCATACTGGCACTCCATAGGGCGCTACGGACCGCACGATCCCCATATAGAATCTTCTGCAGGAATTGAATCCCCTCAGATTGGGCAGTAACCACGAGATTAAGTTCGCGGTGCCCATCAACCGGGGTGTCAACTAATGAAAATGCGGCTATTAGGGACGAGTCCCAGGTACTTCATCGTCGACTCGGATCCCATCTACGACCCCAGAGCTGTCGCCAAGATACAAGAGACGACCTGCCGAAACGTTTGCCTTCACCAGCGTGTCATCAGTGTAACAGATGACCAAACACCATGAAAAAACTAACCGCGAAGCGCCCAGTCGTACATAGATGATATCTCTATCCCCCAGATAGGCCCTGATTATGCAGCAGAAGTTGGTACGGCATAGGTTTGGCATGGTATAGGAGTGCCTCCAATCTTTTTTTTCTCGAGGTGGAAATCCTGAGCCCTGGGGAGAGTCGAGGAGTCTGACAATTGCGCAGTTGCTCTGCGAGGCAGCGGCATCTAAGCGGGTCCGCCAGATCCTTAGTAGCCAGGTGCTGAAATAGGCCACAGTTTAGCTCTCAAAGAGTTTGTCTTCCTCATCTAAATCAATGGGCTAGTATGCATATGGGGAGTCTGCAGGGCGCTCCTTCTTCTTCAACAGGAACAGTTTTCCATAGTCTTCAACAGAAATCAATGAGTTGTATCGTTACAACTCATCATTATCGCAACTTTGACCGTAAGTCTGCCAAGCTTGAATTTACCGCCCCCTAAATTTGCCGCCCGGGGCATGGGCCCCGGCTTGCCCCCCCCCTAGATCCGGGCCTGGGTCGGCGCAACACGTCCATTTACTCTTGTCAGCCGTTACGGTATCATTTACTTCGATAAGTCAGGAACCCCACCCCTCATTAATCATATAAAGAAACCCTTGAAAACTTATCCCTACTGGTAGCGATAAATGGAAAAAAAAATCCAACTATCCCTACCAGTGCGGGTCAGTAGGGATATATGGAGTAGACAATTCCATATATCCCAACCGGTAGCGATAGTTGGAAAAAAAATCCAAGTATCCCTACCAGGGGGGATACGTCAGTAGGGATATATGGAACGGAGGGATTTCCCTTTCATTTTATTCCTCACACAATAATCCTCCTTTGGCCTTTTTTTCCCCTTCCTCTCTTATATCTATCAACATTCATATTCATCACTCTTTCAAGCGGCTTTCAGACTACGCTATAATATAATAGCATATAGTACATATACAGTTCATAGCACAACAATATCGCGCACCATACATTGTTATGGACACGTTCACACTATACTGTACTACATATTATTGGCTTACTATACGCTATAAAATTGTGCGATGCGCTGAATTCATGCTGTGCTATATCACGCGCCGCGCTCTTCCTCATCCCTCACCCCCGGCTGCTCCGCAAGCGGAACGAGCGACACAACACGTCTGTGCTTGCTATATACTATAAATGCTTGCGATAATATCGCATAATGTGAACGCCAAGCTATATAGTATAGCATTAGGTCCTTCTTTGCTATACTATATAGCACAAAAGTATAGCGTAGTCTGAAAGCCGCTTAATAAAGCGGCTTTCAGACTACGCTATAATATAATAGCATATAGTATATAGTTCATAGCACAACAATATCGCGCACCATACATTGTTATGGACACGTTCACACTGTACTGTACTATATATTATTGGTGTATAACTTTCACCACAATCTTCAATGAAACAACGTGTATGACTACAACGTATATTAAATATCACCCAATACAAAATCTCAAAACAAACATATTTATCTGGGATACTTATACTTTCGCAGGTAACGAAACCATACCGAGATCTATTTCGACGACAACGCCATCTAGTTAGATCGTCAGTACTAAATATCAAAAATTCTTACAAATGCGAAATAAACATGTGAAACGGTTTGACATTCCGCCCACCAAGGACATGCTCGAATGAGTTGTCCTTTCAATGAAGCCGCCCACCATGAGGTCAAGGGGGCTGGACTATTATAAAGAAACAATATAAAACAAAAAATAAACAATGTTAATCACTGGTTGGTAATACGCATAATTTACAAGTAGGTCTTTTGAGGACAGAACCATTACATTTTATGGTCACCACTCGTGTGAGCCCGTCCGAACCAGGATGCTTTTCTAAAATCCTACCCAGCAACCATTTGCTAGGAGGAAGATTGTCCTCCTTTACAAGGACAATGTCGCCAACGTTCGGTTCTACAGTTTTTTGCGACCATTTATAACGCTGCACCATCGAAGTTAGAACTTCCATAGACCATCGTCGCCAGAAATCTTGGGTCATTTTTTGTACGAGTTGCCATCTCCTCAACGTGCCCACAGAACTACGCTCATAATTACGTTCCGGCACAAGAACCAAAGGTTCTCCGATTAAAAAATGACCGGCCGTTAGCGGCATTGGATCATCAGGATTTAGAGAAAGTTGAGAAATAGGTCTTGAATTGAGGCAAGCCTCAATCTGTACAAGTAAGGTAGCCATTTCCTCGTAAGTAAGAGTGGACTCACCGATGACGCGCTTTAAGTGGAATTTTGTTGACTTTATCCCGGCTTCCCAAAGTCCACCAAAATTTGGGGCATGGGGAGGTATAAAATGCCACTTGACCCCTTTACAATTAAGCCAACTTCGAATTTCATTAGCGACCACTGACCGTTCAGCAGTGACCAAAGTTTGCAGTTCCTTAGCTGCGCCTACAAAATTTTTTCCGTTATCGCTCCAGATATCGCTGCAATGGCCTCTTCGAGCAACAAATCGCTTGAAACCGGCTATAAAACCTTCAGAGGTAAGATCACTAATAGCTTCTATGTGCACTGCTCGAGTGACCATGCACACAAACAGACAGATGTACCCCTTGTAAGCCTTGTTGCCACGACCCTTAGATACTCTAATATTGATTGGACCGGCGAAATCGACACCGGTATGCAAAAACGGCCTAGCAGGTGACACTCTACAGGTCGGCAATTGACCCATGAGTTGATTGTTAAACGTCGCTGAATGCCGAACGCATACTACACACTTGTGTGCATAGGCCTTTACTAAATTCTTTGCAGATATAATGCAATATTTTGTACGCAAATAGTTCAACATTAATGTTGGACCTCCGTGTAGAGTGTTTTTGTGAGCTTCGCTGACGAGCAACGTAGCGAAGTGATGGCGATGTGGAATTATGATAGGATGCTTCATACTTTCCGATACTTGTGACTTTTCAATTCGTCCTCCTACTCTTAAAATTCCTTGCTCATCTATCATAGGACATAAAGGTCGTAATTTACTTTTCTTACTTACATTTCCTGTCTTCTTGATGGTTTCTATGTCTTCCTTAAATTCTTGTTTTTGACAATTTTTTATGCAGATTTCCAGAGCAGCTGTTAACTCTTCACTTGTCAGGTAAGGTTCTTTAACTTGTTTAAATCTTAAAAATCGTCTACAATATGCCACTACCCTAATCAATTTTTGAAATGATGAATATTTTGTCCACAGGTTATCTTCAATATTCGTCACCGCGTGCGCTGTAACTCTTTTCGATGATTTGTTCTCGAGGTTAGTTGACATCGAATTTTGTTTGACATAATCAATTGGTTCTTTCTTTAACCATAAAGAACCGTACTTCCACAGAACTGACTGTGATAGTGCTGAAGGTGTCATACCTCTTGACGCGATGTCTGCAGGATTTTGATCAGATTTCACATGTCCCCACTGAGTATTGTCTAAATAGTTCATAATTTCAGACACCCGATTACCAACGAATGTTGTCCAGCGGCTGGGATGATTACTAAGCCAAGCTAGAACTACAGTTGAATCTGTCCAACAGTGTACCTTTTCTTTAGGTATGCCCAGAATGTTAGCTATCTCCGTAATCAATTTGGCCAATAAAACAGCGCCCATCAACTCGAGACGAGGAATTGAAAGTTGCTTTATCGGAGCAACTTTGGTTTTTGCGGATAATAAATTAGTTTTGATATCCCCATTAATGCTAATTATCCTTAAATACACAACAGCTGCATACGCTACATTGGAAGCGTCACAAAAGCCATGCAGTTCTACAAGTACGTCGTCCTTTCTGGATTCAACCCATCTAGGAACATGGTATTCAGGTAAGTTCTGTAACTCCATTTGATATGTTTGCCATTCTTTTAATAAATCATCTGGCAGTCGATCATCCCAGTCGATGCCAGCCAGCCATATTTTTTGAATCATGATTTTCGCCGTTATAACACACGGAGATACCCACCCTAAAGGGTCAAATAGTCGTGAAATATCTGATATTACCTTTCGTTTTGTTACAGATGCAGGTTGCGGAAATGCTATTGAATATCTGAAACTGTCTGATTCTCTATCCCAAGAAAGTCCTAGTACTTTAACCACCTCATTCAGTTTTATTTCTACTAATGCTTTCTGAGTCGTACATTTTTCCACTATTTCCTCCGTTAATTCCCTGTTGTTTGTCATCCACTTCTGTAACTGAAACCCACCTTTTTCCAGTAATCTTTCCATTTCCTTGTGAATCCGCTTTCCATCCTCTACCGTTTGACATCCTGACATATAATCATCGACGTAGAATTCACTTTTTAATTTTTCAGACACCAGCGGAAACTCAGCTCTCTCGTCGTGCGCCAGCTGCTGCAACGATTTCATGGCCAGGTAAGGTGCTGATGCCGTGCCGAAGGTAACTCTAAGTAATTCATACTCCTTTATTTCAGTTGTAGGATCACTTCGCCAAACAAGTCTTTGGAAACGTGTGTCTTCAGGATCAACCATGACTTGCCGATACATTTTTACTATGTCAGCAACCAATACAATTGGATACATTCGCCATCTCATGATGATATGACGTAACTCCGGTTGTATGGTGGGACCTACCATCAACGTATCATTAAGGGATCCACCGTTAGAACCCTTAGAAGAAGCGTCGAACACCACTCTGACCTTGGTAGTAGTCTTGTCTTCGCGAACAACTGCGTGGTGAGGCAGATAGACTGCTTCAGATTGCTTATCATCAGTGTTGCGAGGCACTCTCTTCATGTGACCAAGATCCAGGTATTCTTGGATTACTTTAGTGTATCTTATTTTGAGCTCAGGATCTTTCTTGAATCGCTGTTCAAGTTGATGAAATCGTTTCAGTGCGATGTCTTTGGTGTATCCGATTTTACTTAGTGGATCTGAATCACGAAATGGAAGTTTTACTATGTATCGCCCGGTAGCATCTCGTCGTGTAGTACGAGAGAAAAATTCTTCGCACCGTTGTTCTTCTAAGGTAAGTACTTGTTTTACATTAAAAACATCCGTTTCGATCTCCCAAAATTTCTTAAGCATGTCATTCTCAGTGATGTGGGAATGCATACTTACTACATTGTGACAATGTGTTGTGTTCAGATCGTTATCTGTGGATGCTAATCCAGACAAGATCCATCCCAGGGTTGTATTTTGTGCAATAACGGGCCCTGGAGAGTGTTTGATTAAACCTTCTTTAAGAACTTGACTGTAAACTTCTGCTCCAAACAAAACATCGATTTTGTTTGGAGTATGATACTCTGGATCTGCCAGAGTTATTTCTTCTAGTTGAAGCCAAGTTGGTATATACATTTTAGTTGAGGGGATCAACGTTGTTATTTTACTTAACACATATGCTCGAACTTGAATAATTGCACTTGGATCATGACGTGAATGAATGGTTAAATCAACCATGAACCTGGAGGCAAAAGTGCCCTCGTCACCTCCTATGCCTGAGATAATACTATTACTTCGTATTT
Source organism: Xestia xanthographa (assembly GCA_905147715.2). Lineage (NCBI taxonomy): Eukaryota > Metazoa > Arthropoda > Insecta > Lepidoptera > Noctuidae > Xestia > Xestia xanthographa. The sequence goes on along the minus strand of LR990659.1, from coordinate 1,045,860 downwards.
TCTGTAGTCCGAGCAATTGGACTGCTGATTCGGTTATGAAAGAGGCCTGGGATCCTTGATCCAATAACGCCCTCAGCAATTGTTTATGACCGTTCTTAGTCTGTGCTTCGACAAGAGCGGTCGCTAATAAAACTCGATTTGGCACAACCTTTTTAGAAAAGTGTGTTGCTATTTTTGGAGATTCTGATTCTTGTGCCGTACCGGAGGCCGTTTGCAGTGTGGACACAGTTGATTTGACTGCTACAGCCTCTGCCGGATGGCTATTGGGTGATGATGATCTTGAAGATGCAGTGGGGTGCAATAATGAGTGGTGTCTACGCTTGCAAATTTGACATGAAGTTTTAACACGACAATATTTAATCGAATGGTTCTTGCCTAAACAATTGAAGCATAAATTGTGAGTTCGGACGAATTCACTTCGAGTTTGGAAACTTTCTTTACAAAACTGTTTACAATGGCTTAGATAATGTTCTTGTTTACATAATGGGCATTCAATTTGAACATTGCTATTTGACTTAACTGTGTGAAAACTTTTCGGCTTATCAATCGTAGATTTGGTCTTTGTCTTGGATGTGTCTAAAAACTCGAGTGCACGAAATCTAGCTTCCAAAAAATCTCTGAACTCCGAGAGCACGGTTAATTCATCATTAGAGCTAATTTTAGTCTCCCATTGCTTTCGTGATTCGGAATCAAGTTTAGAACTAACTATGAAGACGATTATGCTATCCCACGTGCTGACATCGACTCCGAGATTTTTTAGCCCATTAAGACATTCCATTGTGGTATCTAGTAGACTCTTAATGCTATTAGAGCATTCTGTCACATTACTCTGACTCAATAAACGCTTCAATAAACAATTCGCCAAAAATCGCTTGTTATTATATCTACTATGCAGCAATGACCAACATTCCCTGTAATTATTTGCAGTAACCGCAATATGTCTGACAAGTTGTTCTGCTTCTCCTGACAATAAGCCCTTTAAATAATGCATTTTTTGTACGTCTTCTAAGCTATTATTATTATGAATCAAGGATGTGAATAAATCTTTGAATGTTGCCCATTCTGCATAGTTGCCCGAAAATGTTGGAATGTTTATTTTCGGTAATCTCACATTATTTGATATTGTGTGTTCGACATTTGTCCTTGGGACTCTATCTAAATTGTGATCACTAAATTTATTCAAAACATCTTTTAATTGAGTTTTATGAAAAATGTAGGTTTCTTCAATGGTATCATAAACATCATTTAGAAAATACTTATCAGATTCTCGCTGCGCGTCTGTGACGTTCTGTATAATAATTTCGTGAGTTGACGTGAATTTGTTCCACAAGGCTTCAAATGCTTCTAATCTAGTTTCCACATATGTTTTAGTTATTCTATCTTTTGGTGATTTTGCAAAGTTAGCCTGAGCCTTTTCCATAAGAAGTTTTGTGTTGTTTTGTAATTTATACTTAGCCTCCATGTTTATTAATTTTAATTAATTAAGGCCTTATGAATTTACTTATAACTGTTAAAAACTACATAAAATATACACTAAAGTCCAATTAAACTTTCTTCACCCTGACTCTTCTAATCTTCAGAATAAACTCGACTTTCAAATAAAACAATTAAATGTACTCACAATTTCTGGTTTCAACAAACCGCACTTCACTGAACCACTGCGTAACCCAGGTGATGAACTTGGCTGCCCTGCGCCTCCCTCAGCTGGTGCTGTCCGTCCAGTCTGCCCTGCTCCACCCTCACTCGATGACGTCCGACTCCACCTGGCGCCCTGCGCCAACTCCTGGACCCTGATGCTGGTCCACGCCAACTCAGCTGCAGCAGCACTGGTCACTTCACTGTTTGCATACCAGCTTGGGTATGCGGCGTGCTACAAGGCGATCCACCCTGATTCCTACGCCGATAATCGTAAAAACACTGTCCTGTCTCTGGATCTCACATCCACTCTTATCCGACTCGATAAGGACCATGTATAACTTTCACCACAATCTTCAATGAAACAACGTGTATGACTACAACGTATATTAAATATCACCCAATACAAAATCTCAAAACAAACATATTTATCTGGGATACTTATACTTTCGCAGGTAACGAAACCATACCGAGATCTATTTCGACGACAACGCCATCTAGTTAGATCGTCAGTACTAAATATCAAAAATTCTTACAAATGCGAAATAAACATGTGAAACGGTTTGACAATTGGCTTACTATACGCTATAAAATTGTGCGATGCGCTGAATTCATGCTGTGCTATATCACGCGCCGCGCTCTTCCTCATCCCTCACCCCCGGCTGCTCCGCAAGCGGAACGAGCGACACAACACGTCTGTGCTTGCTATATACTATAAATGCTTGCGATAATATCGCATAATGTGAACGCCAAGCTATATAGTATAGCATTAGGTCCTTCTTTGCTATACTATATAGCACAATAGTATAGCGTAGTCTGAAAGCCGCTTAATAAAGCGGCTTTCAGACTACGCTATAATATAATAGCATATAGTATATAGTTCATAGCACAACAATATCGCGCACCATACATTGTTATGGACACGTTCACACTGTACTGTACTATATATTATTGGCTTACTATACGCTATAAAATTGTGCAATGCGCTGAATTCATGCTGTGCTATATCACGCGCCGCGCTCTTCCTCATCCCTCACCCCCGGCCGCCCAGCAAGCGAAACGAGCGACACAGTCTGGACACGATCCTGTGCTTGCTATCTAAATATATAAAAGAAGAAACTGACTGACTGACTGACTGATTGACTGACTGACTGACTGACTGACTGACTGACTGACTGACTGACTCATCTATCAACGCACAGCCTAAACCGCTGGGTCTACAGATTCCAAATTTGGCAAATAGGTTCCTTATGTGGTCTAGGGGTGCACTAAGAAAGGATTTTACAAAATTCATCCCCTAAAGGGGTTAAACGGGGCTCCAAAGTTTGTATGGGGAAACAAGATTAGTTAGACTATTTTATTCGAAACTTCACAGGAGTGCTCCTATTAATAAATGAGTAGAAACGGGTTTCAGGTTTTTTCAGAATTCAACCCCTAAGAGGGGGAAATGGGGTGGCAAAGTATAAAAATCAATGCACAGCCCAAACCGCTGAGTCTAGAGATTCCAAATCTGGCAAGTAGGTTCCTTATGTGGTCTAGGGGTGCACTAAGAAAGGATTTTTCAAAATTCAACCCCTAAGGGGTTTAAACGGGAATCCAAAGTTTGTATGGGTAAAACAAGATTAGTTAGACTATTTTATTAGGAACTTCACAGGAGTGCTCCTATTGATAAATGAGTAGAAACGGGTTTCAGGTTTTTTCAGAATTCAACCCCTAAGAGAAAGAGAAAAAGAAGAGAAATGGGGTAACAAAGCCTGAAATTTAACATAGGTATTTTTTTATGGTGAATTGGGTCGGGTGTATTACAAAAACAACGATTTTAAGATTTAATGTGGCAGACCTGAAATACTACCATTCCCTGTTGGGGTGCGATGGGGTTGAAATGTCTAAAAATCAATATGGGTGTCGATGCCGAGATTATCAGGGGTGCTGATTACGAAAATGGCATTTATTTTGAAATCCAGATGATAATGATTGTGATTACGATGATGATGATTGTGATGATGATGATTTTGATTACGATGATAATGATTGTGATTACGATGATGATGATTATGATAATGATGATTGTGATAACGATGATAATGATTGTGATTACAATGATAATAAGTGTGATAACGATGATGGTGATTGTGATAGTGATTGTGATTGTAATGGTGATTGTGACAGTGACGGTGATTGTGATAGTGTCGGTGATTGTGATGGTGATAGCGATGGTTGTGATAACGAGGACGGAGATTGTGATGATGATAATTATGATTAAGATGATAATGATTGTGATTACGATGATAATGATTGTGATAACGATGATGGTGATTGTGATAGTGATTTTGATGGTGATTGTGTGGTGATGGTGATTGTGATGGTGATTGTGAAAGTGGCAGTGATTGTGATGGTGATAGCGATGGTGATGGTGATTGTGACAGTGATGGTGATTGTAATAATGATGTAGATTATTGTGATTACTATGATAATGATTGTGATAACGAGGGTAGTGATTGTGATGGTGATGGTGATTGTGATGGTGATTGTGATTTTATTTGTGATAGTGTTGGTGATTGTGATAATCATGGTGATTGTGATAATGATTGCGGTTGAGATAGTGATGGCGATTGTGATCATGATGATTGTGATTAAGATGATAGTGATTGTGATTACGATGATAATGATTGTGATAACGATTATAATGATTGTGATGACGAGAATGGAGATTGTGATGATGATGATTGTGAATACGATGATAATGGTTGTGATTACGATGATAGTGATTGTGATAATGATGATAGCGATTGTGATTACGATGATAATGATTGTGATAACGATGATGGTGATTGTGATACTGATCTTGATGGTGATTGTGATGTTGATTGTGATGGTGATTGTGATGGTGATTGTTATGGTGATTGTGATGGTGAAAGCGATGGTGATTGTGATGGTGATTGTGATGGTGATCGTGACGGTGATTGTGATGGTGATTGTGATTATGTTGGTGATTGTGATGGTGATTGTGATGGTGATGGTGATGGTGATGGTGATTGTGATTAAGATGATAGTGATTGTGATTACGATGATAATGATTGTGATTACGATTATAATGATTGTGATGACGAGGATGGAGATTGTGATGGTGATGATTGTGAATACGATGATAATGGTTGTGATTACGATGATAGTGATTGTGATAATGATGATAGCGATTGTGATTACGATGATAATGATTGTGATAACGATGATGGTGATTGAGATACTGATTTTGATGGTGATTGTGATGGTGATGATGATTGTAATAGTTATTCTGAGAGTGGTGGTGATTGTGATGGTGATTGTGATGGTGATTGTGATGGTCATTGTGATGGTGATTGTGATTGTGATGTTGATTGTGATGGTGATTGTGATGGTAATTGTGATGGTGATTGTGATGGTGACTGTGTGGTGATTGTGATGGTGATTGTGATGGTGATTGTGATGGTGATTGTGATGGTGATTGTGATGGTGATTGTGATGGTGATTGTGATGGTGATTGTGATGGTGATTGTAATGGTGGTTGTGATGGTGATTGTGATGGTGATTGTGATGGTGATTGTGATGGTGATTGTGATGGTGATTTTGATGGTGATTGTGATGGTGATTGTGATGGTGATTGTGATGGTGATGGTGATTGTGATGGTGATTGTGATGGTGATCGTGATGGTGATTGTGTAGGTGATTGTGATAGTTATGGTGATTGTAATGGTGATTGAGATAGTGATGGTGATGATGAGTCTGATAATGACTGTGATTACGATGATAATTATTGTGATAACGATGATGGTGATTGTGATAGTTATTTTGATGGTGATTGTGATGGTGATGGTGATTAAAATAGTGATTGTGATAGCGATAGAGATGGGGATTGTGATGGTGATTGTGATTGTGATAGTGATGGTGATTGTGATTGTTATGGTGATTGTGATGGTGATTGTGATAATGATTGTGGTAATTATGGTGGTTGTGTTAATGATGATAATTGGTGATAATGATGGTGACTGTGATAGTGATGGTGATGGGGATTGTGATGGTGATTGTGATTGTGATAGTGATAGTGATTGTGATAATGATGGCGGTTGTGATAGTGATGGTGATTGTGATAATAATAATTGTGATGATTATGAAATGTGGCACATAGATAGTTTATAACCTGGATTAACATGGAGGACACTATTATCCCTTTAGTATGATCCAGTGGGACAGTTACCAAACTTCACGCGGGCGAAGCCGCGGGCAACAGCTAGTATACTATAAATGCTTGCGATAATATCGCATAATGTGAACGCCAAGCTATATAGTATAGCATTAGGTCCTTCTTTGCTATACTATATAGCACAATAGTATAGCGTAGTCTGAAAGCCGCTTTTAGTCACATGTGATTCATCCCCACCACATGGTGCATAAGTACCAAGACAGACGACTCCCTTTAAATGTTTCTGTCAAACTGTGGCACAACGGTGGCACAAGATCAGGAAACACTCTACAAGCTGGCAAAAGGTATTTGGAAATTACGAGGTATACCAAAAAGAAATGAAACAATTACATTTTTGTATATAAATTATTATGAACACTTAGAAAATAGATAGTTAGACAATACTTCGCTATGCGAGATTTACAACATTATCATAATCGCGCCACGACGACATGCGACACGTGTCGATGTGCACGCGCAAGGTCACCATGAAGGAACACACAGAAGACCCACTGCATACGATAACATCAAAATCTGTCACACACATCAATAATGACGATGGACGAATCAATGATTCATTATTAGTAAATCGGTTTCAAAAATGTTTAAACAACACTAAAAGGAGAAGGCCTGTGTTCCTGCTACGCTGATGTCGGTTTCGTACGGCGGTCGCGCGTACGAGTATACATTGTGTTCTTTACGGCACAATACAGCGACGCTGACGTCAGCAGCGTGTATGTTGATACATATTTCTCGCTGACGTACGCAGCCAAACGTGCGCGACGTCAGCGTAGCCTAGGGTAAATAATGTTTTTTTTTTTTTTTTTGAAATATAATAGGTGAAGCGTGTGTGAAACCAAAATACGAATAGTTTAAATTTGTAGCATAATTGGTAGAGTAATGGCGACAATCCATCTGTACGTTTGCAGTGAGTTTTCTACACTTGCCTACGTTGTGGCAGCCGGAAACAAATAAATACAATAATAATAAAATCCGCCGCTCATCAGCGCACGAGTTTGAATATTGTCTGAAACATACTCAGGTTACGTACCAACTGTAGAAATAGAGATTCAGTTTGACCAAGGATATCTTGTTATCAGTAAGTGGGGTGTGGAGGTCTGATAGGATATCTTGTTATCAATAAGTGGGGTGTGGAGGTCTGATAGGATATTTTGTTATCAGTAAGTGGGTTGTGGAGGTCTGATAGGATATCTTGTTATCAGTAAGTGGGTTGTGGAGGTCTGATAGGATATCTTGTTATCAGTAAGTGGGTTGTGGAGGTCTGATAGAATATCTTGTTGTAAGTGGGTTGTGGAGGTCTGATAGGATATCTTGTTATCAGTAAGTGGGTTGTGGAGGTCTGATAGAATATCTTGTTGTAAGTGGGTTGTGGAGGTCTGATAGGATATCTTGTTATCAGTAAGTGGGTTGTGGAGGTCTGATAGAATATCTTGTTGTAAGTGGGTTGTGGAGGTCTGATAGGATATCTTGTTATCAGTAAGTGGGTTGTGGAGGTCTGATAGAATATCTTGTTGTAAGTGGGTTGTGGAGGTCTGATAGGATATCTTGTTATCAGTAAGTGGGTTGTGGAGGTCTGATAGAATATCTTGTTGTAAGTGGGTTGTGGAGGTCTGATAGGATATCTTGTTATCAGTAAGTGGGTTGTGAATGTCTGAAGGTAGAGGTCAGATGATGGCGAGTGAGATTAATTCGTTCTTCTTGAACAAGATTGTCGTATAAGATCCTCAAGGGTTGATTGAAATGTGCACAGCTTGAAAGTTGAGAGAAGATTTAGGCTGCACAAGACCGTTCGGTGTGGCAGCAATCTATGGAGACACCTGGGTCCAATAGATTGTTACGGCTGAAATGATGACGACACAGGGTCGCACAACTTTATCACTAAAAAACTTAGTAGGGGTGTTCCTTGTAAGAAATAGCTGTCATTATTGTTTTATATTCCCAGATTAAGGGAGATTCCAATATTAAAATGTATGAAATGGCATCGTTGTCATGATATTTGAAAACGGTAGTTTAAAATAGAGTTTAAAAACAAAAGAAAATTGTATCGTATCGGATTAAAAATAATTAAAATATCAGAGTGTGGTCTATACGTGTTTAAATTTATATATAGACAGATAATCTTCACTATTATCCTTATCAACATAAATGGTTTGGTAGGTATTTAAACTTTATCACTTTTCCCTTTATAATTGCAATTTGTTTTCTAAGAACTTAAAAAGTATTTTTTTGAGATAAATGAAAAGATTATCACAGATCTACTAATATTTTATTGCGTCAGTAACGGACGAACTGTCAAATGCAACTCAACTTTTGAGTTCTATTGCTATTAGTTACCAATTTTGGTGTTTATTTATTTAGTACAGCATAAACCATTAACACTGAATTAAATAATCATTTTACTCGGTCTTCTCACAGAACCACAAATATTCTAACAATATCGTCTTCCATTAATCAGGAAACAAGTAGTCCAATCCAGAGTTGGTCTCCACGAGCGCGTTGAGCATCGTAAGCATACGCATATTGGTATATTATATTACATTAGTTTACAAACGTCTGCTGAATATGTTTGTCATAGACGCACGACACAGATCTTATCCTCGCATGGAGTTCAGAGCATATAAATATTATAACAGTCACTAGAACAACACTATTGTGTATAAATACTATGTATTTAGGTTAATTAATAATTACGTTACGATTTGTAATAAAATTATCATAATGGTCAAATAGTCGGTGTTAGAAAATAAATGTAACTTAATACAAATTGTCACTATTTATTTATCTAATAACACCTATAACTTCATATAAAATCAAGTCTATCAAGTTCACAGTTTGACTATTGCAAAACATCAAATAAGGTGGTATATAATCGCCCTCGTATAAGTACAAAGTTTTGTGTTATTCTATGCGACTTCTATAACATCTCCCAGTAACCAAATATCACAAAAACCTATAACTATTTAGTATACAAAGTATCACACAAAGTCAAGAAGACTAACAGTTTACTCGTCAACAGTCTTTACTCACTACCTATATTATCACTTTGTTTTCGGTATGATCTCAGAAGTCAGAAGTCCATTACTCATGTATTTTTTCAAGTGAAGCCGCAAAAAATTCACAACGTCGTCGTCTTCCTGAGATTCGCTAAAATATCCTTAAAACTAAATCACTGCACTATTAGCTAAACGATTCTTTGGTCTCCTCACACTCCATTCAAACCGTCCTTCACTCATCACTGAGGTTACTTGTCTCCCGTAACACTAACAGAGAGTCTTGGTATTTCGTCTTGTGTGCTGTTATTTTGCATTGCGTCATGTTCATATTCGTGCGGCTTGTCCAGGTTCTCGGCATCCATGACGTCGTCAGGGAGATCTGACTGGCTGGTGTCGGGCAGCAGGAGAGCCAACGCTGCGGGTCCAAGAGCCACCAGACCGAACACTATGCTCGGAAGACCGGCCATGTAAGCCTCCTGCAAGAAATTATTATTCCGATTGAAATAACAGAAAAAGTCGACTTCAAATCTGGCGTATTGGCTAGTAATATGGTACTAACTAAATGGATAGGATGACAATGATAAGCAGACGTTAAAGTTTCAGTAGTTCATCATCAAGTGTTGGAAAAAGGTCTGCTTTGCAAAGCGTCGTCTCACTTACATACATATGTGGCTGTGTTTTGTCTAAACATACATTTGTGTCTTAGAGTTACATAGATAGAGTACTTAATCTGTATTAAGTACTCTATTTATATAACTTTAAGACACATATCACTCTGATCTTTTTATGACTGTTCATATTATGATCAGTCATTAGTTCATTAGATATCAGATTTTCTCCACAGCTAAATACTAGGAAATGGTGAATGACGGGCGTTTTGTGGGACTGTGTGATGTTATTTTTTTACGTTCTGTCCCAAAAGCGCTGATTTGCAGCCTAATTTGTTTCTTTTTTATTTTTCTGCGGCAATTTCTGTTTTTCGTTTCTTCCGTGAATAGCTATTTTTAGTGTAATTTGTATCTTTATTTATTTACCAGTAGCGGCGCCTGTGGTGCGAGCACGGAGCCGAGCCTGCCCACCGTGTTGGCGATGTTGGTGAGCGAGTTGCGGGACGTGGTGGGGAACACCTCCATCGCCACCACGTACATGGAGAACACGCCATAGCTGCTGCACATCTTCCCCAGCAGGTATAATATCATTGACGCCCACGAAAACGCTGGAAAATTAAGTGGATTTTGTTAATTTGAGGAAGAAAAAAATATAGGAAGACAGTCTTTAACTATTAGACAGAGAACATTAAGATTTAGGCAAAGGTAGGTACATATCTATGAATAAGTATACCACTGAGTATATCTAGTGCAACCAAATTCTGCCAGTTATAACGGATGAATGAATCCAATAAAGAGCGAGTACGGTTTCGTCATCATCACCATCATTCCAACCCGAAAATAGCTACTGCTTGGTATAGACCTCCCCTTGCTTTAGCCATACCATGACTCCAGGCTTCTTTTGCGATATCCTTTTATAAGGCTGCGATTTCCATTATCATAAGGAAAAATCCACAACCCTGGCTTTTACAGAGATTAAACTAGGCAAACAACAAATAGAGCCAAAAGACGTTCCAGCTGGGATAACTACGGCTTAGAATAATGTCATCATGGTGAAGGAATCTAGGTAAGAAGCCGTTTAAACAAATACCTAATACAATAATACATAAATGCTCACAAACGCTAAATATAAGGAGAAAACAAAAACCCACAAAAAAGCGTACTTACACTTAGGTATAAAAGCGGATGAAATGAAGAACACACAACACAGGGCATACGCGACACAGATGGGGGTCTTCCTGCCGAACCTCGTGAGCGTAAGTGCCGTGATGATCCTCGTGGGGACTTGGACGAGGAGAAGAGAGGAGAAGTTGAGGTATTTGTTGCCAGTCACGCTGGTGGAGTTGATGATGATCCCGTTGTACACGAAGGTGCAGCAGATAAAGCAGGCAGCTATCAGCAGCACGCGCATTAAGATCTTCCTTGAACGGAGGACTGAAAGAAGGTGCAGACGCTCCGGGGGAAGGTTCTCTCCTGCCTGTAAAGAAAAATCATTATTTGGTTATGATTGTTCGGAAAATTGTAGACTCTAAACCCTGTATTACAGTGATATTGAAGGAAATTAAATCTTTTCGTGTTGACAGTACAGAATTGGTTACAGCAATCAATAAAGGTTTTCAGTTGAATGCTCCGTATGCCGTGAAGTTCAGTGAACCTCCATAGTAAATGCTAACCATTGAGGCTATGTGAACTACAGAGGAAGTGTAAACTGATGATCAAACAGATTATTTGAGATTTATTAGATCAAGAATGTAAAGCAAACAAAGTTTACGAAGGATTAAGTCTTTGTCCCGTCGGGAACTTGTAATTATAGTATCATTAAAGTAGAGTAGTTAACAATGCCCTATTTATAAATTATCATGTTATGTGCTTATCCAAATATTTTCACACAATTAGCGATATAATTGTTTGGTAGGTAAAGATAAAGGATAAAGATCCATGTTAGGTTCGGTTATGTTACCTTGCAGTTTATCAGTCTGGTGTCTGTTGATAGTGACGATGATCAGGAATTGTAAGTTGGTCACTAAACCGGGACTATTTGTGTCTATTGTGTCTAGGTACAGCACAATGTTTGGCTCTAATAAGTACGTTCAATGGAGTTTTCATAATTATATGATTTTATAATCCAAAATAACTAAGCGGCTGTGATTTCAAGTAAGCTTTCTGCAATTATTGAATAAAAGCTATGACCAAACGGCTTCAAGTACTTTCCAAAGCACAGTGGGAACTCGGTATGTGATGAATGGTCACTCATCCACGAACCGACCTCGGCAAGCACTACTTAAGCTTGAATATCGACACTTATTTAGCCATGAGATAATTTTAACTGAATTTCCTTTTTCTATCCGAATCAGCTGGTAATAGAGACTTACTTCTCGCGACTTGCTGTCACCAGCCATCTTCGTCAACATCTGCTGCGCTTTCTTCGACAATTGAATTTTATTTATCTTTGCTACTTTGTTGAGCACTCTGGCGGCTTCGTGGTTCTTGTTGTGAGCCAACAGCCACCTCACTCCCTCGTCCACCAGAAAGATGTAGAACACGACGATGAGAAGGGGGGCGTAGATGGCCCACATCATGTGGCGCCAGTAGGGGACCTTCCACGCGATCAGCCCGAAGAACGCGCTGCCGATGCTCGCGAGGATGTCAGCTATGCACGAGAACATCACTCGCTGCTTCTGAGTCACTGATTCTAGAGCTGAAATAAGATAGGATTTAGTTAGACAACGGTTTAACAATAGTTTAGTAGGTGAAGAACAAATATAGTGTATTTAGTTCAAACAAATACTGGTCAATTGACTAAAGGAAGCAATCGCAATGTGAGAGAACGTTGGATGCACACATCACGTGCCCACATGTGCATTTACAACTGTGGCATATTAAGGGTCCCTACAAGAAATTAAGTCATTTTGAACATTTTTGATCACTCCTTGTGAGAAAGGCAAGAAGAATTTGAACCTGCTTTATTTTTATTATAAGAGTCAGGTTCTTATTCTTGTCGACTGCGGGAACAATTGTTTTAAATAATGTATATATTAATGGCAATCACCCATATTGAAAACCCCTTTTCCGCAAAAGTAACGAGCGAGTGATGTTTGTGGTTCCCTGAACAAAGAACTACAAAATATTCTGAATATTAAAAAATATGAATAACATCAATATATGGTCTACTCGTAACATACGGGAAAACATTATTGATTTTTATACGAAATATAGCAGAAAAAAAATGTTGAAAAAACTTATTTATGGAAAACGTCGGGACAAAAGGGTATTTTTTTCTATACCTTAGAAACACTTTAAAGAAAATTTAAAAATTACTCATTAATCTCAAGGTAGCCCTTTATTAGAATCTGAATTTTAATTTATAAATAAACAATAACTTCATTTCGTAAATTAAATGCAAAGTGAACTATATAATCGACCTCGCAAACCCGATCCCGTCAGTAACGAAAGGGCTCTCCCAGCGTGAGCACGTATCACTTTGCTTCGCACGCGCTCCCGAGTTATTACGTGAATATATTTCCGAGATATACGCAGACTACCACATTTCGATCCAGTATTTATATTAAAATTATTAAACTTTTTGATTGTACATAAATTTAGATAAGATTTTTTTTTGACGTTGGTTGTTTCTTATGATTGGTAATATATTTTTTGTTTTTTACGGATCCGTATAGAGGAGGCTCGGGAAAGTAAAAACCAGTTTTCAATAGTTGACCCACTTGTCCCTCTTCTCCCCCCTTTAGGCGGATCTCGGAAGTTGAGAGACTTGAAACAATTTTTTTTTCAGATTCATATAAAGGGGCAACGCGTTAGTCAAAATCATTTTTCAAAACTCCCCACTCTCCTCCCCTTCACCCCTCCCCCCATCGTATCTCGGAAACTAGGACACGTAGCGGCTTTTTGATTTTTACTATAAATTATTAATGAGGAGCGTTTAAATTTGTAAACGGAGGGTATCCTCCCCTCCCCAACCTCCCCTAAAAATAAAAGGGCTATAACTTCGTAACGGTCAGAGATAGCCATTGGGTGCTTGAACAAATATTATAGTAGGCGTCGAAACCTGTCTGGTGGTAGGTAGGTTCTGAGTGGAGCGAACCTGCGAGACCGAGTGGAGCGAAGGGGGGAGGTGGCGACCTCCACAGCGTAACGAAAGTTGAGTGGGTGAAGCGTAACTCAGGGCGACGACAAGCAAACTTTAGGGTAGTGTTTTTTTTTATGGGTCTGAGTTTTTAAATAAGGTTTTTTTTATAGGTAATATTTTTTTAAATTGGTTTTTAGAGTGTTTTAGGGGTTCTTAAGGGTTTTCAAACTGATATAGGGGTAGTTGTAACGGATTTTCCAATTATTTTAAGGATTCCTATGGATTCTCAAAATTTTATGATGCTAAGGAATACTTCTCAAGAACACGACAAAAAGCGAGCTGCACGCAACTCGCGCACCCACGCAAATAATAGTATTAATATAATGTAGAAGTAAGTTTTGGGGTCGCTGATAATGAAAATGAGATCAAAATGAAATCCAAGATGGCGCCGATGAAAATTTTGGGTTTTTTCTTCATGGGTGTCATTTTCGTTGTTTTTGGGATAGCTGATAACGAAAATGAAAATCCAAGATGGCGCCGAGGAAATTTTTTGATTTTCCGTCATGGGTGTCGTTTTCATGGTTTTTGGGGTTGCTGGTTACGAAAATGAGGTCAAAAAATGAAAATCCAAGTAGGCGCCCAAAAAAATTTTCGGTTTTTCTGTCATGGGTGTCGTTTTCATGGTTTTGGGGGTTCCTGGTTACAAAAATGAGGTCGAATGCAAATCCAACATGGCGCCGAGAAAAAAAATCGGTTTTTCCAACGTAGGTGTCATTTTCATGGTTTTTGAGGTCGCTGATTATTTTAATTTTTTTGCTTCCTCGGCGCCATCTTGGATTTGCATTTCGATTTCAGTTTCGTAACCAGCAACCCCAAAATCCATGAAAACGACACCCATGACGGAAAATCAAAAATTTTCCTCGGCGCAATCTTGGATTTTCATTTTGACCTCATTTTCGTAACCAGCAACCCCACAAACCATGAAAACGACACCCATGACGGAAAATCAAAAATTTTCCTCGGCGCCATCTTGGATTTTCATTTTGACCTCATTTTCGTAACCAGAAACCCCAAAAACCATGAAAACGACACCCATGACGGAAAATCAAAAATTATCCTGGGCGCCATCTTGGATTTTCATTTTGACCTCATTTTCATAATCAGCGACCCCGAGAACCATAAAAATGACACCCATGATAGAAAAAAACAGAAGATTTCCTCGGCGCCATCTTGGATTTTCATTTTGATCTCATTTCGTTATCAGCGTCTCCATAACCATGAAAATGACATCCATGACAGAAAAACCAAAAGAAAAAACTACCTTCAAGTATAAATAACAGGGGTATGTTATGTTTACTCTACAGAGTGAACCTCAGTGGCAAAAGTCCATTCGCGAAAGTGTCCAGGCGCGCAAAAGTCCGTTCGCGCATAAGTCCAATCGCGCAAAAGTCCATGCGCGCATTTGTCTTTTCGCGCAAATGGGTTCGCGCAAGTGTCCTTCGCGCAAATGTTTTTCGCGCAAAAGTCCCAGATCCAGAAAAATTAAGTTTGTCCTTTAAAAAGTTTGTACGGAACCGTCAGTGCGCGAGTCCAACTCGCACTTTTATTTATCATTTTGTAAAATGTTTATATGTACCTATCTAAATTCTTCTAATACAATATTAAACCATTTTTATTTTGATTGTGATAAATATACATTATACAGTAGACACACATTCCAGACTTTTATTTCTAAACCGTACTGACTTTATAATTATGTATCATAAAATAATATCGTCTACAGGATCAAAATGGTTTAGGCGATCACTACGCTCGATCTGCACCCGTGTGTGCGTGTATCTGCATGAACAATGCACACAAACATAGGATCGCAACGAATTTGCCTAAACTCTAGCGACTGAATTTTTGGAAGGGGCTCTTAAGTTGTATGTAATGACTGAGGACACGGTGCAGCGGTTACTCATGTGATTATATAATGATTATTTACAAAATAGGTATCAAATAATTAATTTATAGCCAGACTAAATACGAAGATGTAGACAGGTATTACTTTAATTATAATGATAAACATAAAATTGTTTATGTTATTTCTAAAGAGGAAAATCTATTACAGAAAGAACAGGAAAACATGACGAACATGGTGGGATGAAACGTAATGCGACTGAAAAATACAGAATAAGGGATTGTGGTTATTGCTACGTCACAATTTGGCGGTATGTACCTACTTCTATAATACCAATACATGACGTTATATGACACATGCACAACCCGTAACTCTCTTGACGACAAAGTCAAGTAGGTATCAACGATGCACGATGTAAATTACATTGACGTAGTGGATTAGGTCAAGCCATCTAGGTGAAGGGCAGAAGGAAAGGGAAAGTTTATCAATAAAATTAAACACTTAAACAAATGCATTTCATTGCAATCAATTACAATTGCTAATACAGAAGGGTCATATACAGTTTTCGAATATTTCCATTGTACTGGAGTTAGTAATAGAATCGATAGATAAGTATATATTTTTGATCTGCACACCAATATATACCTTTTGTCTACATTTAAGTAGTTCTACTCATAGGTCTGTAGATAGATACCATGTGCCCAGTAGTATCTCTTCCATCACCATTTACAAGTATGGGAGAAGACGATATGCTGCGTCGTCCCCAAATCAATTGGGATAAGGGTTAGGGGGACTGTGACAATGTGTCTGAAACTAGATCATTTACAGATACTTACATAGCACCATAGAAGCGTTGCCGTATCCGAGGGCTGTCTCAAGGAACTCGAAGACCAGAAGCATCCAGTAGTTTACAGAGAAGGACTTGATGAGGCCGGCCACGCCCACCACCAGCGGCGTGCCTACGATGATCACCTTGCGACCGTACCTGACGTTAACAAAATACCTTAGTACCAAAAAAAGCTAGAAACATCAAGAAAATCAAAAGAAATGAGCTGTTGGTAGACAAGGCTGTGAATAGTTATTTCATAATGACAAGAGGTTTAGAAATGTTACTATTAGTAATACTACCAGCAAAACATTGGAGCTGTTGGTAGACAAGGCTGTGAATAGTTATTTCATAATGACAAGAGGTTTAGAAATGTTACTATTAGTAATACTACCAGCAAAACATTAGAGCTGTTGGTAGACAAGGCTGTGAATAGTTATTTCATAATGACAAGAGGTTTAGAAATGTTACTATTAGTAATACTACCAGCAAAACATTGGAGCTGTTGGTAGACAAGGCTGTGAATAGTTATTTCATAATGACAAGAGGTTTAGAAATGTTACTATTAGTAATACTACCAACAAAACATTGGATACTGATGGCATCACCATTATTCTCTTGATTATCTTCACTGCCTTAATCCGCCTCGACTTCTTAAATCTTGTTATCGTAGGTTAACTTGATGATGTACTTACTTATCTGAAATTAGTCCTGATATGACGAAGGAGAACACGAGTCCCAGGTTGTGAACGGTACCGATCAGTGTCCTCTTCCATGGCTGGCAACCCAGGTCGAACTGAAAATACACGTTATTATTATGCAACTAAATTGCTACGTAGTTGGGCAGGCTACTGTAGATATTGCCAATATTATCACTCTCTGTATTTAAAATTAAGTACCTAACAAATGACTGTTATCCAGATACTTCAGGACCCTGTACATCGACAGCTACCAGAATATGTATATCATGCATGCCAATGTGAATTATCAAAATAAATGGCTGTGCACAAGTTACGAAGACATCTACATATTATGTTGTGGTGGGATGTACTTTGATAAACATGTGCGCTTAATAAAAACGTGTCACGGTGACATGTTTGATGAGAGGCTATATTATGTGTTGTGTGTTTTGCAAGACGTACTACCTACTTCTAGTGAAATCGCTGGAGCACGTTATAACAGGACTCTTCGTAATGACTGAACATAGAGATATAGCAAAATAATCAATTAAACAGATAAACGATAGCAATTCGTCTTTCTGCGATGGATTTGGAAACAATTTCCTGACGCATCGAGTCATCACAGCTAGCACATGACCGCTAAACACTATAATGTGTGTGTTTACATGTGTTTAGTCGGTTGCCGGCGGCAGTGCGCGTGCGCCCCCGTGCGTGAAGCGACCGTGAACTTGCATTGAGTGACAATGACCATCATTTCGATGCTCATAATGAGTGGGGTATAGAACTAATATTATTTTTTTAGAGTACCAAATTTTTTTTTTTGTGATTATGGTCACCACAAACTTGGCACCGGAGTCTATTGAACCAATGGTTTGTTAACTCATAATGAGTCAGCAAAAGAATGAAAAAAATTGGCATGATTGTGAATGAATGTGATTTGATGTGAATGTGATTTTTACGCAGTCGTGTAAATGCTTTCGAAGTAAACCTATGACAATTTGTATGAAAAATAGCTGGCAAACCTACTTTGAAGGGAAGTTAACTCATACTTCCTAACTCTCTTCGAGAGAAACGAAGTAGCGTTATGATTGGCACCAGTGCATTTTTTGATCTTATGTAGAACGCTCTAAAGCGACGTACACTTTAAGATATTTCTCCGAGATACGGTTCCATAGAAGCAAAACACCAAAAAATAATTGTTTATGGTAGCTACTTACTTCAGCCACAATACTGTTATAGTCCTCGTAGACCACCTTTTCGCAGGGCATGCTCTTGTTCCAGGCGAAGTTGTCTGGCGCGCAGGTGTAGGTGAACTCGCGGCTGAGCAGGGAACTGTTCTGCACCTCCTCGTAGGGAGTCATCCGGAAGCACGTGTTGCTCTCGTTGGTGAGGGCGTACGATGACCAGGACGCGTTGAAGCGAGGGTCGGAGGACTCACACTCCGGGACTTGGCATCTGAAAGAGAAGTTGAGGGTCTTAAAAATGAATCCTGCGGTCAACCGAGCCAATCGGAGTCAACAGTGCATGGGCATAGGCCTCTCCAAATGAGCAACAACTGGCTGTCCTCCTCCTTACGCACCAAGTCTGGCCCAGCAACCTTTTCTTGAATCCTAAGGGGCACTTTTAAAATTGATCATAATTATTATCATTTGTTTCATCCACCAAGTTTCTGAACGCACCTTTTTGACGTTTGACAGATTACGTTTGGTTGTCTGTGCGATGACGTTTTGCTTGTCAGTGCAAGATTGGTTTGGAAAAAGCTTGCTTCCGTGGTCTTGTAATTTTGGTACACGCTGTTTCGTGTAATTATTGATTGAAACTTTGAGTTAATTTTAATCCGATACCATCTTGATCGGTGTTTGATATTTTGTTGATAATTGAGTGAAAATTGAGAAATCTCGCCATTTTGGGTCATGACCGCGAGTAATTTGTTGGTTAAGTACCTAGCCGGCTTTGTCATTTGGACGCCGGTAATTTCCTAAATTCAGTGCTGGACTATTCTACATCCCCGATTGGGTTAGTAAACCGGGATAAAATTCAGTTGAACATTGGTGAAAAGTGCCACGTGTGGGATCTGAAGGTTTGATCCGGGAGTCGACGGTACGAGCCGCGCGCGTCCTTTGGAACCGTCGAATCTTACATGACCTTACAAACACAACACAAGCACAGTTACACTTGCACCCCACCCAGAGATACGACGTGACCAGGACTGCGTCACATCACCGGTACCAACGTGATGGTGAATGTATCTAATAGGTGTTTTCCCTTTGTCGATTGAACAAATATTATTTTGATTAGGGCTCCGCGTAATCGCGGACATCGTGAGTCTGTTTGTGCAGTCTCACACATCATTGATGGAGGGCCACAAATATTTCGCAGTTGAAAATTATAATTGTTTTTAGCGAAATTCTATTCTGTTCAATGTAGATGGCCAGCAGTAGCATCGGTGACAATTTTAGTTATATGAAGGGAGCATTTCTTCACAACTAAGTTCCAATACTTTTTATTAAAAGGTGTTGGAGACCTCCCCTAAAATGTCAATAGGCTTAGCCCGTGCTTGTATTAGTTAACATTATTTTTTTGTTAAGGTTTCGTCAGCAACATACAGATAGTACCTATGTTGTTGACGAAACCTTCGTAAAACAATCATGTATACTAGGCCAGAAGTCGTGTCTCGTGTCGTGTGTGTTGGACATTGTGGCGCTTCCTGGTTTCTACTGCACGACTTGTTTATGTTAGCCGTATGGTAGTGCATGGATAGTAGAGTCAACGAATTACTTAACTAAACTGAAGTGAAAGTTCAGAAAAACATTCCAGATATAAAGTTTTTCAGTAGGTGATTGGACGTCAATGTACCTATCTTTAAGAGAGAGATCACAAAACATATTTAGACTTTAGAGAGTACTAAGTATAATCCAGAACTTTCCAAATCACGCAACTCTTACTAAGTAGGTTTGTGCAGCTATGAAGAAAACAAGATCATAATTTATAAATTGAAAACAAAAGGAGTTCATGTACGTTCTTTACTGCCTTTCTAATAAATATATTCTGATAGATCACCTGTCTAACTGTCTATATTATGTAGGTGCTAGGGAGACAGTGACAAGCTGGACACGTGGACATAATACTTCATGACAAGACATTCACTCAGACTCAGAGTCATTCTTTGTAGGATCACAATAACTCAATGATATAATACCATGTATAGATAAGTACCATGAGCTCTGACGAAATCTGCTCATTTTAAAAACAAAATCCCTTGCACACAATCTCCACTGTTTACCACCCTTATCGAATCATCGACACGAAGAAGAAGAATTATTGGTCTTATATTTTTTATTTTTTTTATTAAGTCATCATCATCATCATCATCATTTCAGCCGAAAGACGTCCACTGCTGGACATGGGCCTCCCCCAAAGGGGGTTTTTTGCCATAATCGCCACGCTTGGCAGGCGGGTTGGCGATCGCAGTACGGTTGTTACAAAAGCACAGAGAACGCTGCTGCCCACGCTCTGGTAAGTCCCTTAGTCGCCTCTTACGACACTCACGGGAAGATGGTGCTATTCTTTACGTCCGACATTTTTATAAAGTACTTTTTTTTTTTTTAATTCATTAACAAAAACAAGGGGTCAGATGCTGCGATGCTATTGGTTGATTAGCGGCCGAATGCTGCAAGCAAAAAGAGTCGTAGTGGTGGTGACATTTCGTCCGAGCTCATAGTACCTACCTATAATATTATTGCAATAACTGGTGTAAGTGTACAATACAGGGTGTAAGCGGACCCGTGAGGAAGCCGTCAACCAAACATTCTGTACATCAAACTAAATAGTAAACATATTTTTTTATTGCTGAGAAACGACTTTTTTTTTGGTGAAATATCACGTTTTACCATCGATCACTAATAAAAAACTAGATACACAATCCCATGCAAAAGTTCTCTAAAAACTGTCGCCAAATGTTTTGACGTACTTGCAGTTGAAATAAATATACATTAATGTAAATTCAACCTTATACACATTGCCTAAAGTTGTATTCACAAAGCTACGGACAAAAAGTAACAACCTTTTACGACCGATACTCGCTGGTCAACCCATTTCAAAACAAATTCATCCTTACACGCATGTTTTAAAGTCAGAATTACAGTGCCAATAAAAAGCAATAAAATTTTACGACCGAGGCTCGGCGGTTGGACAAGGAATGAATGGAGTCGAACTGAATATTTTTTGTTACTGTAATTATAATTTAAAAAAAATGTTAAACTTGTTTTAAAAAAATTCTTCCTATTCTATGGTGTATAACTGTAATGGTATGTGTAATGGTTATAATTTACCCGAATGTTAATATGTTTTTGGATAGGGCACCACATTAATTTAGTAATGAAAGTAATTGAAACAGTCTTAATTATTTATTTATTCTTTATATTGTGTAAAAAATTTAAAGATATTGCTTGACAAACAACTTAAATCTAAATTCAATAGTTACAAAATATAAAAA
This sequence comes from Xestia xanthographa, assembly GCA_905147715.2. Lineage (NCBI taxonomy): Eukaryota > Metazoa > Arthropoda > Insecta > Lepidoptera > Noctuidae > Xestia > Xestia xanthographa. The sequence continues at coordinate 1,024,396 of LR990659.1, read as the reverse complement.
GTAAGTACAGAAAGTTCGGAAACAATATCGAGAATATCGAGGTACAGCTGTTTTGCGTAGCCTTCTGCAGGCCTATTACGTATCTTTCTGAAATCCAGTGATTATCAAGCTTCGGTTGTACACCGAACTTTGATGACAACCGTGAATATCAAAATATTGGTATTACGTATTACACAGAGTGGATATCACTTTTCGGTGACTAACAGCCCGGGTACGGTGTAACGTCTTCCACGAAAGCCACTTCAAACTCAGTTGTCTTGAATTTGATGTCCACTATGCTTACATATTTGCAATATTAGAAGAATCGATACGAAAGCGTCTGTCAAAATGAGTTACGGTGACTATCAGCCACGTGACGTCATATTGATCGCAACTGGTCATACATAATACTAAACTAACCTTTTGACAGTTATTTGATGGACACTGAGCCCAGTTACTATCATTTCGAGCTGTCAACAGAGATACGTAATAGGCCTGCTGACTGGATCTCGAGGAAAGCTAAAAAAAACTCACGTCTTTAATTTTATAAATTAAAAATTAAATCTATAAAATGTTACTATAATATTTAGACAAACAGTAAAGAAGTCTCATTAGACAAAAAAAACAATCATACTTTAATAATAATAAAAATAAAATAAAAAAAACAATAGCGTCTCCAACAAATGGAACAGAGTCAACGCACATAACTCGAACAATAATTTATGTGGGCATGCGATAGTATGATTGAATGCGTTTAGTAAGGGTCTTTACTATTGAGATGCCTTATAACTCCTGCTATTTATTACGACTTAATCTAAAAAATGATTTTACGATGATTTCTTGACAAAATATCAGTATTTACAATACAGTGATAACAATTAAATAATGATAATATCAATACTTACCGAAAATATGAAATTTCATCCTTTTTTAGTGTCCTGGATGTGTGATTTTTACACTTTTTAAACGAGCACTGAGGCATGTTTACCGTCGGAGCGTTCAAATGCTACTAGGTTAAAAGCGCACCCAAATGTTCGAGTGGGCGCTCATTTGGTGAGGACACTTTTTGCCGCTGATTGTGTATCTAGTTTTTTATTAGTGATCGATGCGTTTTACGGTAAAACTCAATGTAACGCACTCTAAACATAGTGGTGATGGGCTCATTTAATAGTAAACAGGTTATGGAGGTATTCAAAATAAAGTTATGATCCATAGAAACTAATGTTTGAAAAAAAACTTGTGAAATAGTTGTAACTTTGACCTCCAATATCTCTGTAATTAGTCTAGAACAAAAAAGATCGCAATGATGGGGAGAACAAGTGCCTTTCGGCTTCGATAAAGGTCTATTTACACCCTTTATACCAGCTACAAAAGTAGCTCTTGTTTTGTCGCCTGGCATTACTTGCTCCACTAATAAATAACACTCTAAAACTAACAATACATAATATTTTAACATAACAAAACCTGTTTTGTTAGTTAAATTGATGGATGGCCAATTACTATGCTTTAGAAAAACTTATGTGAACTACTCATTTCAAATGATTTAGGTATTGATTTTTCTTTCATTGCTTAGAAAAATACCCTCACGTTTTAACAACAATTGATGTGACGCACTGAGGTATACAAGTCTTTGGATAGAATGATGACGTCACATACGATCACATCACGTCAGTAATCCCCGCAGGGTTAGGCGTATCTTATATAGTTGGTGCCAGTTAAGATGAGAATAGCGGTCACTGACCCACCTACATTTATTAAACTTCTTAACTTTGAAAACTAAAAATAAGCCTGTTCAAATCTTGATACTTCAACTTCAAAATTTTACCTAATGAAAAACGATACATGGTTTATTTGTTTTGGTTCGTACGAACAGATATTAGAGAAAGGCCAATGACCGCTATTCAATATTAACTGGCACCAACTGTAGTACACCCACATTTCGCCATTTATGTTTAGAGTCCCATGATGTTATAGGGGGCGAACCTATTGCCAATGATGATGTGATTAGAGAAAATCGATCATTATAATATTCAACTCAAATCGAAAAAAAAATCACTGAAAATAAAATTTAGGCAACGTTCTTACAAGTATTAGGTAGCTATATGTATTAGGTAGGTATTAGTTAGTATTGTACTTTTGTTAAATTTACGACCTAACCGGTCTTAGCAGAACACGTGAAACGTTGCATAAATCTTATAAACAAACGTTTTATGTGCGCGATCCCGTCATCACTCATCCGCTGCGCGCGATGCTGACACATCAATACCCGCTGCGTCTGCGCGTCGTTGGGTTCATAAGTTTTACAAAATGTTCAGCGACACACCCCCACTGTTGGCAGCGCGAGCGCGTATTCTAAACGGTACGAATACGTTACGAACGATTTTAAATTGAAAATGTAACTGTCGTACTGCGGTAAATTTTTTTTTGCCACACAGATAATCAGTATTAAACCGACATGAAAAAATTCTTAAAATTAAGCAAATATTATTCTTGTTCAGCTCAATCGGGTGGGAATGTTGTTTTAAAATTCAGTTGCAAGACAGCTGCATTAATTCGTTACCCCTTTTATTAGGTGTCTTAATGCGTGACGGACACTTAATTAATTCGGCTGTCTGTACATACAAACATTGCAAGTTAAACGAAAGGTATGAAAAAAACTGATTGGCTAGTGAGAACAGATAAGTTCTTGTAGGCTTTCAAATGAGAATAGTTGAACACCACAAGTAGTAATAGATGTAAAAAACCACAAATAACCTGATAACAACTCTGTAACCACTGTCTCACAATAAAGATCTTTGACTTTGACTTTTTAAACCTTCTGGGTCCTCTTCCTCCGTGAGCTGCATGTGAACCTCACCAGATGAGTGGCCATTTTACATTAAAATGCATTTATGAACTGCTTTATGTAGATTGCTATAGTTTTACAGCTGTTTCTACGAGGTACTGATACGCTTGTTTGTAAACAACACGATTGCTGAGGAAAGTGGGTCTGATGACGTATGATGACGTACTTTGTTATGTAACTGGTAAGTAGGTGCACAGCTGGCTACTTTACTATGCGTTGGGAGCACGTGCGCCCGAGCGTCTCCTGAGGATGCCCCGCGGAGGGGCGAAACACGTGTCGAGTAGGTTTCGGTTGCATGTTGTATTATACAGGGTGTAAACAGAAGCCGTCAACCAAGCATTATGTACATCAAACTAAGTAACTTTACGCAAATAATATTGCTGGGAAACGACTTTTTTTTTGGGGGGTGAAAAATCACGTTTTCCGGTAGGACTCAATGTAATGCACTCAAAACATCGTGCTGATGGATGAATTGAATAGTAGGTAGGGGAGGTGGAGGAGTTTAAGGTAAAGTTCATAAGTTAAAAAAAAACTTGTGAAATAGTTGAAACTTTGACCCCCAATATCTATGTAACTAGTAAGTTCCCAGGTGTGGTCTAGAGCAAAAAAATGATCGCAATGACGGGGAGATTAAGTGCCTTTCAGATTAGTTAAGGGTATTTTTACATCCATAAAGGGTGTAAAAATATCCTTGACGTTTTGTGGGCGGAATGTCGGTGTTGCATTGACTGCATCCAAGAATTGATTTAGTTTTTGCGCAATTAACACTAAACACTCTTTCATAACCTTTTATTTTATGTGAAACCTAATACTTAGTCGTACAGTACAGATATTTCAATCAATAACTTTTCCTTCCTTCATCTTAGATCATCGTATGGTAATTACCTATTTATCTCAAGGATTTCCATAATGGAAAACCTTTTCTCCTATACTTACCTATTATATAAGTGAATCATAAAATTGTTTTGTCTACACTGGTACGGTATTGCATACATCGAAGTCACTAGAACCTATTATATCTTTATTTCACCGTGACTGTTCTCAATAGAAGTGATGACATCTTTTGAAATATTTTCCATAACTTTAACTTATTTCCATTGAGTTGAAGCTCTATAGTCAACTAATCCCACTAAGACGCGCTCCGCGGGTCCACTCGACTTAATGCATGAGTAACAAATAAACGATTCCTATAAACAGGAAATTGGGTTAGTGACGTATAATGAGGTGAGAAACTAACAGGTAATCAAATAGCGCATCATCACACACACCTGATAGAAAACTAATGTCACGCCCACCAGGCTGGTGATGTGGTAATTAGCCTTATTTGGAGAATATCTTGCTAATAAACACAAAATATGTGGACCTCCATGTGTGCAAAACTGCAGTATGCAAAATCTAGTAACAAAATAAGACGCAGTATAAGTACTAGTAAAGCGTCTTCTAACTGATGAAAGAGCAGTAACTTTCTATAATTCATCATTGCTGCGGTTCCGATAATGTATTTTAAAACAAGTCACCGCTTATCACTTGCGACAAATCGTGTAAGAAAATATAACGAGAAAACCATCACAATTCGCACGGAATAAAATGAATAATGTAACATCTTCCAGCCTATACTCATAATAATTATTATAACTTCGTAGATCATGAATAAATAGAAGAATCAAGGTACATAATCTACTATCTACTAAATCCCGTACCTACTTACTTAAACCGAAACTGCATCATAGATCTAGAGATGAGTTTAATGACGTTTAGCACGCAGTAATTTTGTATCACCATGTGAAAACCCGATTCAGTTGATGAAATCGTGTTTTATATGTGATTTCAGTGAAGTTAAAAATGGACTAGGTATTGGTCGTCGTCAAAATACCGACCATAAAATGTATGTGCAACACTGCCCTGCGCTCCGAAACACAGACTACGGACGTATCTTAAAAAAGCGCAACGCTGAAGTGGGACTGGGACTGGGCTAGCATGTCTCCGTATGTCCAATGAGCTGGCAACTAAAACAACCACCATGTGGTGCCCTGATAAAGCCAGAAGGCGACAGAAGAAACGAACCAGAAGTTATAGAGGGAGGAGTTTGCCCAGCAGTGAAAAGATGCAGTCTAACAGTAACAGTACCTGAAGTCAACCTCAGCGGCGGTGAACACGTAGTTGAAGTTGCACATGGCGAGGAAGGAGTCGCGGAAGGCGAGCAGGAACAGCAACAACAGCTGGTACTTGCCGAAGCTGCCCAGCTCGCTCAGGATGCCGTCCAGGTTGAACTGGCCCTCCTTGCTGTCTTCTGACATCTGGACAAATATAATAAACACCATTAAATCTATAGAATTAGCAATCTTGCACACTTCAGCCAGCTTAATTGTGCAGGCGGTAAAACACAAAACTAAAATTAATGTACCAAGTCAAATTTTACAATTTTGGTTGTGGTACTACTGACACTTTTATGGGATGAAAAGCAAGAACTTTGTATTGGCGTTCAAGGGCATGTGTTCCTTTCTCTTATAATAATCGCAATGGGTGGGCAAAGCTGAAATGTTTTCTTAAATAAATAACTTACCTTAACACTAGTTTCCTTGGCTACCATGGCGACTGCTAGAAATTTAATCTTCTCACAACAATGAGCATCATCCCTGTAACAAAATAAATATTTACTCACTTGCAAATATTAAAAAATACGCCGTCAAAAAAAATCTAGCATTGTTTCGCGGTAGGTACTTTTAATAGCACGTTTGGCATCCTTTTGGCAGCCTACATAAACTAGCATTTACGAATCTAGACTCCTCAGCGTTTTAAATTTTTCGTTAGTTTTTGTAAAAATAAACGTTCTACCCTATCCCTTACACGCTGTATGTCGTAGCTACTGGTATATACGTACACCTACTTTTCTAAAAATTCTGAGAACTATTCTTTGGTCCGTATTTAATGCGAGGACTCCTATAAAATAAAGTTAACTGGCAGAAGATAGTGTGACAGAAAATGCACCTAAAGTGTTTCTATACTTACAATAAACTACCACTGCTAAGTGTCGTCCTATACTAATGTGGCGGTGGACGAGGATTTACTACTTATACAAAATGGACATTTTAATTAATGGCCAACTTTCCTCTTCCGCCGTCATTCGGGTAACACAGGAACGTCATAACTTGTAACAATAGCTCTATGTCACACTCTATAGTCCATAAAATATAGAAAGATTATTAGATGGTGCTGTGAAAGTACTGATGTTATCGATATAAAACTGGAACTAAAATGATTAAAAAAATATTTAATACAAAAAAGTAATGTGAAAATTCATTCAAGTCCAAGATGCAAGTTGGAGTTCGGAGCTTGTGTATTCCCACTAAATGTAAAAGTTCTTTTCTCAAAATGTATTTGTTTTTATTCTAGCTAATATCGATTTGTTCCATCTCTAAAATTTTTGCAACATAATTACGTCTTGGTTAAATAATTTTACGACTATGAATAAGTATGAATTGTTTTAGTTTTAAGTGATTTAAATGCTTGTTTATATTATGTTATGCATGTATTTAAAAAAAAAAAAACATAAAACAATCGTTAGACGTTGCTAACAGATAATAAGTGAGCTATAGCGCAAACAATTTTCTCTTCTGACGAGAAAATTGATTGCACTATTGTAGTTATATTTTCAGACAGTTTATAATATTTGTGAAGATTTTTGTCATAATAAACACAATCACATGTCGTCACTGTTGCTCGTTAATACTTTCTTAATTACGATTATTTATCACAAGTAGTTGAGTTTTTAATTATTTTTCTATGGAACGAACTCCCTTATCGGTTCACAGTATGAAACGAAAGAAACCCATGCCAACACATAGTAACGATATCCACACAGGTATCTAGATAACATAACATATCATCACGCCTAAAACTCCCCGAATGGTTATGCAGAGGCGTACCAAAAACATTGACATTTCGCAAGACATGTGTAAGTCCCATGTAATAGGGTACGAGCCTATTACCATCAATTGAGCGCAATTTAAGGTGGATGCTCAAGAAATCTTCAATACAACCCTCAAAGTTCATAAAGGTGGAAAAATTACTTTTCCAAGGTCAAAATCATTCTTTCACCTTTATGAACTTGGAGGGCTGTATTGATGATTTTGATAATTATAATTCTGTAACTACATACATCTTACAGTCGCAAACAATATTTGAATCAACATACAACCTAGCACTGGCCTGTAAATTGCAAAAAAACGTAAGAAAATTTGAATTTCGCGGGCTACCCTGAAGCATTCACCTTAAACTACTAAAATCCAGGGACCTCAAACTCAACAGTTGCGCTGACGTCCACTAGACTACGAGGCCGTTATTATCCTACAGTCCTTCCTGGGTTCTATTCCTGGGTCGGGCAAAGTGTTATTGTGTTTTTCCATCAGGAATTTCAGTAGCAGCCGCGGAGTCTGGATTTGTGCCTAGTTGATGGCAACAGGCTCGCCCCCTATTACATGAGACGTACCTAAACATAACAGCCGAAAGGTAGGTGTACTATACGATACCTACACCTCTGCCTAATTTTTCGGGGAGTAAAGTCGGGATGTTAAGTTACGTTGTTACTTGTTAAACAAAACAAAACTTCAAAAAATATAATATTATTTTAAATTCATATAGAAAACATTTGAGATTGTTTTACCTTATAATATAATCGAAATTAATCCTTGACCAAATAGGTATAACTCACTATCTTTGTGATCTACACTAATATAAAGAGGAAAGATTTGTATTTTTTTGTGTGTATGTTTGTAATGAATAAACTCAAAAAGTACTGCGCTGATTTCACCATTAGAAAGCTACATTCACCTTGAGTAACATAAGCTATATATTATCTCCGTACTCCTACGGGAACGGGAACTACGCGGGTGAAACCACGTGATGTCCGAAAGTATTTTATAAAATTGCTCAGCTTTATTTCTTTATTCAGTAAAAATATTTTAATTTATTAGGTAAAACCTGTGCCTAAGCCGTGTGGTATCCGGCAGAGTAGAATAGAACCAACCCATAACACTCATGGGTGTCGTATAAGGCGACTAATGTCTGAGGCAGAACACCTTGCGCCTCCGTAGACCTGAGAATGGGCAGCAGCGTTTTCTGTTAGTCTTTTCTTTTATCACTGCGATCTCCAATCCGCCTGCCAAGCGTGGAGATTACGGCAAATTCCACCCATCATGGGAGAGGCTTATGTCCAGCAGTGGACGTTAAGGGCTGTTGTTGTTGTTGTTGTTGTATGCCTGTGTGTTATTATGTTACTTGAGAAAAAATACGAAATAATTAAATAATCCTGGGTTAGTGTTTGCTTTAACTTTCACTTTACAAAAATATTAAAGTACCGTACCAGAATGTTCAACAAAAAAAACAACACACAACTTACTAGTTATACTAGATAGACCGTTCTGAGAGACGAACTGTCACTGTAGGTAATCAGCTTTTATATGATTTGATTCAAATGGCAACTGACAATGCGAAAAATAATAAATACACCGGCCAAGACCGACTCGGCCGCAACATTATGGTTCCGCACCAAACTACACTGAGCAGTTAGCAGGTTTATCGCTGCCGCGCTGGCTTGTCGCTTAAACTTGCGGTACCCAGCCTTTTATCTTTTTCAAATTTGAACTGACACACCGTGACACACCAAATAAGTCCAAAAAAATACTGTTAATCTGCTTACGCATCACACTATAATGCCAAAAAAGCTTTTTTGCAATAATATAATAATAGGCGGACTTCTTTGTTAATGACCTTTGTGAACCATGGCACTATCGAAGCACATAGTTGTGACTTGTGTCTACTTTCAAAATGCGAGAATAGTAATAACGCAAATTGAATTGTATCATAGTTTGAAGACACTATACTTGATAATTAATGTAGTTTTATGTAATTTAGTACTTTTGTAATTATACGTTTAGATAGTTGTAATACTATAATAATTATGTAGGTACTCATATACAGGTGTAAAAGACCTCATCACAAAGCCGTCAACCAAGCATTCTGTACATCAAACTAAGTAACTTTACGCAAAAATTATTGTTGGGAAACGATAATTTTTTTTGGGGTGAAAATTCATGTTTTGAGGTAGAACTCAATGTAACGCACTCAAAACATTGTGCTGTTGGATGGATTGAATAGTACGGGGGTCGTGGGGGTGTTTAAAGTAAAAATCTTCCATTAAAAACTTGTATTTAAAAAAATACTTGTTGAAAAGTTTGACCCCCAATATCTCCGTAACTAGAAGGTTCCCAGGTATGGTATAGAACAAAAAAATGATCGCAATGATGGGGAGAACAACCGAATTCGGCTTGTGAAAGGTACTTGTTCTCCCCATCATGGTGGTGTAAAACACCTGTTTTACACCCTTAATGTATAATCATTCACATAGTGAAAGATGAATTTAAATGAATGAAATTAATGTGGGCCAAAGTAACTACGTTGTGGGGCCCTGCTGACACAGCCAGAAGGCGACGCGATAGAACTCGCAGCCCGCAGGAGATGGCGGGACGAGCTGGATAGAACTAAAGACAAGACCATATTGGCCCTGGATCGAAGAACTTGGAGGCCATGGGGGAAGGCCTTTGCCCAGCAGTGGGATAACACAGGCTAACTAACAGTAACAGTAATGTATTGTAGTTAAAATCAGTTTATCAATAGATACAGACATCGTAAGAATGGTTCAAACTTTGTTTAGTTTTGAAAATCCTGTTATTTTTGTATTTAGCCGACTGATTTGGCCCAGCTCGACTGCAACTGTCGCTAATGAGTGTTAGCGCCTATATTGTTATGCTAATTAGTATTTGTCACAGCACATGTTTCATAGTTTGAGTTATTTTGCTTATGGTCATTTTTTTAGGGCTTTATTGACAGAAAATAGTACCTAACAGTAAACACCACTGTGCTTAGAACGATATCGTGGGTCAAGTGGGTCGACTATACCACGAATTAACGAAATCAGGTTAACAAATCAAACTAACTTTCTTCTGTTAATATTGTCTGTAACTACGGGAGTGTAGGGATTAACTGTTTGAAAGATTATGTGGCTAAGAGGGAGTGACCACGGAGCTAACTTCCATTAAAGAAGTATGGAATAACAAGGCCTGCTACGCCTTAGAGGCTGGCGATGGATGCGTAGTTCATACAAACGTAATACCAAAATAATTTGTTAATCAAACATATTCATAAGGTAATGTGTCTTTATTTCGATTGGATTACAGAATATCTATGTTCCCAAATATATATTTTGAAAGGACAGCGATATAAAGACGAGGTTTATGAGGAATTACTGACGGAAAACTTATTTTTCTCATAACTCTTGTTTAAATCAGTGTCCGTTAAAAATAAATATTTGGGAACCTAGATATTCTGTATTCCAATCGGAATAAAGACACACTACCTTATGAATATGTTTGATTAACAAATTATTTTTGTATTACCTATGTTTGTATGAACTGCGTATCGGTCTCTTAATGAATTGGGATAACAGCAGTAGAATGATGATAATGATGAATAATGCACATAATATAATGTTATACTTATGTAGACGTAAACTCACAGTGATTACTGTTGATTTCCTCAACCTAATGCGTATGAACGTAATGACTATACTCTCTTAGATCTTTGCAGCCAGTTTTATACTTTGTCTTGACAATTTGTTTGCTTTATGAAAAAAAATGCTCGCTTTATGTCCAGCATCAGAATAGTTTAAATTCAAAGAAAACACGCTCCGTAATTATTTGAGTGAGATGTTCTCGTATAAACAATTGTGTTCCGTCTGGAAGCGCGTCCTAACGAGAACAAACATCATTCTGTTCTACACAAACATCGTACACTTGTTCAAACTATTAACAGTAACTACTCAAATTTTACGCAAAAATAACCTAAATACTTAATGGTTGTGTTTGCAAACTGAACAATTGATCGTTTTTTGAGTAGATACAAGTGTAACGAATTGACCGATTTATTATTCAACATGGTAATTTCAGTGGGTAAGCACAATGTTTTCAAAATCATCTTGAGAGCTACACCGTAACCACCGTAACGAACTTTAGTGCGCCTACGGTTTTGCTACGAGGTTTCGTAGCAAGGTCTCTACGAGCCTGGGTCTACGCTTGCCTGCTGGCATTACAGGTTTGTATTCTGCAGTATCTCCTCTGCTACGATGCTAATTAGGAAGAATAGAAGTCGCGAATAGATTGCAAAATTGTGTGTTTGAGAGTAAATACATACCGAGATTCGAACACAAATCAGTCTTCATGGGAAAGTTTTGTATTAACAACACAGTCTTTCACATTCAGATTTAAATCCTAGATGTTGTAATAACGACTTCCCAAATTATTCACAAAAAAAAAACAGATTGTCTGTACCTACTCACGGACACAACTTCAAAAATCTAATTTAAACACAAGTCAAACACTGGTAGCAAATAAACATTCGCATACATTGAAAATGTGTTAAAAATAAGTTGTATAAAGTTTACATGGCAGACACGTCTTTTTTTAGCAAGTCCAAGAGCACTATTGATCGAGCCACGTTAACTTGACTCAGTCACCTACTTCCTATTGTTCAGAGCAACAGGAGAAAAGCGAGCACTGCAACATAGCGGTTGCTGAGCGGCGTGTGCGCAAGGTACCGTGCCTTCGCACTAGCCACCGCCAGTATGTAGTTCTGAGTACTTGTTTTGAAGTTATTGTAAAACCAGTTTGATATTGGATCAAATCTAAAATATTTTTTAAATCATTTTGATTTATAAAATTTTACCAACCATATGATTTGTGTTTGTGTTCAGTAAAATTACACCAACTTTAATGTCAATTCACAAAGATGTTCCGGGTTTTATGAACTCATTCATTTACACCGTTTCCATTCAAATTATTTTCGGTTCAAAAAATTATTTACATGAGTTGAGCTTATGTACTATACTTACATACATAAGTTCAAGTTATTTTTAAAACAATATGTCGCCGATTATGAGATTTTTAAAAGATTTGTCATTGACTCGTCCTCTTATTTTTAAAATGTTTATTTATCGATTCATAATTTACAATATACTTTTATCAACTGAAACTCCAGAAAAGCTGTTTACGGACGTAAAACTTTTATCATCAGAATTTTGTTGCCAAAGATACCAACTTTTTTTAAGGTCACTTTTAATATTTCGAAATACATAAATAATTAAACACTAATTAAATGAGCTGTAATAAAATATAGTTGGAATAAGCAACCGATATATTAATGACACCAAAAAAAGTAATATTCTCTTGTAAGAACAACATATTTCCGAAACACTCGCGAAAAATGAAAACTACTTACACAAAACGTGCACTGAATGTAAGCTCGTTGTTACGTAAAGCTATTACCACACGAGAGTAACTGAAAGCCACCGAGCATTTCCCTACGCTTATATACAACATCGAACATAACCACTGTTACACGTAATCACAGACGTTGGGCCGCGCACACGTTGCCCGGTGACGACCTGGCGACCGACAGACAACCCCCTGTGACTCACTCAAACTGGCCACAAAAGAAAAGGCTGCAGTTTCTGCCTCAAAGCTACACAAACGTGATTGCACGAGAATGTATCAAACTGCACTGTAGTCAAATATTTTTCTAACTTAACTACCTACATACAGCCTAGGTTTTTTAAATCAGCCTGTGTAAAATTGATATTTTTCCAAAGTGACAATATTGAACATTTCGTCAAGTTTCCCTGCAATACGTCACTGACGAATGTGCGCATTTTGTATTACAACATAACCCCTATTGTTTTATTGAATAAAATAGAGTAAATAATAGTATAAGGATGAAGTCGGACGTATTTACCAAGTATGTAGTATGATGCACAAAGCTGTTGCTAGACACAACCTCTATGATTCACCTAAATCATAGTCATTACCACGATATAGAATCAGCACAGATTAAATTTTATGTAAATTCATCTTCACCCTGACCTTCCCCTTACATATTTTTTGCCATCAGTCGATATTCAAGCTTAAGCAACCGAGCCGGTCCGTAAGTGGGTGACCATCCACTGCAAACTGAGACCGCCCCGTGTTCCGAAAACCATGTTAAACCGTTGGTCCCAGCTGTAATTTGTAGATCTATGCCAGTCGTTATGAGCATAGTTTTATATTGTGTCATAAGTACTTAAGCAAGGGTATCGTTTTACCCAGTAATTAGTTTGTAGAGGTCAGTTAGGCAGACGCTGTATGTAACAGTAAGACCGGAAGCCAACCCCAGCATAGTTAGAAAATGGACAGACAAATGATGAACTTTCTCAGTTGTAAAGTTCCTCCAGCAGCGCACAAGGAAAAGTTATATTTTTCTAGACAAACCCTTGTTAAAAGGTACTGCTGTGCAAAATAATCTGATAAGCGCGCCTATGAGAATGCGCGGAGAATCTAACGTCAACTTTGACACGCTGAAGTTGGTTCGACGTAATAACAAGTGAGGTGGCCGATTTTTATTGAATCTGCGCTGTGTTTCGTCACAGGCCGGGTGCCCAAGCAATCATCCCCTATTAAATCTCTTTAGGAAGTGAACTAACTACTAAGTCCTCCCTTAATGCGTTGTAAAAGACTGTATAAGACATTATTACCCGACTACGGCTAAGCCGATAAGAAAGGTTTATAATTTTGAATATATGCATAGCTACATTGATTGAAGCCATGCATTTTCTGTTAATTAATTTAAAATATATATTTAATCAGTCTATAAAGTGTTATTGGGTTTTTCCTTCAGGAATTTTTCAGAAGCAGTCACGGAGTCTGGATTTGTGCCCAGTTGATGGCAATAATAGTGTACTAGTAGGTACACCTCTGCCTAACCCCTTGGGATGACAGGCGTGATGTATGTTGTGTTATCTTTATACTTGTAATTAGTTTAAATAAACTCGAGACTTTTCTACATCTACACTATCTACATCTACACTATACGTATATACACTTACACTAATATTTTAAAGAGGAAAGATTTGTATATGTTTGTAATGAATAAACTCAAAAACTGCTGCGCCGATTTCAAAAATTCTTTCACCATTAGAAAACTACATTCACCCTGAGTAACATAGGCTATATTTTATTCCCTACTACGCGGGTGAAACCGCGTGACGTCCGCTAGTATTTTATAGAAGTAGACTTTGGTTGTAGCGGGTAGTCTGTGGAACTACCTGATGGGATTCCTGAAATATTATTACTAATAGAAAGCTACATTATCCCCGAGTGTCATTGGCTATATTTGAAACGTTCCCGTATATACTTTCGGTCCATAACGGGAGCTAAATCGCGGGAAAAAAATAAGTTTCTAACATAGGAATAAGGTACGTAAAGATACGCTGTAATGAAATACGATGGGTTAGGCGTTTACCTAACCCATCCATGTGGGTGTGCTATAGAACATCACTGCTTTGCAGTGGTGATAGCACACCCACATCTCACAAGTTAAGTGTCATGTAATGGGGTGATCCTATTCCCTTATAAATATCAACTGGGCACAAACTCTCGGCTGCTACTGAGAAATTAGTAATCTAATTAATTAATTTTTAGGAAAACTAAAGTAAAAAAAAACCGGCCAAGTGCGAGTCGGACTCGCACACGAAGGGTTCCGTACCATTGACTATATTTAGTATTTGTTGTTATAGCGGCAACAGAAATACATCATCTGTGAAAATTTCAACTGTCTAGCTGTCACGGTTCACGAGATACAGCCTGGTGACAGACAGACGGACAGACAGCGAAGTCTTAGTAATAGGGTTCCGTTTTTACCCTTTGGGTACGGAACCCTAATAATGAGGTAACTGGAGTGAAGTCAAGTAATATTTCCTAAGTACTATGTGCTAATTTGCTAAAGTTATATAAGAATAACAATATTATTGTTGTTGTTCACTCCATCTGTTTACTACATCTACAATCACGACTCGCGATCGACAGGTAAACAATACCGTGACGCGCACGAGCTTTACATTCAGAACGACTCTGTCAATGGCTTTTCACGTTATAATACTTACGTGCATATTAAAATGTTACATAAACGTTCTAAAGAGTTGTCTATAAATAGAAGTTACTAACTTATTCCCGCGGCTTCACTCCAGTTAAGGTCAGAAATTATCCTTCGGAAACATCGTCGTGAATGTTATGACTATGACACTCGGCAAAAACACGGTTCCCTGAGATAATTTTCGGAATCGGATCAGTAGTTCAGAAGATTAACTTCAACCTCCAAACTTTACCTGTTCATTTATGTTATTATTTTAACATAATAATTCACGTGTCACTATGTTCGTAAACGCAAATCTCCGAAACTAAACAACCGATTTCAATTAAATTTTGTAAATGTGTATGGTTGGTTTCAGCTTTGCAACCGATAGGGGGGGTCCCGTGCATAGCAGGGGCGGGTCGCTAGAATATTATATATTTCCTTTATTTATCTTTACACAAATGTTTTAAAAAAAAAGTCTCTAAGACACATAAAAAAAATTAAAAATAGTATAAACTTACATAACATAACGTCTCGCTTGCCATATAATAGGGGGCGAGCCTATTACCATCAACTGGGCACTTAACCAGACTCCGTGGCTGCTGCTGAGAAATTCCTGATCGAAAAACCCAATAACTTATGGTCAGCAGTCGCGTTTTGGAACACTAGACCAACGAGGCAGTATATATGTATACAGGGTGTAAAAGACCTCATTACGAAGCCGTCAACCAAGCATTCTGTACATCAAACTATGTAACTTTACGTAAAAATTATTGCTGGGAAACAACTTTTTTTTTTTGGGTGAAAAATCATGTTTTGTGGTAGAACTCAATGTAACGCACTCAAAACATTGTGCTGATGGATGGATTGAATAGTACGGGGGTCGTGGAGGTGTTTAAAGTAAAAATCTTACATTAAAAACTCGTATTAAAAAAAAAAAACTTGTCAAAAAGTTGGAACTTTGACCCCTAATATCTCCGTAACTAGAAGGTTCCCAGGTATGGTGTAGAACAAACAAAACAAACAAAATGATCGCAATGACGGGGAGAACAAGTGGCTTTCAGCTTCGTGAAGAGGTGATTTACCTACACCCTTTATAGTGAGTGCCTCGTTGATGCGTCCGATGCGGACAGTGGACGCTTACCTTTAGACTCGTGTGTTACGACTTATGAACTAACGTTTTCTTACTATAGTAATTTAATCGTCAATCAACACTGAAAAAATATGGGTAATGTGCTCTCGAGCACATCCGTGTCGCCCCCCTATAGGTATCCGTGTAGGTACTATATTATTTGTTTATGAAACACATCACGGTACCACCTGGGCCCTGGGTGCCTCATTGTCATTACTACACAATACTGAGAACCCTGAAGATCACACGTGCCAACTATTTCGTTTGTAAATATGAAATGTGTCCGCCTACATTTGTAAATCAATAATAATATGCATTTGATTCCCATGAAAATATTAGTAATTGATGTAACAATAACGTGTGTAGGTATGTTATGATTAAGATCGTGTATCGTTATTGTTCACGGCTACCGAGACATCGCATAAAACTATTACATTATTATAAATGTTGTGTTTTGCCGTTCTGTAGAATATTCTCCGACGAAGATACAAAAAGAAACGTGGTACGAGTTGCACAATGAAAATATTATTTATTTTGATTTTCATCAACTCGTCCCAAATGGGCCATAGGCTTGTGGGACGAGTTGCTGTACGACTCTATTTTTTAAATCTTTAACATCAGGTGTCTACGAGAGCGTAGCATCGCGTATCCGTAGCTGAGAGAAGAGCCTACGAGATTTTGGTATGATTGCTTATAGTGTAGCAACATTATTTGTTTGTTTCTAGTAATAACTATTACTGTAAGGTAGTAAATGACACGATCCTAGGTAGAAGTACTCTACACATTGTTTTACACTCAGTATCTAGCAATGTGAACCTAAGTAGTAGGTAGTTTAGTAGCTAGTTTTTAATTAATTTGACAAACTACATAGAAACCTCTTACTTAATAAATCCAATATTTTTCTTTCAACTCTTCATCTGCCTAGCCTTTTCCCAACTATGTTGGGGTTGGCTTCCAGTTTTACTGGATGCAGCTAAATACCAGTATTTTACAGGGAGCGACTGCCTATCTGACCTCCACAACCCAGTTAGTACCGGGTAATACGATACCCCTTGGTAAGACTGGTTGTCAGACTTTTTTTTTGGGCCTCTGACTACCTAACGACTGTCAAAGATCTACAAATGACAGCCGGGACCAACGGCTTAACGTGCTTTCCGAGGCACGGAGGAAACTCGGTATGTAATGGGTGGTCACCCATCCACGCACGGCTTAACCTAATGATCGACCCGAGCGGCTGTTATTATTTAGCCACGAGCTCCTCATAATTAATATTTTTCTTTCAACTATGTTTAAATATCAATATCCAACATGACTGTGCAGTTTTTCTAGCCAACTTAAGTTGACCTCATATCCCTAAAACTTCGTGATTAACTGAAAGCAGAAAATGTTTCTTTGTTTTATAATTTGACTAACAAAAGAACAAAGTTAAAAAAGAGCTCTCGAGAAGTACATGTAATATTTGGCGCTTATCAACAGTTGGAAGCCGACCAGCCGCGTAGTACGATATGGGCGACACTTTACGACGCACATTTACGATTGTTACGTAAAATATGATGCTTGTAGATCTGCTATTTTAATGTAAAGAGTATCAGGCAATCCTAGCCAGTAGTCTTGATAACATTTGGCAATATAAATATAAAATCGACAGGTGTCGCACTAATCAGCTTCATAAATTTTATGAAAAATAAATAGTAAGTACCTCTAGATTCAGGTGAAATTCTAGCGTAGGCATTAACATAACAATATGGCTGATGATCACTAGTTAGTAGCTTGGTTGTCAATCATTCAGTCACCTGTTACTAATCGAAGTAATTGTGAAAAATTATTGTAGGTAGGTACTATTAAGCATGTTTAACTACCTAGGAAATTATATTTTGAATAAAAACAATAACATCATCAGTTTTGAATAGATTTCCTGAGAAGCATTACAGTTGTCAATAGATTGCAAAATATGGCTTTTGTAATGTCCATAAATAGGAGGAAAACGAAATATTAAATACCAATAAGTATTTTGTTTTGTTTTTCAAGGATTTTGTTTAATGACTAACCTGGAAATACTAAAACATAAAACAACTGCCTGATTTTCATACAAATTCTACGAAATTGACATAGGCACGTAAGCCTACCGACTGCAACTCACGGAAAATGGTCTCCAATGACGACTGTGACACGAGAAGAGAAAAAATACGTGCTCAGTGTGTTTGGCAAAGAGAGTGGACTGGTGACGAACTTTTTGAAACTGTGAAAGTGTCGATACAAAGTGGCATCATTTAGCCCCTGCGTAAACGATCCTCAGAGCAGGTCATGATCTCTACTGTAACGTTGTTAAAACATAATTAAAATTTGATGTTTTTTTTTTGCATGCCATGTGTGTGTATACTCATGTGTTGGACAATCAGAAACTCTTAATTGGGCAAGAATATGGATCTCTGAAATTTCTACCTATCCCCATATGAAATGCATGCAGAAATGAAATTAAAAACCAAATTCACGATGACGCTACAGTTACTGTTACTAACTGAAATTTACCTACTAGATAAACAGTAACCTTGTGGCCCTGACATTGTCCACATAGTATGACGTGACCAGTTCACAGACTCAGCCCATCCCACACTTGGTGATTATCCTGTTACCGAGCAAGCCTCCTACGTCATATTATAGTGACGCGCTCTGACATGTCAGTCCCAATCATACCTACATATATATGAGTTTAAACGATCAAGAATTTGGGTTGTGTGGTTTCAAAACTACTAACAAACCGATATTTCTTAGAACCTAAAATACGAAGAAATATGGCATCCGTCAATCCACACAAGGCCCACACCTTCTCATACAGAGGAGGCCTCTGTCCCAGCACTGGGGATATTAAAAACAATTATGCTTTGATTCTATATACTTAGGTACATATGTAATAATAAATTAAAAGACATCTGTTCGAGAGAACGTCGTGTCTGTATGGTGTCGGACGTAAAGAATAGCACCATCCCATATCTTCCCGTGGGTGTCGTAAGAGGCGACTAAGGGACTTGCCAGAGAATGGGCAGCAGCGTTCTCTGTGCTTTTCTAATAACCGTACTGCGATCGCAAAACCCGCCTGCCAAGCGTGGCGATTATGGCAAAACCCCCCCTTGGGTAGGCCTATGTCCAGCAGTGGACGTTTTTCGGCTGATATGATGATGATGATGATGTTCGAGAGATCCGTTAGAGTGAAAACATCAGAGCGGAGTTTATTATTAATGCTAGATCATTATAGCAGAGGAAAGAGGAAGGATGAGTGCCACGCAATAGTACCTACCTATCATGACTAACACCGATTAGGAGGAAAGATTCGAGACAAGATGAGTCCACCAGTGCATGTTTAAATGCTCATTAAACTATTGATAATATAGAAACCCATGACAGATCTTTTTTATGTTATCCTTCAAATGTAACGAACGCACAACAATCAATCTACCTAGCCTTTTCCCAAATACATACAGAGATGACTATTTTATCACTTTCCAAAAAAATGGGTATATATATTAGGTGAACGGAGTAGAAACTTATGGCATACCTAGTTTTTTTTCTTTTTTCCACAGCTTAGAAAAAAATTGATCCATCATCAAAAAACGCTACAAATTTCAAGTAAATATAACCCATGTTTTTTGGAAAGTGATAAAAAGTCATCCTGTTGAGGTCAGCTTTCAGATGCAGCTGAATACCAGTATGTGATATGGAGCGACTGGCTGTCTGCTGTCTGCACAACACAGTTACTAAGTTACAACTGTCAAAAATGCAAGAAGACCGGGCCCAACGGCATAGCATGCTTTCTGACGCACGGAGGTGTTTCGGATATGGTCACCCAACCACGGGCTGACCGCGGCAAGCGTAGCTTTACCTGATCGATGAATACGTGCAACTCTACTATTACTTATTATTACTTATTACTTAGCCACGAGCGTATAAACACGGTTAAAACAACATATTGACATCGAATTCCATTTCGACCATTTAAAACAATGATCAAAAAATTATTAGAAGGTCATACATACATCATTTGAAAATATCACCCATACATGATCATGCTGAGGTAAAGCAGCATAAGTCATCGACACGCGTGATTGTCACAGACCGGTGACGTCTGGTAACCTCATAAGTCTCATAACCTAATGTGGTTAAGAAAGGTCCTGTGTGTCATCTGCTTACCTACTATGTACGTCAAGAGAAAGCGGAAAATGCGCAAAAGTTCCAGAAAATACCATCAGTATGGAGTTATGTCTTATCGCCATTGTGGAGGTCAAGGTGACACAGCAATTCAAAGGAGTTTAAATATTTTTGTATGAAACCTGGGCCCTGTTTAATAAACGTTACAATTTGTAAATTGTAATTGTATTTTACAAGTTACAAATATACAAGTTTCTGTTTAATTAAAGAATACTGTAATGATTGTGTACCTGTATTTTGACATTTATTATTGTGCTCACAATTTTATTATCATTTTTTTTTTTTATTTTACTTTGGCATGTATGGTATCATTTTGACATTTATTAAGCGATGCTATTTTTTCATCATGTTTGTTATTCTTTTAATTTATTTTGCCATTTAATATTCTTAATTTTAATTAGTACTCAAAATATTTGCACGCCGTAGTATGTGGCAAACATGTCTGAACAATTGTCTCTTATATGCCATCCTACATGCACTTTTATTATTGTGGTCATGTTTATGCAAATAAATATATCTTATCTTATCTTAATAATAATAATAATAATAGCCTTTATTCAGATCAACTTAACCTAATAACAATATTCAAAAGCAAACTTATAACTTATTAAAACTTATTCTAATATTTGCTGTTTTTTTTATCTGTTGCAATCTGTTTGCCTATCGGCCTCCTCCAACCTTTTCCATTCTGATCTTTAGTTAGCCATTTTTTCAGTTCAGTTTTGGTATTTTTGCAATTCTTGTTTTTGGGTTTTTAAAGTATTTTCTATCCAATTGTATCTTTCTTGTGTTCCAATTATTTTGTTAACACGCATTTTTTTTTTCTGTTTAGTTTTATAAGTTTCTTTTTTTATTGTATAGTTGTAAGATTTTTTTTTATTCTTATTTTTATTTTGTTTTAGGCAGTCCCGGGGTCTCTTATATGGTAAAATATGTAATGTGGATAGGATATGATATTTTCACCCATTCTTCTCACTTCACTGAGGCCAACAATATCCCATTTGATGTGGGTTACAGCATGTTATGAGTTCTTTATGGTCTTTTCTTCACTTTTCAGGGTAAGAACTTCGAGTGCTGAGCTAAAGATTTTAGATTTTTGCTGTTATTGTTGTCACTTATTGTTGGAGGGTTCTTATCTTATCTTATCTTAAATACAACTTACAAATTTATCATGGTGGGAAACTGACTAAATCGAAAAATTGTAGCTACAGTTCCACATATTTGTTTAATAAACATTTTCTCTTTACAGGTGAGAATTTACATATTTGTAAGGAAAACTGTTTTATTGAACCTATAATTGTATACATATTTTATAAATTGTAGAAAAATTCCGACAGGTGGACTCGCCTTGTGTCAGAACTTAATTACAATTTTGTACCTCAATTTAATAAGTGAAGATATTTTATTGATAATTATGATCAAAAAATGGTTTGAACTCAGGATCTCGTGCTCAGTCGCGCTTGCGACCACAAGATCAGCAAGGTGATGTACAGCTGTTTATTAATATTGCTTGCTTGTCAAGAGTTATGGTTTCAAACTTTTAGTTTAAGAAAGCATTAAATTAACTTTGGTATTCCGTTGATAATTACTTGAATAGCTCTAACCTGCCGAGATGGGGCTTTTTGGCCTCGTAGAGGACCAATTTAGTCTAATGTAAGTACCAATTTCTTATTTTTTTTACGCTTTGTTTTGTTTTAATTTAATAACTTTGTTTTGTCCTTTGCAGACAAATAAATACTTTTCTTTCTTTTTGTTTAAGTATGACTAAATATCAACTCTATCAACATAAAAATAGAACTCTAACTATCAAAACTATAGGGCATGCTTGAACAAGATAAGTACGTACGATAACAATCAAACACTGAAAACTGACGAATTGACGCAACTGTCCAATTCACAGAACTGTCCAATCAGCGAAACTGACTAATCCACGAAACTGGCGAATTACATAAACTGTCGAGTGAGAGAAACTGACCAGTGATACGCGGACTCACAGGGCGGCCGAGGGCGGCCTAGGGCAGCGGGTCACTGCATCAATTGCATGCACTCGCCGCGAGTACCGACTTAATCTATATTTACATAATCCTGATGTTTACAATAACAGTCGCTCGCACGTGGACCGTTATACATAACGAATCGAATTCTTCGTCGTACACATAGTATAGGTAATTCGATTAATAGCTAGCCTAAGTCTCCCTGGATGAGATTGAGACCTTTTTTTTAGGGTGAAAAATCGCGGTTTACGGTAGGATTCATCACTCAGTGTAATAGCATTGACTAGTACAGTACAGCCCGCGTATCATGACCACCTTAAAAACGAGTTTCTTCGAAGAAATAATCGACAAAATAATCTTTTGTTCATCTGTCATTTTGCCGATTCAATGACAGAGGAACAAACAAGTGTCATGGAGGTTTTTAAAGTAAAGTGTAAAAAAGTTGAAACTTTGACCTCCAATATCTCCGCTACTAAAAGGTTCTCCCTGTCACAAGACCATGCCTGGCCCAGCAGTCTTGACAGAGTCAGTATTCCCGCGATCATGATGCTTGCAACAGCGTCGAAATATCGGGAGCTCATCAATATGGATAACCACGGATATTATCCCGTAAGTACTTTAAGTGTAGTGAAAAACCGTGAAAGTCTTAAACAGTGCAGTCTTGACAGAGATAACGACAAAATCGCTAACTTTCGATTGCTAATTACTCACGAAAGAATTCGGTTGCACTAACGATGCTTGCGGGGAATGCATGTTTCTACATTTAAGATGCGATTCTCGCAATCATCATTTGTGCAACCGATTATAATCGTTGGTAATTAGCAATCGAAAGTTAGCGATTTTGTCGTTATCTCTGTCGAGACTGCTGGGCCAGGCATCGTCTTGTGACGGGGAGAACAAGTACCTTTCAGCTTCGATAAAGATCTTTTTACACCCATTGTAGGTGTAAACCAGAACCTTGAGGCTTCGAATCGTTGCAACTCATAGCACCAACTCGCCTTCTTACACGACTACTCACTAAATGAGAAAGGACAAAATCACCCCATTAATACTAAATCCTACTTTTTACTAATATTGTAAATGCGAAAGGTGAAAGTTGTGTTTTAAGATGAATGGATGTTTGTAACTTTTTCACGCAAAAACTACTGAAGGGATTTGAATGTTTGGCACACACATAGTTTATAACCTGAAAATTAACACGTAGGATACTTTTTACCGAACTCCACAGAGACGAAACCGCGGGCGCTCGTAATAAAAAGGTATATTATTTAAAACATCATTATTAACAATAAACGCATTCAGTTATTTGTGGTGCCAGTATTATAATTTTTCGGTAACCGTCTCTCCGTGTTGTACGCAAGAAGAAGACAAGAGCCGTAGACACTAAGTAACATGCAAAATTACAATTTAGGTGGCAATGACATGGCCCATTGTCCTGGCCGGGTTTTAAGCACTATCGTTTACATACGTCACAATAATGCATGCCGTCTAATTTATTGTCCTTAAGGAATTTCCGAGTGTCGCTTCAAATTGAATAGTTTACGTGAAGACCACACGTCACACGTCACACCTACGTGCGTCTTACCTAGCATGATTCAATTAATTACTATACCTATATGAAAGAAATAAAGAAGCACGTCAAAGTGGGTCACGATCTTTTGTGGCTCACGAAGTTACAAAGGTCTACCGACAGGTGTTTCCGATAGGCACAACCTCTTTGTTACAGGTATACCTAAGTAATCGACCCTCTGGTATCGATGACAGTTCTGTCGTGTGAGTCATCATCATACATCTGTGGGACAACAAGGGGAATCCGATTCCATTAGAGATACCGGGAAACTTTCTTACAATAAGTTATAAGTTTCCCGGTATCTATATTAGACATAATTATTTTTAGGTCGTTCTGGAACTGAAATCCATAAACTCGATCATCGAACTCGGAACGATTGGGCCTGTTTTTTTCATTCACAATTATTTTAATTATATATATATAATTACAATATATCTTGAATAAATTCTGATAAATATTTTTTATGAATTAATATTATTTAAATTAGTAATAGTTAATAGTATTTTTTTTTATAAAAACATTTATATACTTATGTTATAAATTTAATTTCTCGGGTTTTTTTATAATTATTTTTTGTTATTTGTGTTTTAAATTTGTAATTTTTTTTTTATTGTTATTTTTGAAAAAAAACAGGCCCAATCGTTCCGAGTTCGATGATCGACTTTATGGCTTTCGATTTCAGAACGACTTAAAATTAACCGTGTATATTTTTTTTATAACTGGCTCGTTGGTTTAGTGGTCGCAAGCACGTGGGGACTCCTGAGCGTAAGGTCCTGGATTCGATTCTCGGGTCGGGAAAAGTGGTATTGGGTTTTCCCATCAGGAATTTCTCAGTAGCAGCCATGGGGTCTGGATTTGTGCCCGGCTGATGGCAATGGCTCGCCCCCTATCGGACTTAAAATATGTTTTAATAAGTACACCTCTGTATATTCATATTAATGATTTGGGGAGTGAACGTGTTGCCTAACTCATAACGACAAAATGCGCGTTATCGTATTGATTGTTCAAATATGTAAAGTGTAGTGCACTGACAGTGACAACGTAGAAGTAGGTCGTGACAGACAGTCGGCTAGGTCCGGCCACTGCGCAGATACCTATAAGTACGTGCATTATTAAATATATAGGTACGGGGTCTCTGCCCATCTTTATTTATATATGATTAAAAGTCCGATGCAGAGTGTTTAATAAAAACTAGATAATGCTAATTAAGACTATTCAAAGTCAAATCGTTTATTGCTAAATCCGTAATGTACACTTACAGGTGGTAAATAAAAATATAGAAACAATTATGGACCCTGTTGGGCATAGCAAATATGTAGAGAGGAACACTGCTTTATTACTTTTCAGTTTGAAATGTTTCATAACCATACCTAAGTATTTTATATTTCTATTTATTTACTTATTATTTTAATGTTTCACTATCTATTAATAACAATCTATTCTTTTCTTATATATTTAATTTTATGTTAAGTTAAGTAACTATTGTTATGATAACGAGTTGTTGTAAAAAATAAAAAAATAAAAATTCCTTGGTATACTGCCTCACTTATTAGGGCTCTTTCTGAAAAAGAGAAATTTAGACAAAAATACCGTAAATATAATAATCCCCGAGACAGACTAACCTTTGAATTACTTCGCAGTCGCTGCCATACATTAATAAATAACTGTTATAATACATATAAATGTAAAATTGAAAACGATATTCCCAAAAACTCTAAAGCTTTCTGGCGGTACATAAAGGATAAACGTCTTGGGGAATCTTGCATACCTGCTGACATGTTTATGAATGATAGGATCGCCAGTAGTGGCCCTGAAATTGCCAACCTTTTCGCAGATCAATTTGTGTCTGTTTTTAGTCTAAACCCAGTTACGAATAACAATAGGATCCATATTGGCTCACCTAAAGTTCTTTACCCGAAATTGTTCTTCCTAATGATTTGTAATCCGAATGATCACTCTTCCTAAAATTTTTCATCCTAAAGTTTTCATTCATACTATTTGTAGTGCTACCGGCGATGTTCATAAAATTCATGTTTCCGAAAATTGTATTTACTAATATCATTCATGTGAATATATTTAAACTCCTACTGTTTTTTATCATAACGCTTTTATCCCTAAACATAATTACCATAATATTTTCATTCATACTCAGAAATAAAACATTTACCAAGTGTAATAAAAAAATATATGTGGGTAGAAGATGATATTTATAGTTTTAATTTGAGGGTATGATTATTATTTGGGGGTATGCTTTACATAACGTACTTATTACTATAACTATACCTAAGATAATTATGTCTAAAAAACCAACTTTTTAGAATGATTATAGGTCGTTTCACTGATTTTTGTCTTAAATGAATGAAATTCAGGTTAGAGTGTCGTCTTGGGCACTATGGAAAAAAATCTTAGAAAAGTTTCGCGACCAATTTCGAGGTAGCGTAGTTGGTCACAGTCCTAACCTAACCTATATGGATATCTTTGCAGGTACACACCGCTATGAATATCCTGATCTGATTTCATACCACCTTTGTTAATAAAACGTTGTTGTCATGAGCTTACCTTACCGTTGCTGTTAATTTTTAATTCTTCTCTTGCCGAAGGATTGTTTCCTGAAGTATGGAAAAGTGCAAGAATCGTCCCGATTTTCAAGAAAGGAGATCCAATGTTAAAAATTACCATCCAATTTCAATATTATCATGTTTTTCAAAGATCTTTGAGTCTCTTATTTGTCCAATTATTACTAACCACATTGACACAATTATTTCACAGAGTCAGCATGGTTTTAAAGCGGGTCGCAGCGTAGAAACAAACCTTGTCGAGTTTGTTTCTGATGTAACCCTGGCTCTTGACAAAAGATTGGAAGTAGACGCTGTTTACACGGACTATAGCAGTGCGTTTGATAAAGTTGACCATTCTCTGCTACTGTCAAAGTTAGAATACAATGGCTCTTTTTTAAACTGGTTTTCATCTTATTTATCCCGTAGATCGCAAATTCTTGTTGTTAATAGTTATGAATCTTACCCTTACTATGCTGTCTCAGGAGTTCCTCAGGGTTCTCACTTTGCACCAGTTCTATTTTCACTCTGCATTAATGATATAACTGATCAAATCCTTCACTGTAAATACCTGATGTTTGCCGATGATCTTAAAATTTATAAAATTATCACTTCAGATACAGATGCTTCCCTAATTCAGGAGGATTTGGATAGAATTGACCATTGGTGCAACCTGAATCACATGAAGCTTAACATACAAAAATGTACCACACATGTAACCACATACGATTTTCAAGGAAAAAGCAGTGCAATTCAGTCTCATTTAAAATAAAAGGAGAATTATTAGAAACCGTTAATGAGGTCCGCGATCTTGGTGTGATCATGGACAGTAAACTTAACTTCAGAAGTCATATCGATAACAT
Source organism: Xestia xanthographa (assembly GCA_905147715.2). Taxonomy (NCBI): domain Eukaryota; kingdom Metazoa; phylum Arthropoda; class Insecta; order Lepidoptera; family Noctuidae; genus Xestia; species Xestia xanthographa. Next base: position 997,261 of record LR990659.1, on the reverse strand, counting down.
CGTTACTAAATCATCACGGTTGCTAGGATTTCTTAAGAGAAGTACTAAAGGGTTTAAGCTATTAAGAACTAAAATTGTCCTTTATAACGCCTTAGTTCGGAGCCACCTGGAATTTGCCAGTGTGGTATGGAATCCCCACTATGCTGTACACTCACAGAGAGTCGAAAGCATCCAGAGGGCCTTTACAAAACACCTAGCTTATACTTTCAGTATAATATCCCCCGGTGTCCATATGAACAACGCCTTCAATCGTTTGAAATGAATAGTTTGCGCGACCGTCGACTAATGCAGGATCTCATGTTTTTGTACAAATTAGTAAATAATAAATTAGACTGCAGTAAGCTAGTTGAGCGTATCGGACTAAAAGTACCTCACAATTTTCCCAGATATCCTATGACCTACCTATTCAATACTCAAGGATATAACTCAAATATTGGTGTAAACTCGCCACTCAATAGACTCTGTAGAGAGATGAATTCTTTTATTAAATCCTCCCGTGATGTCGACATTTACCACAATTCCATAAAAATCTTTAAATCCCAATTACTGGATTTTCGAAAATCGCAACACAATGTTTTGTTATGTTAGTATTAATTAATGATTCCACCTTGTAATATTACTTCTTTCTTTATTTTTAACAATGTTATAATAATTTTAGTTTTATTCATAGTTCTGATTTCATTTTTGTCTATTCTAACACTACTAATCATATCTTGTCTTTTTTATTTTATTTTAATTAGTTAGTAAAATTACATCATACGTTTTTCTTTTCTTTGTATTGCTTCCTAAGCTAGATAATCTCTTAAATGTAGGGTCTACTAATTGTATTTCATTTCTATAGCCACTTATTTTAATTTTTAATTTTAATCTCTCATATGTTAACGCTTATTTTTGTGAATGCTGGTTAACCTGTAATTGGCAACTGTGTTAGTCCAAGACTGTTAAACCAATGTATACCTAAATGTTATACACAGAAGCTGTTGGTGAACCTTTACTAATAAATAAATAAATAATAATTTGGTTAATACGTGCTGTGTCTGGGGATAAAGTTAGGTACATAAAACAACTAAGAATGTTACTTATTCAAAAAACGAACTATCACATGTTATCTTCAAAAAATCAATGAAGATTCAATTTGATATATTATTAAAATAAACGATCCATAGGTTTAAAGCATAAATACTAAGAATGTAGAAAAAATATACGGCGTAGAAGCCGTAGAGGGACACCACGACGCGAGCTTAAAAACTGGCAAAGAGCGTGTCAGACCACGCGTAGTATAGGGTTCCGTAGTAGCCCGTTATCACAATATAGAACGATTTATTGTAAGAATTTTGTATTTGGTACAAAATAATCCAACTCACAAGTTCAACGATTACCTATTGCTGCAAAACTAATAAAGTTATCTATTAACCTCTATAGTTTTCCTTTAAAGTTCATGAAATGCACTATCACCATGAATTTTTCCAGATTTTTCAAGCCAGCAGTTTATCTTTTAGAGGGCGGGGGGACTCCCTATTGTAATACAAATTTGCACTTTAAAGTTTAATTTAATTTAATATTAAAGCTTACCTCTACATGTATGTAGGGGAACGAAGCTAAAAAAAAATCCAAAATGTACCACTTTGTCGGCGTAATTGATATACATACCCCTACAAAATTACAGCATTCTAGTACTAACGGTCTTATAGCAAAACCGCGGAGAGACAGACAGACGGACATGACGAAACTATAAGGGTGCCTTGTCAAGACTACGGAACCCTAAAAACACCCGTTTCCCCTAACAGCAGATTTGTTTTAAATAACTGATAAATTATTTCTATGTGCCCCCCCCCCCCCAAATTACGGTACAGTACTTACTAAAAACGTGGTAATTGTTTTCGCATCGGTGTCCCTTCCACCCCGTGTAACAACAAATATTATGTGAAATTCGCATAAATAAAAATACATAATACACATGACACCTAACAAACAAACATGAGTAAGAAACGATGAGTATCTACTCATACTCACGTAACCAAGTCATTCACGCTGCGTTCAGAACAGCTGCGCAAACCCATGCGCAAGCGCTGCCCTCTGCACTACTCTGCAGCGCGCGGTACATTGACTTCGCTAGGACAATGACACATCAACAGCTTTACTTTCAAGTGCACTCGTTTCCAGCGGGTTTTCAGCCAATCTTATCATTTGTCTTAGGTCGCTGCTAGGCTTCTTCTTGAATAGATCAGGCGCCATTTTAGTAGTCACCATCTTTGGGGACATAAAGGGTGTAAACAACCTCTTTGACGACCCGAATGGCGCAGCGGTGGTGAGGCTGCCTTACGTTCTTAGGGTCCCGGGTTCGAATCCCGGTTGGAGCAAATGTTTGTGTGATGAGCATGGACATTTGTTTCCGAGTCATGGATGTTTATATGTATAATAAGTATGTATTTACAAACAAAAAAGTATCTATGTAGTATATCAACTGTCTGGTGTCCACGACACAAGCCTCGTTGCTTAGTGTGGCACTAGATAGCGCTGTGTGTTAATGTCCAGCGATATTTATTTATTTATTTATTTATTTATCTTAACGAAGCCGAAAGGTACTTGTTGTCGTCGTCATTGCGATCATTTTTTTTGTTCTACACCATACCTGGGAACCTTCTAGTTACGGAGATATTGGGGGCAAAGTTTCAACTTTTTTACAAGTTTTTAAAGTAAGATTTTTACTTAAACACCTCCGCAATCCCTGTATTATTCAATCCGTCCATCAGCACAATGTTTTTGAATGCGTTACATTAAGGTTTACCACAAAATATAATTTTACACCCCAAAAAAAAGTCGTTTCCCAGTAATAATTTTTGCTTAAAGTTACTTAGTTTGATGTACAGAATGCTTGGTTGACGGCTTCGTGATGAGGTTTTTTACACCCTGATATAAGTTTTACACAAGTAAAAATAATTCAATTCTATTCTATCACCTTTCAGTGACGCTGCTTGCGTTTAAAATATAATTTATGGTTACTGGGTAATAGCATAGATTGTCAATTTGCCAAGCTGATGCGGTGATTATCAAATATATAAGGTTAGAGCAGACGACTCTTGCTTTAATCAATAGGATTATTGCGCTCAAATGGATTTGGGTCTTGGAGTACAAACGCCTGAACTGAACTCTAATAATTTTAGGGCAATTTGGGTGAGTCTGTGTCTAGCAATGGAATACAATAGATTATCTTGGACTAGTAAGTCCAAGTAAGGTAACTATAAGTATGTAATTGAAGATGCAGTTATACCTAATGGAAGTTTTTAGGTTAGTAGCAGTAACTTAGAGTTTATTAAAATCATGTAGGTGTAGGTATGTAATTGGTAATGATCCAGATGTTATGGGGTCGTAACTCTGCTAAAGTACTTCGGATTGCGGCTGCAATTTCAGAACCCCTCAGATTTATCGCAGCAGGCACCTTGAACTTACACGTGTCGAGAAATCTCGTAAAAATTCGTAAGCGCTACGTAGAATATGACGCAAGTTTAGAGGTTCCACAGAGCACGGACACGCATCGCCAGCCGCTGCTGGAGGCGGCATTGGTGCAACTTCATATTGGTACCAACTTAGCGTATAACCGCTTACCCACAACACAAGTGTGATAAGAACTTAATGCTTTGAAAGAGGTTCTTGATAGAACTTATGCGCTCGACGCACTTTCAGCAATACGAATATTACTATAAGTCGAATCGTTTTACCATGACAATAATACAGGTAATTCACCCCTCCCTACCAATGTACTCTTATATATATGCGGAAGCGAATAAGCGATACTAACCAACTCCCCGTATCGTGCGTTTTTACTGTCGCTCGCATATAGTGTGGTAGACGCCACGTGGGATTCAATTTCGTAGCAGAGATTTTAAACGTAAATTACTTTTTACAACATAAAATGTGTCCGTCTCATCCGTTAAATAAACATACGACTCTTCATTTTTATTTAATTTAGGATCCTTGAGAAATAATTTCTAATACAATAGGTGGAAAGTTTTCTGTATACAAAAAGTCATGGTCACCCTATCGAAACATTCAAAACGTTATTACAGTGTTTATATTATAAAAAAAAACTTTTTTGCCTACTATCGTTAGTTCTACTTAATTAGGTTTTGTTTACAAAAAAAAATCAAGCTAATACTTACTTTCTTCGATAAATAATCACGACTTATTTCTAAGCAATACCGTACTACAGCTCCTGAAATATAAACCTAGGATTTTTTTGTGTATTTTTACAAGTTTTGACAAATTCAAATCTAGGTTTTACAAAAAACTTCAGACCTCTGCGATGCTTTTTCAGCGAGATATTGGCGATAACGTGTTTTTCACCGTTTCAATGGCGCGGCCATGGGGTTTTAGTCTTACAGCTCCTAAAATATAAACCTATGATTTTTTTGTGTATTTTTACAAGTTTTAACAAATTCAAATCTGTGTTTTACAAAAAACTTCAGTCCTCTGCGATGCTTTTTCAGCGAGATATCGGCGATAACGTATTTTTACGCGCGGCCATGGGGTTTAAAGTCTTACAGCTCCTGAGATATAAACCTAGGATTTTTTTGTATATTTTTACAATTTTTTTACAAATTCAATCTGTTATTTACCTAAATTTCAGGTCTCTGCAACGCTTAGTTTTAAAGATCTCCGTGGCCGCGCGGTTCTCCACGTTTCGATGGCGCGGCCACGTTCAAACCCTTATAACTTTTTAACCATAACTTTGACAAATTTATGGTTTTGGGAATCAACTTTTAAAAACTTTTACAAAATCTTGGCAAAGTTTTTTTTTTAAAAAAAACGCCGTGTCCGCGCGGTCGAACCGGACACCATAAAATATTTTTATTTGATGATGTTACGAGCGTTCAACCAAAAAGTCCAAATAGTTGCCAAATATTTACCTATTTTAAATAATTTGGCAATATTAGGTGCTATATGAAAATAAGAAATATGGCTAATTATTGAACTAAAATATTAACTGCAATTAAAACAATGAGAATTATGTCGTAACCTTTTTAGGTGTAGAAACGGCAGTGTAGAGTTTCCAAATACTTTGTTTACCCACTTACATCTAAAACTGATTATTCAATGTTATGGGTGAATTTCAACAGGTCCTATAAAATCTTCATTTCCGTGTTTTTTTTCATCTTAAGTTTTTTTTTAAAAAAAAAACGCTTTTATTAAAGTTTTTGATAATGTATAATATATTCTTGCTTAATGTCTTGCAGATAACTTAAAAAACTAACGATATTATCAGGATTGACGACCTGATTGGCGCAGCGGTAGTGAGGCTGCCTTACGTTCTTAGGGTCCCGGGTTCGAATCCCGGTCGGAGCAAATGTTTGTGTGATGAGCACGGACATTTGTTTCCGAGTCATGGATGTTTGTATGTATATTAAGTATGTATTTACAAAACAAAAAAAGTATCTATGTAGTATATCAACTATCTGGTGTCCACGACACAAGCGTTGCTTAGTGTGGCACTAGATGGCGCTGTGTGTAATGTCCAGCAATATTTATTTATTTTTATTTTATTGAAAATTTCGTGCCACGGCGATGAAACATGCGTGCACGGCAATGAAACAAGCGTCCACGGCAATGAAAGAACTGTGCCATGGCAATGAAAGAATCAATCCACGGAAATTAAAAAATATTTTATTTAATGAGATAGACAGATAGATAGAATAAAAATGACTGGTTATAAGAGGTCTTGATTCCAACACTTAACATCATCATCATTCATCATTTCAGCCGAAAGACGTCCACTGCTGGACATAGGCCTCCCCCAGGTGTCGCCACATTGACCGGTCCCGTGCGACTCGCATCCAGCGGATTCCTGCAACCTTCACCAGGTCATCGGTCCACCTAGTGGGAGGCCTCCCAACGCAACGTCTTCCGGTTCGCAGTCGCCACTCCAGAACTTTTCGGCCCCATCGGCCATCCGTTCTGCGAGCAATGTGCCCTGCCCACTGCCACTTAAGTTTGGCAATGCTTCGGGCTACGTCGGTAACCTTTGTTCTCTTGCGGATGTCTTCATTTCTGATTCGATCGCGCAAGGAAACTCCGAGCATAGCCCTCTCCATTGCCCTTTGGGTGACTTTAAGCTTTCTGATGAGGCCCATTGTGAGCGACCACGTTTCGGTCCCGTATGTAATCACTGGCAACACACACTGGTCAAAGACTTTCGTCTTGAGACACTGCGGTAGGTTGGACGAGAAGATACCGCGCAATTTCCCGAACGCTGCCCAACCGAGTCGGATTCGACGATTGACCTCTTTCTCGAAGTTAGACCTACCTAACTGGACAGTTTGTCCCAGGTACACATATAATCGTCTACAACTTCGAGAGTAGAGTCTCCGATCTTGATAGGAGTGGGTGTGACATGGGCATTTAACATGACCTTAGTCTTGTCCATGTTCATTTTTAGACCCACTCTTCCGGAAGCTCTACTGAGGTCAGCTGTACTGAGGTCCTCCATGGTCTCAGCCATTACCACTATATCATCGGCAAACCGAAGGTGAGTGATGTACTCGCCATTGACGTTGATGCCTAGCCCTCTCCAGTCCAGAACCTTGAAGACATCCTCCAGTGCAGCGGTGAACAGTTTCGGAGATATGACGTCTCCCTGTCTCACACCTCGCTGCAGGAGGATAGGTTTCGAGGCTTGGTCCTGAAGTCGGACTGACATGGTGGCGTTTTTGTACAAACACTTCAACACCTCGATGTACCGATAGTCGATTTGGCACCGTTGGAGAGACTGCAGTACAGCCCAGGTCTCGATCGAATCGAAGGCTTTCTCGTAGTCCACAAACGCTAAACAGAGAGGCAGGTTATAACCTGCCTCTTCGGTCTTCTGTATAACTTGCCGCAGCGTATGTATGTGGTCCACGGTGCTAAAGCCTTTTCGGAAACCGGCTTGTTCGAGTGGCTGGAAATCGTATAACCTGCGCGCGAGACGATTCGTGATGACTCTAAAAAACAACATGTAGACATGGCTTAGAAGTGACCCTTTTTGAAGAAGAGCACCACCACACCCCTGCACCATGCTTGTGGCGTTTTTCCCTCAAGTATGACGGAATTAAACAGCTTCTGAAGGGCCTTAAGTACCGGTTTTCCACCCGCCTTCAGGAGTTCGGCCGTAATTCCGTCATCACCCGGTGCCTTGTTGTTTTTGAGCTGCTTCAGAGCCATCCTAATCTCGTACAGGCTGACGTCCGGGATGTCTTCGGTATAGTGTCGGGTCAGTCTAGCTCAACACTTGTATGGGAGTAAAATTTGGGTAAGGAGATATTACAAAAAAAGAATGAGAGTACAATAAGTAAACAAAGACTGTTGAATTACACTCGCAACACTACTTAGAGACTTTAATACTACAGTCTTTCTTTTCCTATACATACTCCCATTCTTCCTTTTGTAATATCTATCCAAATCTTACTCCCATACACAATCTGTCTGGGTTTGCCTTTCCCTCTCGGAGACAGGCATGATCAGATATATTTTTGCACTTGACAAAACAAAATAGCTTCTTCAGAAAACGTATATTGTGATCTGTAGCAAGTAAGATGCATTTTCAAAATAACAAGTACTAAATTTTTCTCCTAATCATACCATGGCGATGAAAACACAAGTCACGGAAATGAAATACCTGGCCACGGCAATGAAACTAAATTGTTTTACAAGGCATGGCAATGAAATTTTTTTCATTGCCGTGTCTTTTTTTTCATTGCCATAGCAAATTTCGGCCACGAAAACCACGGCAATGAAAGCACGGCGATGAAAATCAAGGCAAAAAATATAAATAACAAAAAATCTATTAACTATTCGAAGAAATAAACACTTCACAAATTAACATATGAGAAATGGTGTTCTATCGAATGCTTATGCATGAAGACAAACTTATTCAAATATATAGTTATACCTATCCACGGCGATGAAAGAAAAAATGTCCAATAACATAAAAACTGGATACTTATATTTATGGCGCGAAAACGCAGGCACGTGTGTACGTCCTTCCACGTTGAGCACTTAGACAGCACTAATATGCAACGTTTAGCATACCGGGAGGGGGGACGCAAGTCGTAGGTAAAACAATATCCTTGAACATGATTAGGACACGGCGATGAACGGTAGTTCTGGGACAAATGATTTTTTATTAACCATTCGTTGTATTGTTTAAATATTTGAAAAAATGTATTCCGTAACAATACTTTAACTATTCATGTGTCAAATAAAACTAGGTTTTAATATAAATAACCAATAGATTTTTATCAATGAGGAATAATACACAACAAGGTGAAGTGTGGACAAACACGGCAATGAAAGATTTCGAGGTTTAATTTTTTTTTTTGGAGTATCCATAATCCAATTAAATAAAATATTTAGTGCTACACATAGATTACTATTTCACCTAACCGGAAAAAAATGTGAGAACATTATAACTATGTTTTTTAGTACCGATTTCATTGATGCCACGCAATTTTCGGTCCCGGGAAATTCACTCTTATATGCGATTTGCAGTTCAGTGTTAGGTTGTACTTATGTTGATGAAAAATGAGTCGCGTGAATAACACGTATGCATAGTTACTGAATTATAACCATTAAAATCATCAATACGACCCTCTAAGTTCATTTAACGCCATTTAATGACTTTTTCATGAAACAGTTATTGAATGGGGTTACGTGTCTTACGTGTTACTTGCGCGACTAATTTTTCATATTATAGATATGTCATTTATGTTAATACAGGTTATAAACTATCTATGTGCCAAATTTCATCTAAATCCGTTCAGTTGTTCATTCATTAATCCATCCATCCATCCTCACAAATTTTCGCATTTATAATATTATTAAGATTAAATTTGATTATTTGCATTTTGTCAAACACTATTATTTTCTTGGGGAATTATTATTATTAATGATTCTTCATCATCATTTCAGCCGAAAGACGTCCACTGCTGGACATAGGCCTCCCCCAAGTGTCGCCACATTGACCGGTCCCGTGCGACTCGCATCCAGCGGATTCCCGCAACCTTCACCAGGTCATCGGTCCACCTAGTGCGAGGCCTTCCAACGCACGTCTTCCGGTTCGCGGTCGCCACTCCAGAACTTTTCGACCCCATCGGCCATCCGTTCTGCGAGCAATGTGCCCTGCCCACTGCCACTTAAGATTGGCAATTCTTCGGGCTACGTCGGTAACCTTGGTTCTTTTCATTTCTGATTCGATCGCGCAAGGAAACTCCGAGCATAGCCCTCTCCATTGCCCTTTGGGTGACTTTAAGCCTTCTGATGAGGCCCATTGTGAGCGACCACTTTTCGGTCCTGTATGTAATCACTGACAACACACACTGGTCATAGACTTTCGTCTTGAGACACTGCGGTAGGTTGGACGAGAAGATACCGCGCAATTTCCCGAACGCTGCCCAACCGAGTCGGATTCGACGCTTGACCTCTTTTTTCGAAGTTAGACCTACCTAACTGGATCGTTTGTCCCAGGTACACATAATCGTCTACAACTTCGAGTGTGGAGTCTCCGATCTTGATAGGAGTGGGTGTGACATGGGCATTCAACATGACCTTAGTCTTGTCCATGTTAATTTTTTTAAGTTATTAATGATTATTAAACGTTTATTTCAGACTAAAAAAAAATCGTCCATAGCATCAATTTACATAGTTAATCAATATTGATTTATTGATTAATTTGTGAATATTGATGTAAATCTCTTATAAAACAGCCATTTGAGAGCAGTTGAATAGTAGTAGTTTTCATTTTAATGAATCAAGTATATATGTCATCAATAAATTTTAGTCAGTCACTGACTCAGTTTCGTAAATTATGGTCATGTTCTCCTCCTTTGTTGCACACTTCGCGATTATGAACATTCTCATAAGTAATTCGTCGTAGCGTACCTTCGAACTCACGCAAATCGTTCTTCTGAACACAGTGACCATGTAGCCAGTTAAAATGGCGGAACTAAATGCTCAACCATTACTTAAAAATAGATTCAAGCCATTTGATTGGTTGAAACTAGTTATAAGTAGTTCTTGAGACTTAAGGTGACGTTCCCTAAAAAGGGACTTAGATATCCAGATTTACCCTATACCTACATCTTAATATGGATTAGGTCAATTTTACCATTAGTTAATCGCTAGTACGTAACATGACGTATCAAAACAATATCTATCAACATTCACAGGAAACTAATTGCTAAGTTCTCACTTCATATCAAGAACAAGCTTGTACCTAATACATGTGTCTACTGAGGTCGTATGAAACAAATATGAACTGAATCGACAGATAGTACGCAACTATAACCTAACCAATACAATATCACCCAAGATAAGATAAATAATTAGCTCATCGACCGTGTACACTACTATAGTAATGCCTGTTTTCTCTAATACCAGGCAAAACAATATGAATAGGCACCTAAACGAACGCGCTCTGATGGATTTCCAACGCTAGGCTCAGTCATCATGTTTAGAAATTCATTTAGGTGTCGGAATATTTATATTCATACAGTATTTAGGCCATAAGTATGTGCCACTTTGCTAAGATTAAAAAAAAACACTAACCACCGACTATTATATAGGACTACGATATATTTTTTGAAGTGAAAACTTCTTTAGGCGCGTTGAGCACTTTTTGGGTAAAGGAAAAACATTGAACTCATCGTCACGTAACGTAACGTGCGGTCACGCTTCGTAGCCGTTCGTAGCACTCGTAGCATCCGCTACGGCGTAGCACCACATATTCATGCGCGGGGCACAACCACTGCTACGAGTGGGGCGGGGCCTGTGTACTTTTTGTTTTCACTTCATCGGCAGTCCCCAAAGACTGCTCCGATTTTTTTTAGCTATTGCCACTCGTAGTTCAACTAGATAAGGTTGCAATACTGCTCAACCGGACTGTCCATCCCCAGCAAGGGCTTAGAAACTAGGTAATAGGTATACAATTAAATGACCGCTCGCTAAGGGCACCTCTGTGGGGTTCGGACCTCGGCTTAGGGTGACATTGAGGGGAGGGCAGCAGGGGACAGGCTGGTGCGAATTATTATTATTTGGGGAATTTAAATAAAATAAATAACTCGTGGAAATAAATGAAAATAAAACCACAAGTGTGAAATACACTGCCTTCTGAATCTAAAAGTGGTGCGGAAGGAGCCACTTTTTTAGTATAATAAGTGTATTGAAGAAAAGATTTCGCGTCACGAAAGCGCAGCGATTATGAAAGAAAGTGATAATATTATAGAACAGTCATTGTCCCTATTTTTATATTTATTCTTTGAGGTCATTGGGTTAAAGTTACCGCTGGTCGGTATAAGAGCGTGCGTCAGGAATCAGCGAGCGGGTCGTGGTCCCGTGTCAATATGGGCCTGATAGCGCCAGCTGTGTCGGCAAGGAATATTGAAAGATAGCCTGATACAGAAGGCTAACATCATTCGAGTTTGAGTTTTCGCCGTCACAGACGTGTAAAATGGAACTTTTTGGTCCAATTGGCAAACTGATTGACCAACAGCATACGTGGTTTCAAGCACAGCAGGATTTTTTAAGAAATACTTATCGATTACATCTTTTGAGTTCGCGTTTTACTTTTTTTGTTGACATTTGAGTGGCGCATTGTTTTTGGAACATTTCCTTATTGTAGTATGGTGTTGAACAGGTTCGTAAGGTGGGGTAATAATAAATTGGACGTAGTACTTGTGTGGTAATTCCATCCTCCCTGGGACTTTTTTCGTAGCACATGGTGGTAAGACCTTTATGCACTTGATACTCGATTATTGGCGGAACGGAACTTGGTGGCAATTTACTTTCGATGTTCATTAATTATCGATCAAGTGTGAGCTGTTAGATTATTTCTATTGTTGAGTGTTATTTTTGTTGCTTTATTTATGTGCAAAGAAGACGTTGCGTTGGAAGGCCTCTCACTAGGTGAACCACTGGTTGCGAGAATCCGCTGGATGTTAGTCGCACGGGACCGGTCAATGTGGCGACACTAGGGGGAGGTCTTACTTGGGAGGTCAATAACTGAGTTGGTATTAATTTAGGGGCTCTATATTTTTAATCAAATATTTATTTAATTATTTCACACTCCAAGCACAAAGTACAGAGGCGGACTTAATGCCATATTCCTTATTCTTCTTAATGTCACTTACGATCCCGATATTTCGTGATTGTTCGTTATTTTGAGCTCCCGATATTTCGACGCTGTTGCAATCGTCCTGATCGCGGAACATACCCCGGAATCACGGAAGATATCCCGTAAGTGACAGTAGGTATAAGCTTAATTTTAAACCGTGAAAGCTTAGAACAGTGTCTAGACAAAATTGTTCATGAATCGATCAATCAAAATTGTAACGCCTCTCTGGATCTTCTTATTTCATATTTGAGTGATAGGATTCGGATGTCAGAAATAAATAATGGAATCAGTTGATGTTAACGGGAAGAGATCTCCCGGATCCGTAGTAAGAATGGGGGTACCCCAGGGCTCAATTCTTGGTCCATTTTTGTTTCTTATTTATATAAATGACTTACCTTACCTCATAAAGGATAATCATGACATAGTATTGTTTGCAGACGACACTTCTCTTTTATTTAAACTCAAACGTCAGCAGTTAGTTACGGATGATGTTAATAGCGCCCTGGTAAAAGTCGTTCATTGGTTTAATGTTAGTAATCTACTTCTAAATGAGAAAAAAAACAAAATGTATTAAGTTTACGATACCCCATGTAAGAGTTGAAACCGGAAGAGAGCACAGTGTTCTTAGGCATAACTTTGGATGCCAAGCTTCAGTGGGGCCCGCATATAGACAGTTCTCAAAACTCAGGCCGTTAGAAAAAATGTGATTTAACTGATTAGAGACAGCCCGTTTAGTTTACTTTAGTTATTTCCATAGCGTGATGTCGTACGATATTCTCTTGTGGGGCAATGCCGCCGATATTCAGACAATATTTGTTTTGCAAAAAAGGGCAATTCGTTCAATTTATAAATTAAGACCCAGATACTCCCTCAGAGAAAAAAATAAAGAGATTAATATTCATACTATGCCCTCTCAGTTTATTTATGAAAACCTTTTGTACGCACACAAAAATATTAATTTGTTTAAAAAATACAGTGATATCCACAACATAAACACGAGGAACAAACACAAATTTGTTGTTCCTGCAACGAGGCTCAAAAAAATAGGGGGTACGTTCAGATGCCAATGTATACGTTTTTACAATAAACTTCCGAGCCAAATTCAAGCACTAAGCCTAAATAAATTCAAATCGTTTATAAAACGGAAGCTGTGCCTGAAAGCCTACTATCATGTTAATCACTATCTCGAAGATAAAAAGGCTTGGGATTAAGCTGCTCCAATGAAATTTGCTCTGTGAATGTCGAAGCTTCGGACTTCGCTTGTTTATTATTTATTCCTTTCTTTTCCTTTTTTAGGGTTCCGTAGTCAACTAGGAACCCTTATAGTTTCGCCATGTCTGTCCGTCCGTCCGTCTGTCCGTCCTCGCTTAATCTCTGTGACCGTTAGCACTAGAAAGCTGAAATTTGGTACCAATATGTATATCAATCACGCCGACAAAGTGGTAAAATAAAAATTGGAAAAAAATGTTTTATTAGGGTATCCCCCCTATATGTAAAGTGGGAAGTGATTTTTTTTTTCAGTCCTAACGTGTGATATATTGTTGGAAAGGTATTTAAAAATGAATAGGGGTTTCTTAAAATCATTTTTTGATAATGTCAATAATTTCGGAAATAATCGCTCCAAAAGTATAAAACAATGTGTCCCCCCCCCCTCTAACTTTTGAACCATAGGGAAAATAGGAAAATAGAAAAATATTGAAAATAGGGAATTTTCGTTTAGTAACAGTTTGCTTTTTAAGGTGTGATATGTTTTTTTATAAAACACAACGGTTAGACCGTTTATTTTTTGGATACGCTTGGAATTGGCAAATCACTTTTGGATACACGAGAAGTAACATTGATAACGTTTTTCTTCTTAGACGTTCAGTCTCGGCAGTGCTCGCCTACTACTGCGGTTGCTGCGCACCGATACTTTTCCACCGGTTTCTACTGGCTGCATGGCGAGCATATTCTGTGACAGGGATCTTGGTGACAGATTTGATGGATTCTGTCCATCGGGTTGGTGTTAGACTACGTTGTCTCGTGGCCTTGACTCTAACCTGAATCACCAAACGCTCCATGGATTCTTCATGTTCATGTTAGCAATATTGTTTTACTAATTACCGTTTAATGGTTTTTTTTTTATATTATGAGTACCATCACTATTATTATATATCACTTAGTACCTTGATGTTATTGAATGACGAATCCTTAGACATTATTTCTGAACACTGCTACTCGTTGCTTGGAGTCTATTGCTGCTCCCAGTTTAATCTCCTTGGACTAAATAAACTAAAGATATCTTTGAAAATTCTTTCATTTAATACTTTTTAATTATATTATTTATTTTTATTATATTTAAATTAATGTTATTGATAAAGTCATTATAATTGTATGTAATTTTATCTGGTTTTATAATAATTTTTATTTAATTTATAATGTTTTACTTTTAATTTTATACTGCCCAATATGGTTTTAACTATTAATTCAAATGGTATTTAATTAATAAATACTTTAGTATTGAACCCAAATAAGTAAATAATTTATAAGAGACAAAAAAAATACATGATAATTTGGACTTTCAGTTTTTGTAATAATTCTTAAACGGAAATTAGGAAGTTAAGAATAGAAAATGGCTTTATGGTAGTCGAGAAATAACATTATCATCATCATCATCATCAGCCTATTAATGTTCCCACTGCTGGGACACAGGCCTCCTCCCTATGAGAGGGAGTGGGCTATAATCCACCACGCGGGCCCAGTGCGGATTGGTAGATGTCACATTTCTTCGAATTTTTTGGTTCTAGGACATGCCGGTTTCCTCACGATGTTTTCCTTCACCGTTTTAAGAATAACATTATATCAGTTTACAATTTGTGCAAGTAAGTAATAGCCACCACCACCAGTCACCTACAAAAATGTGAAGGTATTAGCCACTCTTTATGCATAGATAGTGCAGTGTCATATGCTAATGCAGGTAGGTACTAGTAAGTGTGAATATGCGGTAGGCGAGTGAAACTAACATTAAGTAGGTAGTTAGATATTTAAAAAGAAAATTCAACTGGTACCATTTCCTAAACCACGATAATATCAAAGACTTGTGTGATTCAAGTGCTCACCCATTACAAGAAAGGAATAACGTAATAATGTTTACCTATTACATGCAGAATTAGGCGAGGTTAACTTATAGCCGGGCGGCATTAATTTTCCTACTTAGTTTCCCCGTATTTTCATAGGAAGGAATACTAAGGAATGCTACAACGTAGTAACAACTACTTTCGCATTTCCATTCATAATACGCGAGCCAGTTACAGTATACAAATCTACAGGGTGTAAGTGTACAGTGTCGTCAAACAATAAACATCAAACTAAGTAACATTGCGCAAATATTGTTTCTAGGAAACGACGGGTTTTTGGTGTGAAGACCACGGGTACGGTTACGGCTACGGTAGCACTCAATATAACGCATTCAAATATTATAATGTTATGTTGATAGATGCATTGAATACGGTCGAACACGCTATTTGGTTTACATTTTACAATGTAATTTGTTGGTTAAACTGTAAACCAAAGACTCGGCGCAAACGGGCCACCAACCAGTGGCGTAGCTAGCATGGGTGACACCCGGTGCGGATATTGTAGGTGTCACCCCAAAAATCAATCAAAACAGTTAAAATAAAAATTACGTTTATCTATTCGTACAAGGAGTCATTTTGTCGATTTATACATAAAATACTATCAATTGAAAAAAATAATAAAGTGGTAAACTCAATATAAGACTGGTATTGTACGGAACCCTCTCCACGCGTGTTCAACTCTTACTTGGCCGGTTTTTATAGGTGGCACTAGTGATGTTCACGGTCGGGTGTCACCCCTAAGTGGGTGACACCCGGTGTGGGCCACCCCTGCCACCCGTGAAGTTTTTCAGGAAGCTCAGGTGCGTAGTACTTGTAACTGGTGTGTGACGACGGAAGCACGTGCCCTTCAGCTTCGATCAGGGTGGTTTTACATCATCATCATCATCATCATCTGCTTAGCCTTTTCCCAACTATGTTGGGGTCGGCTTCCAGTCAACCGGATGCAGCTGAATACCAGTACTTTACATAGAGCGACTGCCTACCTGACCTCCACAACCCAGTTAGTACTGGGAAATACGATACCTCTTGGTAAGACTGGTTGTCAGACTTTATGGGCCACTGACTACCTGTAACGACTGTCAAAGATCTACAAATGACAGCCGGGACCAACAGCTTAACGTGCTTTCCGAGGCACGGAGGAAACTCGGTATGTAAGGGTGGTCACCCATCCACAGACCAACCTAGGCAAGCACGGCTTAACCTAAAGATCGACCCGAGCGGCTGTTATTATTTAGCCACGAGCTCCTCCACTACATCATATAAATAAACTATCCTCCACTAAAACTCCTCCTTTACATCATATAAATAAATAACAGTATACTACAGTATGGCAAAAGTGGATTTTGCTTAAATTTTAATAACATTACCAATTTTATTATAACTGAAGCAAGATCAAGGAGATAGGAAACATTGGGATTAATTAACATTTTGTCCCGAACAGCAGCAAACGGCAACGCGGCAGGACCTGAAGGCGATGGCGGGACGAACTCGACTCCTAACATAAGGATTGGCGCATAACAGCATTGGATAGGGATAAGTGGAAGGAGGGCAGGGAGGCCTTTGGCTGATAAGGGCGATAATAATGGGACACATATGGCTGACAATAATAAATAATAACTAGCATTTCGAGTATTCGCGCTATAGTTTGAGTAACTCCACATTAGTTAGGGGTGGGGGGGGGGCATGCTGCAGCTCGAGAAGAGTTTAAATCCAAGCCCATGGGCTTGCCTTGTCGCTAAGTACTTTTGCTTACCCCATGTTAAGTTACCCGAGAGGTTTGACGAGTACCTACCTAAGTTGAGCGAATATACAAGGGCGCTAGGTATATGTATTTTCAGCTAATTTAAAGTGGCATACAATACAGTGGATATATTTTAACATTGTTACTGTTCAGTGATCCTGTTATACACCGCCATGTTTTGTCCCTTTAGTCTTTATTAATATGTAATTTTATGAAATACTAGCTTTTGCTAGCGGCTTCGTGCGGAATGTACTCACGGGAACGTTTTAAATGTAGCCTATATATGTCACTCGGAGACAATGAATCGGATTAGCAGTTCCGAAGATTACATCCTACATACAAACTTGCAAATAATAATATTAATATAGATCGTTTTAACGAAGAAGACATGTTGCGTTTACCTCAAATATATCGAGATAATTGCAGGGGTGCTGATGATGATGAGTTATGTAGAACGATAACATACTAAACAACCACGTACTTACAGGTCAGGTACTTAATATAACTTTACCTTTCAAATATCAGTTGGTCCATAGGTGAAGCATTTAGTATTAAACCATTTGTTTATCGCTCGCGGAAGTGGATATAAACGTACTTTATTGCCAAAACACTGCAATATGGGACAATATACAGCACATTTTCAAATTAATCGAAAGAGTTTTCTTGTGCTAATTTCAAATTTTTAATCAACCCGCGTACTTGTCTGTTACAACTAAGTATAATATCAACTAGGTATGCAAAATCAAAATCAATGCGTTTATTTCAAGTAGGCCAGTACGGGCACTTTTAAATTGTCGAAACAAAGATGAAAATTAAATGTAACTACACTCCCGGTCACAAGACAGAAAAACTGAAAGTACTGTAGTTGCCCATGCGCCTCACATGATAGTTAAAGTTTACATTATCATTACTTACCAAAAAAAAATTACAACTGAATTTCTAAAAAACTCTAGCTTCTTATGGTCGAAACTCGCACGTAAGTAGTGTGTGTGTAACGTGTGCGGGCGGCGCGCGCGCCTCGCTCGCTGGTCGACGCGTCGCGACTGCCTGCGTGCGAGCCGCGCCGCCCGCGCCAGGCGCACAGCTACTACGAACGCACCGCATTATTATGATTTTCGCATGTTTATTCTATTACATGTGATATGAGGTATGCTTTCTTTATAATTCCATAATGGTAGTACTTCAATACCCGCAATTACAGACACAATTACGGCTGGGGACATAAAGGACTATAATTGTATGAAATCAAGTTTTTTTTAACTTAACAGACACGATATGCCGGCGGCGACGCGGCGACGGTGAACAAGCAGGTGCTTCATAGAGCTGGACAGACTGATGTGTCGCTGGAAGTTTGTTCGGCCCTTCTTCTCCTTAGCTAAAATTATAGGAAACGGTGAAGGGCGTGCGTCTCAGAGATTTGTTTACGTTGAAAAAGTGCGGATATCAGACTAATTGCAATAAAATGTCATTTAATTTTGATAAATAACGGTGAATGAAAACTAAAAAACTCAGTTTGAGCAGATCTGCACAAGTTTTGGCCATGTATTGCATGGGGCACTGCATTTCATGTTTCGTAGAAGATTTATTAACGCCTTTATTTGTACCAAGGTATTATTATTTCTTTATTTAATTACGCAGTTTGTGGCACAATATAATCTGTTGGATATAGTTTCCTAACGCAGCCAGATTCACCTACCTCTCATAATCTAATTATAGGTAGGTATGTAGTATGTAGGTACAATGGCTGCACTTGCAGCTATTCAAGCAAACTCACAGTTAGTAGATTCGCAAAACATTAAAAATTGTAGGTACCATAGAGCACAAACAGCTATAAAAAAAAACATAACCAAACTTAGTAAGCACTTTTTAGTTCCATGAACCAAAATAAGGTGTACCTAGCCGCTGGCTGAAATCTCTCTATCTTCTCCTATACATACAGAGTGTAAACAACCTCATCACGAAGCTGTCAACCAAGCATTCTATACATAAAACTAAGTAACTTTACGCAAACATTATTGCTGGGAAACGATTTTTTTTTGGGGTTAAGCTCATGTTTGGTAGAACTCAATGTAACGCCTATCCATCTCATATAATCCATCCATCAGCACAATGTTTTGAGTAAACATTGTGCTGATGGATGGATTGAATAGTACAGGGGTCGTGGAGGTGTTTTAAGTAAAAATGTTACATTAAAAACTTGTATTTAAAAAAAAACTTGCCAAAAGTTGGAACTTTGACCCCCAATATCTCCGTAACTAGAAGGTTCCCAGGTATGGTGTAGAACAAAAAAAAATTGTAATGACGGAGAAAATAAGTGCATTTCGGCTTCGTGAAGATTTTTTTTACACCCTTTATATCCCATACATCATTTTTCTGCCTTAATACCAACTTATTTGACCAGCCTAACCTATTTAGTCGGGGTGGCCTATGCTCGGCTTTATGTGAAAAGCTCTAGCGTAGTAACTTCGGCCTCAGACAAACGACATAGTTTGACCTGAAATCTGATTTGGCAACATAATATAATTATGTTAAGCTCAAATACCAAAACGCTCATTAAGCAAAACAACCGACCACAACGAGTTGTGTCATTTTACAAGAAACATCCTCTGCCAACTACTTACCTGGTCGAATCCAACGAGTCCAATGACGGAGACTACTATTAGTTATGTTGAGTACCTCTGAGCCCTTTCCTGCTCCTTCACCATAATATTTTTAACAACTCTGCATCAACAACTCATCCAGAACAGTTGAATGAGCCCAAACGACAGGTCTGCTGTAAGTTGGTAGGTGGGTCAGGTCAATGGTAATTGATAATTAATATAGTGGCAACAGTTTTTTAAAGCAAACTAAAGTCATGAGTGAAAGTGAAATAATCCCCTAGAATGGTAGCGGGTGGGTAATTTGTAAAGTAAAAGTAAATTTTGACCATGGTATCGCAGTTTTGCGGAAAATCGTAGTTTTTTTTTAATAACGGACGAAAAATTTCAAATTGATGTGTTGTTCAAAATGATGTGCCTACGAATGTAACCGTTAGAGTGTCAGTCCTTTCCCAGATTGTAGCCTTGTCCTTCCAGCTTGAATATAGCAATATGTTGCCTAAACATCAAAATAGTTGTAGATAAAAGCAGGGGTTCGATGTGACTATAATACCTTCCTGCAGAATTATACCTGCCTGAATTAAAAGCAGGAGTACGATGTGAGTACAATGCCTTCCTGCAGAATTATACCTGCCTAAATTAAAAGCAGGAGTACGATGTGAGTACAATACCTTCCAGCAGAATTATACCTGCCTGAATTAAAAGCAGGAGTTCGATGTGACTATAATTTCTTCCTGCAAAATTATACCTGCCTGAATTAAAAGCAGGAGTTCGATGTGAGTACAATACTTTCGTGCAGCATTATACCAGCCTGAATTAAAAGCAGCTGGAGTTTGATGTGATTATAATACCTTCCTGCAGAATTATACTTGCCTGATTTAAAAGCAGGAGTTCAGTGTGAGTATAATAACTTCCTGCATAATTATACCTGCCTGATTTAAAGGTGCAACACTGACCTGTTGTTGCATCCCTCTACCTTCCTACCTTGCCAAGGTGTGAAATAAAACTAAAAATATCCCCTCTTTGGTAAAAAAATGTAATCATAATGTTAGGCACCAAATTAAAGTCTTTATAGATGAGGCGCAATTGGGTATAATTATAATTTTCTGTGATCTTTGTGTGGTTTTTTTCGACATGGTGGCTTATGATGTGTGCTATTCAAAAAGCTTAGGGAAACTAGTTTACCAAAAGAGCGAGTTCTGTTTTTGAGTATTGGTATGACAATCATAAACTATGTAAAGTGGGCAGGGGAATTTTCGGATGCATATGGTTTGGGATGTGGAGAAAGGCAGGGGGGAATAACCGCTCCGAAACTTTTCAACTTGTACGTTGATGAGTAGTTTTAACTATTTAAGGCATATTGCCAAAACTTCTATGGAAAACCCTTAACACCTTGCGCGTCCACTATAACAATGCCTTCAGAATGCTATTACAGCTCCCATCACGTTTCTGCAGCGCATCTGGCATGTTCATGGAAGCTGTAACGGACGGCTTTGCAGCTTTACTGCACAAAAAAATCGCCTCCTTAATTTGAGCATAGTTCGTGCTAGCAGCAATGGCACTCATTGTGGACAAATTTGACTGCTCTATTTTGATTCATCAATGATTAATTATAGGGTGCTGACTAAAACGAATAACATAAAATTTATGAAATTATACAATTAATAATTCAAAAATCAAAATAAAAAAATCAGTTTATTAATCAATATAAAAATACAGGTGTGTCATAATAGTCGGTGAGCCACAATATAAGCATAGCTTGTATCACAAGATACAGGCCACACGGCTCGGATACAATTGAAGAATGAATTTTGAATGTGAACGAATATATTAACTAAATCACCAAATTTCTCACCGCTAACATAGTTCTTAAGTACTTATTTAATAACCCTTTATGGACCTTGTTGTTCGAAATAAATTATGATTTTGAGTTATTTATTTTATCGTGTAGTTCTCCTGTTTCGATGTACCAAGATTATTGGCCTGCTCCAGAGTGTCGGGCAGCTTGGTCCCCAGCGTCTCCGGCGTCAGTAGCACCAGGAACCCTGACGTGAAGGCCAGCACAGCGAACATGATGAATGGCAGGTCATCAAACGTCGCTGCACCCTGTAGGGACCATGTTTGGTTACTTTTGTTCCCACTGGCAAAACGTTCAAATAAAACTCACATTCAGACATTACACTCACTGCCATTGTTATTATTATTTTCATACTTATTATAAACTAGCGGACATCACGCGGTTTCACCCGCGTAGTTCCCATTTCCGTGGGAGTACAGGGATAAAATATAACCTATGTTACTCAAGGTGAATGTAGCTTTCTAATGGTAAAAGAATTTTTGTAATCGGTTCAATACTTCCGGAAATTACCCCCTACATACAAACTTACAAACAAATGTTACCTCTTTATATATTAGTATAAATATAAACATCCATAACTCGGAAACAAATGGTCATGCTCATCACAAAAACATTTACCCCTACCGGGATTCGAACCCGGGACCCTAAAAACGTAAGGCAGCCTAACTACCACTGCGCCATTCAGGTCGTCAAAAAGATAAAAGATTTGAGAAAAGAAAAGATTTGAGAAAAGAAAAGATTTGAGAGAGAGAAATTATAGATGTCAACATGTTTTATGTCAATGTTTTGCTAGTGGGAGCCGACCCTCCTTTATATGTTCTGTGGAGCCGACAGCTAACCAGACGTCATTTTGGAATCAGCTGTAGCTTACTTAATACCACTGCTTAGCTTCGATAGGTCACAAAGAGTGTCACTTGTCATCAACACATTCAAAAAGTAAAGTCCTAACTCACTGACTCATCTACACCCAGCTCAAACTTATGGCCTTCCATTGACAGCTGACATTTTGCAAACATGTTTCCTTCATGTTGCAGACAAGGAATTAGTTACTCCAAATATTCACGGGATATGACATGGGCACAATATAGGGGACGAAGTCACTGCAAAACTTATCAATACCAAGGTGACAGGGCCTTATCACATACAATGAGATTTTTCTTACATTTTCAATATATTATGTAGGTACATATAATATACTTCATAAAATAAAAATATGTAGTTATTTGCGATGGCAAGATAAGATGCGAAGAAAAGTCTTATAGGCAGCATGTGCCAAGCGGCCCACATGGTCTGGACTCTCTCTCTCTCTGGTTGCAGACAACTTGGAGAGGAGTCGTTTGTGGCCGCGATCCTCAGCATTGAGGGAAAGACGAAAAAGAAAATAGTACTTACAATGGCAGGTGTGAGGGGGGCGGTGATGGAGCCAATCCTGCCCACCATGGACGAGTAGGCGAACAGGTTGTGTCGGCACTCCGTGGGGTACAACTCGGCCGTGTACATGTACAGTGACGTCACGACCGCCGAAATGCTGCTCTTGCCCACCAGGTACACCGTCAGCGACAGGCCGAACATGTCTGGAAATCATTAAATAAACTAAATTATGTGATCATAGCTTTAATTATTTTTTAATCAAGCATAAACATTCATAATTTTTTAGCAATGAATTAAAACTAACTATGTTAGTAAAAGTTATCAAAAAATAAGAACTGTTGGCCTGAAACCCGTAGGCACACTGTTCCAGTACCGCACAAGAGGACAACCAACCCTTTCTATAATGCTGGCACTGTCGCGCACTCGAAGCATCAGGGAGGCTATGCGTTTGCGTACAATTCTCTAAAAACAAACAGTTCTAGTCTCAACGAGCATTCCTGATACAGAAGCGAGGCAGCCCCAGCAGCATCCCAAAAACCAATATAATACTGAACACGTAGGGCGTCTAGCGATTTACGTGTAAATTTCACCCACAGGCTGCATGCAGGTGTAAAAAGTCTGGCAGTACGCTTTGAATAGAGTAAACCTTAATAATTTGACCCAAATGAGTGAGTACACAGTTTGACTACACGGAGTGTTTTATTTTCAATATTGGATTCATGAAATTTTACGCAACAAAACCAAATTGTTGCTTAGATTTTTATAGAATTAAAATCTTAGGTTCGTACTCACCGCTAGGCATGAGAATATAAGCTACCTGGCATGCAGCGCAAAGCCAGAATCCAGTAATGAGTACCGGCTTCCTCCCGATGATGGGCAGGAACAGTACTGCTATCCAGAAACCTGGGATCTCTGCAGCCGATACAGCCATGTAGTTGACGTAGGCGTTGCCTGACATGTTGACCGCGTTGATGGAAAGACCGTAATAGATGAGTGTCATGCTGATCCACCACAGAGGCGACACGATGCAGCGGAGCAGCACCCGCTTGTGTCGGAACACTCTGACGATCAGCCAGGGCTCGTTAACATTCTGCTCTTTCTCCAACGCTTTACGCTCTTTATCCGCCTCTGCAGTTCTTCTCAAAAGATCTAATGACTTATCTGATAACTGCTTTCTATTCACCCTGGCAGCTTCTTTGAGCAGAGCTTCTGACTCTTCGTATCTTCCTTTGCTCATCAGCCATCGCACAGACTCCGGCACGATCCAGAAGTAGGCCAGAGTGAACAGCTGCGGGATGTAGAGAGCCAGAGTGAGGGGCCTCCATGCTGGCACTCCCCAGGCTATGAGCCCCATTATCACTTGGCCCACTGCGAAGAATGTGTTCAGCGTGGCTCCTGCGATGACACGGTATTTGGGGCCCACCAGTTCCAGAACTGTAAGTTAAAAATAAATAAGGTAGTTAGATTAAATATCCAAAACAAAAAACTAGACGGGTAAGGGAAGTAGGTAGGGGAGGGTAAAGAAGAAGAGACACCCTTTAATTGTCTACTATAGAAGAACTAAACGCAGTCTAATAAAAAATCAAAACTCTGGTCAAATATTTCTAAGATTTTAAAGTAAGAACCTATAGAAGTATATAAATATTGGACATGACACGAAACATATACATTATTATCTGCCTAGCCTTTATTAATAGCGGCCTTTATTATTAAGCCACATGACATGAAATATGCATAATAGAGAGATTTATTCTTCGTTCGGCCCACTGAATTTCGTCCCCACATAGCAAAATCCTGGTTTGTCGCAAACAATATGGTGGATCAGAAGATAGGATTTATTATAACTACACGGGCGGTCTCAGAAGTACCCGACCTGACGAATACATACTCGTTTAAGGCGGTTATAGTTTGAAAATAATGTTGTAAAGTTGGAAGAGTCTACCAACCTTATAAAACTGAAATCTACGGTTGCAAGACTTGCAAGCCTACCCAGTACCCATATTATTTGTTTTGCGTCCATCAAATTAGTGAACACTGTCACTGAATTTATGAACACGGAAAAAATTGGTCACCGTTACGTGAAACTTTCATTTGAAAAACTTCAGTCCGACTAATGTCAAAGCCATACATTGACCTTTATTTAATTTTGTTCGTGATAATATTGAAATGTGTTTTGTTTTCTTTGTCCATCGTTTTTGTAATGCACAATATTTATTCTGCTGCACCTTTGAAAACATTACGTAAAACTCACCTAAAATATAAATACAAGAAAATACTCCAGCGCCGAATGTGGCTTCGACGAACTGTGACACCATGAAGCCCACGTATGTGCCGGCGAAGTACCGCGTCAGCCCGATCCAGCCCGTGTTGAATGCATTGATGGTGAGCGCCACACGGCGCCCCCAGCGGTCGGACACGTAGCCCGTGATGGGCAACGCCGCCAGCGTGCCGAATGTCCGGACGAAGCCGATCAGGGTCCGACGCCATTCGTCACACGCTAAGTCGTACTGCAAACAATTTAAAAACAAATAAATCTAAGCCATCTCGTCATGCTAATCACAGTCCTTAACTTCTTTTGATTCTTCCGCTCCATTTGTCAACTACCGCAGAACGGCAAAATGAAACTGTAGTCGTTTCAAACGCGCCGTACAAAATCAAAATCAAAATCAATCAAAATCAAAGCATTTATTTCAAGTAGGCCAGTTACAGGCACTTTTGAATTGTCGAAACAAATATGAAAATTAAATGTAGCTACAGTCCCAGACACAAGACATAAAAACTGTGAAAGTACTGTAGTTGCCCATTCCCTAGCGTAGATCTCTATGGAGAAGAATGGGCAAGAAACTCCATGGACACTCTTTTAAATCAGAATATTTTTACAAAATCTTGGTTACATCATTCATGTTGAGATGGTACATTATGTGAGAACAATGTAGCAAGATGTGCACGTTAAAGGTGTCCATAGTAAAAAAAAAAAACAAAAACAATTAAAAAATAAAATTATTAAATTCAAAAGCCGTGGCAACCAAGAGCTGACCAGTCCCAACTGACAGCGCTCGTTCACGAACATGACGCATGTATCAGCACCATTCAACTCAACCATTTTGAAGGGAACTAAATGATCCGACACACGCGTCACCATCAGCGAGACATTTGAGTGAGCATGACATATCTCCTAATCGCCACGGCACATTCAAGTCAAGGAACAACGTAGGTTTCTAGCGACTGATAGCATTCTAGTACATAGCACTCACACAATATGCGATATGCGGCTATATAATAATAAAGAGATTGATTCTATACAATGCAAAGATAGTTGTACAATCTTCAGCAGCTCCAACAATACAATTTAATGCTATCAATTTATGCGCCCCTGTCCTTGTGGAGCAGGACCGGCATTGAGCCAAGCAGTTTTATCAGCGATATAGTCGTCCAATTTGTAATATGCTTGCTTACAAAGTGTGCGTTTAATACATGTTTTAAATTTTGTTTCATTCAGCTCAAGAATGCTTTGTGGAATTTTATTATAGCATCTCAAACAGTACCCCATGAAAGATGAGTCTACTTTAGCGAGTCTGAAGCCTGGCTGAACTAATTGGTCCCTATTTCTAGTACTGTAATTGTGTCTGTCACCTCTTTTACCAAAAATATGTAGATTTTTTCTTACGTACATTATGTTTTCGTAGATGTATTGACAATGTACAGTCATGATGTTTATTTCCTTAAACAGTTCCCTCAAAGAATCGCGCCTACGAAGATTGTATATGGCTCTGATGGCTCTTTTTTGCAGAATAAATATAGACTCAATGTCAGCAGCCCGTCCCCATAACAAAATGCCATAAGACATTATACTATGAAAGTAACTAAAATAGACCAATCTAGCAGTATCTACATCAGTAAATTGACGGATTTTTCTAATAGCATATGCTGCCGAACTTAGCCGCCCCGCCAGAGATGTTAAATGAGAACCCCATTGTAGCCTTGAATCAAGCGAAATCCCCAGGAAAACCGTTTTATCTACGAATTCAAGTTTCTCTTTATTCAGTACTATATCACAATCGCTACTTTTAACATTCGGTAAAGCAAATCTTATGCATTTCGTTTTTTTTTCATTTAGTACTAAATTATTTGCTGTGAACCAATTATGGACTTGAAGTAGGGCATTATTCACGTCATCAAAATTTTGGGCCCGTCTATTGATCTTAAAAATTAGGGAAGTGTCATCGGCAAATAACACCATATTTTGAGGTTGGTTTTTCAGTAAATAGGGTAGATCATTTATATATACTAAAAAGAGGAAAGGACCCAATATTGAGCCTTGCGGAACCCCCATTTTTACTTTTAAACCCTGTGAATTAACACCATTTATTTGAACATATTGTTGTCTATCACTCAAATAAGATTTTAACAAACTAAGTGCAAGTTTACCTAGTCCGTAATGCTCAAGTTTCAAAAGCAATGTGTCGTGATTTACACAATCAAATGCTTTGGAGAGATCACAAAATATTCCTACAGCGTCTTGGGACTCTTCCCACGCCGTAAATATGTGCTTTATTAAGGTTACACCGGCGTCGGTTGTACAACGTCCCTTGGTGAAACCATACTGTTGATCGTGTAAGATTCTATTGGTGTTAAAATGATTGACCATTTGATTAAGCATTATCTTTTCGAACACCTTACTAAAAACTGGCAACACGGATACAGGCCTATAATTATTTGTATCTTTACTATCACCGGATTTGAAAAGAGGTATGACTTTACTGTATTTCATTAAATCAGGGAAAACTCCTTGGTCTACGCACAAATTAAAAATTAAAGCTAAGTATGGAGCTATAGTCTCAAGTATGGATGTACAAACTTTGATAGACATTCCCCATAGATCTTCGGTCAGTTTGATTTTTATTTGCCGAAAAGCTTTAATAACTATCATCGGGTTTATGTGTTTAAATTTAAATTCAGCCTGGCATCCAGACACATTCGCCTTTAGTAAACCAATTGAGACTTCAGGAGAGGAATTTAGAGCCTCCGTAGTTTTTAACGGTATATCGGTAAAGAAATTTACAAATTCTTGAGCTACTTCCTGATTAGAGCTTTTAGGACCACATGCTGTATCTAATGTGTAGCTAGTATTACGTGTTTTCTTCCTGTTAGTCTCGCTATTTATGACTTTCCAAACTGTCTTTATTTTATTTTCTGCTGTTTTGATCTTGTTGCTAATGTGCAAGGCTTTGGCAACCTTGCATGTATCTCTAAAAATTTTTGAATACTTAGCAACATATTTGTTAAAAGTTTCAGTGTTCATATAAGGCTTAAGGCCATAAAGCTCAAATAGTGTTTCCCTACTTTTTCTGATACCTCTAGTTGCCCAATCACTAAATATAAATTTAGGGCAAATACTTTTTGACTTCTTTTCAAAAGTTTTGTTGAATTCAGTGTGAACTATTGAAAAGAAATTATCATAAAATTGATTTATATTAATATCGTCATGGCTCATAACACTTAATTTGTTCTGTAGAGAAATATTATACCTATTTAATTTGTTAGAAGTTATGGGTCTAAATTTAATCTGAATTTTTTGCAATGGTGTATTACACCTAAAAGTTACAGTTTGTCCGCTATGGTCAGACGGCAGACAATTAACTATGGCTTTATCTAAGTAATCACAATCACAGAAAACATTATCTATACAAGTAGCAGAAGATGGAGTGACTCTAGTAGGTTCTATAAAAGTGTTGGTCAAGTCAAATGACTTAAAAAGATTTAATAACCGACTGCTATTTGAATTTTCTTCTAAAATATTGATGTTAAAATCACCACAAATAATTATAGATTTATTACTGGCTGCAAGTTTTGCCAGGACATCTTCCATTATTGACTCAAATAAGGAAAAGTTTTGATAGTTTGGGGGTCTGTACACACACACAATAACATGCTTATCTAGCTCAACACAGGACAGTTCGACGCAATGTTCAGCCGAGAGACCTATTATGTCGTTACGTTGCTTATATCTTAAACAATTTTTTACAAAAATTAAGGAACCTCCACGAAGCATAGTTTTACGGTTATAGCAGCTACCCACCATATAGTTCTCATAATTAATAAGCATTTGGTAATCCTTAAGCCAATGTTCAGTAAAACAAATAATGTCAAACTTACTTTTTTCTAAAAACAATTCTATTTCTAATAATTTTGAAGAAATGCCTTGGATATTTTGGTGGAATAATTTTAAAGTGTTCTGCTGAGGCCCTTTTTTACTAGCTAATTGAGTGCAAGAAGATACCTTGCTGTTGGTAGGTTTAACAATATTGTTAATGGCACCTTCTGTTGTCTGACTTTCTAGTTTAAATTAATATTAATATCTGGAGAGAGCTCCGAGACTCCCGTGCCATCGCCAGACAACAAGATCCTATCACTAATATACCCTAATTGAGAATTTTCCACGGTGACATATGGATCCTCCTCAGTATAATGTTTGTAAACATCAATAGCACTAATGCTATATTTATTTAAGGTCACCACCTGTTCATTAGTATTATTACTAATAGTCGCAGTATTTACAATATAACTAAACTTAGACATACTACTTATGTCTGTGTGAATATTATAAGCTAATAGGCTATTTTGTGTCTACAACTAATAGGTAGATACACTTTACCCCGGGTCGAACTAAGTTTATCAACAAAAGTGTTGATATCAAGAAATATAAGTTTGTCACTGTAGTGACCTGCTAAAAAATGTAAATGTCTATTTAAGAAGTGAATATAATTGTTTTTTCTGTTACATAAATTTTCAAAATATGGAAAAGCGCACAATATTATTTTATTACAATTTAATTTCAACAACTCTGAGACACAATCAGTGATGTCTTCCTTTTTAATCTTTGCACTATTACCAACACATATAGTAATGGTGGTACTAGGATCACAAACAGTCTTAGTTACAGATGCCATAATCTGTTTGTAGTTTGACCCTGGCATACAATTGTTTTGGGTACAATAACTCAGGTTATTACTAATTAATTTACCTAGCCCCCTACCTATACTGTCAGAGAACATAACTGAATGATTACAGTCACGACTAATAGGAGAAACAAAATTACCAATCTCAGGCAGACTATCATGCAACTCAGGCTGTACTACGTGTGAGTAATCTAATGTAATATTAGTTGTTTGTTGGTTTGATATGCTGTCCTGAGACAAATTCTCAACCTGGTATGGGTCCTCCATTACCTCAGGCTGGATAGTATCATGGTTGGTAACTGTCTGGCAACTACATTGACCCATTACCAACTCATTTGCTGCATAAATATGTTCCCTAATTTGTTTCTGAGAAATCTTATACCTACTAGAAAGGGAACTTAGTGATTCCTGAAGTACCTGTATTTCAGACTGCAAATGCTGAGTATCCCGTCAAGTTCATAGCTGTGAATTTGACGTTCATTATGCGAATATCTGAGCATTAAGTCCTATCTTACCATTATCTTACTCATCTGTTGAAAGTCGTTCAAACGATTTAAACATGACATTTCTTTTTGACAGTTCAGCTTATCATGACCTCATAAAGCAGTATCGTGTTCATTTTTCTTCAGTGCGGAAAAGAGATGAATAACCTTCCTGTATTGCTTGTATAGCTTAGAGCCCCGGCTTTTTCCCACACTTAGGTGACGTTAACAAAGTATAAGTGGGCCTGGAGGTTGAAATGTGTACGTAAACATAAATTATTAACCCTAAATCTGCCAAGATAGTCTACTGATAAGAATCATAAAAGAGCCTGCGATGAAAAGTTAAATAAATGTTACTTGCATCATAAACGACAGTGAGCTGATTCTCATACACATAGTGTTCGCAGGGTAGGAGGGTGTCCCTGTCGAACAGTTCCGCGGGGCAGGTGTGAGCTCGCCTGAGCGCCGACACGTTGCCGAACCGCTGACAGTTGTCGAACGAGTCCGCTGTGGTGGGCACGGCGTTGACGAGCCAGGCTGGGGAGAACGCCGGCTCTTCGCCATCGCATTCGGGGATCAGACATCTAGAACACATGCACATAATTATTACAAAGCGTAACCACATTAACCACTGACCTTTTTTACATGGAGTAAGTAGAAAGGGTCGAAACGAAACCACCCATATCAAAATGTCCTAAAAGTGAATGGTCCATTCTTGTTTTAGACAGATTTTTTAATAAAAAGGATAAGAATATTTAGAAACTATGACGCTGCGAAGTTAACGTAAACGCCAACGACAGACCACTACATCAATGGGGGCTATCGTTTTTGAGCTCACCAGATGGCGCCACTGTCAAGTAAAGTCTTGTCAATAATTCTGTTTTATACTTTAAAGTACCAATAACGTCATAAGAAGTTTATTTTATTACGTATAACAACATAGTGTAAACGTCAGATACATTTTTTTACAATATTCTCACTAAAATTAGCAAGCATGAAACATTTAAAAATCATTCTACCTCCAACTACTAACAAATAAGATCCTAAGTTGCTACTTAAAATCTTCAAGTCATAAATTAATCAGGAATGGCTCAGTCTAGAACACAATCATGAGTATTAGTATAAAAACGTGATAAAAAGCACGCAACGCACGAACACTGTATGAATCTGACATTTCGGAAGACCTTACTCTACACGAACGTCTCTAGCGGCGAATTCATGCGCGATAGGCCCCATTGACAAGTTACGTGTTTATTGTTAAGGGCCTAACATGCCGCAAATGGCTTAGCATGATCCCCCGTTACGCCTAAAATACTGGAGCATTAATTTTGAAATAAATATATGGTAAAGTTGAGGATTAATGCTAGGTACTATGTGTGACGAAAACACGATTCCATAAACTTTTTTCTATAGAAAAAAAATCCAAAGTTTCCTCTAAATAAACCGCTGGTATTCAAAAAGTACTTCAAGTTAGATCATTAAAATTTTCCATACTAACTAAACTAACAATAAAGCAGGTCTTATATAATTATTTTATTTTTTTAGTCCAATCCATAGATTTTTTGTAAATCGCTAAAAAACACTTATTTCGCACTATTCGGCCGCAGTGACTGACGTAACAACCGCTTTGTAGTGCAAGCTGATTAGAACTTTATTCTAACAGTATTTCAAACGAAGTTTGAACCACCACAAATAGAGTTGCTAATTTTAGGGTTTAAGTACAACAGTGATAAAAGTTTTTGTAAGAAAGCGATTGACTGATAGTACTATCGCTGGTTGAAACGTATCGGATAGTTAATCAATTTAGAATAAAGATTTTTTGTGGTCCCCACGTTAAAAAGACACGGATACTCGTATACGTAATGGTACATCGTTAAAACATTCATTGTAGTAACAACAAAACAAAGAAACAGTTCAATCTTTTCAGATTTTAACACGCTAAAATACAAAATGCGAAACAAAAACATAATGTTATTAAAATAGAACAACTTACCTGGACTCGATCCTGGCCGTAGTGAACACATACTCGGCGTGGAAGGCAGCAAAGATCACAACGATGAGGGTCAGCAGCAGTGTCCTCAGCTGAAACCTGCCGAACTGACCGATCTCCTCCACCAGGATATTGTCCAAGTCGACGAGATCTCCCTGTCCGCGCGTCGGCGTCGCCATCGCAGCGAGCGGTTGCCGCGGAAAGAATTATCTTACAAATATCTTGTTGGTACTACCTAGTGTTGATAATGTTTATTACATACTTATATCAATTTTTTTTGTAAGCTATAAAATGTTTTACTTGTGATAGTAATAATTTATGTATGTAAGGGTACTCTGACACCTGGTTAGGCACTAACCGCACGATAAAGGAAGAAGAGAATCAGGTTTGTATTTTTGAAAGTGATAAGAATAAGAATAAATTAACCAATGTTACAAACATTTTGTTAAAGTAACTTATTTTATCATCCTCCAATGGGCTATCAGTCATACCGACTAAGAAAAACCATTTCGGCCTATTCCCATTAGACTTCAGCGCACTTGCACTACGTTACCACAGATCACCACTCTCTATGCCAAAATCAAGTGATGGCTGTGGCTGCGATATTCATTGAGCATAACTTTTCGGAATAATTAAATTAGATATTTGTTGTGACTTATGTCGACATGCGTGGGAAAACGTATAGTCAAAAAACCCATCATTTCCGAAGGAGTCTGCGGACTACGTGGAGACCTTTCTTGCCAGGGTGTTTGGGATGCTCACAGGGAGCCGTTATTTGATATCCTTGTCATAGACACTGGCGCTCCTTCTTATATTTCACGCCCTGTCGCGTCTTTGCTTAAATCCGCCCCAGAAAAAAAAAATCAAACGCTTGTGAAATGCGACATGCAATGCATCATTTGCATCCTTGTTGCATCGTTGAAGGAGTCTTCGCTACACAACTGTTTACCTTCGTAAAACGTCTTGGGGCTGCAATCGCTGACCGCTGGAATAGGTTCTTCAGCGTAGTGATGGGATGGCTTAGATCAAGAATCATTATTTCAATAATCCGTGCCACTAGCATGTGCATTCACAGCATAAGACATTGATTATTATTATTATTTATTTATTATTATTATTATTGGCATTTATTCATTTAAATTCTTATCTCATTACATTTTTAAGTATTTCTTAAAATAAAACGATACAAAAAAAAAAAACACTTAAAAATATAAAAAAATAGAGGTCCACCGGTGTCGGGAGCAGGGTCCAAGCCACCGGTGGTTAGGGCTGCAGAGACAGGAACCTCCTCACAATGCGAGCCGTATCGAGGAGTACTGCCTTCTGAATCAGGCCCTTGATCCAACCGCCTAAAGAGAGCTTCGATAGATGGTCATCAAAGCTCTTGGCTATAAGGCCATTGGCCGTCACGACAATCGGCATAATGATTACCGAGTTCATAATCCACATGTCACGAACCTCGTGAGCCAAGTCGAGATACTTTATTTGTTTCTCTTTCTCAGCTTTCACGAGGTTCTCGTCATGCGGAATGGTAACATCGATTATCATTACGCGGCGCGCTGATCGGTCTATCATCACTATGTCAGGCTTATTGGCGACAATAGTCCTGTCAGTAATGATAGACCGATCCCAGTACAGCGTGACATGGTCTTTTTCGAGAACTGGGTCGGGCACATACTTGTAGTACGGTACCTCAGATTCCACAAGTTTATAGTTCAAGGCAAGTTGCTGGTGTATAATCCTGGCTACTTGGTTGTGCCTGTGCAAGTACTCGCCGTTAGCCAGACGAGAACAACGAGAAATAATATGTCTGATGGACTCACCCGGAAGGTGGCATGCCCGACACACGTCAACCGTCCCGTCCTTCATAATATATTTCCGGTAGTTGTTCGTCAACATAACTTCGTCCATAATCGTACAGACAAAACCTTCAGTTTCCCCAAAGAGGTCGCCGAAACGTAACCAGGACACGGACGCTAGAAAATCTACATCGGGCCCATGAAGAGCCCGGTAGAAGCGCCCGTGAAGCTCTTTGCCTTGCCATACTTCCTTGCGGTCATCGGTGGTAAGTACCTCAGGTCTGTGCCAGTTCTCTTTAGCCATGGACAGCGGGGTGAGTCCCTTGTCCACTGCGACCACATCTCGGTGCATACCCACCTCGGCTTTTAAAAAATATTCTCTGAGACTGCACACCTCGCGGTTGTGGAGGGTCTTCGCGTTTAAAAAGCCTCGACCTCCGCACTTCCGCGGGATGTACAGTCTCATAACCGATGATCGTGGGTGATGCTTCCGGCTGTCGGTCAGCAGTGTACGAACTCTTCTATCCAGGGCGTCGAGTTCGGTCTGAGTCCATTTGAGTATGCCGAAAGAGTACATTAAAACCGGCATGACCAAACCATTGAAGGCGCGCACCTTGTTCCCACCTGAAAGAAGGCTATTTAATACCTTTCTCAGGCGACCGAAGAAGCGCTCCCTCAATGATTGCTTCATGTCAGTTACGTTAATGCCTAACGCTTCCGACATACCCAAATACTTGTAGGTTTCTGTTGAGGAGAGGGATCTAAGGTGTATGGAATCCGAGAGTTGAGTTCCCTCGGATTCCATAATCTCCCCTCGCTTTACATACATGACTGCACATTTGTCCACACCAAATTCCATCCTGATGGCGCTACTAAAAGTTTCAGTTACTTTCAGTAGCTCCATCAGTTGCAATTTGTTGGGGGCAGAGAGTTTCAGATCATCCATGTAAAGCAGGTGAGATATAACCTGACCATCCTTCCTCAACCGGCAGCCTAGGCCTGAATTCTCCAGCAATGTGCTTAGAGGATTCAGGGCTAAACAGAACCAAAGTGGACTCAGACTGTCGCCCTGGAATATTCCCCGCTTAATCCATACAGGCTCATCGCTCCCCTGGATCTGTCGACATCCTGGATATCGAAGGACTGTCTTCCATTGCCCCATACATGACTCAAGGAAGGTGCGTAGAGTTGCATCTATTTTGTACAACTCTAGCACCCTCATGAGCCACGTATGTGGCACCGAGTCATAGGCCTTCTTATAATCTATCCAACATGTCGACAGATCTTTGTGGGATCGACGAACCTGATGGCTAATGGCCATGTCAATGAGGAGTAGCTCCTTAGTACCGCGGGACCCATTCCTACATCCATTCTGAGAGGCAGACATGATGGTGTTTTTGTCAATGTGTGTATTAATTTTCACTCTCAAAATGGATGTAAGAAGCTTGTAGATCGTCGACAAACACGTAATCGGTCTATAATTCTTGGGTTCCGCGGGACTACCTGACTTATGGAGCAGGTGGGTAACGCCTGTTGTTAAAAACTGTGGTAGGGACCCGGACTCTAAGGATGACTGGAATTGCGATGCCAGGCAAGTGTGTGAACTACTAAACCATTTGAGCCAGAAGTTGTGCAGTCCGTCCGGTCCCGGTGATTTCCAATTCGGTAACGGACGAACTGCCCTGGCTAAATCTAAAGGTGTTATAAAAATTGGCTCCATTTCTGGGATAGGTTCACACACTCGCTCGACATCACGCATCCAGTCAGCCTCAGTATGACAAACGGGTACCGACCAGATGCTGCGCCA
The DNA here is from genome assembly GCA_905147715.2 of Xestia xanthographa. NCBI lineage: Eukaryota > Metazoa > Arthropoda > Insecta > Lepidoptera > Noctuidae > Xestia > Xestia xanthographa. Next base: position 961,399 of record LR990659.1, on the reverse strand, counting down.
GAAAGAACTTGTGGCGGCATCATCCGGTCGACATACGTCTGTCATATTTTGCTCGGGCCGCTCCCAAGCTCTGTATACCCACCTCTCATCACTCTGGAACATGCGATTCTGTGAATACCGATCAACCCGAATACGGTTATACCTACGGTTATACGCTTATACCTCCGAATACGGTTCGCCCATGCATAAACTTTCTGCTTCAGGAAGTCGATGCGCTCTGTGACACGGGACATGTATTCTTGAGGACTGATTTCAGTCCCCGAGAATGCCCGCCTCACAAAGCGGAAATAAAAATTATTATTATTATTAATATTATAAGTCATACATTGAAACCAAAAGTCAAGCTATTCGGCTTCGTTGATGGAGCAGCAGTTGTAGAGACAAGACTGATGTGCCACCTACCCTAAAAAAACCATACATTCTAACGGTACTCGTAGTAAGGGATCATAAAATTGAGTTAACTATGTCTCATTTAAAATTACTACTTAAATTTAGTTCGCGCTAGGCAGTCGTAACTCAAACATTCTAACAATTTAAACTGCTTATGCAGTATTATCTTCCCCCGACCACATAAAGGTGCTTTTAAAATAAAAACAACCAACTATACATGCACTAAACTTAATGAAAATAAAGAAGGAAAGGTTATTATCAAATATGTATAATTATAATTTAACTAGGACTCTAAACCACTAACTACCACCCCTACCTACACTAACTTTACGAGCAACAAATTTACAAACTTTCAATAACGTGATATCTCAAAACTCTGTTTTGCAGATATGGCTACTGAGTGTCTCTAAATACTGACTACTTCACACTAATCTTTGACCACAACTGAAACCATCTTGAGAAAGTCATCTTAATCTCTGGTTCCGTCAGATAACTTTGTAATCTAATTTTTAAGCATTCCAAAGTGTCAATAGTAAATGCACAGTTTTTTATCTTGGTCGGTATACTCGTAAATGTACATGTCCTTGGTGCACATTATCATAATGTTTTCTCCAAACTGTAACATTGTTAACTCAAGCACGTGCAGCGCATGTGCGGGGGCGACAGTCTCGCTGCTCGTCTGTCTATACGTAGGTATTTCTATTTCCTTCACTACGTTATAGTTGTGAAATGAGAACGATACTTATTTGATTACTTTATTCATCATTCGCCGAACCTTTTCCCAACGACGTCCTACTATGTTCTTCCAGTATAACCACATACAGCTGAATACCAGTATTTTGCAAAGAGCGATAGCTTGTCTACTTCCAAGTATGTCGTGTACTCAACTGGCTACACCATACCCAGCAGCTGATTGTAGATCAGTAACAGGTTAACCTGAAGCTGAAGCGTCAGCTATGAAACTCGTGAGTGTATCTATAAAGCAGAAGCAGATGTATTTAAAAATGGACTACTGAACATAAAGGGTGTAAAACACCTCTTAACGAAGCCGAAAGGCACTTGTTTTCCTGGTCATTCCAATCATTTTTTGGTTCTTCACCATACCTGGGAACCTTCTAGTTACGACGATATTTGGGATCATAGTTCAAACTTTTTGACAAGTTTATTTTTAAATATGTATAAGTTTTTAATGTAAGATTTTTACTTTAGACACCTCCACAACCCCCGTACTATTCAATCCATCCATAAGCACTAAGCACAATGTTTTGAGTGCGTTACATTGAGTTCTACCACAAAACATGATTTTTCACCCCAAAAAAAAAGTTGTTACCCAGGCAAAAATTATGCGTAAAGTTACTTAGTTCGATGTACAGAATGCTTTGTTGACGGCTTCGTGATGAGGTCTTTTACACCCTGTATGTTGACGTATCTGGACTCAGGTGCAAATGAAGTCTATCACGCAAGGCCAGGCAACTAATACTGACAGGTAGGCTATTCAGTCGCTGTTATCTTTGTCACTTAATCATAATCTTAACAGAACATTAATGTGGGTTCAGCGTTTAATCGCTTCGTTTTAAAATAATAATCGATCAATAAATGACATTTTGACAATGTTTTGCCTTGTTCCCTAATTTATTAATTTCTATAGAGGAATGTCTCTTTAGAATCTTTAGAGAATACTACTAAAACATATGATAAATAAATGGTCAGAGAGAGTAGAGACAGCTTATCTTATTAATGAAAGTAACGGAGGTACAGTGTGATTACTTCTTAATATATCGTTTGTCGCCAATACGCTCTGCTTGTTCCAAGGTGTCTGGCAGCGCGGTGCCAAGCGTCTCGGGAGTGAGGAAGATCAGTGCGCCCGAGATTAGCGCCATCGAGCCAAACAACACGAACGGCAACTCTGGAAAGAACTGCGCGCCCTGTAAACAAACAAATTACGTACGTCGGGGTCTTTTCCGCCTGACCATTTTAAAACTTTTTCGCTTAAAACATGCGGAGGCGCCGAGCCACGCCCCTTTAAAGTTTGGGCCTATTAGGAAAGCCTCAACTTTGGCGCGCTTAATAACAATAAGTCTCGTTTGGCATGCGTCGTCAGTGCGCTCGGTCGATTCGGTATCTTTTCATTCATTATTTCTATATAAAGTCAACGGGGCGGGGCTAGAGAGCGTTTCTATGTTGCGAGTGCAAGCAAAAATAAGCTTAGTGGTTGTCAGGCGGGAGTGTCCTCAATAGTACCTACCTATGTAGTTTATAAGTTAGTTTCTTTTTTTTCTACATTGCATGCCACAACTAAAACGGATACCTAACGGGTGTAAGGATCTTAACCGGAAGTGTTCTGAAGTTTCTGCCCTTGGGAAATAGACGTGATTATAATATGTATATTCTTTTGTAATTTGATTTTTTCATTTACAACGTTCTCTGTATATTAATCGAATTGAATATTACTAATTAAATTATGCTTATAAATAAATAAAATTCATTTATTTCAGGTCATTGACCCATATTAGAAAAAACACATTTATGCTGAAATACAATCATTCTACGCTCTCTGTAATTAATAACGAAATAGTAGAACTTACAAAAGCTGGAGTGAGTGGTGCCATCATGGAGCCGATGCGTCCGATCATGGAGGAGAAGGCGAACAGGGAGTGCCGGTGCCGGGTCGGGTACAGCTCTGCGGTGTACACGTACACAGAAGTGGCTACCATCGAGATGCAGAACTTAGCGATCAAGTACACCACTAGCGACGCCACAAACTGATCTGGAATATGAAATCACAAGTTGCAATCAATTCCTTAAGCTAATATGATTTCTAAGAAGAGCGTTGCCGACATATAGCAAGTTGCGAATCGCAGTTGCGAAAACGGCCGGAGGGAATCATACTGTAGCGTAGAATGGTGTAACCGTATGGCTACTGTCTTAACGGTGCTGAACGGCTTAAGAACCTTTTTTTTTTAATGACTATGAGCTTTCCACGTGTTATCACCATTATGGCGGCTGGTTTTAATGTCTGCTAGTTTAGACGACATCTCTATTCTACGAATATTTCGCTTTACGTGCGAATCAACAATGACAATGCAGAAACATACCTTGAGGCATAAAAATATAAGCAACCTGGCATGCAGCGCACATCCAAAAAGCTCCCGTCAATACTGGCTTCCTTCCAATCTTGTCGGACAGGTAATATGCGGTCCAGAAGCCGGGAATCTCGACTGCGGCCACAGCTACGAAGTTCAAGTACTTGTTGCCGGACATGTTCACAGCGTTGAGCGACAGGCCATAGTAGATGAATGTGGTCGTGATCCACCACACGGGGGAGACGATGCAACGCACCAGGATGCGCTTGTGACGCCACACCTGCACCACCAGCCAGGGCTCGCGCACGCTGCCTGAAGTTTCCGACTCTGTAACCCGTATCTTTTCTCGCGCAGTTTGTTGCAATGCTTCCAGTGATTTGTCAGATATTTTTTTTCCGTTAACTTTTGCCACTTTTTTAAGCAGAGCTTCAGACTCCTCGAAGCGGCCTTTGCTCATGTACCACCGCACAGACTCGCTAATGATCCAGAAGTAGAAAATGGTGAAGAACTGTGGGATGTAGAGAGTGAGCGTAAGGGTCCTCCAGTCTGGCACGCACCACGCGATCAGCCCCAGCGTCATCTGCCCCACCGCAAAGCAAGTCTTAAGAGCTGCACCGACGGCGACTCGATACTCCGGACCCACCAGTTCCGTTACTGTGAAAAACATTAATATTGTGTATTTATCCGAATTAACTTTACTGTATTTCAACTGTAACAAGCAGTGGCCGAAAAAACTCACGTAAAATGTAGACACTAGAATACGCGCCGCATCCAAAAGTAGCCTCGGCAAACTGAGACAATATGAATCCGAGGTAGGTGTCGGCCCAGTAACGAGTGAGGCCGAGCCAGGCCGTGTTGAACGCGTTGAGCACGAGCGCGACGCGCCGGCCCCAGCGGTCCGACACGAAGCCGGTGATGGGCAACGCCGTCAGCGTGCCGAACGTGGTCACCGTGCCGATCAGCGACCGCCGCCATTCGTCGCACGCCAGTCCATACTTATGTTGACAAACACCATCGATCATAAATCGGTCTCACAAGAGGGTTTCCCACAAAGGAAAGACAAAATAGACATTGTCCGAAAGTCTAGCCTGTATACAGGGTGTAAACAGACTCTTCACGAACCCGTCAACCAAGCATTCTGTACCTACATGTGAACATAACTTAATAATATAATATCACTTTTTTTTTGGGTTAAAAATCACGTTTTACGATAGGAATAGGAAAGCACACGAAACATTGGGCTGATAGATGGATTGAATATTACGGGAAACGTAAAGATGTTTAATTAAAGTAAAAACCTTACATTAAAGACATGTAAGAATTAAAAAAAAAAAACTTGTGAAAAGTTGGAACTTTGACCCCCAATATCTCGTAACTACAAGGTTCCCAGGTCTACAACAAAAAAATGAGATCCCAATGACGGGGAGAACAACCTTCTTCCTTTCAGCTTCTTTATGGGTCTTTTTCCACCCTTGATATTTTTTATTTAGAAATATAGTATTTTAAAGTGGAAGCGTAAGGATAGTCCGTGAAATTGAAGTTTTCTTAGGTTTCTTTTTGGATTATACTGATGGTGTGTCAGGTTGTACGTAATGTATTAACACAAATATAATCATTAAAATCATCAATGCAACCCTTTTAGTACCTGTGCACACGGTGCGGTGCGGCGCAGGCACGGCATGCATGATTGATTTCACCGCATGGAGGGCACACGAACGGACGTTGCGTTGCGGCTCAGAGACCCTACTCTCTAACGTCCGTCCGCCCATCCGTCTCTCTTGCGCACGTCTGCAGATGAGTGCGAGTGATAGAGACGGATAGAGACGGACGGACGGACGGCAGTTCTGAATACTAGGCGGTCAGGGCTCTAAAGACCTACAAAAAAAGAGTTTATAAACAAGAATTGCAAGGGATTTCTTGTAGGTCTTTTGAGATTATTATTATTGTTAGAGTAAGGTGATTTAGGTGCAATTTTTTGTTTTTGTATTTGCTTTATTGAACTCTTGGCATCAAAATAATTTAATTATTACATACTTACGATGCATAGTTTTTATGAAACAACCCGTTTATTAAGAGATAAAAACAGAGAATTTTGATGAAATTGTGACCTCTGAATTAAGAAAATGAAGGATAATTAGAAAAAACTAATCAGTGCATTTTGAAGACGAGTATGTTGAGGTTATTATGCGCTGAACAGATTTGTAAATTAATTCTTTATTGCCATAAACTAAGCGCGCAAACACAACTCGAAATGATGTTGGGCACGAAAGACCTGTATCTAGCGCTTGATTTACCTAACATAATCCACTTAAATGAGCTTATAAAAAATAACTAGCTATTACTTATATTATGGATACTTATGTGCAATAATAATATTTCGTGTTATTTCATCCGTTTGTTTAAAAAAAAAAATACTTTGTTGCGCAAATAATTCGCAGCGAGTGAATTTTGCGAGACTACAGCCTTAAATACTTTTTTCAGGCGGCCAAAGAAGCGCTACACGCTGCCCTCAGATAAATTGGTATAAAGGCAAGATAACGATGAAAGAGTTCCCCACACTTTTAAGTATAATTATGTCGACTTACATCGTAGACTACGGTGTTTGTGTTCTCATACACGTAGGAGTTGCAGGGCAGGCGCGTGTCTCGGTCGAAGAGACTGGCGGGGCACGTGTCGCTGTTTACTACGCGAAGTGTCGCGTTTACGTTGGCGAAACGTTCACATTGTGCGAACGAACCGTGAGTGGCGCCCGCCGGCACGGCGTTCTCCAGCCAGTACGGAGAGAACTCCGCGGTCTCACCGTCACACTCTGGGATCGAACATCTACAGTGAAATGAGTTATGTTTACGTTGCAATGTCGAGAGGCAGGAAGGATACGGTTGGGAAGACGAGCGGTAGCAGACACGAAACTGGTAATTATGTAATATTCTGTGAGTTGTAGACTAATTGACTATAAATAACTCTAAGCTCAAGGTGGCAGTTTGGAGGTAGTGAAAATGAGCTGCTAATATTCATTCATTTCAGCTCATTATTTCAGGGTAATGTAGCTTCACATTAGTAAAAGATTTTCAAAATCGGATCTATACCTATAGTTGTAAATATTACCCCTAGGGTTTGGGTCCCGGGACGTCTCGTGTCTCGAAGTCCCGGGACTTTTCGTAATTTTAGTTGTCTCGAATCCCGGGACTTTCGGGTCGAGACTCGAGACGAGACAAGATTGTCGAAATTGTTAGTTTGGAACTACTGTATAGAGTCTTAAACACAATTAAACTGACATCTGTTGAAAACGAGAGAGTGCTTTCTTCATCCGGTGGCATTATTACAAAAATCAGAAACAGATTGTCGGACAAAGTTGACACTCTGATTTTTTTAAAAGCCTATTTTATTAAAATAGGCTTTCTTTAGTCTTTCTTTTTTTTCTTATCAGCAAAGAAGTCTAATTAGTGTGTTAGTTGATTATTTAAAAGACTGATTTGAGTGAATTTCTCTGGCGAAAAATTTACGCGTCTAGGCTGAAAACGCAGTGCTGCTTTACAGATAATGCAACGATTTTTTTTCTCAGAATTAAAGTGACATGAATCTAAATGAAGCGACTTAAATTATATTTATAAAACTATTACTTTTTAAGAAAAAAATCGGTAAATGACGAATTATCAATGTCTGTGTCTTGTCCACAATCACTTTCATACACAGCATTTACCTCTCAGGAAGATAATCTCCAACATATACAGGAAAAAGTATTTTGGTTGCGTTAAGTAATGATTGACCTACAAGAAGTTAATTAGTTTTGAATGTTTAGACTCATAGTTAATGAGTACATGTCAACGGTAGTTTTGTCCAAGCGAAATTACTAATTTCTATGGTCATTTTGTTTCACCGTCCTGAGCTTCCACCAATGAGTTTAAACGAACAATAAGTGCCTGCTCGGCAAGAGACAGTCGTGCTCTTACGTGCAGTAAGAATGGTAGTGCATCATATCGCCAGGTCTTTCCACCAAAAATGTAAGTACGTGATTTCAGTTTACTCGGAACGAAATTTTGCAATTTCGGTGATCAGGTTTTAAAAGGATTTTCGCAAGAAATAAAGATATCACTTTTATGCATGCTAAGTAGCCTATGGTACACATTTAAGATTATACAAAATAATAGTCATAGCCTTGATAGTTTCTTGTAAAAAAATAAAAGTAGCCACGTTTCCAATTTCTGTGGGGCAATTTCTGTGGTTTCCGTGGCATCTGGGTGCCCACGGAAATTACACGACTCCACAGAAATTGTACCAATTAATTATTGTATTAATGTTAATGAAGATTATTGAAAAGAATCAATACTTGTTATGCTGAAATTACTTTGACAGAACTAGGTCCTTAGCCCCCGACATTAAAATAAAACTGTATTACTATTTCTTGAAAGTCATTCAATTGAATTAAATGAACTTTGACGGTTGCATTCTCCGGGAGCTCCTCCTGGAAGCCTCGATCGTGCAAGCCTAGGTGACATCACCGGGCAGGCCTGCCGACGTTGACAATGAGGAAGGGTGGTTCAAGGAGGCCATGTCCGACATCCGCGACGTGCGCAGATGTCAAGTCCCCAGCATCTCCTCGTGGGCCAGGGATCTGGCCCGTGAGGAGATGCTGGGGACTCTCGACAGAGATCCGTGGGGGCGCTCTTACAAGATGGTGCGGAATAAAATCCGCACCTGGGCCCCCCTACTGACGCAGAGTCTTCGGCCTGAGCTCGTAGAGGACGTGGTGAGTACTCTGTTCCCTTCACGAGGGGAACATCCCCCCCGCCTATGGCTCCGCCGCCTGCGATGCTGGAAGCGGACCAACAGGACGACGACGAAAACGCTCCGGAAGTGACTGGGGTAGACCTGAGAGTGGCGGTACCAAGGTTCAGTGCCAAAAATACCGCCCTGGGACCCGACGGCTTGCCTGGCAAAGCCTGGGTCCTGGCCTCGGAGGCTCTCGGGCCCCGACCAAAGGGGCTCCTAAGTGCATGCTTGGAGAGAGGCCAGTTCCCGCTTCGTTGGAAGACGGGAAAGCTGGTCCTCATTCGGAAGCTGGGGTGCCCTGCGGACTCTCCGCATATCGGCCCTTGGTGCTGCTCGACGAGATAGGCAAGCTCTTTGAAAGAGTAATTGCAAACCGCCTCGACGAGCACCTTGGGGGGACGGGGACGGATCTTGCGGAACACCAGTTTGGTTTCCGCAAGGGGCGCTCTGCGGTGGACGCCATCATGCGCTTGAGAGCCCTCACGACGGGGGATGTGGTTTCCCGGGGTGGGGTTGTCTTGGCGGTGTCTCTCGATATCGCCAATGCCTTCAACACCATGCCCTGGAGCTGCATTAGGGAGGCACTCCGGTATCACCGGGTGCCGCCGACCTACCTTCGTCGTGTGGTTGAGTCGACTTTGAAATACCTAGGACTCGTCCTCGGCAGCCAGTGGAACTTCGTGGAGCACTTCCGACGTTTGGCCCTCAAACTGGAATGGACCGGGGCTGCCTTCAGGCGGCCCCTGCCCAAACTGCCGGAGGCTCTACGCGGGAGTCGTGCGGTCCATGCACATGCAGTCGTGGCCTGGGGCCACGTGTTGGGCCTGTGGACGGTGGGTTATAGGCTAGCTCGCCGTCCGTCCGTCTCATGACGACAGACCGTGTCGACGTAGCGTTCGTGTTCCACACGCGCCTCAAAGAGAGTCAGCAATAGGAAGGGGTCTGCAAGGACCGAAGCCTGCCGGGGTTGCGGGACTGTTCGAAAGAGATACTGTGGCCCTGAAACACAAAGGGCTATGAAGGAACATGAATGGGTTTTAGTCAGCAAAAGTCTGAAAGTCTGACTCCTGCCTCACCCAGAGCGGGAGGAGTCATTTGATGATTTCCCATCCTCTTCATAGAAGTAAAAAACATAATCAGTTCCTTGATTGCTAATTTTGTAAGACTGATTTAAGCAATAGTACACCACGTTGTATTTTTAGAAATGCTTTTTAAAATGATCAAATCGTTTATTTGTGATACATGGGTTACATGTAGGTGTTCATTACATAATTACGACGATATAATATATATATATATATATATATATTAACGACGATATTCGCATTATATCAGTTTTTTTTATTAAACGTTATCTTTCTTTTATTAAAAAACAATGTATATTTACAATAATTCACAATTTCGGTGCAAACGCAGAATTTCTGTGGCTCGCCAATTTCGGTGGCCCAAATAACTCTCTAAGTGTTTTAATATTTTCAGAAAATGTATATATAATGTGGATATGTTGCGCTTTATTATTAAAGTTTTTCAAAAAACCTAAAAATGAAAATGTCCATGGAAATTAGGTAAAATATCGAGTTGTTGAAATTGACTCATTTATAAGTCTGTTTTATTATTTATATTTAGATTATTTAATTATGAAACAAATTTGTGATTATGAGAATTAACAATGTTATGATTATGACCAAAGATTATACACTAGAATTACTAGTTAATAGTAAACTTATTAACAATTAGTATGAATTTTAACTAAGTTCGTTTTATAACTATGATGTTTAACTGCTTAAAAGTGAATCTGTGTGTAATTTAAATAAATAAACGAAGCAATTATTAAGACAGAAATTAACGTTAAAGTTATTCGATTTAATTTTCTGTTTAATAAATGTTGATTTTTACAAATAATTGCCTTTTTATAATACGTTTCACCAGAAATTAACTCATTTAAAATTTTTCAACAAGTCTTAGTCCTTTAAAAATGAAAAAAAAAATGTTCTTAAAAGTCTCGAAGTCCCGGGAATTCCCGGGACTTTGATTGAAAGCTGTCTCGTGTCCCGGGACTTTGAAATTGTCGGGAATTCCCAAACCCTAATTACCCCCCCCCCCCCCTACATCCAAACTGTACCTCTTTATAATTTAATATAGCGACCCGCCCCGTGTTCGCTCAGGTAGCACATAAATACAAATAGTTTTATGATGGTGCCTCACACTTGGCAACAATCACATCATTGACTCTATTGACTTACGCTTGTTGGCAATAATGAAGAATACCCCTGTATGGGAGTTCGGCTGTTCCTGCGTCTCGACTGAACCATCGGGAAAGAATTATATTAAATGTAGTACAAACGATTCCATGGGAATGATTGATAATGATGATTGAGCAGCACACCCAGCCAAGATCAAGCCTGAGCTCGTAGTAACACGATACCTATCATCGCGTACATGTTGTATTAATACAAGAAATATATTAGCGAGGTCTGTGGCCGAGCAACGTCTGCCTCCCGGCTTCACTAGTGTCGTATATAAGTCTTGATTTATTTACCTGCTGCTAATCCGAGCTGTGCTAAAGACGTACTCCAAGTTGCTCCATCCGATAAACATGACCAGCACCGCGGCTAGCAGGAAGGTCCGGAGCTGGTATCTACCGAACTGCCCGATCTCCTCCACGAGAAGAGTGTCCAGATCCACCTGCCTCCCGCCACGCGCCTCAGAAACCACATCCTTGTCCAAACCTGCCATACCGTCTACCCGGCAGCGGCACACCGCATCAACTACATCTCCATTATTTAAACTCTTCCCTTATTTTATTTGAAAGTATTTATTATCTCTTAGACACGTTTATCAAGTTGTTCGACTTAAACTGATATCTGAGTTGAAGTAGTATCATTCCATAATACATTTGGATCGTTTTTTTATAAAATGCTAGCTTTTACCTGCGGCTTCGCTCGTTTTAATTTAGAATTTGACAATCAATTCGGGTCGGAACGAAAGACGGGTCCACCCTTTATAGCAGAACTTTTTATGTCATAATATTACTTTGCATAACAGCGGGTAGCATAAACTTCATTTCGCAGAAAATCGTTTGGCAGACACTCATTTATCATACATTCAAAACTCATAATTTTGTAAGGCAGAATCATCTTTAGGCATAAATTTCATATGCATAAGAATTAAAAGTAGAACCATCTTAGCGCAGAAAGTTCACAGCCAGAATCATCTTTTGGCATAAATTTTATATCGATAGTCACTAAAAGCAGAACTATCATATCTCAGAAAGTTTACAGTTAGAATCATCTTTTGGCATACATTTCTTATGCTTAACAATGGAAAGACTCATCTATCACATCCACATCACAGAAAATTCATTAAAACAGTTGATTGTGAACATGTGGTTTTTATTTTCCTGTAAGCAGGAGGCAAACATGCAAACAAGCATATATCTTGCATGCAGCAAGCATGCACCATTCATGCAAGCAAGCATGCAGTATGCAAGCAAGCAAGCAGCATGCAAGCAAGCATGCAACATGCAGCAGGCATGGTTTATGTCACGGCTCCGGCACTGCGGGGCTCCGGCGGTCCCACGCGAGCTTATCGTCGCAGATGTGTTTAACGCTCACCACCGCAGCTTCGGCTTGCTGGCCGGCTTCGCCGGCCAGCCTCAGCAGCGGCGGCAAGTGTTACAACAGCCTGCTCCTCAACTCACGGGCCGCCTCGCCCCTCCGCGCCTACGCAATTTTAAATTACACTCTAGGGGTAGGGCAGACAAGACTACGTAAAGTCGGTTTTGGAGCGATTCATTTCTGTCACAAACTTTTGTAGCCCATCATATTGACTTTTTGAGACAATATTTAAATGTTTGGTTAAAAATGCTATTATATAGAAATGGCAATAATGCCAAATAAAATTATTCCAAATGAAATTCTGCCATCTTTGTAATATGCCAAGTGAAATTGTGCGAAATGTGAACATTGCCAAAGGTAAGTATGCCATTGTAAATTCGGAAATACAAACATTCGGCCAAACAATAACTATATTAAATAATTTTTATGCCTTAGAAATATTCGTTTAAAGAAGATTATGCCAAGTGTGTTATACCAAACAAATTTCGGAGCATCAAGGTTCTGCCAGATAGAAGGAACCCACGAAAGACACGTGGCGCCATTATTATCTTAAGAACTTAATAGTAGGTACCCTATGTCCATTCCATTATTATTATCCATTTCTGAACACCTGACAACGTATATAGGTATGCCAAATTTCAGGATGATCGGTTCAGTGGTATACGTAGTAACAAAAAAAAGTGATTTTACTATTACAAACTTATTATTTGCGGTTGGTGCCATAGCAGTTTCATGGGATCGAACAGTAAAGTTAAGTTTGTCCATTAAAAAAATTGTATGGAACCCTCGGTGCGCGAGTCCTACTCGCTCTTGGCCGGTTTTTTAACAAACGACCGAGTATCTAAAATTTTTGACTGCGTTTCTATTGGTCCACGTAATCAACGTACGCAAACGCTGGTACCAATTGTAACAATTTCAAAACAAGAACAAAGGCGTTGGCCTCACACCGACCAATGACCCATCTCACTCTGCTAGTAGGTATCGGAAATGTGCGAGAGACACAGTACTCGTTTGTTAAAAAAAAGACTATAGGCTGGCTTAGGTCTCCCGACAAAACTAAAACGTTCTTCGCTAATAGGGCCACCACAATTGAGTCAACCGACTCCGCAGCTTGGCGTCACGCCCCTACCGCGGAGAATCCAGCGGACCTCGCTTCTCGCCGCGTAGATCCGCAAGACGTCAGTAAATCTAGTTTGTGGTGGTTCGGGCCCTCATTTCTCAAACAACCAAAGTCAACATGACCAGTGCTCTCGGTTTCAAATATAGAATTACCTGAACTAAAGGCAATGCCCGGCATAGTGACGGAAGCTCCACCTACAATACCAAACTTTCAACAATTTTCTAAACTTTCCACATTATAAAGAGTGTACGATACAGTCATTAGATTTATACACAATATAATTTATACACCCTAGAGTTAAAATAACAGGAACCTTACAAGTTCAAGAGCTTGACAACTACTACTACTAGACTACTAGCTCAGAATCAGTCTCGATATCTTCATCAAAATCTAAATAACCCTGACTAACATTTGTTCTCTAAATCCATTCCTCGATGACGAAGGCCTCCTTCGCGTTGGAGGGCGCATTAATAATAACTTCGTACCTGGTTGCGCCAACATTCAAAAATTGATTGACGTTCGCTAGCTCCTACACCCATCTCCCTTCCGCACATACCTCGCGAGTGAATAAGAAGATTTCACTCGTCATTTTATCGCGAAACCACTTCCGGATAGAATCGTACCGCGCGCGCAATGGCGTCTGCCCGTTCTGCTTGAAAATGGGTCCACCCTTTATAGCAGAACTTTTTATGTCATAATATTACTTTGCATAACAGCGGGTAGCATAAACTTCATTTCGCAGAAAATCGTTTGGCAGACACTCATTTATCATACATTCAAAACTCATAATTTTGTAAGTCGGAATCATCTTTAGGCATAAATTTCATATGCATAAGAATTAAAAGTAGAACCATCTTAGCGCAGAAAGTTCACAGCCAGAATCATCTTTTGGCATAAATTTAATATCGATAGTCACTAAAAGCAGCACTATCATATCTCAGAAAGTTTACAGTTAGAATCATCTTTTGGCATACATTTCTTATGCTTAACAATGGAAAAACTCATCTATCACATCCACATCACAGAAAATTTATTAAAACAGTTGATTGTGAACATGTGGTTTTTATTTTCCTGTAAGCAGGAGGCAAACATGCAAACAAGCATACATCTTGCATGCAGCAAGCATGCAGTATGCAAACAAGCATGCAGTATGCAAACATGCAAACCAGCATACACCGTTCATACAGCAAGCATGTAGCATGCAAGCAAGCATGCAGCATACAAGCAAGCATGCAGCATACAAGCAAGCATGCAGCATGCAAGCATGCATGCAGCATGCAGCAGGCATGGTTTATGTCACGGCTCCGGCGCTGCGGGGCTCCGGCGGTCCCACGCGAGCTTATCGTCGCAGATGTGTTTAACGCTCACCACCGCAGCTTCGGCTTGCTGGCCGGCTTCGCCGGCCAGCCTCAGCAGCGGCGGCGAGTGTTACAACAACCTGCTCCTCAACTCGCGGGCCGCTTCGCCCCTCCGCGCCTACGCAATTTTAAATTACACTCTAGGGGTAGGGCAGACAAGACTACGTAAAGTCGGTTTTGGAGCGATTCGTTTCTGTCACTAACTTTTGTAGCCCATCATATTGACTTTTTGAGACAATATTTAAATGTTTGGTTAAAAATGCTATTTTATAGAAATGGCGATAATGCCAAATAAAATTATTCCAAATGAAATTCTGCCATCTTCGTAATATGCCAAGTGAAATTGTGCGAAATTTGAACATTGCCAAAGGTAATTATGCCAAATAAAATTCTGCTATCTTAAAGGTATGCCATTGTAAATTCGGAAATACAAACATTCGGCCAAACAATAACTATATTAAATCATTTTTATGCCTTAAAAATATTCGTTTAAAGAAAATTATGCCAAGTGTGTTATGCCAAATAAATTTCGGAGCATCAAGATTCTGCCAGATAGAAGGAACCCCTTGAAAATATTGGTAACTTTGGAATCACCGCATTACCGCATATAATAAGACTTTTAATCAACCGTCTGTGTTATTGTTTAACGTGTGAGACAGTAATTTGAAGCCCAACTGCCCCTGAACCTGGAAAGTGAACCGGTGCACCGGCGACGACGAGCACGTGGCTCCCGTAAAAGGTTTGTGCTTCCTTCTCTTATTATTTTGGGTTGTTTTCTATTGTCCCACACCCATTGCAACTCGAATCACCTATCATCAAGCGTTTGTCAGTCTTTTATTCCGCATCGCAAAATACAGTCCACTAATTTAGCCCTTCGCGCAACCAGTAGGTACCCGTACAATAAAAGGCACGCCTATTGTTTTAAAGGCAGATCATTGCCTAACTAAATTATTTTTATACTACACTTGCTTAGTAAGTGTACCAATACTACCCCACTAAAAGGCTTGAAAGCTGTTCATTAAACCTTCTCAAAAATCTAGGCAGTTATATTGTATGGAATTTCATTACTGCCCTGAAAATCAGGGTAGTAATCCATTACTGCCCTGAAAATCAGGGTAGTAATGCATTACTAACGCGTTTTGTGTGTGCCGCGGGGGAGAGCCAGCTCACATACACGCAGTGACGCAGAATAAATAGGCAAAACAGGCCAATTGGCGCGTTTTCGAGTCTTCACGATTGCGCGCTCTTATCATGTCTGTTTAATTGAATATCATTGCAATCAAACGATTTAATTTTACCATACGGGGCGTTTTTACCTTCTCTAACGTCTTCTGGCGCGAAAACTATTTCACGCGCTAAAATTAATAAAAAAACTTATTGTTGGTTGACGTATTTTGTAGAGAAAAATTTCTTGGTAAAGTTTGTCAATATAACTTTTTAATAAAATGCTTTTTTTGCTATTTTGTATTTATTTCTTTGTGCCTAAAAGTGCAAGTGTAGTATAAAACAAACTCGAGGGTAAGTACAGATTACTAAAGTACAGTACAGATCACTCGAGGGTAAGTACAGATTACTAAACTCGTGTGGTTCACGGCCCTCCGCTTCGCGTCGGGCCTCAAATGCACACTCGGTTAGTAATCTGTGCCTTACTCCCCTTGGTGAATAAATAGCTTATTAGGCACCAAATTAAAGTCTTTATAGATGAGGCGCAATTGGGTATAATTAATATTAAATAAATAAAAAAATACAGTCGAATTGAGAACCTCCTCTTTTTGGAAGTCGGTTGATAAAATATAGGTAAACCGCCCCGTTGCTAGCCAACTACCACACCAACAAGACCTAGCAACGGGGTTGCTAGATCTGTCGCCAACATAGCTATTTCATCCCTTCTATTCGAAAAGTGTCGTTTTGTTCCCCTTTTAGCGGGAGCAAAGTAACTCTTTTCTCCACTAGACTTTTTAGCGGGCAGTAATGAGATTTGAATTTCAGGGTCGTTTTCATTCATTTTTGGGTCAGCACCCGCATTGTACGTATACCATTATCGCCACGCCCTTCTACATCAAAGGAATCAATGCCATTTCCTGAGCACCAGCATGATACTGAGATCAAAAATACTCAAAAATAACGGATGACTTTTTTATCACTTTCCGAAAAAAATGGGTATATTAGGTGAACGGCGTAGAAGCTTATGGCATACCTAGTTTTGTTTGTTTTTTTTCCACAGCTTAGAAAAGAATTGATCTATCTTCAAAAAACGCTACAAATTTCAAGTAAACTTTTCATATTAGAACAAAGAAAGAGAAATTAAAAAAAAAAAAAACAAAAAATGTAAAATATCGAATTTCAAATCATAGGATTTTTTTTTCGAATTAAAAAAAAAACTAAGTATGCCATTTGCTTCTACTCCGTTCACCTATTATACCCATTTTTTGTTGGAAAGTGATAAAAATATCATTCTGTACAAATAAATCCAACTATATCAATCCCAAATAAAACACACACACAGTGACAATACATTTTCAAAATTTCGCCAGTATATATTAGATATAAATGTACATTTGTAATTGACCTTTTTTACGTTCATGTCTTTTTTAAAATTAAACTTATTCATTAATTACTTAAAAGTGTCTCTTATTTATTTTCTCATAGAACGAGATGAAAAGTAGAGTATATGACTCGAGAGCAAACATATTTTTCCCTCAGGCGATGTACTTTGAATCCCTCGCTACGCTCAGGATTCTATTTGAATCCTTCGCTTCGCTCTGGATTCAATAGCGCCCTCGCCGTAAAAATACTATTTTGCTTCCTTGTCATACAATCTACTATTTCAAAGTGAACATTTACGCCTACATCCGAGAGCGCTATTTACTTATTTATTTAACACTTCAAGCACAAAGTACAGAGGCGGACTTAATGCCATAGGCATTTTCTACCAGTCAACCTTTAACCTTTTTTTCGCTATTGGCCTCTATGAGGTAGGAAACTAGCTCGCAACGTCGCACACAATTGTTTTGTATGCCGGAGATTTAAAGGAGAGACTATGTCTAATATTATATATTATGGGTAATTTGCCAACTGATCGCATTGAACCTGACTTTCCGGTATCAGTACTGTTGGCACTAATTGCAAAGGTCGCGGATGCAAGATATCAAAATGTTATGTCTGAATTTTTGTTTGTCTCCGTTACCGATGACTAAACCTTGAAGTTGTAAGCGACCTAACTAAAGATGCGTTCATATAAACCGTGAATAGATTCATTGCTCGTAGAGAGAACTGCCTAAAACTATTTATTGCGATAATGGTCGTAATTTTGTGGCCGCCGCCGCGCCGAAAAGGAAATTGGTAGCTTTCTCATATCAAATACTGAGCCTATTGGAGATTTTACTGCTCGCTGGGGCATTGAATTTCGCTTCTCCCCTGAGTGATGATGCTCATTTCAACGGTCTGGCAGAGGCCGGCGTGAAATCAGCAATATTCCACCTACACCGAATTTTAAGCCAGTCTCACCTCACATTCGAGGAATTGACCACTGTATATGCTCAGATAGAGGCAATCCTAAACAGCCGACCCCTTTGTCCTCTCAGCCCTTCACCTAATGATTTCCAACCTTTTACCTCAGCTCACTTTTTAATCTGTAGGTCACTAACGTCGCTTCCGTACGCCCAGCTTCGTGGACTCCAACGTGCAAGCCTCGGCCGGTTCCAGCGCCTCGAACAAGCACATTTTTGAAATCGATGGGCCTCCGAATATATTTCTAAATTCCAACAACAGACACACTTACTTACCATACAACACGACATCGGCATCGTTCCAAAATCCAAAAATACTTTGTTGGATTGCTACCTTTCTTCCGCCTCCCCCTTAGCTTACCACTCTTCTCTCCGTGCAGTTTTCTCCGGCCAATCTTGCACAAACGAATCCTCCCTCGGCGACGTTATTGACCTAAATAGGTAGGTGACTAATTTGGTCTCCGAAGTTAAGATTATCTGGGTAATCAATAAGATTTATACACCATCGGGAAGAGCTTGCAATGACAAGTTTTACTACTAACACAACTTCCGCCAATTCGTAGTCCATTCGATAATATTTTGCTATCGTAGAGCAAAGAGAGGGGATGGGAAAGGGCTATTGGGGACCAACGACGCCACCCACAAGACGTGTTTTTGATTATTTGGGGTCTTGGGTTAAAGAATCCGAACGTAGTTGCCCGTCCTCATATTTTGCATAATCAACTAGAGACAGCACCTAAGGACAATAAGTTGCTATAATATGGTCAGTCAACACAGAAATAAGAAACAAAAACATTACAAAAATAATTTATTTTGATTACCTACAAGATAATCTTATTTACTATAATGAGTAGGTACAAGTTGTCGAGATCACAAAGGTTTGGTCTTGCCAAGCTGCTCAGCATCCTCAAACGTGTCGGGCAGCTTAGTGCCCAACGTCTCCGGCGTCGTGAATATCAGCAAGCCTGACAGACACGCAAAACTGCCGAACAGCACCGATGGGAATGGCTCCCATACTTCCTGAGCCTGGAAAGCCATAGTTGATTTACATAGGGGTCTATGTCATCACTTAAGGTCATACATATTTAATTATATAGCGAAGCTTGACGGGTGGGCTGTTCAACAAATCAAGTTAGAGTTTGATCGTGTTTAGATATCGATACCTATCACATTTGTCGAGTTTTGCTAGTTAATACATTAGGTATATAACTTTTGAGCTTGTATGCTGAACTTACGAGGGCGGGCGTGAGCGGTGCCGTGATGGAGCCGAGGCGACCCACCATGGAGGAGAAGGCGAACAGGTTGTGTCTGTATTTCGTGGGGTACAGCTCAGCAGTGTATACGTACACCGACGTCATCACGATGGCAATGCAGTACTTGCCGAACAGGTACAGAGCCAACCGCGCGCCGTCGTTACCTGAAACAACAATGTTTCGGTCTCACAGTGAGAAAAGTTCTCGCGTAACGCAGATAACAACAAAGTATAATATTTGTTTTCTTCGTGGAGTTGTGTTGGGTTTAGTTTTTGTAAACTATGATTTTGATTCAGGCTGCCTGAGTGACAATTTTAATATGGTAACTGTAGTAATTACCGTCGGGCATAAAAGCAAACGCGAACTGGCAGGCAGCGCACAGCCAGTAGGCGGAGATGAGCACGGGCTTGCGGCCGATGCGGTCCAGCAGCAGGATGGCCGTCCAGTAGCCCGGGATCTCGATGGCAGCCACGGCCACGTAGTTCAGGTATCCGTTGCCGGTCATGTTCACGGCGTTGATGTTCATGCCATAGTACACCAGCGTGTTCGTGATCCACCAGATAGGCGACACCAAGCAACGAGATAGGATTATGCGAGATCTGAACACTAGAATCACTAGCCATGGCTCTTTCGGCTTTGGAGTGTTCTTCTCTGCTTCAGCTGTAGCACGTAAAGCTTCCAAACTCTTGTCCGAAAGAACCGTCTTATTAGATTTAGCGACTTTCTTAAGAATCTGTTCTGACTCTTCGTAGCGCCCTTTACTCATGAGCCAGCGGACGGATTCTGAGAGAATCCAGAAGTAGCTGACGACGAGGATCTGCGGCGCGTACAGGATTTGCGTGAGGGAGCGCCAGGCTGGCACGCCCCACGCAATGAAGCCGAGGATGACCTGTCCCAGGGCGAACAGTGTGGAGATGGTGGCTCCCGCAATCACACGGTACTTTGGACCGACCAGCTCCGTCACTAGAATCAAACATGATTCATTTAGTGTAGGTTCACAAACATTGTTCACAAGTAAGTAAGTAACTAGTTACTAAGAAGCGAAAATTAAATGTCATCTTACTACTACACTACCAAAAGTTAACGACTTTTAGAGGTTACAAGTTATTTAAGATAAATCTTCAACAAAGTGCTGGCCACTAAAACTTTCTAACTCTGGGGCCCTACCATCAACCATGACGTCTTATTTTAACCTTCCAATTGCGTTTTCGTACCATCACGTCCTTAAAACAAGCTTATTGTATTCCTGCTAAGAATAGCAGTTTTGATGACGACACCTCAAACTGTTCATCCAATTGGGTACCACGCAGTGCCTTTTGCCAACCAGCAGAATTGTTTTTACGTAAAATAGCAGGAATGTTTGACAGTCTAAACAAGTTGCTTCGACACGATGAATATTATTATTGTTTTTTACAAATACTTAAAAGATGTATTGCCCAAGTGCAAGTCGGACCCGCACAGAAAGGATTTCGTAGCATCAAACATTATAATAACAATATTTGTAACGCCCATTCATAGCCTTTAGGTCAATTTATACTCAACAGCAAAACTAAATTTGTTTTTGAAGTTAGCTAGGTACTGCTGCTGATTCAGGAAAAGCTCCTAAAATAGGTATCTCTAAAGCTAAAACTATAATAATTTTAGCTAAAGCAATTTTTGTTGAAAGTTTTTTTACATCCTCATATAATGTACTCATTTCTTATTTTATCGGTTCGCGTAGTACCACACATTCCCCTTGGCATTCTCATCTCAGCCACATGCAATGCCTTTCATTCATCCGTTTTGTGGTCTATCATTCTGATCCATACAAGACAGCAAAATTGAAACAATATGAATCTCAAATAAACAGTGCAATCCGAGGTATTAAAATGTAAGATGCCTGTTATAGATTATTCCTGTATTACAGGTGGCAGAACCTCTAACTTTAATACATGTAGGATAACAGATTTTTTGTTGTTTTCTTCCCTAACTAAATAATTTAGAATATCTGAAGTTAATTTAAAACCCAATAAATTCTTACCTAAAATATAGCAAGAGGAGTAAGCTCCCGCGCCGACGGAGGACTCCAGAACCTCGAGCGTGAGGAACCACTCGTAGGAGTTGACGAAAGAGCGCACCAGACCGATCCAGCCGGTGTTGAAAGCGTTGATCGTGAGCGCGACGCGACGGCCCCAGCGGTCGGAGATGTAGCCCGTCACGGGCAGCACCAGCAGCGTGCCGATGGTGCGGATGGAGCCGATCTGCGAGCGGCGCCACTCGTCGCACGCCATGTTGAACTGGAACGATCAACAACCTAGTAGTCACCAGTACTTCACTACCACCGGTCAACTAACGACACAAACACTTATGCTGCGCCCGTGCCGCTCAACGAACTTAGCCAGTCAGCAACGTCAGCTCGAGTGACAGTAATAGGTACATGATACTGACCCAAAAGCGTTTCAAATAAGAATAGGACTTGATAGGATTAGGAAAATATTAAATAATATTTGTTTTTATTCTCGAAACAAGCTTTTACATAAAATTTTTCGCATCCATGCAATTAACCGTTGTAGAATTCACTCTTGAGAAGATGATCCTGGCTGCAGGATAAGTTATCGATAGAAATTGTGTTTTTTCATTAAAATTGAACGCGTATATATTATAAATACCTACTACATTCAAACAATTCACACATTGTTATGTCTTTAGTGACACTCGTATGATTAAGACAAATCGATTGACGTGATTAGCCGTGTGATATCCGGCAGAGTAGAATAGAACCAACCCATTACACTCACGGGTGTCGTATAAGGCGACTAATGTCTGGGGCAGAACACCTTGCACCTCCGTAGACCAGAGAATGGGCAGCAGCGTTTTCTGTTAGTCTTTCATAATTACTGCGATCTCCAATCCGCTTGCCAAGCGTGGAGATTACGGCAAATTCCTCCATCATAGGAGAGGCTTATGTCCAGAAGTGGACGCTACGGGCTGTTGTTGTTGTTGTTTTTGATTGACGTAATAACCATCAAAATCGGCTCACCGCGTTTGGTCTCTAGAGCGCCACAAAGGAACATACGAAGGAGAAGAAAATTACTGCTTTGACTGTCTGATAGGTTCAAATAGGTACATTAGATAAACAGAGCTTACCTGATCTGGTCAACCAGGAGCGCATTAAGTCAAACAGCTAACATCAAACAGTGGTTACAATAAAATCTGCAACAATGAAGACGTGCATCGAAAGAGCGGTACAAGCCAGTTTAAAAACCGGCCAAGTGCGAGTCGGACTCGCGCACGAAGGGTTCCGTACCATTATCTATACATAAGCAAAACGGTTGCAGGAATCCGCTGGATGCGAGTCGCACGGGACCGGTCAATGTGGCGACACTTGGGGTAGGCCTATGTCCAGCAGTGGACGTCTTTTGGCTGAAATGATGATGATGATGATGATGAAGCAAAACGGCAAAAAAATCACGTTTGTTGTATGGGAGCCCCCCTTAAATAATAATTTTATTCTGTTTTTAGTATTTGTTGTTATAGCGGCAACAGAAATACATCATCTGTGAAAATTTCAACTGTCTAGCTGTCACGGTTCATGAGATACAGCCTGGTGACCTGGTGACAGACAGACGGACAGACGGACAGACAGCGAAGTCTTAGTAATAGGGTTCCGTTTTTACCGTTTGGGTACGGAACCCTAAAAAAAGAAACTCCCTTGTCAGGAACAACCGTTATTTTCTGGTCATTCTGCAAAAGTTGATATTAAAGGAAGTCGTTCCTGTAACTTGCACGACCTAAAAAATTATTTGAGTTAATCAATTTTTCATTGCAAGCCGTACTTTTCAAGAGATTTGAGAGTTGACAACGAGCTTATTCCTATTCTTTTTGTAACGCATTGTACCTACCTACTGACTCCTAAGTCACAGGCACCTACACCTTGTTTAAGAATCAAAGGAAGTATCTAAATGATTGTGACCTAGTAATAGGCTTTAATGGGTATTGTGAAATAAAGAATTTATTTCTTTACTGTTACAATATCTACTTCGTGTCGCGAATTTTGAGTGAATGCAGGCATATACTCATTAGCTAGATATGTTACGAGAGAAACATTTATAGTAGCTTTGTAATAATAAATCATAAGTGATTATTTCAATGATGATCTTATCACTGAAATAATCCTTGACGGCCGGATTATGATAACTCACTCAATTCCGGTCCTATCTTTAAGTTATTGGCTTATTTAAATAATAAATTACGCACATCGGCATTCCCAAAACAAAGCGTTATAAAACATAATTGATGCATTTAATCGAAAAATGATTAATAGAATTAAGTATTTACACATATTCTACATATTTTAATGAATTAAGGCCTTTCTAACCCTAAAATTAGCAACTCTATTTGTGATGGTTGAAACTTCGTTTAAAATTATTTTAGAATAAAGTTCAAATCAGCTTGTACTACAAAGCGGTTGTTACGTCAGTCACTGCGGCCGAATAGTGCGAAATAAGTGTTTTTTGCTATTTACAAAAAATCTATTGATTGGACTAAAAAATAAAACATATAAGACCTGCTTTATAATTAGTTCAGTTAGTATGCAAAGTTTCATGATCTAATTTGAAGTAATTTTTGAATACCAGCGGTTTATTGTTCGATTTGGAGGTAACTTTGGATTTTTTTTCTATCGAGAAAAGTTTATGGAATCGTGTTTTCGTCACACATAGGACTTAGCATTAATCCTCAACTTTACCATATATTTATTTCAAAATTAATGCTGCAGTATTTTAGGCGTAACGGAGGATCATGCTAAGCCATTTGAGGGATATATAGCCCTTAAGTACCTACATACATTATACAGGGTGGTAACTTTCAGCGTGGCAGTAAGGGGAACTACCTTAGCTACACGAAAATGGACATATGAGACTATCCATAATTTTTGTGAAGTTTTGATTCCTATTCACAGACACTCACAGAGACTTACTTTTTTAAAGTCAGAGTGCTGATGTTTTTATAAATGTTGTCTAAAATATTGCATTGTATCTTCATGTTGGTAAAACTAAATAACATTTTGTCTCATAAGGAACTTGTTTATATTGATGCCAGCTTTCGATTGATATAGGTTTTATACGTGGCTAATCAAATCAAATGTGCTAAAAATGACACTAGTGAATGGACTTTAACTTTGACAGCTTATTTCTCGGAAACGTGACAATTTAAAACATTTTGTTAATACAAAACTGGTTTGTATTGATGCTAGCTATCGATTGATAAAGGTTTATTATGCCAGGCTTCCTACAAAAATCTTACAAGCCCCCTGCTTAATCGAATACTATAAGTCTATAAGTAGATTATTTTATTGTGTCAGAAGAAGGGAAAATATTTAGTTTTTTAAACTTGTGAATGAAATGAATCAAAGCTGTGATTTTTTTTTTAAAGATAGGTTGGTAGGTACCTATATACCTATCTAATGCTTGCATTCAATCTCAAGCTCATACCTGCAAGTAATAACACTGAATGAAGTAGAGCTAATGTTGATACTAAAGGTAAGGTACTTTTCTACCAAGTAACTGATCGTAACACAGACACAGGCAAATCAAGAAACAATCCATTTATAAGACAGAGTAGCCCGTAATAACAAAAAACGTTTTCGAGGCAATTGATCGCCAAGAGGCTACAAATCAATCGCGGCAGTTATAGCCTTTGTAGACTTACGTCATACACCACGCTGAGTTGGTTCTCATACACGTAGTCGTCGCAAGCCTGAGTCCGCGAGGAGTCGAACAGGCTCGCAGGACAGGTGCCCTCGGGCACGACCGGCGGCGCCGGGCTGCTCGCGTTAGCGAAGCGCTCGCAGGCCTCGAAGGAGCTCCCACTGGCCGGGATCGCGTTCAGCACCCACGAGGGGGCGAACTCCGGGTTGGCCCCGTCGCATCCTGGGATCAGGCATCTGGAGATCATTACGAAGTTTTTAATCAGGTTTCTTCCATCTTAAAAATAAGTTTTTATTTTTAGAATCGACAAAAAGCACATAGCCGGCTTTTCTGGCATACAAAAATGGAAATCTTTTAAGTATTATGACGTGTAGGCTCTATTGAGCGCATTATTATGCTCTGGAAAAAAGCCGTTTCTTCCTATGCTCCAATCGTGAGCTGATTGTCTGGCTCCTTTAGACACTATCGAAACAAAACATTAGCTAAATTGATTTGTTACCTTGTATTAATCCTAGCAGTGGTGAAAATATATTCTCCGGAAGCAAACGCGGAAAATATAACAGGGAAGGCGGCGAGCAGCAGCGTGACGATTTGGTATTTGCCGAACTGGCCCAACTCTTCCACCAGGATCGTGTCTAGGTCCACACCCTTGTCCCGTCCGGCTGCTGGCCCTTTCTCCTCGCTCGTCATCCTGACTGGTTCTTCTGCCTCCGGTCCTGGTTGTCAAGCGGTGCACACCCCTATGTTGGCGCGTGTATAATGAGACAACTGCCAACATCTAGCCCTGCACTAATCAACACCGCCGGAGGCTATCGGCTAGATTAACCAAATCATGCAAATTTGTTATCACTTAAATTTATTACTTACAAACAACAATGAAATAATAATCCAACTGCTATCTACTTGAAAAACTGTATGCTATTTAAGAAAATATACCATAATTAAGATAATGACTAAAATGGCTTGAACAAGTATTTTTATAATCCTTTTAAGATACACGTGAGTAGAGATATGGGCGGCTATCATCTTTTCAATTGTTTACCTATGATTGATCATGTTTAAGTTGTAGTCACCATGTCCTTCTGCTTACTTCCATGTCCTAACACAGCGCGGATTTTTTTTTCATATCATCACTAAAACCTGACCTCCGGAACATTATCGTTTTCAACAGATTAAGTTAAATCAAGTTTCAATGAATGTTTCCCTCATTTAAACTCGGGGTACATAAACAAGTTCCATATTTTTGTATCAGGAAATTCTCTGGAGCAGCCACGGAGCCTGGGTTTTGCCCGGTTGATAGCAATAGGCTCACCCGGAACTGGCGAAAACCCACCTTTCGCCAGTTATGTTTAAGAAATATTAGGTACCTACACCTGCCTAACCTACTACTACTGCTACTGCTTAACCTTTTGGGGATAACATGCGAGATGATGTTTTGTCTAAATTCTAAATCAAAATGGTGAGATCCAAAATTTCCTGGTTTTTTTTATTTCTACTGCGCAATTAAATTTAGATACAACCTATAATGCACGCGGTTATATGCCGCACGGCACTGCCGCGCGTACAATTCTTCATGCGTCTACAATGTGCTCATAGCGTGGCAGAAATTGTGATATGCGCACCTTGCGTTGCTGCCGCGCACCTTGCATGCTGTTTGGACACGCCCGTATATTATTCAAACTACAGAGAATCGAAATTAATAGGAAAGTGATCCTTAAAATTATTTAATATTCCTCTTTATAATATTAGTTTATAAGTACAACTAGGCATAACAATGATTCACTCGCTATCAGAGTCCACATTAGAAGTCCTCTCCCGTTTTAATTTCATCACTTGTCGGTCTCTGATCTTTAAGCTGTTGATGAGCTTCATGACTTGTATCCTGAACTCGAACTTGGAGGATTCTGAAAGCTTCTTCACGGACGGTGTGATGGACTTGAAGAACGATCTGTCCTCGTCTTCTTCTTTCTGTATCAGGTTCGCGAGGACTGTGATGATGTTTTCTTCGCTTTCTTCTTTACTGCTATATTCGAGTTTCGGTCTTTTGGGTGGACAGGCAGGCGTCTGCCCGTCTGCGCCCTCGTCGATGTCAACGAACACTTCTTGTAGCCAATTGTGCGCATTGTCATTGTCGCCTTCGTCGTCGTTGTCCATCCTCTCCTCGATGAAACTCTTGTCGATGAGGCTCTTCCTGCTGCCTTCCCCCAGGTAAATAGGATCTAGGAAAGTCAGCTCCTCAGCGTACACGTATGGTCTACGTACTCCAGGTTTTCGTGACTTTACATAAGAGTCTCTGACATTGTACCATTTTCTTGTGATTATGTTACCTGCGAATTATTGATAATAAATTAAGTTATTTTTGCTTTCCTTTTTGTCCTCCTGAACAATATACATCAAAAATGGTTACTAATAATGAATAACACAATATCAGCACACCTATAAGATTCTTCTTGTGGTCGTCGAGCGAGTCGTAGGCGGGTTCGAACTCGAGGTAGATCTCGTGCCATGACTTGTCCTTGCCCGCCTTGTCCCGGTACGAGGGGTGGCAGCGGTCCCACAGACACTGCTTCTGCCGCACCAGCCGGATCAGCTCGCGCGTCGCGATCATCTTCTTGGAGAAGTGCTGAACGGTCATGCTGAGCAACAAAATTACTAGCCATTATTTAATTTATAATTTGTAGACGCAGCTCTGGACTCAGAGACCTTAATGTATATTATAAATATGAAGCAGAAATGTTACTAGCGTACCTACGCATTGTAAGGACTCGAAAACGTTCTAATTTGGACATCTTGAGTTTCATCCGCGTTAAGTGATCATTCTCAGAAGATTCATTGGCCAGATCCATGATGGATCTAGTGAGAACAGGGCATACTACGCACTATAGGTAAACATCTGAAGATCGGGCGATAACGGTCCAAGTAGCGTTGATGAACGAGACCTATAGTTTCTAAGAAGTCCTGGAAACGAAATCTTCACTACTATAATCCATAAAGGGGTATACAGACATGTTTTCATTTGAAAGAAAAACCCTCTTCCAACAAGCTTTAAAATAATGTCTGTCTCAATCACCGACGCTTCTTATATCTCTTGAATCAGAATATTTTGTTTTCACTTGGTCTAAATTTCTCCCGGAGCCGTTTTGTTTATGTCCTTAACAAAAAAAAACCCTTCTAACAAGCTTTAAAATGATATTTATTATGTCTCAATCACCGACGTAGCAATCGTTAATTACATAAGTTCATTTTTAATGGTCAACATCTTTTTTCTCCCTAAAGGATTTTTATGACGTCATAACAAAAAGTGATGCTCTTTACATCAGCTTTAAGAAAACATACCTAGGTCTCGTTCACCGCCGCTACTTGAACCGCTTTAACTTCCATAATATAGACTCTGGTTCAAAAAAAAAAACTGGCAACCAGTCCCATCTCAGAGTATTATTGGCAACCTAGGTACAATACAACTTACGGTTGCCAAAATGTCTTCGGCGAAATACATTTTCGTACTTATTTTTCAAAATAAGCTATAAAAATGTAGTAGGTAGGTAGGTACACAAAAAAAATAGTATTTTATACAAAAAGCAAAAAATAGACAAATCTTTTGTTACCTACATTATTTTTTTTTTCACTTCTTGCTATTTTTGTCTAAAATAAAACTGTCTCTCTTTAGAATTCAATTTTTAAATTAGGTAATACAAATCATCATCATCATCTGCCTAGCCTTTTCCCAACTATGTTGGGGTCGGCTTCCAGTTTTACCGGATGCAGCTGAATACCAGTATTTTACATGGAGCGACTGCCTATCTGACCTCCACAACCCAGTTAGTACCGGGTAATACGATACTCCTTGGTAAGACTGGTTGTCAGACTTTTTGGGCCTCTGACTACCCTAACGACTGTCAAAGATCTACAAATGACAGCCGGGACCAACGGCTTAACGTGCTTTCCGAGGCACGGAGGAAACTCGGTATGTAATGGGTGGTCACCCATCCACAGACCAACCTAGGCAAGCACGGCTTAACCTAACGATGGACCCGAGCGGCTGTTATTATTTAGCCACGAGCTCCTCAAAAGGTAATACAAATCATAAGCTAATTTTTTATAAATGAAATATTATATTACTTCTGTGTTTTTCATCTTGCCATTTCGAATTTACTAGGTAGGTACCTACCTAAAATCGGGTTAGGGGGTAACTCGTCCACTTTAAAACTGGGACCAGGGACCAGTTGCCCCCTTTCAAAAAGGTTAGGTTAGGTTACCCCTAGCTAGAATCAACCTAAAATATAATTTCTGTGAATGTCGAAGTGGCGGGAATAGAGAACACTATGAAATTGCTAAAAAAAACAGCTGTTCTTTGCGCTGTTTTTTTTTTCAGGTGCACTTTTGTAGGAAATAGCTGATTTTTTTTTAACCGTATGCCGTAACCATTTCCGCATCGGTGTTCCTTCCACCCCATACACTACACAGACCCCACATTAATTTAGTACTTACTTACAATTCTATAAAAGTACGGTTGGCAACCCTAATTACTGTAACCTTTATATTAGATGTGCCTTCTTAGCATTAAATTAATAGCTATACCCACGGAAATCCATTTTCGCCAAATTTATGGCTCACGATCACCGCAAAAAAATCAATTTCACCTTTAAATGTAAAACATAAGTTCACGGAGAACCAAAACATAAAGATAGGTAAACAGCGTTGACCTTGAACCAGTTTGTCGAATATTGAACCGAGTTTGGCGCTAAAGGAATACCGAGCAATCTTATTCCCGCGGCATAAAGACCAAAATAGAACGCCCGCAATCCTAAGTGCAGGCAAAGTTCACTAAGATAATGTTTAATGTCACATTTTACAGTAGGTATCGTCTATTTCGTAAGTGTTATAATTTACTCACAAAACGTGACAAATACACCTTTGTATCACACGCAGTCATAGTAGGTAAGAGCAAGCGCTAGGCAGTCACCCACCTTGTATCCGAGTCCGACATTATCGATGTCTTCAAACTGCTCCTATCCGGTTTCAAAATGGCGGTTACCCTTGAAATTTCACACAAAAATCACATCAAACTTCACTAAATACATTTTACGTATGAAATGATAACAGGAATATTATAATGGATGAATATTCAGTGGTAAACGTTGTGCAAAAATGCGTATATTCCCCTAGCGAGTTTACACAATACTGTCGGCGGCGTGGCGGAGCGGCAGCCGCGCGCCGGACGGCCGCTATCCGGTCCCAAGAACGGCAACGCCGCCGCCGCCGCGCGCCTCGGTCCGGAGATGGAAGTGTCGCAACGTTGCGCGCTGTTCTGTACCTACTTTATTTGGTGTGAACGGTCCGTGTTTTGACATTCGTACAGTTTTCAATATGTTTTCAGTGGCAGTTATGTACCTACTTCCATCAAGTTTCTTGTGATCTGTATTTTTACCGGATGCCAATTTAATACAAACCGTAGGAATCCGATCTGTCAGTGTGACATGATAATACCTGACAGTTTTTTAAACTCTGTGTGGTACCTGTCTCGATCTTTGGTATTTTTAACAAAAAGGTAAGTATTTATGATACCTAGGTACAAAACACGCTGTCTTCCTTGATGTAGTTTTTCCAATCCCAAGCGCTGTTGCCTCTTGCTGCACATTACCTGCATTGGTTCCATGGGTTCTACTCCCAGGTAATGCACACTGTTATTGTTTATTTCTTAGTACATCTAGCATCCCGGAGGTGTAGGTACCTATATGTTTGTGCTCAGAGCCGTCTGCCTCTGACTCGTCATGCACTCAATACGAGTTGGCGATGAATGACCTGGTTAACTCAGTCAAACAACTGTGAGCACCTTTAAACACAATGACTTGGATATTATTTACTTTATGAAAGTATTTCATTCATATGAATTGTAATTGCTGTGAGGACTACGAGGCCTGAATTCCTGTCGTGCTGACGTCGGTCGCGTGCGTCGGTCACGCGCACAAGACAAGTACCTACACATTGTGTTCGATAGAGCACCATACTGCAACGCTGACGTCAGCGGCGCGTATTTGCTACTGTTTTTTCGCTGACGTACGCGACCGACCGTGCGCGACCGACCGCCAGCGTCACAGGAATTCAGGCCTGAGTCTTTTTCTTTTCAATCTATCCGACTACCGGACTACGGCAAAGCAAAAAAGAAGGAAATTTATGATTTTAGCAGCCCATAATATAAGAATAAGAATAATTTATTGTTTCGTGTGAAATGATAAACTAATTTTACTTTTAAATAAGACAATCAACTGTTTAATGATTTATTTTTATAATAGTTAGGTACAAGAAAATAACAATCAATGATAGCGAGTATGAGAATAGTGAACTATCCAAAATCCAAAAGCCCAAGAGGCCGCTCCGCTTGTGCTTCGCCGTTATAAAGCCTCTGGTGCCCCCACTGCAGGAACCTCAGCAATATGCAACTGCCTTCGTTGATGTCAGTTTCTTTGCTGTGGTCCACAGATGGCGCTTCTAATGCAATGTTGCCAACACGGCCATGCTGCATGGTGCCTGCCCCAGGCACGTCACGAGTCTGGATAGGATACTGAAATCAAAATTATGTCCATGTTAAAATACAAATAAATTAAAGCATTCTTAGGAAAGGACACCAGAAAAGGTATTGCACACTTAAATAATTCTTGCAATGCAATGCCACTTCCTGCACCTAAAGGGACTTTGCCACACTTAGGAGACCAGGTTTACAACTGACATATCACTTGCACTCGAAGAGTATTTCACTCACTCAAGCGTACCAAGTTGATCATCTGCCATATCTCTTGCACTCTAAGAGTATTTCACTCACTCAAGCGTACCAAGTTGATCTTGTACAACACAAAGCAAAGCAAAGCAAAATTTCAAAATAATGTGCAATACAACAAATAGTGATATAGACAGTTACAGTATTCTATCTAGGCTTGTTAACTCAGAAAATTAATTTAACATACTATTCAAGGAATATTATAGATATTATTAATTAACACAGTTTTATTCGAACTTTAGTAGCAAACAAAAATTAAAACAGTTCTGTGATAAATACCTTGCCAACACGGTTTTGATTATTTACATTATATTGCTATATTATATAATTATCATTAAATGCTCCAATCATTAATATTAATCCATTGTTTCATATTTTCCGCTGCGGCTACTCCATTATACATTTTAGAGCTTCTTTGACTGCCTCTTAAATCTGATATCTCGTATCTATCATTTTCCAGGACGTTCTTTATTTGTAATGGGCCTTTGAATGCAGGCAATAGTTTTCGACTTTAACCATCATTACTTTGACTCTGAATTTTGACCAATACCAAGTCTCCTTCTTTATACCGTGTGGCTTTGATCCGCGTTTTGTCGAATCGTTTCTTTTGATCTTCTGCACTGGCCTTAACATTTTCGTCCACCATTTCGCGCAACTTTGACACGTCTACCAATGCTTCGCTATCAAAATCTGGGGCGAGACTATCACTATCCATACGTAACCTATAGCCGAACATTACCTCACTAGGAACGGCTTGCGTAGTTTTATGTATCGTACTATTAAGTCCCTGCTGCAATGGCTTAATGCACTCATCCCACCTATCATCGTTAGTATCCGCACCCATAGTTTTTAAGGCTTCTAAAATGGTTTTGTTAAACCGTTCGGCCTGTCCATTAGCACGAGGTACTCCTGTCGCTACGATATGTAACCTAATATTTCTATTTACACAATACTGAGAAAATTGATTTGAAGTGAAACAAGAGCCTGCGTCACTGATTATTCTTCTGGGGTTTCCAAATATTTTAGATATACGTTCTAATTCATTAATCACTCCAGTTGCATTAGTTTTACGTACAGCACATATAAATACAAATTTTGTAAACGAATCTACAATTACCAACAAATATTTGTTTTTGTTTTTAGTTGTTACGAACGGACCTAAATGGTCAAGATGAAGGGTGTGGAACGGTTGTGCATATTTTGGCAGAGGGTACAATTGTCCCTCTTTTGGACCTCCCTTATTTTTAAAATATATGCAACTCAAGCAATTTTTAATGTATTTTTTACAATATAGCGCAGACGTCGAAACCAATACCGTGCACGTATACGCTCGACACACTTGTCTACAGAAAAATGACCCAAATCATCGTGATTACATTTTATAATTTGCCAAATACATTTTTTTGGTACGACCCATCTACGTCCCTGACTAGTTCTCCTATAAACTTTTCCGCCTAAAAGTTCATAATTGTTGAAAATATTTTTATGTTCGTCGGCCTCTCCTGATGCCAATATATCCCTTAGTCTTACTATTTCAGAGTCCTGTACCTGTACTGTCAACAACCAATCTGCCTCCGTAATTGACATAATGATCTCAGACTCTGATTTTTCACCGGATGGCACGGGATTGCGGCTCAAGGCATCCACGTGCTGCATCCGGGATCCTTCCCTATGAATTATTTCAAACGAGAACTCTTGAGTCGATAGGACCCAACGTGCTATTCGCGGGATAATATCCTTTTTAGTTAAGGCATACCTAACCGCGTTACAATCAGTAATTATTCGGAATTGTTTACCTAATAAGTACAATCGAAATTTTTGAAGACTACTTACAACAGCTAACAATTCAAGTTCAAAGGAATGATATTTCTTTTCATCTTCCTTAGTTTGCCTACTATAATAATGTACGACTTTTTCGCCCTCATCATCGATCTGGGCAAGTATACCAGCGATACCGTCCCTACTCGCGTCTGTATACAGAACTTTATCTTTATTAGGATCAAAAATGGCCAAAATGTTTTCAGAGGTTAATTTATCTCTTAAAATATGGAATGCCCTATTTTGTACATCATCCCATACCCAGACGGCATCTTTCTTCAACAGTTTTGTAAGGGGTGCTGATAAAACTGCGCAATGTCGTATGAATTTACGAAAATAACTAATTAGCCCCAAAAACTGTCGAAGCTGATGAACAGTTTTGGGTATTGGAAATTTTCTAACCGCTTCTAATTTTGACTCATTTGGCATAATGTACCCTGGTTTAATTTTATAACCCAAAAATTCAATTTCGTTTTTAAAGAAATGACACTTTTTAAGATTTAACGTCAAACCGTTCGTTCTAAATATCTGTAATACTTGTTCTAATAAACTGATATTTTCTGCAACTGTTTCAGTAACAAGATAAACGTCATCAAAAAAAATAATAACATTGCCAAATCTCAAGTTCCCAAGTACTTTGTTCATCATCTTTTGAAAACATGAAGGAGCATTTGCCAAACCGAACGGTAGTCTTAAAAACTCATAATGTCCGTCTTCTGTAATGAAAGCTGTTTTATCTATCGAATCTTTATGCAGTGAAATCTGATAATACCCACTTTTTAAGTCTAAACTTGTGAAACATTTATGTCCTTGAAGCCTATCTAATAAATCATCGATCCGAGGCATAGGATATTTATCTTTGATTGTAATTTTATTTAACATCCTATAGTCAATGCAGAGCCTTTTTTCGCCATTTTTTTATCAACTAAAATGGCTGGACTGGCATATGGGGAATTACTATCTCGTATAATTTTATTTTCTACTAATTCTTTTACTATTTCCCTAATTGTCTGCCTGTCCGAATACGAAGTTCTAAAGGGTCTGCATTGAACTGGCTCTAAACTTGATAAGTTAATTATCATTTCGCTGCCCTAGTTCAACAGTAAGATATCTTAAAAAAAAATCAAAATTGAGATAAGTTTTGTTTCATGTGAAAAATTTGCTCTTCTGTCCGGTAAAAAAAAACGGATATTTGTAAAACGCAACCAAAGTGCATAAAATTCAATGTCTCACTGAGACATTTAAGCATATTTTTACCGACCTTTAGTTCAAGATTCTGACATCTTAAGATATTTATAAAGTCAGGAAGATTTTTAATTTTCTTTTATTTCAACACTGAGACTTCTTCAAATGTCCTTATATGAAATTATAAAAACATTTCTATGTTGAGACATCTTAAAAAATTGTCCCAGTGTTTAACAAAAATATCGTTAAATTCTATTTCTTTCTGGGACATTTTAAACTAACCTACCGACGTATGCCAAATTGGGCACCTGATTTAACGGCACCTGAGGTAATGGCACCTGAGGTATTCCACATACGGCACCTATCAATATTTTTCGCAGGTGCCCTAAGTGGAATAGTTTATGATTTAAAATTTTATTCCACAAACGGCACCTACGGATCATTCTAAACTGATTTTTCGTTCCGTTCGTCGAATGTCGCGCGACACTCAAGCGTGGGCGCACTTCCAATACAATGCGTGCAACCGTTCGTTCCATTGCCACAAAGAGAAGTTCCTACATTCTATGACAAATCAAAGTAAACTTCATTAATTTCACTGTATGTGATATAATTAATAAATATGGAATTTGTTATGCTTGGCACGAAGGTATTGCCAAAAACAGAGGGGCCAACGAAATAGGGTCGTGTGTTTTTTCGGTATAGAATTAATTAAATCAATTAATTCACTATTGATATTAATTAATTTTATATTATTTTAAATTTTATTATAAAACTAAATTTTGGCTGCTATACAGACTTACCTAATTGTGTCATTATTCACATACTTATATAACATTAGAGCACTGACTGATTATTATAATAGTTAAACTGACTTGTGCAATAATAATAATAAGATTTTAACTGATAATAAGAGACTGATTTGTGCAATTATGATACAAGGTAATAAATAATACATTACAAGCAAACTAATTTCTCAGTTTTAAATTCATTTTCGTATCCCTTTCCCAAACATTTCCGCGGATTTAGTCGGACAACTTACATTTTCAAATATCGATGTGCTGTAATACTAAGATATCATTAAATTATGTCAATCTTTGTTTCTTTATCATAAATTTGGAAGCTTGGCTGACTAAATCATTAGTATTTCTTAAACAAAACAAAAAATAATAACTCTATGAGTTACAATATAGATATAATATTTAATAAACTATTTTAGAGACAACATTAAAATCATAAAACATTTTTTATTTAGTCTAAGTTCAATGTAAGGTTATCTTACTATTAAAAGCCTTAAAACCATTATACAAAATATTTTATTCATATTGAAATATAAATAACTCCCTAACACATTAAACTAAGCTATAGTTTTAAAAAATCAACCACATTTCAATTAACAACGGGTGAATGAATGACACTAAAATCATAAAAGTATGAATAACTCAAAACATACTTTGTTCAACATATCTTACTGTTGAACTAGGGCAGCGATTTCGTAATTGTTAACTTTTCCAAGTTCTTTTATGCTTGACACAACACAATCACTGTACAGATTGAACAAAGCCAATAACTCGTTTTGATGGGTATTTGTATCTAAATCTATAGCAGCTACATTACTACAAAATTCTGTAAATTTACTCGCGGATTGAAATTGAAGTTGGTCGCCTACCCGCGAGTACAATAAATCAGATCGCTCAGTTACATTTCTTCCAATCAATACATCGCACCCAACCATATCATCCAAAACGTACATATCTATATCATTCAAAAAGATAGAATCTAAAATGAGACTAACAGTTACCTTTTTATTTACGTATTTATAAGTTTCTTTAGAAAATCCTTGTAAAACGACGGGTGAGGGTAGTGCGATATATGACAAAGAAATTTTACTTGCTAAAGATTCGGATATTAACGAGCAACTACTACCCGTATCAATAAATGCTTCGTAGCAATTATTTAATATGTAAACGTTTTTAATAAACTTATTACGTGGATTTGTAGAAATAAATTTAGTTTCTTGTTCAGGTTTCACTACAGGTTTTGTTGAATTTTTCTTATGGTAACAACTCGATTCAACGTGCCCTTTTTTCCCACAATATTCACATTTATTTGCATCGCATTGGTTCCTTTTATGGTTACCCCCACAATTATAACATTTTATTATTTTTCGACTAGAATCTTGACCAACACTAGACGAAGATGTTTGGCTTACAACTGAGTTTGTGGATGCAGGAGTTCGGTTTACGGATGATGACTGGCTATGCGTTGTTGGTTTAACCTGCATGTCCCGTGAACTACTTTCTTGTCTTACAGTTTTCTTGTAAACGCGGCTGTGTAAATAACTAGCTAATTCATCACTGGATTTAAAATTAATAGCTTCTATAGACGCACCGATATTGTGATCACCTATGTTTCCCACTATAATTGAAATAATATCCTGTTCAGAAAAAATCAAACATAAACGATCTATTTTGCATTTTTGCTCAAAATAAAATTCATACAGGGATTGGTTATCGATAGGTTTTTTTATCTATGATTTCTTTTAAAAGATCGAACATATTTCTACGTATTTGGAAACTACCCGACAATTTTAACCTCCAGTCGTCCCATTTCCAAGCGGGCCACTGCTTTTCTGTACGTAATAAGGAATCATACCATACTTTAGCCGATCCTTTTAATTTATTCAAAGCTTGATAGCGAATCATTTTATCAGACCATGAAAAAGTTAACATAAAAGTAACAATAAAAGTAAAGTAAAAATAAAAAGTCTACATCATCTTTTATTGGATCAAAATCAGGTATAAAATGGTTCAAAGTAGTAGAATTTGAATTACTCACAGTTTCGGTATTATCATGGAATACCTTATCCTTTCGCCTTGGTGGCGGCGATGGCGTCCTGGCGCTCGAGCTTGAAGAAGAGGTGGAGCGAGCACGTTTTCGCTTGGAACGCTTACTACTACTACCTCGCTTCAATTTACCTATGGCGTGAAAGTTGTTTGTCACTTCTGATGTGAAATGATAAACTAATTTTACTTTTAAATAAGACAATCAACTGTTTAATGATTTATTTTTATAATAGTTAGGTACAAGAAAATAACAATCAATGATAGCGAGTATGAGAATAGTGAACTATCCAAAATCCAAAAGCCCAAGAGGCCGCTCCGCTTGTGCTTCGCCGTTATAAAGCCTCTGGTGCCCCCACTGCAGGAACCTCAGCAATATGCAACTGCCTTCGTTGATGTCAGTTTCTTTGCTGTGGTCCACAGATGGCGCTTCTAATGCAATGTTGCCAACATTCGAAAAGTACCTACATCCAATTCATTGATTCCTGAAACTAACACTAGGATTCCCTGTGTCGTGAGTTCCAGGATCCTTCGTTCCGTTTACATTTAATTGTTGTTGTAATATTGGGTTAATAGAATTTTATGTCTTTGATTTACTGGCAGCTTTTAAAGTCTATGGTCGTTGGAAAAGAAAAATGTTGTTAAGAAGCTGTTTTGAATTAAAAATGACACAGTATAATTGTACAAGATCAGAAAGAATGTAGACGAGTAAAAAGAGAGTATTTTCGATATGATGATTTTATTTGGAGTTATTTACTTAATATGTGAGTTTAAAAATTAAAGTGTAGCCATGGTGTATAACTGAGTATTATTTAAAGAAGAAGAATTCCCCCTCTCACAATATGACGGTATGAATTTTTAACATCTAACAACAGGTTATGGGCCCAGAACCCTTCAGATTTTAATAGATTATGGGCTGCCCCCGGGCAAATTGAACTGATATTGTAAGGAAGTCGAGGAAGTAAGAGCCTGAAAAATATTTTGGAGTTCAAGTTAAAATTATTGGAAATAAAATTTTTGGAAAATGACTGACGATCAAAAATTGTCAAAACTGACAAGCGAGTCAGAGTATGTTCTATGGAAACAAAAATTAATGTTATTTTTGACGTTTAAAATATTTTATCACGTTTTTGGATGATTACACTCATTTTGTTAAAGTTTTTCTAATCAAAAATAAAAACGAGGCGTTTTCAAAAATAATTAACTATATTAATTTGGTGGAAAATCATTTTGAAACAACAGTTAAAACATTCAGATGCGATAATGGGGGTGAATATACTAGCAAACAATTTAAAATGTACTGTAATAACAAAGGTATTAATATTGATTACACTATTCCCTATACTCCACAGCTGAATGGTACAGCTGAACGATTAAACAGGTCATT
The DNA here is from genome assembly GCA_905147715.2 of Xestia xanthographa. Lineage (NCBI taxonomy): Eukaryota > Metazoa > Arthropoda > Insecta > Lepidoptera > Noctuidae > Xestia > Xestia xanthographa. Next base: position 922,607 of record LR990659.1, on the reverse strand, counting down.
AATGGAACGAACAAGAGCGTTGCTTTTTGATATGCAGCTACCACATGAATTATGGGGTGAAGCCGTTTTAACTTCTGCTTATTTATTGAACAGGAATGCAAATAAAATAAATGTTAAAACACCAGCTGAAATGTGGTTTAAAAGAATACCTAATTTAAAACATTTAAACATTTTTGGATCTTTAGTATATTATTAAAATAATTTTCAGTTACATAAACTTGACTCCAGGAGTAGCAAAGGGCTTTTAGTAGGGTATACTAACAATGGTTATAAGATATGGGATCCTTCGAGTTTTAGAATTGTTTATTCAAGAGATGTGGTGTTTAATAATAATAAGAGTGACGTTGCAGATTATTTGAAAATGTGTAATTGTAGTGTGAAACAGTGCGATTTAGAAAATTTATTTAAACAGGTTAGTGTTGATATTGGTGGTGATAGTTTTTGTGGTGAAGGTGGTAATAGTTTTCGTGGTGAAGGTGGTAATGGTTTTCGTAGTGAAAGTGGTGATGGAGTTGTTGGTGATGAAGAAGTTTTAGAAAATAGAGCTGAAGTTAGTGATGAAGATGTTGAGATTTTTGAAGGCAGTATTGAAGATGTTGAAGTTGGAGTTAGTGGTGAAGATGTTGAAGTTAGAGGAGTTGGTGTTGAAGATAATGAGATTTTTGAAGATAGCGTTGAAGACATTGGAGTTGGTGTTGAAGAAAATAATAGTTTGAGAGGGGAAGTTAGAGATGATACAGGAGTTGTAATTAGTGATGAGTTTGAGGATGCAATTGAACCAGTTATTAATGATGGATTGCGGTTTTTACCGAATAGAGAAAGGAAATTGCCATTTAGGCTGAAAGATTATGATTTGGAGACTTCGTTTTTAACTTATACAGATGTTTTTAATAGTTTTGATAAAGATTTATGGAAAAGAGCAATGGATGAGGAAAAAGATTCCTTAGAGAGAAATAAAACTTGGGAAATTGTTAACAAGTGTGAAGAAAAAAATAGGAAAATAATTTCGAGTAAATGGATATTTACTATAAAGCCTGGTGGAAGATATAAGGCTAGATTAGTGGCAAGAGGTTTTCTACAAAAATACAATATTGATTATAAGGAGACATATAGTCCAGTGGTAAATACTACTAGTGTTAGATTGTTGTTGGCGCTTACAGCTCAAAAAGGTTTTAAAATTAAGCAATTTGATGTAAAGACAGCATTTTTATATGGAGAATTAGATGAAGAAATATTTATGGAAGTACCTTTAGGATATGATATAAAAGACAAAGAGAATAAAGTATGTAAATTAAAGAAGAGTTTGTATGGATTGAAACAAGCACCACTTATGTGGAACAAGAGATTAACGGAGTTTTTGAAAAAATTGGGATTTTTACAATTAAAATCAGATCCATGTGTGTTTGTAAATAAAGATAAAGAAATATATTTGGCTATTTATGTAGATGATGGTATTTTAATTGGTGAAAATGAGTTTGATTTAAATAAAATTAATAATAAATTAGAAAATGAGTTTGAAATGCGGAAATTTGATAAGACTGAAAAGTTTATAGGGTTTGATGTTAAAGTAGAACGAAACTTTATTAAGATTTATCAGGAAAGTTATATAAATCAAATTTTAGAAAAGTTTAAATATGAAAACTTAAAAGATAGTAGTCATCCAGATATTTTAGTTGATACACATCAAGAGGGGAAAATGGGAGTTGATGATGTGCATCGATATAGACAATAAAACAAAGTCTTGTTTTATTAACCTGGCTTTTCATGTTGGTTATTGTAGTAGACATCAAGAACATCCTAACTTGAATGATTTTGCAAATATTAAGAACCTTTTTAGATATATTAAAAATACAGTCAGCAGTGGTATACAGTATGTTCGTGGTAACGATTTAACTTTAAAAGCGTATTGTGATGCAGACTTTGCAGGTGATCCTGATACTAGGAAAAGTACGACTGGCTTTGTAATATTTTATGGTGGTGGTCCAATTCATTGGTGTTCACGTAAACAGTCAGTCACTGCTCTTTCCAGTACTGAGGCTGAATATATTTCTGCAGCCGAATGTCTAAAAGACCTATTATACATTCAGAGTTTGATCTACGAGTTGACAAATAAATTACCAAAAACACAGTTGTTTGTTGATAATTAATCAGCTATAGTATTGATTAAAAATGGAATTTTGAATAGAAGAAGCAAACATATTGACGTTAAATATCATTTCATTAAGGATAAAATAGATAAGAATTTGTTGGAAATTCATTATTGTTCGACTAAAAATAATTTGGCAGATATATTAACTAAACCACTGGACAGGACAAAGTTTTTGAGATTGAGACAGTGTATAGTGAGTGAGACATGAAGGACATTCTGTAATGTGATGAGCAGGGACCGTCCGGATACTCGTTGAAAGGGTTTTTGAAGGGGTTTTTTTAAGCGCTTAAAAAATAAACCCTATGATACATGTTACACCCTCGAACGGGTGCAATGTTAGCCCTTCCGAACGGGTTACCCTTACAATACCCTGTAACACTGTAACAAGGTAAGTCATTCCAACCCAAGACATTGTAATAAGCACTCTTTGTAATCGACATTAGTTTGAAAATTGCCTAACCACGACCGCACGTGACATCTCACCGCCCGGCGGCGCCTTTGTGGCGTGTACCGAGCGACTTGTAAACATGGAATAATGATTATTGTTTTTATGATTTTACAGTGCAATTTTGCTTGTCGCACGCGCTAAATATTGTAATAATATTTCTTTTTTCGTGTCCATACTTGTTTATTCCATTAATTCGTCATTTGATTCTGAACTCAGACGGAACTACGGAAATCGGAAGTATAATTAAAAGAAGATATGCAGTATTTTGTTTGCGTGTTCTAGTAATAGTGTGCGTTTCGACCGCGCGGCCACGGCGGCGGCGTTTTTTTTTTTTTTTAAATAGGTATGTCTAGATTGCGTTCATCAAACTTATGGTTAAAAAGTTATAAGGGCTTAAACCCTTATAACTTTTTAACCATAACTCCGACAAATTTATGGTTTTAGGAATAAACTTTTACAAATTTTTACAAAATCTAGGAACAGTATTTTTTTTTAAATAAAATGCCACAGCCGAGGCGAGATGCTGTACACCGATATTAATACACCGATATAAAATTCAAGTTTGGTGGCTTGTCCTAGTTCCATATTTTGATAAAATTGCGTTCACCAAAGTAACAATTTAAGGTACCTACAATAAAAAATAAACAATTTCCTTAGTTTATGCATACGACACAATCATTATCTAAAAACAATTAACCATATTAGAAAAACCAATTTAAGAGCACAGGACACTCGATCAAAGTTTGTCCATGCCAAACACAAAAATTTTGGTGGCACTTTTTAACTTACTATAACATGAAGTTTCGTGCGTGTGCGACGTCGTGTTTATTTTTTATTTCGCACTTCTCGGTCGTGCGCTGGACTTGCCCGTAACAGGTGTGTGATTAGTGCTGCGATTACCCGATAAAAACGTAAGTATTCATCTTGGGTGGCACGGGGCACAAGAATTGTTTAATTTTGGTGGATTTGTTTTGCTGGATTTGTTTTGCTGTTGATTATAACGTGTTTTAATAGTAAGCTACACGTTATAGCTAGTGATTTGGGTAACGCATAAATCATTTATATTAATCTAAATCGCGTCGTCGTACAGATCAGAACAAGAGGCTCTCCGATCACACTCTCAAGCTCATGAAGGAGCGGCGTGAGATGATCCTGCAGTCTTCAGACGAGGCGTGTAAATACCGGCAGCTCAATAGACGGATCTCTAAATCCTTGAAGAGCGACCTCCGCTGCTTTAATACCGAGCGTATTAAAGACGCGATTGAGCGGAATAAAGGCTCCAAGGTATTTGCAAGGGATCTGGCTATTGGGCAGAGCCAGCTCACGAAACTGAAGACCGTCGATGGTAGGATCTTATCCGCCAAACCGGAGCTTCTGAGGGAGATCGAGAGCTTCTATGGACAGTTGTACACGTCAACCAGTAAACCCGTCGTAGATCTAGCCAACGACCCAAGAGCTAGACTGACCCGACACTATACCGAAGACATCCCGGACGTCAGCCTGTACGAGATTAGGATGGCTCTGAAGCAGCTCAAAAACAACAAGGCACCGGGTGATGACGGAATTACGGCCGAACTCCTGAAGGCGGGTGGAAAACCGGTACTTAAGGCCCTTCAGAAGCTGTTTAATTCCGTCATACTTGAGGGAAAAACGCCACAGGCATGGTGCAGGGGTGTGGTGGTGCTCTTCTTCAAAAAGGGTGACAATGCCCGGCTGAAGAATTATAGGCCCATCTCACTTCTAAGCCATGTCTACAAGTTGTTTTCTAGAGTCATCACGAATTGTCTCGCGAGCAGGTTTGACGATTTCCAGCCACTCGAACAAGCCGGTTTCCGAAAAGGCTTTAGCACCGTGGACCACATACATACGCTGCGGCAAGTTATACAGAAGACAGAAGAGTATAACCTGCCTCTCTGTTTAGCGTTTGTGGACTACGAGAAAGCCTTCGATTCGATCGAGACCTGGGCTGTACTGCAGTCTCTCCAACGGTGCCAAATCGATTATCGGTACATCGAGGTGTTGAAGTGTTTGTACAAAAACGCCACCATGTCAGTCCGACTTCAGGACCAAGCCTCGAAACCTATCCTTCTGCAGCGAGGTGTGAGACAGGGAGACGTCATATCTCCGAAACTGTTCACCGCTGCACTGGAGGATGTCTTCAAGGTTCTGGACTGGAGAGGACTAGGCATCAACGTCAATGGCGAGTACATCACTCACCTTCGGTTTGCCGATGATATAGTGGTAATGGCTGAGACCATGGAGGACCTCAGTACAATGCTCGATGACCTCAGTAGAGCTTCCGGAAGAGTGGGTCTAAAAATGAACATGGACAAGACTAAGGTCATGTTGAATGCCCATGTCACACCCACTCCTATCAAGATCGGAGACTCTACTCTCGAAGTTGTAGACGATTATGTGTACCTGGGACAAACGGTCCAGTTAGGTAGGTCTAACTTCGAGAAAGAGGTCAATCGTCGAATCCGACTCGGTTGGGCAGCGTTCGGGAAATTGCGCGGTATCTTCTCGTCCAACCTACCGCAGTGTCTCAAGACGAAAGTCTTTGACCAGTGTGTGTTGCCAGTGATTACATACGGGACCGAAACGTGGTCGCTCACAATGGGCCTCATCAGAAAGCTTAAGGTCACCCAAAGGGCAATGGAGAGGGCTATGCTCGGAGTTTCCTTGCGCGATCGAATCAGAAATGAAGACATCCGCAAGAGAACAAAGGTTACCGACGTAGCCCGAAGAATTGCCAAACTTAAGTGGCAGTGGGCAAGGCACATTGCTCGCAGAACGGATGGCCGATGGGGCCGAAAAGTTCTGGAGTGGCGACCGCGAACCGGAAGACGTTGCGTTGGAAGGCCTCCCACTAGGTGGACCGATGACCTGGTGAAGGTTGCAGGAATCCGCTGGATGCGAGTCGCATGGGACCGGTCAATGTGGCGACACTTGGGGGAGGCCTATGTCCAGCAGTGGACGTCTTTCGGCTGAAATGATGATGATGATGATGATTAATCTAAATGTAACTTAAAACCCCTGTTTTTAAAGATTTTTTTATGCGCGGTTCCAATTTTGGTGGCTTTGGTGGCGTTTTCACGTATTGTTTGTACATATATAGCCAGTTTTTACGTTACCAGGCAGTTTCATTAGCAAACAAATAAATGTTATGTAGGTACTTGGCAGTAAGTAAGACCTATTATTCGAAGGGTAGCTTGCTAAAGATGAAGTTTCTTACTTTTATTTTGTTGCTTTTTAGAAAGCCAATACAGACTAATTAAAAGAGGCTGCTTAAAAAGAGAATGGATGAAAGAAGAAAAACAAGAATAATGTTTCATCATCAGCCTACACGGCACGCCACTCAACTTGATTCTCAGCAACTCTCATCCAGTTGCTACCAGACACCCTATGAAAATTGTCACTACAGTCACTCGAGTTAGAGGGCATCCCACCTTACGTTTGCCAATTCACGGTCTCTACTCTAGAACACGTCTACCCCAACGGTCATCGGTTCTACGGCTAAATGACCGATCCATTGACACTTCAGCTTACTTATTCTGTGAGCTATGTTTACAACTCTGGTTCTCTGTCGGATCACCTCGTTCGGGAGACCCACCCCACCTTTTTTTTTTCGAATGGGAAATCATCAAATGACTCCTCCCGCTCTGGGCGGAGCAGAAGGGAGTGTCAGACTTTTACTGACTAAAACCCATCCATTTTCCTTCATCGCCCTTTGTGTTCCGGGGCCACGGTATCTCTTTCGAACAGTCCGGCAACCCCGGCAGGTATCGATCCTTGTGGACCCCTTCCTTTTGCTGACTCTCTTTGAGGCGCGCGTGGAACACGAACGCGCCGCGCCGTCGCGTCGACATGGCCTGTCGTCATAAGACGGCCTGTCGTCATAAGACTGCGAGCTAGCCCATAGCCCACCGTCCACAGGCCCGAGACCCACCCCACCTCAGAGAGACTTTAACACAGCCCGTTCCATAGCTTGCTGAGCGACCTTGAATTTATGGACCAGCCGTACCGTGAGTGTCCACGTTTCGACCCCGTAAGTCATGACAGGCAGGACGGGCTAGTAGAAGACTTTCCGTCTTTAGGCACTGTGGAAACGCGACGAGAACACCGGACGAAGTTTTCCAAATGCTGCCCAGCCCAGCTGAATTCTTCTGTGAGTCTCAAAGTTGTTCTTACCAAACTTCAGATTTTGCCCGAGATATAAATATTCTCGCACAACCTCGAGAGGACCGCCAGTGTCAAAAAAAGTTCTGGGAAGACTTCAGAACTGATCAGCCCGCTCAGCATGAACGCCGTAGACACGAAAGAGAATCGACAAATCTTTTGTTCATCTGTCATTTTGTCGATTCAATGACAGATCAACAAAAGATTTATCGTTTCTCTTTTGTGTATAAGGCGTTCATGCTAAGCGGGCAGGTCTCGATAGTCAAACGAAGCCTTCTAATAGTCCACAAATGCAAGACAGCGGCTGATTATACTCTTTGGATTTGTGTACGTTCTGCCGCATAGTGTGGATGTGGTCTATGGTGCTGCACCTGCTCAAACCTGCCTGGTCTGCTCCGGTGGCTGGAAGTCATCGCTAGACGATTCGTGACGACTCTTGAAAACAGCTTATACACGTGGCTAAGGAGCGATATGGGTCTGTAATTCTTTAATAGGGTCTTGTTCCTCTCCTTAAAGAAATGAACGACCACGCCCCTTCTGCACGCTTCAGGACCGATTCGAAAAGCTCCTGAAGCTCTCTTAATGTAGCCCTTCCTCCCGCTTGCAAAAGCTCTGTCCTTATCCCATCCAGGGGCTTTTCCAATTTTAAGCTCTGTAAGAGTTGCCTCGATTTCATCTAGGCTGAATCTTCACACAGGTCTTCTGTGAAAGGACGGGTTAAGGTGGTTCTGGAATCCTCATTTTGGGGGTCCGGTCGAGATATACAGTACATGCGATGCATATTCAATTTTGGTGCCACTGATTTTCAATGTTGGTGGGCATTTTCGATTTTGGTGGGCGATTTTCTATTTTGGGTGCCACACTACACTTTAAACTAAAATATCTCAAAAATTTATCGAGATATTCTCCTACCTGTCATGACTTACGGGGTCGAAACGTGGACACTCACGGTACGGCTGGTCCATAAATTCAAGGTCACTCAGCAAGCTATGGAACGGGCTGTGTAAGTCTCTCTGAGATGGGGCGGTCTCGGGCCTGTGGACGGTGGGCTATGGGCTAGCTCGCAGTCCGTCCGTCTCATGACGACAGGCCGTGTCGACGCGACGGCGCGGCGCGTTCGTGTTCCACGCGCGCCTCGAAGAGAGTCAGCAAAAGGAAGGGGTCCACAAGGACCGATACCTGCCGGGGTTGCGGGACTGTTCGAAAGAGATACCGTGGCCCCGGAACACAAAGGGCGATGAAGGAACATGGATGGGTTTTAATCAGTAAAAGTCTGACCCTCCCCCTGCTCCGCCCAGAGCGGGAGGAGTCATTTGATGACTTCCCATTCGAAAAAAAAAAAGGTGGGGTGGGTCTCTCGAACGAGGTGACCCGACAGAGAACCAGAGTTGTAAATATAGCTCACAGAATAAGTAAGCTGAAGTGACAAATTGACAATGGATCGGTCATTTAGCCGTAGAACCGATGACCGTTGGGGTAGACGTGTTCTAGAGTAGAGACCGTGAATTGGCAAACGTAAGGTGGGATGCCCTCTAACTCGAGTGACTGGAGTGACAATTTTCACAGGGTGTCTGGTAGCAACTGGATGAGAGTTGCTGAGAATCGAGTTGAGTGGCGTGCCGTGTAGGCTGATGATGAAACATTATTCTTGTTTTTCTTCTTTCATCCATTCTCTTTTTAAGCAGCCTCTTTTAATTATTCTGTATTGGCTTTCTAAAAAGCAACAAAATAAAAGTAAGAAACTTCATCTTTAGCATGCTACCCTTCGAATAATAGGTCTTACTTACTGCCAAGTACCTACATAACATTTATTTGTTTGCTAATGAAACTGCCTGGCAACGTAAAAACTGGTTATATATGTACAAACAATACGTGAAAACGCCACCAAAGCCACCAAAATTGGAACCGCGCATAAAAAAAATCTTTAAAAACAGGGGTTTTGAGTTACATTTAGATTAATATAAATGATGTATGCGTTACCCAAATCACTAGCTATAACGTGTAGCTTACTATTAAAACACGTTATAATCAACAGCAAAACAAATCCACCAAAATTAAACAATTCTTGTGCCCCGTGCCACCCAAGATGAATACTTACGTTTTTATCGGGTAATCGCAGCACTAATCACACACCTGTTACGGGCAAGTCCAGCGCACGACCGAGAAGTGCGAAATAAAAAATAAACACGACGTCGCACACGCACGAAACTTCATGTTATAGTAAGTTAAAAAGTGCCACCAAAATTTTGTGTTTGGCATGGACAAACTTTGATCGAGTGTCCTGTGCTCTTAAATTGGTTTTTCTAATATGGTTAATTGTTTTTAGATAATGATTCTGTCGTATGCATAAACTAAGGAAATGATTTATTTTTTATTGTAGGTACCTTAAATTGTTACTTTGGTGAACGCAATTTTATTAAAATATGGAACTAGAACTAGGACAAGCCACCAAACTTGAATTTTACGGCGATTTCTTTTTCTTGATTATTTATAAACACTTATAACAATAAAAATTGTGGCCCTAGTGGCACCAAATAACGTTTACTAAAAAAATAATTTAGAAACATACTATCATTTTACACCGAGATTCTCAACGTGGACACGTAAAATTTACTGCTTTGATATTCACTCAAATGCAATTTATGTGGCAATGCCATGAAGGTAAGGGTTTATACTTGTTAAGTTGCCTATCGTAGGTAAGTACTAATACTACTACTTACTTATTCATCCTAAATATTAACAATTTAACCTCGCGCTTATCTTTATTTTGTCGTCACTTGTTGTCAAATTCGTAATAATATGAGGCCCCGCGCGCCGCTCGGGTGCAAGTGGGGGATACTTACCTACATGCAGCTTAAGTTTATAAGGTAAGTCAGGGTAACACGAAAAAAAGCTTTTCGTGAAGGTAACCTCTTCACAGGCTTAAGTCATTGAAGGGGTTAACCCCTTCAAGTGGTTACCATAATGAAACTGTTAACCATTTCGCTGGGTTTCGAGCATGTAACTCGAACAATAGGTAACACTGCGATATGAGCTACCCCATGTACGAGTTACCCTGTCAAAAGGCTTAACCCTTAAGCGGGGTTGTACGGTCCCTGGTGATGAGTTATGTAGGTTTATTAGGATTTAAGGTTGTTTGAAAATTAATTTGAAATTTTAATGTTTAAGTTAGTTAGGTAAGGTGTTTAGATTAGTTAATTCAAAAGTTTGTTTGTTTTAATTAGTTAAGTTGGGTGGGTTAGTTAAGTTGGGTTTTAAATGAGTTGATGGGAGTTATCTATGAGATGTTATTGTAATTGTAATAAACATAAAATTCAGAGGGGATGTTGTAATATTGGGTTAATAGAATTTTATGTCTTTGATTTACTGGCAGCTTTTAAAGTCTATGGTCGTTGGAAAAGAAAAATGTTGTTAAGAAGCTGTTTTGAATTAAAAATGACACAGTATAATTGTACAAGATCAGAAAGAATGTAGACGAGTAAAAAGAGAGTATTTTCGATATGATGATTTTATTTGGAGTTATTTATTTAATATGTGAGTTTAAAAATTAAAGTGTAGCCATGGTGTATAACTGAGTATTATTTAAAGAAGAAGAATTCCCCCTCTCACAATATGACGGTATTAATTTTTAACATCTAACAACAATTGTTACACAAATAGTAGTATCCGCTACAATACATTTCTAAATCTGATCGAATCTAGTTGTAATAAAAAAAAAAAAGGAATACCTATAGAAAACAGTTGTTGGTTACTTAAGAAATGTATATTTGTATGAATGTTATGTGTGTGTGCGTGTGTGTGTGAGTGTGTGCGTGTGTGTGTGTGTGTGTGTGTATGTGTGTGTGTGTGGGGTGAATTAAGAGTTGTGTTGGTGTTGTGACACTGTGTCTGAATGAATGTCTTATACCTGTTGTATATGGAAGAGTATGTGCAGCTATGTTTGTAACTATTGGAGTTTCGGCAGTATTTCAATAAAAAACGTTAGATTTCTTGTAACACGGTATTTTTACTAGACGCACAATCTACTACATGACGTTTGCATCGAACCAAAGAGAAGACAAGAGAGCTACCAGTGTCAGAAAATGGAACCACCAGTGTCTATGATCTACCTAAATAAGTTTATATATTTATATCCAACACTCCCACTTAAATTTATAAGGTAGACATAACAATTCACTACATATACTTTCCTATTTCCCAACTTTACAGTTGTATCACCACTATTCTGGCCATAATCTAGTAACTCACAGAAATAATCGTGCCTGTGTGACATATGTGCAGATGCACCACTGTCAAGAATCCATGAATCTATATTAGCTTCAGGCTGTAAACATAACTCCTGAGGTTTCCTCTCAGACTTCTTTCAGAGTGTAAACATTGCTCTTGAGATTTCCTCTCGGACTTTTTTACTCTTGAGGTTTCCTCTCAGACTTCTTTCAGAGTGTAAACATTGCTCTTGAGATTTCCTCTCGGACTTTTTTGCTCTTGAGGTTTCCTCTCAGACTTCTTTCAGAGTGTAAACATTGCTCTTGAGATTTCCTCTCAGACTTCTTTGCTCTTGAGGTTTCCTCTCAGACTTCTTTGCTCTTGAGGTTTCCTCTCAGACTTCTTTCAGAGTGTAAACATTGCTCTTGATATTTCCTCTCAGACTTCTTTGCTCTTGAGGTTTCCTCTCAGACTTCTTTGCTCTTGAGGTTTCCTCTCAGACTTCTTTGCTCTTGAGGTTTCCTCTCAGACTTCTTTCAGAGTGTAAACATTGCTCTTGAGATTTCCTCTCAGACTTCTTTGCTCTTGAGGTTTCCTCTCAGACTTCTTTGCTCTTGAGGTTTCCTCTCAGACTTCTTTCAGAGTGTAAACATTGCTCTTGAGATTTCCTCTCAGACTTCTTTGCTCTTGAGGTTTCCTCTCAGACTTCTTTGCTCTTGAGATTTCCTCTCAGACTTCTTTGCTCTTGAGATTTCCTCTCAGACTTCTTTGGGGCTCGACAATCTCTTGCAAAATGCTCTTGTTACAGTTATAACTTACGAATCGATGCTATTCTAACGACGATATTGGCCAGATGTTGAACCTTGGTGATTCTGAAATTTTCTTTGTGGTTTAGAATATTTCATGGCTAATATAGCACTCTCAGATTCCTCTTCATTTGTCAAGCTCGCTTCCTCATCTAATAATCTTGCTGTTAAGTTCTGAATTGTTTGTGAACGTGGGTCTAATGACAGCCATGCCTGACGCAGAGAGCAATACTTTGAAGGTGGTGTACATAATATTTTTGTCACAATTGCTGTATGACTTACTTTTTCGCCAGACTCTTTTAATTGTTTGGCTAAGTTCTCGACTTTGGAAATACGCTGTGCAATACTATCGGTTGATGTTATCTTATATTGATACAATCTCTCGTGCACCATCATTTTGTTCAGCTCTGATTTTTTGTTCGTAAATTGATTCCAATTTGGTCATGACTTCTTTAGCAGTCTCGCAGTTTTCTATATTTGGTTCAAATCCATGGACGGCGTTAAAATGATGGATGACAAGGGTATTGATTTTTCTATGTTCAATCCCGTTGCTCTTAATGCGCATTTGATTTGGAATTTACTTTGATTATCAATTTTCATCGCGTTCGTGACCTCCATTACTTTTACACCTTTAGTAATCCTCTTTTTTTTGTCTTGACTTGACTTTTTATTGAAATATTTACTTATCATGATCCTGGGCCCATAACCTATTGGAGTTTCGGCAGTATTGGTTTCAATAAAAAACGTTAGATTTCTTGTAACACGATATTTTATTACACGCACTAACTACATGACGTTTGCATAAAACCAAAGAGAAAAACAAGAGAGCCACCTGTGTCAGGAAATGGAAACATCAGCGTCTATAATCTATCTTATAAGTTTATATAATATCCAACAGTAACATTTATGTTTATTAGTATATTGTTTGTTTTTTCAATAAACTTCCTCGAAAACGAGTTCATAACGCACTACGATTAGGTTCAACATGCAATGAATTTCACACGAGTGCTTTTTTTTCATTTATCCGCACGTGTGCGGAAATTAAATTTTCAACAGATATACTTATACGAAGTTTAAATCGGTTCTATGCCTATAGTCGGAGGTCATGTTTTTTTTTTTTTAAATTTCGGCAAAGCGATATGCGTCTTTACGGCGTAAATATTTTTTGAATATTCAAATTGTGTTTATAAATAGAATATCACTATCACTAGTACATAGTATAAAACAAAGTCACTTCTCGCTGTCTGTCTGTCTATGTATATGCTTAGATTTTTAAAACTACGCAACGGATTTTGATGAAGATAGAATGATTCAAGAGGAAGGTTTATATGTATATAATATGCATAATACAGCAGAGAAACCCTGATAACGAGAAATGATGGCTTATTTACGAAACGATTTTAAGCAATACAGCATTAATCGGTCCTTATCCAACTCAGTACTTACCTTAAATACATTGTGCATTTAATATACATCAATATGGCCATTTACAGTATATCATTTAAATGAATAATTTAGAAGATAATCACAGAATTAAAATTACGAGTGACTGAAAATATAATTCTCATCGAAACAAATGGGGTCGCAGTGTAACAGTTGGTCACTCTAACCATTTTCATCTTCGGATCAGGAGCTCGGTACTCTTCTGGTAGCGACGAATCTCACGGAGGGCCACAGTGCCGGGCCTGTAGCGATGGGGTTTCTTAACGCCACCGGTGGCCGGTGCACTCTTGCGCGCAGCCTTGGTGGCGAGCGTTTTGCGTAAAAAGTAATTAATTATTTTAGAAGCTTATTTATGGTGAATGGTGTAAATCTATATAGATTATGGGTATTTATTTCATTTGGTGCAAATTGGGCGGTTTGTTAAAAAAATAAAAATAAATTTGTTTTTAATCGCAAACTTCGTCTTAATTAAAAGTGTCTTTTTTAAGGATTATAAAAAAAATGAAGGCCATCTCTTAGGTTCCATATTAGTGAAGATATGGACCCGCAAACTTTTAAGCGTCATGGTAATGACATGTTGCACGCTTGGTAATGACCATAGCACATGGTAATGACATTAAAATTTAATATGCTTGGTGGTAATGACCATAGCACATGGTAATGACAAATATTTCTATCTCCAATTAGTGAACAGCTCTTGCAGTACCCATCTATAGTCTGTGTGTGTGTGTTTCTAAAATAATAGAATATTAGAACTTATTAGAGGAATGAATAATAAGACCATAATAATATGATTATCGTAATTATTTATTTATTATTTTCATTTTGCTTCTCGAAATAATCTTAATAAAACACATATATTTGGCATTCTATATAATAGAAAATAATCTCTTTTTTTTACAATCAGTACCTATGTATAGGTATTTATAAAAAAAAACTAGGTATTCTTTATACAGCTTAGGGTTAGATTTAATTTTTTCGCGCCTTTTCTTTTCAGATAAGTATCCGTTTTTTTTCGTAACAATTCTTGTTTATTTTCTTGTTTTTTACGCGGCATATTCATTTACTTCACGTCTTCGTCACTGGAACAATCAATATTATAAAAAAAGTAAAATAATCATGCGATAAATATTTGCGCAAAATACAGACACTAAAATTAGTGTGCACAGATATAAAAGGCAACAATTTTAAAATGCAAGCTCTTTTTCGGGTAAATGGAGATACTCATTACCATGGAATCATTGTCATTACCATGGAATCATTGTCATTACCATGGAAACATTGTCATTACCGTGGCTTAAAAGTCCACGGCAATCCATGGTAATGACAAAATCCAGAAAATTTCACTTTAGCATGTTAATGCCAAAACGTTCTACTTATAACGTCATAACAAATCAGTTAGGCTCAAGGCAAAAATTTAAAAAGGCAAGCTCTATGCAGGATAAGTGGAGATAGTCATTACCATGGAATCATTGTCATTACCGTGGGTAGAAAAGTCCACGGAAATCCATGGTAATGACCACCTTGGTAATGACAAAATCCAGAAATTTCCACTTTAACACTTACCGTATAAGATATTCCAGAATGTTTTACTGATTACGTCATAACAAAACAGTTAGGCTATAAGATAAAATACGATTAATATAAACAATTCGTATACTTACTGAGGAATGATACCCACGTGAAAGACAATATTACTGTGACAAAAACCACGGTACGACTTTGTAAAATGTATAAAAAATCTTAATTTTGCGCTGCGCAACCTGAGTTCACTTCGCCGTCTGGATGGTGGCTAGGGGCACTCGGGGGCAGCGGCGGGGTTTGTGCAAAGCTATTTAGTGAAGAGCTGCATGTCGCGTTACGTTGTGCCACGGTAATGATGAGTTTATTAGGAACCAAGATGTACGATGTTGCTGTTCAGTGTTTTACAATACATTTTAATTTGTGCAATCAATAATGTATGTCATAACTATTGGACTTTTTAGGTAAATAGTAGTTTCAGCCGTAAACGTGAATTTAATGGAACATTTTGCTGAAGTTTTACCGAAAACTGGAAAGCGGACACCCCTTGGTAATGACATTTTGGCCCTTTTGAGCAAAATAACTTTTAAATTACTTAATATACTTATATAAAATTTAAAAGAAGCGCCAGTTAAAAATCATTCTATATTACAAGTTACTTTAATCCACGGTAAAAATCTAACTTCATTTATGGTGATATTATCGCGGACAGCCGAAATGCCGAAATGAAATAATTACCCTTATCTTCTATATCTATTTTAGAACATATTTACCCTAAACACTATTCAATTTAAATGAATATCTTAGGAGTCATCGCAACTGCCGGGGTCGCGGAACTGTCTAAACAGGGTACCGGGGCCCTGAAACACAAAGGCAACCGAAAGAACATTAGTGTTGCCCATTTTTGTAAGACCAAGACCAAGACTGAACCCTGCAAGATTTTTGCGTCTCGCAGTTACACATCAATATCAATTATTTTATTTCATAAATCAGTTGATTTTTTTAAAGTGCGATAGATAAATAAAGGTGCTTAAAAAAACCTATAAACAATTTTCATTCGTCACAAGCCACAATAGATATCCAAAAAATGATATGTCTGATACATTTTAATGTAGGTATCAAAAATTTAATTCATGTTTTAGATGTTTGTGCTGGTAATTAATTAAGTCTAGCTGACGACAAATTTTATTAGTTAGAAGCTCAGATTAAAGAAATAGGCAGATGGAACGCTCAGAACACGCGAGTGGTTCCACCAAAACAAATACAAAATCAAAAGCAAATACAAACTCGCGACAGTACCAAGCTACGCATCGTCTCGCTCACACGTCACTAGTGATTTGTCATTTTAGGTCAAAACATGCCGTCTTGTGTGTTTAAACACTGCAAAAGTTGTTCACAAAAACTAAGAAAACAAGATGGAATATCTTTCCACAGGTAACTCTTGTTATTTTTATTGTTTTGGTATTTATTTTCCATCAAATATTTTCGGCTCACTTGAAACACAAAACCTCAACAGTAAGTCGTCTGTGTTGCTAGTTTATGACGGGAAAATTACCCTGAATTAGGGGAAAAAAATAATCGATATTTTTTATGCACAATACACATTGTGCATAAAAAATATCGATTAATTTATACATACGTAATTGCGTATAAGGAAATATTGTATTTAAAGGGTGCATTTAATTTCATGACGAATATTTTAACCTCCGGCATTACTAACGATACTAATTGTACTACGCAACTCAAAAACATTATTAAATTATTAATGCATATTAGTATGCAGTATTTAAAACCTCACAACAGCTGACTTACACATACTACATCACAGTAACAGTCCACTAACACTGCGATCCAAATGATCACTACGAGTGGCGCGAGCGCCGATCACGTCACGGGACAAATCGATGAAATGCGTCAATACACCTGCGCAGTCGTAATGACACGAGGTCACTAGTTAGTTCCGTCCGGGTCGTAAAGACTTCGGGTCTCGGGAGGGCACCCCCGCGCGCGGGGCTGTATTCGTATTTTTGCGTGAGAAAGAGGGACGGAGAGCATGCCTTTAAACTATTTGGTATAGTTCGATTCAAACTTAATGGCGGCTCGGATGTTAGCTACAAGTGACGGTCTGCGCATTATACAGACAAAACGACGAGTCATCTGCGCCCCGTTAATACTTAAAATTGTTGTTTGCGCAGCTTTACATTAGATGTTCCGAATCGCCATAAAGTTTAAAACGTTATTCTTGCGCAGACCGTCACTCGCAGCTAACTTCCGAGCCGCCATTAAGTTTGAACCGAACTATACTTGTAAGGATATGCCGCGCTCGCGCCACTGGATTATTTTATTATTTGATGTACGTTTACTTTTCGTTCCGCGCGCGGTG
This sequence comes from Xestia xanthographa, assembly GCA_905147715.2. NCBI lineage: Eukaryota > Metazoa > Arthropoda > Insecta > Lepidoptera > Noctuidae > Xestia > Xestia xanthographa. Next base: position 905,472 of record LR990659.1, on the reverse strand, counting down.
TACTGCGCTTTAAAATTTTAATATTTCAAGACTTATTGGGGTATGAAGTATTTTATTATTACTTTTAGTGTTTAATTGCAACAATTAGCCTTTGCCATGTGACATGCTACATTTTAAAGGTTAGGTTAAAAGTTTAGGTAAATACATTTGCTTAAATAGTTTATTAAACAAATTACCAAAAAGCGTTATAAAGTGTTATCTTGTCTCATATAAATTAATTAAATAGTAAGTAATTACGCATACTTATTTAACTTTTATTCCCTTATTATTATTCTGTTCAAATACTACGCGCTTTTGCTATATGGGTATAACCGTAAAGTAAATCACGTTTCCAATTTAAAAAATTAGTAGTACAATAATTGGTGCAGAACAAAGGCTGTTAAGGTTTAATGTGTGTAAAATAATTATTATTGTAATAAATATGTTGATTGTTATAACAAATTGTTTATCTTTTTTAATTAAAATACATTTGCATAAATAGTTTATTGAACAAAAAATTACCAAAAAGCGATATAAAGTGTTATGTTGTCTGATATAAATTAATTAAATAGTTAATAATTACGCATATTTAATTTTTATGCTCTTATTATTGTTCTGTTCAAATACTACACGCTTTTGCTATCTGGGTATAACCATAAAGCAAAATCGCGTTTCCAATTTAAAAAAATAGTAGTACAATATTTGGGAACAATTTAACTGAACAAAAATATGGGAGTATTTCTCAATATCTGGCAACCGTAAACGCACACAGACGCGCGTGTCCCTACACGGCGCCTCTTGTCTGCCGCGCACACATAAATAAAAACCGGAGCCACCTTGTTTGTCGCGCATGTTCTATCTGCCTATTTCTTTAATCTGAGGTTAGAAGTATCAAGTACAGATGAAGATAAAAAGTATATGTGATAATTATTTTAACCGCTAGCTGTTTGTGAAGAGTTAAGAATAGCCAGTACACGTACAGAAAATTATTAAAGGTACGTACATAGAGTTAGTAATTACGCTTAGGGACTATATTGCGTATTTTTTTTTTAAATATTGTCAAGTTAATTTTATTAATTTGGTAGTTCACTATGCCTATGTCAATTTAAGCTCAACATGTACCTACTCTGTTACGTTGTTCTAAGATCTAGTTTATTATATAGCAATAGGCTATTAGGTATTCGAAAGTAGTAAAGTCTAGTCTAAATACCTAGTAGGGAAGAGTCTCGCAATTCTCGCGAGACTCTTGCTGCAAGACCAAGACCAAGATCAAGACTGAGAGCGCAATACCAAGACCAAGATCAGGTGTATTGACGCAAGACCAAGACCAAGACTGGCTTAGGTCTCGTCTTGGTCTTGCATTTGGACAACACTAAAGAACATGGTGTCTTAATCAGTATGTTTTAGTCAGTAAGTCTGACAGTCCCTTCCGCTCCACCCAGGGCGGGAGGACTCATTTAATGATTTTACCACCCAAAAAAAATGGAATTAAGTATTGGAAAATAAAGGCACCTGCATTACAATAAATACATTTTGATACAAGTGGCGAAAGTTTGTTATTGCATTCGAGGCGGAATTATAAGGCGGTGTTTTTGAGCCGAGAACTGTAACAACAAATGTCCACGTGTATCAAACGACGTTTTTCAATACAATTTTAAAGAAATCAAATAAAATAACGAAAAATATTTTTGTCACGAACTAAGAAACTATGATTTTAATTTTCTTTTTTTTGTGCTTTGCTTTCGCCAGGTTGAAGGAGAGGCAAAGGTATGAAGCCGTTACAGCCTAACAAAAAAAATAGATTTATTTTATATTTTTGAATTCAGAACACAAATAAATGCTAATTTGTGTATAAAAATAACTATTAGTTTTTAATAATCATGTTTATCTATGATATTCTATTTATAAACACAATTTTAATATTCAAAAAATATTTATGCCGTAAAGACGCGTAGTGCTTTGCCGAAATAAATAAAAAAAACATTCACCTCAGACTATAGGCATTGAACCAATTTGGACTAAGTATAGGTATAGTTATCTGTAACAATTTTCATTCCCGCACACGTGCGGGAAAATGGAAAAAAACGCACGCGTGTGAAATACATTGCATGTTGTACCAAATCGTAGTGCGTTATGGACCAGTTTTCGAGGAAGTGTATTGAAAAATAACTTTTCGCTCGGTTAGGGTGCTTGCATAGGGAATGCATTTTTAAAGTACTGACTTAACTGTACGGGTCAGCAGTACCTATAAGTTCAGGGTTTATGCACAAAGAAACAGTTAAATCTGTTCATAGTTACCATGACGTCTACGAGTTCGTCGGACGATGAGCTTTATTGTATAATGGCTGTAAAAATATCCGTAACGAACGTCCTTCTGGACCATACCTGGGAACTTTGTGTTAAATATTTAATGTTTTATATCATCATCATCATTTCAGCCGAAAGACGTCCACTGCTGGACATGGACCTCCCCCAGAGGGGGGTTTTTGCCATAATCACCACGCTTGGAAGGTGGGTTGGCGATCGCAGTACGGTTGTTACAAAAGCACAGAGAGCGCTGCTGCCCATTCTCTGGTAAGTCCCTTAGTCGCCTCTTACGACACCCACGGGAAGATATGGGATGGTGCTATTCTTTACGTCATACAGAATGTTTTATATAACTTTACTTAAATACCTCTGTGATCCCCTCACTATTCAATGCATCCATCAGCACAATGTGTTGAGTGAGTGCGTCTTTGAGTTGACACTCAAAGACGCACTCACTCAACCCCTTTTTTCGGGTGAAAAATCATGGTGATTTTTCACCCGAAAAAATAAGTAATTTCCCAGCAATAGTTTTTGCGTGGAGTTACTTATTTTCATATACGAAGAAAATGCTTGGATAACGGCTTCGTGAAGAGTCCGCTTGTATTTGTATTTTGTGAATTGTTCACGCGTTAGGCGCTCGGCGCGACAGGACGCGTGGAAGGGTTCCTTCTATCTGGCAGAATCTTGATGCTCCGAAATTTATTTGGCATAACACACTTGGCATAATCTTCTTTAAACGAATATTTTTAAGGCATAAAAAATATTTAACATAGTTATTGTTTGGCCGAATGTTTGTATGTCCGAATTTACAATGGCATACTTATAAGATGGCAGAATATTATTTGGCATAATTACCTTTGGCAATGTTCAATTTCCGCATAATTTCGTTTAGAATAATGATTATTTAGAGCGACTATTATTTGGTACAATTTCACTTGGCATACTATGAAGATGGCAGAATTCCATTTGGAATTATTGCCATTTCTATAAAATAGCAATTTTAACCTTAAATTAGAATTAAAATATTGTCCTACAAAGACAATATGTTACGCTAAAAAAGTTAGTGACAGAAACGAATCGCTCCAAAACCGACTCCACGTAGTCTTGTCTGCCCTACCCCTAGAGTGTAATTTAAATCCGCGAAGGCGCGGAAGGGTGAGGCGGCCCGTGAGCTGAGGAGCAGGTGGTTTTAACGCTTGCCGCCGTAGCTGAGGCTGGCCGGCTTCGCAAGCCGAAGCTGCGGTGGTGAGCGTAAAACACATCTGCGACGATAAGCTCGCGTGGGACCGCCGAAACCCTGCAGCGCCGGAGCCGTGACAGAAACCATGCCTGCTGCATGTTGCATGCTTGCTTGCATGCTGCATGCTTGCTTGCATGCTGCATGCTGGCTGCACGCATGGTGTATGCTGGTTTGCATGTTTGCACACTGCATGCTTGTTTGCACGTTTGCATATTGCATGCTTGCTGCATGCATGATGTATGCTTGCCTGATCAGAAATATGCAGCAATTAACATTATCAACGTATGTTTGTAGCGAAAAAAAAATGTACTATTAATTTTATTATTATGGTAAGAAATACAAAATTATTAAAACTATGAATTTTTTGTTATGTGATAGATCAGATGAGGCTTTCCATTATTTTGCTTATTGAAATGTATGCCAAAAGATGATTCTAACTGTAAACTTTCTGTAATATGATAGTTCTGCCTTTTAATGACTATCGATATGAAATTTATGCTAATAGATGATTCTGACTGTGAACTTTCTGCCATAAGATAGTTCTACTTTAAATTCTTATGCATATGAAATTTATGCCTAAAGGTGATTCTGACTTATAAAATTATGAGTTTTGAATGTATGATAAATGAGTGTCTGCCACACGATTTTCTGCGAAATGAAGTTTATGCCATCTACTGTTATGCAAAGTAATATTATGACATAAAAAGTTCTGCTATAAAGGGTAGACCCCGCGAGGAAACATGAAGCAGGCGTCGCGTCGGTGTCATCGCTGCCATCGGTGGATGTTTGCGGTACCAACGTCGTGAGATCGACCAATACGAAGACAGAATCAACGCCACCACTGCAAACCAATCGGGCTTCAGAATTTGATTATGACGAAGAGGGCTACTATGATGGTACGGAACCCTTTATGCGCGAGTCCGACTCGCACTTGGCCGGTTTTTTGTAATTTTTGGAGGTTCCTATTTTTCTTAACTTATTAGTTGCCCAGATAAAGGAAAACGGGGACGTGTCTTTAGCAGACCGTAATTTTATGAAAAAGAAAAACCGGCCAAGTGTGAGTCGGACTCGCGCACGAAGGGTTCCGTACCAATATTATCAAAAAACCGGCCAAGTGCGAGTCGGACTCGCGCACGAAGGGTTCCGTACCAATTATTATAAAAAAATCACGTTTGTTGTATGGGAGCCCCCCTTAAATATTAATTTTATTATGTTTTTAGTATTTGTTGTTATAGCGGCAACAGAAATACATCATCTGTGAAAATTTCAACTGTCTAGCTGTCACGGTTCATGAGATAAAGCCTGGTGACAGACAGACGGACAGACGGACAGACGGACCGACGGATAGACGGACAGACGGACAGACAGCGAAGTCTTAGTAATAGGGTTCCGTTTTTACCCTTTGGGTACGGAACCCTAAAAAAGGGCAAAAAATCACGTTTGTTGTATGGGAGCCCCCCTTAAATATTAATTTTACTCTGTTATTAGTATTTGTTGTTATAGCGGCAACAGAAATACATCATCTGTGAAAATTTCAACTGTCTAGCTGTCACGGTTCATGAGATACAGCCTGGTGACAGACAGACGGACGGACAGACAGCGAAGTCTTAGTAATAGGGTTCCGTTTAGCAAATTTTTTAGGGATCCGTACCCAAAGGGTAACCTTTGGGTACGGATCCCTAAAAAAATTGCTCTATTGACTCCTCTAGGGCATTGTTCAGGAAGAAAAAAAGGGATTACTTGTATGGAGAATCGCAGCCCCAGTTACCTTTTAATATAGCTTATGGTAAGCGCATTTTGTTGTTGTTTTCATGGTAATTAAAGATATTTGAAAATGAAAATGACTGTGCCTTCTAGTAATATTTTATTTATTTATTATAATTTATTTATTGCCAAGGTGTGTCAGGCAGTCACTCCGTGTACATCCGCACCCAACTGGATCCGGTTAGATTGGAAGCGCCCGATATAGTTGGGAAAAGTATAGAAAGATGATGTTATAAGTCAATAGTCAGTATCAGAGTCTTGGTGCGCGTCCCGGGGTTTGATGATGCCGAGCTTGGTGGCGAGCGCAGCCACGTTGGCACGCACCTCCTCCTGCACGAGGTTGAAGCTCATGGCCAGCAGCGCGATGCCGAACAGCAGGTACAGCGAGCACAGCGCGATGGAGTGCACGGCGGCGGCCGCGTCGTCGAGGCTCTGACCCTGAGGGCAGACAGGTTTGTGACATTACTACACGGCTACGCATAGTACCTAACCTACGACTTGACGACCCGAATGGTGCAGCGGTAGTAAGGCTGCCTTACGTGCTTAGGGTGTTCGAATCCCGGTCGGAGCAAATGTTTGTGTGATGAGCATGGACATTTGTTTCCGAGTCATGGATGTTTATAAAGGGTGTAAAACACCTCTTAACGAAGCCGAAAGGCACTTGTTCTCCCCGTCATTAAGATCATTTTTTTGCACTACACCATAATACCTGGGAACCTTCTAGTTACGGAGATATTGGGGGTCAAAGTTCCAACTTTTTGACAAGTTTATTTTAAATACAAGTTTATAATGTAAGATTTTTACTTCAAACACCTCCAGCACCCCCCTACTATTCAATCCATCCATTAGCACAATGTTTTGAGTGCGTTACATTGAGTTCTACCACAAAACATGATTTTTGACCCCTAAAAAAAAGTCGTTTCCCAGGAATAATTTTTGCGTAAAGTTACTTAGTTTGATGTACAGAGTTTGATGTACAGAATGCTTGGTTGACGGCTTCGTGATGAGGTCTTTTACACCCTCTATGTATAATAAGTATGTATTTACAAAAAAAAAAAGTATCTATGTAGTTCAACTATCTGGTGTCCACGACACAAGCCTCGTTGCTTAGTGTGGCACTAGATGGCGCTGTGTGTAATGTCTAGCAGTATTTATTTATTTTATTTATTTATTTACACCAAGTCTGTGTGGCTGACCTTTTTTTACTTGTTTGCTAACCTGCAATTACTGTAATTCCTAATTCATTGCACGATTGAATGGGTTCGTAAAGGACCATGGGCAGTTTACTGTGAAATCTGGGCCATAAGACTTGAAATAAGACTTGAAATATATATCTGAAATAGTAGCTTACATTTAGGACTTCACTTCTTACTAAAACAAAAAGTATATACAGGGTGTGAACAACCTCATCATGAAGCCGTCAACCAAGCAAGCATTCTGTACATCAAACTAAGTAACTTTACACAAAAAATATTGCTGGGAAACTACTTTTTGGGGTGAAAAATCATGTTTTGTGGTAGATCTCAATCTAACGTACTCAAAACAATCGATGGGTTGAATAGTGCGGGGGTCGTGGAGGTGTTTAGTAAAAATCTTACAATAAAAACTTGTACTTATTTAAAAATAAATCTTGTCAAAAAGTTAGAACTTTGACCCCAATATCTCCGTATCTAGAAGGTTCCCAGGTATGGTGTAGAAAAAAAAAATGATCGCAATGACGAGGAGAACAAGTGGCTTTCGGCTTCGTACACCTTTTATACCGGATCACTTTTTTATCACTTTCCAAAAAAAAATGGGAATATTAGGTGAACGGTGTAGAAGCTTATGGCATACCTAGTTTTTTTTTTCTTTTTTAGAACAAAGAAAGATACATTTTGAAAAGAAAAAAAAAAAAAAATCGTATTTCAAATCTTAAGCAATAAGTGTATGATTTGAATTTAATTTTTTTTATATTTTTTGAAAAAAACTGAGTATTTTATTTGCTTCTACTCCGTTCACTTATAATTATTTTTTTTGGAAAGTGATAAAAAAGTCATCCTGTATTGCACATAAGTTGCCGGAGAACAGATATAGAAGCACCTGAAATATGATGCCTTTTATGTATTGTGCAAACCTAGCTTAACAATTGAGTTCTGTTACCCAGCGTAAAAGTGTAAAATAAACAAAGTACTTTTAAAACGACCAAAAAATCCAGCTGCATAAACAGTGAACTTTAAATCATCCCTGAAAAGAAAAAAACAAGGCTTAAATTATGTAAAGAATTATTGAAAAACTACACCATTGAAATAGTGTCATGATCGATGTAGGACACATTAAAAACATGGAACTGGCGACTTTAACACGGGGGACCCATTAAAAATCTAGACCGACTAATAATGATTACTGGACTTGTTTTTCAATTTTGACGAAGCTCATCTCATGTTAGTTCTCTCTCACCTGAGCGGGTACGAAGTCCCCGAAGCCGATGGTGGTAAGCGTAATGAAGCAGAAGTAGGCGGCGTCCAGGTATTCCCAGCTCTCCCAACTCTTGAAGAGGAAGGTGCCCGCCACGATGTACGACGCGACCAGAAACACGCACAGCCAGATCGGGACCGGTTTTATCTGACACAACACAAATGTCCTTTGTTTGATATTGCTCATCGAGGCGTTGAGCTATGTACTTGAGTTCTGAGACGAGGTACACAATTACTGACAATGGCGTGCACTCACTGGACACTCACTCACATCAAACAAACACGAAAAAATACAATGAGAAAACTCAAAAGAATATAAAAATAGAAGTAGCCGTGAGCCCCAAACCAGGTAAAGGCCTCCCTTCCCTCATTCAACTCATCCCTATCCAGTGCTCATATTCGCCAATCCTTTTGAAAAGAGTTGAGTTCGTCCCTCCATCTCCTTCTGGGCCTGCCGCGTTGCCGTTTACTGCTGTTTGCACGTCGTTAGACTCACACGTGGGGCGCGGCGCGCGCGCTCGCGACTCTCGCTGACACTGGGCGGTGTTATAACTTAAACAATACAATACCGCAAACACACACGTCACATGAGTTGGCACTTCGGTCGCTGGTCGTCTCATGCCGGGCCTCCCCCGGGTAACTGGGGTTTAACCTAGCGAGGACTGATCGCCACGGGAGGTATCGTGAAGAAATCGGCGCTGTTGCGACAGCGCTGTGACGCGCCTACTGACATACAGTAGCAACCACACACCTAGGCGCGCTTTGTAGTACGCGCGACCTCAGGCCTCACCTAAAATGCTACCAAATGATGGGCCCGTCATAACGGGCACCTTAAGGGTTATTTTATTCCTTAATTTTTCTCAAGAATCTTGATGTCAAAGTAGTCGGGCAGGGTAGTGAGGCCAACGAAACGACGGTTTTGATTTTTCACGTTGACCTCACCAGTGGGGCAGAGCAGCTAGGGTCAGCGGGAATACACCGGCCAAGGCATAGCCTCTGCGGCCAGGAGGCGACGCCCCGTGACCGGCAGCCACATTCATCGTCGTCGGAGCAGTCAGTCTGATATTAGCTACACAACGAAGTGAATCGAAGTGCGAATGCTATATCTAAGTAAATAGTAATCTGTGCTGTGGTGACTAAGTGATTGAGTTATGAAAGTTTTGTGTTATATAAAGAAAGGACAATGGGCAAAATGTCCCTACCCTTGTATCACTTCCATCTAGGTATCAAATGAAAATATCACATTATTGTATGACAGCAAACCTATAAAACGTGGGGAAAAAAGTTATTAAAACTTAGAAATAAAATACAAACGGTTCATAGTGTTACGTAGGATTAGGTAATTTATCTCTTCACATACACTATTTATTGCATGAAAAATGCATTTATACTAGATCACGGCTTCAGAGACGCAATTTCCGACCTAGAAGAACATGGCTATGAGTGTCACATGTCGCCACCTAAAAATCAAAACGGAGTAGTGTTTTGATTTTTAGATTTATCTAAAGAGCAGGCAAAAAATCACTACAGTGAGAAGGGTCGTAGAAGTCATAAATGAATGGTTCAAAAGGGATTATAACATATTTTGAAAACAACTGTTCAACAAATCCCACATTTATTTACAGACTTTCGCATAGCTGGAGCTTTGCTCGATTCATTCAGAGAGCCTTTCAAAAAAGGCCACTATGCCGGACATTATTGCAGAGATAATTCAGCAAAGCATGAATGTTCCCAACAGGCTGGGAAACTACGCCACAGCAGAGAACGTTAACTGCCAGCGAGCGAAATTTGTATCAGTAAACGCCGTAGTTGATATTCCGTTTCCTGTCCTCATAGAAGAAGAAGTTATTTTGTTTTGTTTGAGGAACTATCATTTGCGCCTGACACGCTCCCATGTTAGTGATCATAGGCGAGGAGGTGTATATAATATGGAAGTGTGCATGACACCAAGACAGTCCAAAGATGACACAGCATGACATCCAAACGGAAGATTGTATGCTTCTGAGAGGTCGTATCTCATCGAGGCACATCTCAAATAAAATTTATAACAGTTATTTACTGGTTAATTTCACACTGGAGGGCAGATCTGCCATAAAAGAATATTATCGCTCATGCTTAACGGGCTGCTGGTACTTGTACTTGCGCACATACTGTGAGCAAGTTCCCTAGAAGATATTATTGTACAAAACTGAAAAACAATACAAAACGAAAACGACTGAACGAAATATCGTTCACATTTGTTTATTTATTTATCTCCAAACATAGTTTATTAGGTAGAATAAGTACAGGAACTTAAAAATAATTAACGAAAATGGCATATTCTCGCATTTATTAATTCGTTCACATTTTGTTAGTGTTATAAAGACACTATAGGTACATGTTTCCATCCGAAACTTAACATACTGATGCTACAAGGGTAGGGACGGGGTTCATACAAAAACGCCCATTGTTCTTTGATGTTTTATTGGTAGAGTTATAATTAATCCCATACCGAGTCCGTAACAATATTGTCTGATCCATTATAAGTAAGGTCCCTGAAGTCATGCATGTTGATACAAGTGGAGAAACTTTGTTATGTCAGCCGAGGCGGAATGGTGTTAAGGAGCCGAGAACTGCAAACAAATGCCTCACATGTATCAAACGACGTTTAAACTAAATGATTTAATTGCTTTTCTTCCAAATTGTTCTAGTGTCACGTTTCCGAGATATGAGCGGAAGACATGCAGAAAAGTTTACCTACCTTTTTGGTAGGTAAACTTTTCTGCATGTCTTCCGGGGCACTGTTTCATAAAAATGTACCAAACGGGTTTTTTCGGAGAGTGTCGAGATAATGTTCGTAAGACAAATTCTGATAATTTGTAGATAAATTCAGGACTATGACCGTTATGAGGATTAACGATAAGCGTGAACTATTATCATGTCATAACAATGCTTAATATCGCATTCTTTAATTCAAATCACATAAAAAGACATGCCATTCCACTTTCCGGTACAATGGAATGACTTGCGATTAGGATGTTTTTCTAATAGTTGTTCAGCTTGATAGTCTGAACTGAATCACATGCAACCTTAAAAATGCCCACACCTTCTTGACACAGTCGTGCTGTATACAGTATAGCGTACTTACATCTTCTTTAACCACGTCGGAAGGAGGGTGGTATATCTCGGACGCTCGAGAGCCCCACGCTGCAATTACAAGCAAAATGTTACAAATAATTACCCAAAAATTTTAGGAATTTATTCAAGTTCACGTAACACTTTACCTGCAGGCGCTTTGCCGTGACGTGGTACCACCACCGCCACCTCACCGTCACTCCACTCATCTCTTTCCATTGATGGAGTCTGTTTACACAAGAAATTACAACATTTTTAATTTACAAAAATATTTATTTTTGCTTTAAATCAGTAATAATTTATATATTTTATTTTGATATATATTTTAGTATATCTATACTAATATTATAAAGAGGTAACATTTGTTTGTAAGTTTGTAAGTTTGTATGTAGGGGGTAATCTCCGGAAGTAATGAACCAATTTTAAAAATTATTTCACTGGTAGAAAGCTACATTATTCGTGAGTGGTATAGGCTATATTTTATTCCCGTACTCCCACGGGAACGGGAACTATGCGGGTGAAACCGCGGGACGTCAGCTAGTATTACATAATAGAGTATACTTTGCAATTTAAATAAGTCGTACCATCGACACGAAAGAAGAAGACCTAGTAGTTCCAGCCAATAAAATCAAGCAGAACACATGAAATTAGAGACTAAACCAGGAGACCCCGTTTCGAGCAGGATTACGAAGTATCTGAATTCAAGGATGGCGAACGGATTGGTGTTAACATCATCATCATCTGCCTAGCCTTTTCCCAACTATGTTGGGGTCAGCTTCCAGTTTTACCGGATGCAGCTGAATATCAGTATTTTACATGGAGTGACTGCCTATCTGACCTTCACAACCCTGTTAGTACCGGGTAATACGATATCCCTTGGTAAGACTGGTTGTCAGACTTTTTGGGCCTCTCACTACCTAACGACTGTCAAAGATTTACAAATGACAGCCGGGACTAATGGCTTAACGTGCTTTCCGAGGCACGGAGGAAATTATTTAGCCACGAGCTCCTCCGGTGTTAACATGTCTTTCATAAAACATTTTTATTTTCATCAGTGTGGAAAACGTCATTTTCACCGAAATATTAAGTTTTGAGGAAAACTACTAAGGTTTCTGGGGTATAAGCACATTACTGTTGGTCTACTTTGCGCGACACTGGCACTGATCCAAATCAGAATTGATAACAGAGTATAATTTGCATTTTTTTTAATTTGCAATGTATCGTCTTTTTGAAATCCAAGAGTTACGGCACATACAGTAAGTAGTAATAGACGTGATAAACTAGAAGGATTCACCACCCTATTGGATTTCACCAATAAAACTGAAGACGACTGACGACAACATCTTTAGGTTAGCCTTCAAGAGTTGTCAGTGCCAATATTCCATAACAATGATGATACTCTCAGGCACTTAAACTCAGTTTATATTCGGTGATTGTTTGTAGTATGTGACTAACATGCGTGCGGTATCTGGTGTCGTCCACAGTATGCAGTCTCCGGAGCGGGCGGCGCGCCGGCTCGGGTGGAGGCCGCTCCTCGTCCCAGCGCTGCTCGTAGTCGCACACGGCTGAGCGTGCTCGGCGCTGGCGCCGCGGTCGCTCCCACGCGCTGTCGCGTTCCAAGTACTCTGATCTACCCCGGTCACACCTGATGAAGACAAACTATAAATTATCTATAGGTAAGATTATATCTTTATTTCCACTGACCCTCACGCATCATTATGCATGAGGGTCAGTGGAAATGAAGATTTAATCTGAATAACATAATGATCATCTTCTGCAACGAGACACAAAGTTACCTCAATTCACGTGTCGATCTCCTTCCTTTGGGGTAATCGAACTCGTAGTCCTCATCCTCCGGATCATATCCTCGGTCCCTATGAGCGTACAGTTCCTCTCTCTCTCGTCGCCTCTCCCTCTCCAACGCCTGTCTCTCCTTGTAGTTCTCATAGTCTACATCATGAAGGTCATGTATCTCGAACATGTCTTTTGGATCGTCATCGAAGTGTCTCTGGTCCTCATAGTCCCGTCTCGGACCGTATTCGGGCTTCGCTTTAGCTGGTCGTGGCAGAGATTTGCTGCGGAGCTCGGGTTTGGACGATATCTTCATGTGGTGGCTCTCCAAGTCTTGTAACGCTGCCTCTAGATCTTGTAGTGGTAGCGAAATCTTTGGGAATTCCTCTGCAAAGAATGCCAAATAATTTAAACGAGTGAAAAGTACGTAGCAGCAAGTTACGCTAGATCATGAGTGACCACTTGAAATGTTAGTTTCAATTCTTACCCTCTCCATCTTCATCGTAAGTGTCCCGACCTTCTCGTCCGTATTTCTCAAAACGAACTGGGGACGGTTCTTCCAAATCATAGTCTCTTACAGCTGGAACCAAAATAGACTTAATACTAAAAGCAATTTAGTTTAAGCGTCCGATGTGCATTTCGTAATATGAAGTAAATAATTCGTAATACGTAATAAGTAAGGTCATGACCGCCACAACATTTAAAATTGATTATCATAAAGATAATAATATATAATAATCATCATTATAGCCCTCATCCCAATTTATTTTGGGCTTCCATATTTAGTTGTCATCCTAATAGTCACCCTTTTTCTCGTCACATCATCTTTCACACAGTCCATCCAGCATTTTTTGGTAATGTGGTGAGTACTATGGGTGAACAGCTACATAAGCTTTACCGTGTGGTCTCCCGTGCAGCGGAAGTTGTGACCTGGTGCGGGGCAGGGAGGTAGCGTGCCCGGGGGGCGGCTGTGGCTGGCGGGGCCGGCGCACGCGGTTGCTGCTGTACCCACTGTCGCGATATCTGTACCAATATCATTACTGTGCATTCAAAACATGTCTGTTTGGATTTTCAAAATAACAGCTTTTTAATGAATGCAAATTATAAAAGAATATGCGAAACTTAAATAAAAAAAAAACACGGCTGGACCGATTTCGAATCGCAGATAGACCATGTTACAAGAAGTAACTAACAACGAAGTAACATGATAAAAGTAGTCTAACTTTTATTATAGATAAACAAAACATTCAGATAAATTGATAACCTCTTCCTTTTGGAAGTCGGTTAGAAAGATTACCTTTCCATGAAAAAAAATTTAAACCCATGAAACTTTAAGAATTTGGATTCAAATTGGGAAATTGGGAATCTTATGATAATTTTTCACGCGGACGAAGGTCGCAGGCAACAGCTATTTGATAAATAAAATCCAAAAAACCGGCCAAGTGCGAGTCGAACTCGCACACGAAGGGTTCCGTACCATTGACTATATTTAGTATTTGTTGTTATAGCGGCAACAGAAATACATCATCTGTGAAAATTTCAATTGTCTAGCTGTCACGGTTCATGAGATACAGCCTGGTGACACGACAGACGGACAGACGGACAGACGGACAGACAGCGAAGTCTTAGTAATAGGGTTCCGTTTTTACCCTTTGGGTACGGAACCCTAAAAATGTTACTGGACGACTGATTTCAGAAAGACATCGTATATCGACCGAAAATTAGGGCATGAAATAGCTGTGCCCAAAAAGGCTGCCGCAGTTCCTCAAAATAGAACAAAATAGAGGAGTGAAGATGCTTCAGCCGAGAGTTAGGCAAGAATTCAGAGCAATAAAGCCGAGTTTTTTTGTGAATTAAACATCGAGGTAGAAGGGCTTTAAGAAGAGGAATAAATAAATAAAATCTTAGATTCACAGTGTTTTTTAGGGGGACTATATTTCTTGTCACCAAAATTTATATTTGTCATCAAGTTGTATCACCTAATAAATAGATCTATCGCCACGAAATATGTTCGTTCTCAATTAAACAAAAAGTGTTCCCAGGTTCCAATTATCAAATTAATGTTAATATATGTGTAAAATAAGAGATGGATTACCAATAACATTGTAGTGCATTACATGAATATAAACTTCGTTCTTATAATAATAGTTTTATCTGTCACCAATTTATAATTTTAATGAGGTGGTTGATGACAAACTAGTTTTGCCTAGGCCGACTTGGGGCACCCCGACACGGATAGATTAGGTTAGAAGGGTATGGCGGGGTCGAATGAGCGAGCGAAGCGAGCGAATAGACCCCGCCATACCCTTCGTGGTTATTTTTTTATAAACCATTCAGAAGTAGGTCATCTCTTGGTGATCTCTTTAAATTAGTTTGCTTAAATACTTATTAGGACAAACCTTTTATATTACATACAAAAACATTTATTTGGTACTAGACCCTATATCTTCATGATTTTAGGTGATTTATTGTGGAATTGATTTTATGTTTGGTGACTACATTTTGGTGACAAATCTACTATTTTGAGGGCAACCCCTATTATTTAAGGAACGCAAAACTAATTAAATTGGTGATAGCTTAAATGATACCCGTTTTTTAGTCAGGTCGGGTATGTCTGGGACTGCGTGTGCTGAGTACCTGCAGTCGGTGTCCGAGTGTGCTCGCTCGAGAGGACGCGCGCGGCGCCGCGTGGAACCGCGCGCCGACCGTCTGCGGGACAACATATTCACACATACAGCATCATGACAGTGAGTAAGTTTCTGTAATTACAGCTATATTTTAGTGAAAAGTTGAAGGCCAGTGTAAGCGTAAGCTTTACCTTTTCAAACCCTTGAGAGTAACTTTGATATTGTTTAGCAGGTTAACATGTAAAGTCGTGTTACACTAACTGTCCTAACTACTAAGTTTTTACTTCGTCACATATAATTTTAAACACAGACTTAATTTTGTCCATTAGGTTCTGCTCGTCCGAGAAAACAA
Source organism: Xestia xanthographa (assembly GCA_905147715.2). NCBI lineage: Eukaryota > Metazoa > Arthropoda > Insecta > Lepidoptera > Noctuidae > Xestia > Xestia xanthographa. The sequence goes on along the minus strand of LR990659.1, from coordinate 889,845 downwards.
TTTCCATAACATTTCTCCAAATTTTCCTGCATTAAAACATTAAATTTACAACTTTTGTTTCTTACTAATGTCGTGTAATCTTCTTGTCTTTCTTCTAAAAAGGTAAGCCTGTCCACGAGATAGCTTTTCAATAGAACTAATTATAATTCAACCCCTTTGATTAACCCGCCGGATAGGTGAACCTCATCAGTAAATTGAGCTCTAATATCTGGGTCCTAATTTTTATTAGGTAAATTTTAAGCCTTGATTTCTATCATCAAACTGCACACAAACTTTGGGCTTTTATATTTGTTTCTGATGATATTTTGAATATTCCCGTTTCTTAACCACTCAGCCAAGGCCATCTGTTTTAGTAAAACTTATCATGAGGTCAAACATAATGTATCTCGAACGTAACATTTGTTATTGTGTCAGTTTTCTCCGCGGCATTACTAAGTTGATTATTTATATTCAATGCAAACCTGTTTTTGCTAAAATTTCCATTAGATGTGCTTCTAATGAGTTTCTTTGGTTCTGATAACTGTAGTATATCCTTCTTCACTCTTTTCCCTAGATCTTTTCTCTGATCTTCAGTTATTTGGTCAACATCCGTCCTACGTGCGGTCCTACCCGGGTCATAAACAAAACAGGCAAAAAAAATGTGCGTTTGATAAAAATTGGTTAAAACATACTTTGTACATTCATGAATTGAATGATTCATTGTATTGTTAATACGAAGATGTAAAATGCAGCGTAATTGTTATTTTTCTTATGTTTTCAAAGTTTTGGAATTACTTTTTTTATTAAAAGCTCTATTTTAAACTTTTCTGTGGATTATCTGGTCTTTTCGGTGGACACATAAAAATAAAAATGTCACATATTTTCATGAAAATAAGGTTTTGATCTCTGATTGTGTGGACAGTATAATTATTTTACTATTTGGCATAATACATACTGATTTTGACGTGACAACGTCTTATAAATTGGTTTGCCGGGTGACACTTCAAGAAACTGCGTTACGCTCCGCTCACGTTATGCGCTCACAATGAGAGCGAGTGAGAGGCACGCGTCCCTTCCACTCGGGCATGGTTAGCCCGCCTAAGAGCGAGAGAGACAGACATAAAAAGTGAAAGGCGTTGTCACGTAAAACTTTCGCCCGTATACCGACTTTACAGGCAACCAATTTTTTATAATAAAAAACACTTTTTTATTTTTTTTATTCCTGTTTTGTTTATGACCCATCCGTCATTATCGAGATCTCACGCTCGCAATCATTTATCATCTCTGAATCGCTTGTATTGGTCAATGCAGCATCATTTAAACTCCCGCCTACCTCCATTCTCACTGTCCGGGTTCCAGGATGAATAAATACACTGATCAGAATGTTTTGCGATAAGCAAGTGCGAACAAAACCCTGCCTCATGCACAACTCCAAATATAATGTTAAATTAAAATGCCCTCTATACGTCTACATAATTATTATTATTTTGCATACCGTTTCCCACAACCTGACAGCTGTCAATCTAATAAAGCAGCTAATGATGTAATTATACAGGGTGGAAGATGATGTAGGTACTGAATACTTGGTAACTATTTTAGCTTCGGTGTCCCTTCCACCTTGCATAAAAGCTTTATTGTATTACGAAGCGTTAGTTTCCATTCAGTTTGTTTAGCAACAGTTGTTAGTGTACTGTATGTACGGTGTACGTACCTCGTAGAGGGATGATGTCTGTGCCTCCGCTTGGGCGGTCGAGTGCACACGTAACAGCACACCCGCCAGTACAGAAACCTGCAAGTTTTATTATTAACTCGTTTATTATTCTATTTTTCACAATCATTAAACTAAAAAAATAGTCACGCCTATTAGTACAAACAAGTATCGCGCTCTGAAAAGTGTGAAACAAAGAGTATCAACTTAACATAAGTTTATTTTTTAAATGAAGATTATGATTAAATTTTAATTCATTATATTACCAGCTAAACACTTGGCTGGTCTTACAATTGTATATCTAAAAAGACCCGCAGTGTGACCCGCGTAACTTGCGTGTATTATACTACTGTCTGCTGGATCCACTATGTGTGACCCGCGTAACTTGCGTGTATTATACTACTGTCTGCTGGATCCACTATGTGTGACCCGCGTAACTTGCGTGTATTATACTACTGTCTGCTGGATCCACTATGTGTGACCCGCGTAACTTGCGTGTATTATACTACTGTCTGCTGGATCCACTATGTGTGACCCGCGTAACTTGCGTGTATTATACTACTGTCTGCTGGATCCACTATGTGTGACCCGCGTAACTTGCGTGTATTATACTACTGTCTGCTGGATCCACTATGTCTGACCCGCGTAACTTGCGTGTATTATACTACTGTCTGCTGGATCCACTATGTGTGGCCCGCGTAACTTGCGTGTATTATACTACTGTCTGCTGGATCCACTATGTGTGACCCGCGTAACTTGCGTGTATTATACTACTGTCTGCTGGATCCACTATGTGTGACCCGCGTAACTTGCGTGTATTATACTACTGTCTGCTGGATCCACTATGTGTGACCCGCGTAACTTGCGTGTATTATACTACTGTCTGCTGGATCCACTATGTGTGGCCCGCGTAACTTGCGTGTATTATACTACTGTCTGCTGGATCCACTATGTGTGACCCGCGTAACTTGCGTGTATTATACTACTGTCTGCTGGATCCACTATGTGTGACCCGCGTAACTTGCGTGTATTATACTACTGTCTGCTGGATCCACTATGTGTGACCCGCGTAACATGCGTGTATTATACTACTGTCTGCTGGATCCACTATGTGTGACCCGCGTAACATGCGTGTATTATACTACTGTCTGCTGGATCCACTATGTGTGACCCGCGTAACATGCGTGTATTATACTACTGTCTGCTGGATCCACTATGTGTGACCCGCGTAACATGCGTGTATTATACTACTGTCTGCTGGATCCACTATGTCTGACCCGTGTCACTTGCGTTTAATAAACCTACTATCTGCTGGATCCACTATGTGTGACCCGCGTAACTTGCGTGTATTATACCTACTCTCTGCTGGATCCACTAGGTCTATTCAAATCGTTGGTCTTTTCTTCTTTTAAAAAGACTGTAATTATGCTAAGTTTGTTTCGGAGCTTTTTCTTAGAGTAATCAGATAAGAAACTTCGACCACATCTAGTTCTTAAAATAAAACTAATTAAATTTGAATGCGCCTACTACAGTGCGAATAATAAGTTCATGTAGTTCGTTTTGCTCCTTTGTGAGCTACAGGTGTGGGACTGGGTACTCCCTGGGGCCAGGGAAGGGGATGGTGATGTACACAATGCATCACGTGGATGCGTGCGGCACACCAGCGCACCTGAAGGACGAGGCCATGACGTCGCCGATGTTGGACAGGCACAGCAGCATGAGCGGAATGCCCAGGATGGCGTAAAAGATCGTCACCACCTTGCCGGTCTGCGTCTTCGGCGCTATGTGCCCGTAACCTGAATAAGCAACATTAAGATTTATGTAAAAACTGGTGTTGTTATTTCTGGATTACCTACTTTTATTATTATACGCTAGGGAATGGACAATTACAGTACTTTCACAGTTTTTATGTCTTGTGACTGGGACTGTAGCTACATTTAATTTTCATCTTTGTTTCGACAATTCAAAAGTGCCTGTAACTGGCCTACTTGAAATAAATGCTTTGATTTTGATTTATTGTTCAGTGCAATGCATTTTGTCATTCGCTTCGGACCATTCTACTGAAATCAATTTTAAAGCAAATAAGGTAGGTATTTAAAAAAAAATTAAAACAGTAGTTTTGATTATATCATAATTTTGTTTTTTTTTTCAATCGTCTCTCTTTACTAGGAATTTCTTCTGCATCGTGGGTGCTTAACAAACATTTAGACTCCCATACACAAACAGCCAGACCCGAAACAACTAACTGTAGGCTATACAAATATTTGTAAAGTACAGGAATCGAACCTGCGATACGCAGCGCAGCAGCCAATCACTCAGCCACTGCGCCAAGGTAATTATGTAATTATGTAGAACACGAACTCATGCTCTCACACTAGTTGAAAGCGCGGGTGTGACTGTGACGTCATCATATCTAATAGAAATGTTACTGCGATTGTAAACCGATAGGTATTTAATTCGGTCAAACGTGAGCGTCTGTGGTTCAGAGGTTGAATGCTCGCCTGATACACACGCGACTCAAATTTGATTCCCAGTCGTAGCATTCTCTGCACCTTTACACATTATAAAATAAAAACAATATTTTCCAATAAATAAATAAATTAAATAAATAAATATTGCTGGACATTACACACAGCGCCATCTAGTAAATATATCCAATACCTGTAAATGAAAGCACTGTATTACATAGTTCGGTCTCGGTAGGTGTGGGGAGCGACTTGAGTTTGTACTCGCCTAGCTTCTCGCCGACCAGCGACTTGCGCCTGCCACTGGCGTGAGCGAGCTAGCCAGTGGAACACGTCATCACATCCTGAGTGGGTTGGACATTGGACATCCGAATCGGATGTTCATAACTACCAAATTGCATTCATTATGATTATTTTATGAATATGTCGCCTTGACATCTATAAGTTAATTATATTGATGATTCTGTAAATGGATTGTTGACTCTATTTTTAAGAAATTGGCCAATTTCATTCTGAATTCTGAATAATTGAATATCAAGTCCCTAACGAGCACCTATTGCAAATGATCACAACACATGAAGGTCTCGCAGTATCAGTTACATAAATAACCAAATAACTTTGGTTAGGTTAGCAAAGGTTAAACCGACTCTTTGTTGGTACACTTTTTAGACACATTTATAATAACGCCCAATTGATTTATCTCCCTTCCGTGTATCAAGGAGTGATTATTGTAGCTGGTTACGTGACCGACAAATCGCAGAAACCAAATTATGTTATTATCTACGATCAATAAAGCAAGATAATATGTTTTTTGTGAAATCGATCTGTTTCCGTTGTTGTTTGAAACGGATACCACCGAGGTCGACTTCTTCCTCTACTAATTGTACCTGTCCTGCGCTGTATACCATTTTGGAAATACATGTTCGTACAACTTTGAGTTTAGCCTAGTTCTCTATAACGCTGTAGGTGCGACCTTTACATGTCATCATCATTCCATCAATGTTCCCACTGCTGGAACACAGGCCTCCTCTCTATGAGAGGTAATGGACTATAATCCACCACGCGGGCCCAGTGCGGATTGATAGATGTCACATGTTTTCGAATTTTCTAGGGTATGCCGGTTTCCTCACAATGTTTTCCTTCACCGTTTTGAGAGCAGTGGTGATGAAATAAATTACACAAAGTAACGCGCCTGTCTGGGTTCGAACCCACAACTTACTGTTCGTAAGTCGGAGCCGCCACCACTGAGCACCGCTGCTCTCCTTACATGTGAAGCTACAATATTATCAGCTGTGCCAAGAATGTAGATTCATTCATAAGATAAGAAGACTTAGAGATTTGATTTTTCAATGAATGTTGTTACATAATATTATGCAGTAGGTACGGTCGAACAAGCTATTTGGTTTACATTTTGTAATGTAATTTGTTGGTTAAACTGTAAACCAAATAGCTAGTTCGACAGTGCGTAGTCATTACACGCAATGTTATGAGCCTGAGAGAGTCTACCGCGAGAACCAGCCGGTAAATATACTTAATGCAAGCGCCTGTGCACTGTCATCTCAGCTCACGGCTCCTCACAGACCATTAGTAAGACTAAAACATGATCATCACTGGCAACACAATGCGATAGGCCCCAGTGTCGTTACCGGCCAGTAGTGGCCTGGTGAGATGGTACGCATAGGCCTAATGCAAGCAGTACCGGTAACTTATGCAAACCGAGAGCATGCCATAAATGCCAGTCAGTCGTGCGTGTCAGTCTGAGATACTCGCTATTTACAACATGTCTAAAAAAGAGGTCTTCTTCTTATAAGCGTGTCGATGGCAAATATTTATTAAATATGTTTGGCCCAAAATTCAGCTATGCGAAGTCTATGCTAGTCGAAGTCTATAAAGCTATGCGATAGATATAGCTACTGAGTTTACAAAGTATTTTAAGTTATGTTTTAGTTTTTTCTTTAATTTTAGGAGTCTATTAATTACTGTTAAGATTTCGAATAGAAATGAATCCTGAATTGTAAGTGCTATTCTTAAAATATTTACACCAATTGATGTTGTGTTAAAATTTTAAATTTAAGATGTTCTAATATTTGTATGCCATTCTATGGCGAAACATGTAAGTTCACAACCCTATTTATAAGACCTTAATGTACCATGTTTTTACACAAATAAATAATTCTAAATTCTAAGTCTGCTGGCCGATGCAGTCATGAGTTCATCAAGTGCGCAGGTGTCATGGCATGCGGCGCAAGATAGAAGAAAACCGGCCAAGAGCGTGTCGGGCCACGCTCAGTGTAGGGTTCCGTAGTTTCCCGTCCGTCACAATAAGTGTTCCCACTTATGAGTTTAAAGGTGGGTATCCATTATGTAAAAATGCTTGCATATACGAATATACTACAAACTTAGTCCAGAAATTATTTTGTACAACTTTTTGTCTTTTTTGTACAAAAACTGTTGTTTCCATCAAGTTCAAAATGATTTTCCTAGAAAGTCCTTATAAAGTTCTACTTTTCAGATTTTTTTCATATTTTCTAAACTTATGGTTCAAAAGTTAGAGGGGGGGGGACACATTGTTTTTTACTTTTGGAGCGATTATTTCCGAAATTATTGACATTATCAAAAAATGATTTTCGAAAACCCCTATTCATTTTTAAATACCTTTCCAACAATATATCACACATTAGGTTTGAAATTAAAAAAAAATCACTTCCCACTTTGCATATAGGGGGGCTACCCTAATAAAACATTTTACTCCAAATTTTATTTTACCACTTTGTCGGCGTGATTGATATACATATTGGTCTCAAATTTCAGCTTTCTAGTGCTAACGGTCACAGAGATTAAGCGAGGATGGACAGACGGACGGACAGACATGGCGAAACTATAAGGGTTCCTAGTTGACTACGGAACCCTAATAAAAAAGTAGTAATAATTATTAACAAGGTGAAGGCTATAATTATGGGAAACAGCTAAGAAAATGTTGAGGGATAATATAATATAATATGGTAGAATGGATGAGGCCTGGACGAAAAAAATAAGTGGGTGCCAAAAATGCTTACATGAAAAGGAGCTAAGGTTTCCTTACAACGTTTTCCGGTATCTCTTAAGGATTCGGATTTCCCCTCTTATTTCTGAGTCTGTACTGTCCCACTCCTGGACAAAAGCCTTCCCCGTTCCTTCCACTTTTCTCGGTGTCGCGCATCTTGACGCCAATTAACGATCCAAGGCGTCCCGCCATCTTCTCGGGCTGCCGCGACGCCGTCTAGCTGTCTCAGGGCTCCAGTTTTTTTGATATGCGGGTCCACAGGTTTACCAGCTTTCAGCAGACATGGCCTGCCCAGTCCCATTTTAGTTTGTGCAGCTTTATGAGCTACGTCAGCGATTTGAGTTCTGGAGTGTGGTGTTTTATTATTCGATCGGTAAGTTTAACGATAAGTATGCTGCACTCCATTGCCCGTTCGCAAACCTTCCCCATATTGTCTCACCTAAAAGAATAGAATGTTGAACGTCGATTGATGCATGTAGAATAGATTATGATGTAGGTATAAAAGTTCACGGGCAGATAATGTTAATTTTGTTGTGTTTTTTAAAAAACTAAAGCTTTTCAGGGTCACATTACTCAGGGCTATATGTCCATATAAGGCAGTAAGCTTCCCATAATACGGAGTGGTAATGTGTCTGCATTAACATGAGAGATCAGAGATGGTGGCAGCGGGGGCGCGACGACCTTCAACTGAGACCAGTGCGACTCGCGGCGTCACAACTATCTGCGCCGCTAAAAAGGCGTTGCACTTTCATAGTGCAACGCAATCATGACTTCTGGTCTTTCAGGCCGAAGTGTTTCGTACACTTCGGACTGAAAGACCAGAAGAGTCATGATTTGGCAACTTTCCAACACTAAAGCTCAACACTCGTACCTTACCAAAGTGTGTACCAGGGATTCCATTACCTGTATTTTAACCCTGACTACTAGAGAAAGAAAAAAATACCTTTACTCAACACGTTATAAAAGACACACGACATTTATTCTACAAAATAAACACAAGAGCGGAGGGAGAATGAACAGGACTGAATGTGTGCCTCACGGCTCCGGCAAATAGGCCCGGTTCAATAAAACATGCCAGGCGGACAGTAAATAATTAAATATGGACCGAGAGAATAAAGGTATCGATCGGTGCAATTCGGCACCGCGCGTCCTTTTAGCGGCCCGGCGCGTGCGCAACCAGCGCAAGTGCCGCTGAAATCAGCCGCCGGCAGCACCACCTTGCGCAGTTACATAACGTGGGGCAAGCAGAGCAGTCGCTCACATAGTTGTTGTTGCCTAGTGTTGTCCTACTGACATATCGTTTCTACAAGTTTTGAGTATATGGCCCAAATCGGTAGCGAACAAATAAGTGCGAAATATGAATTCATCCAAAATTAACTTTGGTTCGTATTTGATTTTTTTTTAGCTATTTTTATTTATTTCTTAATTTTATTGTACAGGTATAATTAATTATCCTAGGTTTAGTTTCATTAAAAAAAAAAAAATCTAATTAGAACGATTTACTATTAAGGTTTATAAATTAATTATTTTTATTTAACCGGCCGCGTTAATAAGTAATTATCAAAATTAACGTAATATGTTACACCAGTCTAATTCCGAGCTATAAATATTTTAAATTATTATTTCAATATAATGAAATGGTGGTAACTCACCAATGAACGCGCATATTGTTACTCAATACTTATTATTCAAGGTGTTATAATACAAAATAGAACATTAAACCCAAAAGGATCGTTTGCAAAACCCTATAACCCAGCCGCCCACGCCCGTGCGCCCTTCCATCCTTTTATTTACATTGTTGCATAAAATAAAGGTGTGAAACGTTTTCTATCTAAAACAGGCACTGCATACAAAACTAGTTATTTCACAACCATCACAAATATTCTAAGAGTTGCGGCTGGAACTAGCTGTTGCCTGCGACTTCGTTCGCGTGGAAATTTTGATGTTTATGTGTGTGACTGCATCGTGTGGTGTACGAGCTCTTGTGTACGACTACTGAGCATGAGGTCCGGGGTTCGATTCTTGGGTCGGGCACACATGCAGTTATTGGGTTCTTCCACTAGAAGTTTCTTGGCAGCAGCCGCGGAGTCTAAATTTATGTTTTTCGTTGCTCCTTATTACGGCTGATGGTGACTAAGTATATGCAATTGCTCAGATATTATAGTTCCATGTAAAATAATTCTGTACTGAATGAAATCTAATAGCAAAAAGAGTTCAAATTGACAATAGTAACTTGTGTTTCTTTGCTTCTCGTCTATTGTTTAATTAAATCATTATCAATTTGTAGAACCTTAAATATTCTGGCAGCATCTTGCACTTCTGTTTCAACAATGGCATCGACACAAAAGTGTTGATGTGTCTTGTTGTTGTTTGTGTATGATAACTACTAAATAATGTACAGTTGTCTAATACAACTAGGAGTCAATCATTCTAACGTCTCTTGTCATCTGTTTCATTTTTGTACTTTTTATTTTTATCCTTGTCTCTTTCTCTGCAATCCTGTTTCCTAGTTGTGTATTGTCAAACACTGTGTAGTTAGGCTGGTATACAAATTATTTCAATGACGATGATAGAACCGACTCTAACACGTCTTCTAGCATTGAATCTTCTGTTGGTGATTCTGCTGGTGATCCTGTTGCACCTTTCAGAGTTCGCTCTCGACCTCAAACTTCAGTCTTTGCTTTTTGGTTTTACTCTAAATCCTATTAAATATTAATCATCGGTCTTGAATTCAAGTCTGGCACATATTCCATAATTATAAATAATAGTACGTAACAGCGAATTATATTTGTAAACTGTTCTCCGGCGACGGAGGTGTCGCACTCGCTCCTGAGTACTTGTCGCGGACTCGCGGCGCTTCCATACGTCTCATGAATCATCGCACATCGATGAACTAGCTCAAAGATTACGTTAACTAGCATCTAGACCAGTGATTCCCAAAGTGGTCCAGGTGGTCCACGGGAGACCCATCGGAGGTATACGTTGGCATGAAAAAAAAATGGGGGTACACAACTTGTAAGTGGGGGGTTCTCGAAAATTTATCTGATTTCGATTCTAAAGAACAAAAACGTTGGCTTGGCTTTATCTATCAATGTAGGTAGATAATAAGCTACTCGAAAAAGTAAAAAAAAAAACAATGTTCCGGTGATAACAGGTTGTATTTCAGTGAAAATGGTCGTATTGAGACTTTTAAAAAAGTATTTCGAAGCTATAAGATTATAATTTTTATTTTTTTGCCAAAAAATAAAATCTTAGGTGCTACGGTCCTCATGCAAACCTAACAGATAGCGCCAAAACATAATATTGCAAATTTCTTGCTTTTCTTTTTTGGTCCAAGGGCTTTAAAAAAATGCAGCAGGTGTCCACCGAAACCAAAAAATTTTGAAAGAGGTCTACATGAAAAAAAAGTTTAGGAACCTCTGATTTAGACAATAACACGGTGCCTTGTACGTGATGCTTGCTAGAGCTACTGTCGCCGCGATTGTTATTTTAACGTTCAGCTATGGTTTATCCACCTGAGTTCGTATTGCATCGCAGGTAAGTACTTACCTACCAAGAGAGATTGTTTTAGATTAACGATAATGCTGGCAGTTTATTAGTATTTTCTAGGACCGTTTTATGAAGGAAATAAGTATTTATAAAAATAATATAAACTAAAAACGCCATACAGCGTGTATCAGAAAGACATGGGACAGCTGAAATTCTTTTTTTGCGATTACCATGTTGGTCACATACAGAAAGGGGTTTAGTTTGATGGTCTGTATCCCCTAACCCCCAATTAGGTAATATGACCACACTGTTCTGAAACTTGCTATGCATAATGGGTGTAAGAGACCCCTTAATGAAACCGAAAGGCACTTGTTTCCCCGTCATTGCAATCATTTTTTGTTCTGGACCATACCTTCTAGAACAGTTACGAAGATTTTGGAGATCTAAGTTACTTTTTCACAAGTTTTTTTTATTTTTATTAAACATGTTTTAATATTATAACTTTACTTTAAATACCTCCATGACCCCTTTACTATTCAAAGCAATCATCAGCACAATGTTTTAAGTGCATAACCTTGAGTTTTACCATAAAACGTGATTTTTGACCCCTCAAAAAAAACACTGTTTTAAGCTTTCACGGTATAAAAACTTATGTTGTCACTTACGGAATTTCTTCCGTGATTGGCCTTGATATTATAATATCGGGAGCTCAAAATAAATACCAATAAAAAAAAGGTATTTCCCAGCAATAATTTTTGCGTAGTTACTTACTTAGTTTGATGTACAGAATGCTTGGTTGACGGCTTTTAAAGGATCCACCTTGTTGATAGTTTACAACTTGAATGTTAACTGATAGTATCCCTTCTTGTCCGTTTAGTTACCTAAATCTTTCATCAAATGAATGCTTGGTACGACCACAGTTTATGTTATACTAGCTGCTGCCCGCAACTTTGTTCGCATGGAAATGACGATGTATAAGAGTGACAAAAAGTATCCTATTTGCAATTTCAGGCTATTTGCTACCACTGTTCCCATGCAAATCCGTTCAGCCGTTCCAGCGTGATTGAGTAAATTCGCATTTATAATATTAGTGCACAGCATGAGTTAAGTTCTGTTTCGATCTTCACAGGGTCACGTCCATGGCAGGTGTAATGAATGTCACCTTCTATATCAAAGGTCCCAGTAGATGGACATTCACGTAATGGACATCCTGTGTGACCGTTCCCTATATTCCTGTTACGGCACGAAATGTGCTCGTTATTGTGATAACGCGTCACGTGTTCCTCTTTGTTTCATTTTATCATCATCCGGCCACTTTAGCAATTATAGATCTCCTTGGCTTGTGATTCATTCAGCTCCTCCATTGAGGACATTATAAATGGCATAATTGTATGTATTTAGTTATTATGATCACGCCATCAAGATACTGAAGCTAAGAGTGACGCATACGGTCGGACCGCGGACGTAAGGACAACTAACAATCCAAAAAAATGAATTCGTTTCCTCGGACCATTAGGTTCCAATTAAATATAGCCGGTATATATTTTTGTACGATTACAAAAACACCCTTTTTTCTATGATATGGTTAGTTTTTTTAAGAAATAATAAACTACTCGGCGCAAAGAGCAGTTTTCATTCTATTTAACAATGATATGAAAATAATATAATTCTTTTTGTACCTACACTTGCTGTGGACTACATTCCTATTTTACTCTTATTATCCCAACCATTTAACTTTGAAAGAGAACATTGTGGTCATTGTATCCCTCTCTCCCACTGTTCAATTTGGCGATGAGTTTACAGGAGTAGTGCAGGTGCTCCATTGGCCGGGTCTCACGACATGTAGGACATGGGTCCAAACCCAGCCAGACGCGTTATTATGTGTTTTCTGCCCTAAAACGGTGAAAAAAAAAACATCGTGAGGAAACCTACATGTCCTATAGAAGGAATAGTTCGTACACATGTGATATCCACCATCCCGCGGGTCACAGCTATCTCTCTCTCACACAGAGTGGAGGTCTGTCATGTGTCCCAACAGTGGGAACATTGTAGCTTGACTCTGCTTATTCTTTTACAGGTGTGGTCTGGTGTCTCCTGCTGCTGGCGTCGTCCTGCTCGGGTAATTGGCGCTGGCCGGAGGGGGAGAGGGCGGTGGGCGCGGCTTCCGTGCGCATCGACACCAAGGTGCGCTTCACCGACAGCGACGACGACAAGTGAGTGTTCTTTTCAACATTCACACACTCACTTCCTCTTGGGATAACCCTTTGTGCCCGGAGTGTAAAAGAGTAACTGTGAAGTTTCTTGGCCATTCTTCACCATACGGAACTACGTTTGCGAATGTTCAACGAGAATTAGTTCTATTTCTTTGTAAAGTTTGACAATCAAATTAAGCTCTTTTATGGCATCATTGAAGTAAATGGTTTGATTTTTGAGTCTGCAACTTAGAGATGGACGGAGGCCTTTCACAAAAGGCTGATGATGGTAAGGTAACATACACATTCGCCATCTCTTACTCAACAAAGAGCACTCGGCGGCTGCAGCACAGCTGGGGCAGGTGACGTGGGGCTCACTATGACGATCACTAATTGCTGTGCTAATACTGACACAATTCCTTAGTATTGGTTTAGTCCCTTGCACAATTTTATGTTCAGTTTTCCTCAGTTTCACTTTGATCATTTTATTTTTATCGACTCAAGAATATAATGATTGTCTTCTTGCAACTGAGCAATCGTGCGTTAAATGCAAACATGAGGAAATAGATGTACTCAGTTAATTATAGTAGAACCAATCTAGTTAGCAGATATAACATACATACGTTTAGAAAGGTCGGGTCGAGCGCGGTCGTACTCCAAACTGATCGACTTTACACTTTCAAAACATTGGCTACACCCTGTCCGCGGCCTATTGTTGTGAAACTAACCAATTACTAAGTAACGCCTTACTTAATACCTCTGCATGGGTGTGTAATATTTGTGATCTTACGACACGAACCCTAATTAATATATTACGCTGTTACGTGACTTTCAAAAATGTACTTAGTACTAAGTGTTCATAAATTGCCAGATGATGTATGTTATCTCCTGTTATAAAGAAATTGCTCTACCTGGTGAAGGTTGCGAGAATCCGCTGGATGCGAGTCGCACGGGACCGGTCAACGTGGTGACATTTGGGGGAGGCCTATCACCAGCAGTGGACGTCTTTCGGCTGAAATTATGCTCTACAATTTTACAATATATGTATAATTTTAATGCCATCGTTTCCATTACGACTTACTCAAGTAGAGTCTTACTACACATAGCAAAAGGAGAATACGGTAACTCATTCACGCATGACACTGGCTATTGTGATACTTGAATCGATAGTTACAGGAATGGTAGGCAATATTTTGTTGTGTAAATAGGCCAACCGCTTATAAAGTGGTGCCCACACTGGCCACTGCCCGCCGGCCGTAGGCACCTGCAACACTTGGGATTGCACATCGAGAGAGCAGAGCAGAGCATTGGCAATGCATCAATCCTACCATAATTATAATCAAAACTTATGTCTGTAGAAAATTACTAACCGGAGGATTTTGAAACAATGTTGATTTGTTACCAGACTACACGTTGGTCTATTGAGCGGTAGAGATGTGATGAGCTATCTCCTGCATCTTCTCTTAATTAAAATATTAGCTCAGTTCACTGGTCGACAACACACTTGCACACTTGCACGGCCTGATCGCTGGCTCTAGAAGCTTGACATTTTGCGCAAAAGTATGTTATACTGCTATTTATTACAAAGATGAGGATTTTTGAGGACAGGGGTGAAAGTTTAGAAGTTCGACATTTTTGCTGGAATCCCATCGCGCTTGCACTTGTGTTAACATGGTGTTCGTGTCGACGTTCGTCTTTGTTATTGACATATACATTTATGGTTTTGACCTAGATGACTAATTGGGCTGACAGACGCGTCGCCTTGGCCTACAGTTTTCTGATTTTATCAACTTCGTATTTAAATACTCCTTATAAGTAAAATCTCCGTTTAGAACGTAAAATATCACAAAAGCTATAAAATAACATTGGTCGCGTACTATATTTAACGTGATGGTCGGTGGGAAAACCTATTACGAGTACTTCGAAGGTCTGCAATATTTACCAGGGCATATCGGTGTTTCCCAACGAACAAGGCGCGGTTTATATACATACATTAGGTTCATTTTAGGTTTCTCTGTTTGCGGATAATCAAAGATACCTTAAATGAACCGCCTCACGCTCTCGCCACGTCTCTTCTGTAAAAACTGCGCCTAAGGATGCAGAGCTCAAAATGTTCAAATGGTTGCGCGATCTCAATCCAGCGGGTTAGCTTCGAGCGATATAAGTACTTACCCTAGAGGACTTAGGAGTGCTCTCATTAGTTCTGTACAGCTTAATAAAACGTACATTCACAAGCCCTGTTCGTAAAATACATGCATAAACTCACGCCTTTTCCCTATTGGGGTAGGCAGATACTCCTGCAGAACGCCACTTGCTCCGTACGTTACATACTCCTTCCGCCTCGTCCCCGTTCATATAGTTGTACACGCACACTGCACAGTCGCACATCGGTTTCAAACTTAGACAAACCTCACCAATAATAATAATAACGCTAGTAGCAAGGTTCAATAAAATATACTTTTTTGGATGAAAGTTCATCAGAAAGCTAAAATGTATAACTTTAAATCAATTCGTATAAATTAATGTAACAAATTGTTTCGTTTACTTGTAACCTCGGAACACGTGCTCGACGCACGCTCATTCAGCCGTTCATGTTCAAGGAAAGCTTTCCCTTGGCACCGAATCTTTGAGGAAAAAGCGACTTGTATTACAAGTGTTGGTGGTCTTACCACCGTCTTGTTCCAGTCGGCGGCACCTTGGCCGACATCGGAGCGGTGCTACCACACAATGGCTCCCACGGCTATGAATACCTTGCGTCATCCCGCACGGGTTTATTTCGCTAATTTGCTGCAGTAATTCGCGGTAGGACACAATAATTTGATAAGTAATGCTGTTAGTGCAGTAATGGCGGTGCGGTGGCAATGTAACGCGTTGCGAGATGCGTGCGCGCCAGTGACGTTTGTCCCGGACACGTGGGGATGTGGATCTTTCAGGCGGGTTTACGTCATTCTCATTGTTAAAGTTTGCTTTTGTTATTATCATTTGAGAATCCTAAATATTTTTTTAAGATGTTTTTAAATTGATGGTTTATCAAGTTACTAGACATTGGTCAAAACCCATAGGATTAAGAAATGCTAATTCATTATAGGAATTACAATGTAGACAGTTAATATAACAATAAATTATTGTAAATCTAACTACGTACTACCACTGCACTAAACATAATAAAAAAACCGGCCAAGTGTGTGTCGGGCCACGCGCAGTGTAGGGTTCCGTGGTAGCCCGTTAATAATAATAAAAAAATAGATATAATAGATCATATTTGACATAGTGTCAGTTTAGCAACTACAGCAAGTAGGTACTTCATCTTAGTCACTTTAGACAATTTATTCTAAGGATTTTGTATTTGGTACAACATTATCCAACACCCAAGTTCAACGACTATTACTGCTAAACTAATAAAGTTATCTTAACCGCTATAATATTCCTTTTAAGTTCATGAAATGTACTATCATCATGAATTTTTCAAGGCAGCAAGTTTAGCTTCTCCTCTAGAAGCTGCCGCCTGGACCAAATATTTGCACTTTGAAGTTTAATATTTCGTAAATGGAGCATTAAATCGAAAAATAGTATTATCAACCCATAGTCATTACAATATGTTCGCATTAACTCGTCATGATGTATGGAACAGCTGATTTTTTCGCGATTCAGGGTTTGGTCCCAGTAAAAGTTGTTCATTGATGAGTACAATGACCCGTGTATGAACCAATACATCAAAAATCACTACAAATACTGTGGCATGCTGTGGTGTGCATGTGGTGTGTATGTGGCTGTGGTATGCTGTGGCTGTGGCTGTGGCATTATTACCTAATGTTTTGTTACTGCGACTGTTAGGTAAATCTGTTAATTTTAGTTTATTTCAAGTGACAGGACACATAACTCACTCATTTAGTTTTCGTTGCGCACACACCACGTTGACCTAACTTACCCAAATAGGTACCTACCGGTAGTACCGGTATCTAACTACATAATATAATTACTAGACCCAAATCTAGACACGCTACAATAGCTATTAAGTAAGTCTAAGAATAATGACCAAGTAGCTATGAATCACTTCGGAAAATAAATTGAAGTTGGCAAATAAAATCATTCGCGAAATGTATAAAAAGGTAGGTAAGCTATAAGAATTGTATTGGCAAACACTTATATGAAGTAATTCTAAGTTGAGTAGTTCGATATGACGCAATAACAGTTGCACTACGTTCAGCAACCACGACGGCATCGCAGTGGATCGATCTCTGCTGTGTTGCAAACTTCTACTTTTACTATAATTATTGCTGATTATTGATGATGCTTTATTACGTGTTATTCTTCGGAACAATGGAGAATATTCATTTTATTTTATTGTATACTAGAGGACGTCAGGCGGTTTCACCCGCGTAGTTCCCGTTCCCGTGGGAATACGGGGATAAAATATAGCCTATGTTACGCAGGGTGAATGTAGCTTTCTAATAGTGAAAGAATTTTTGAAATCGGCGCAGTAGTTTTTGAGTTTATTCATTACAAACATACAAAAATACAAATCTTTCTTCTTTATAATATTAGTGTAGATTATAGCGTAGATTTGACGACGAAAGCTGTTGGTTGAGAGATAGGGCTCTTTCTACATAATAGGTAGATATACATTGCGTTGAGCAGTTGTTCAAAAAAGATTTAGTCGATTTTTTTTTATTTGAACAATTTCAGTTTTTCATAACTTGATGAATTCCACGTCTCTAGTAACTCAACAGTTCCACTCAACTCAAGGCCCATGAAAATCCGACCACTAATAAAGTTTGTTCCACTTTTTGAGTATTTTTTGGTCTAATTACAATCGGTTAGCTATACTCACGAAATCTTAGGAAGGTGTCTGCATGAGGAAATCAACTAACTGGCTGTTTGCTACGCCATGCACCTTGGTACGCCATCAAATGAACCATCAACCAACGACCACGACAGCGGCCACATCTCTTGACATAGGGTTCACGGAACTCGTTACTGGTCAAACATTGCGAAAGTTATTGTCTTGAGAAAGTTTAGAGCTCCACGAAACTAAGGACCCATAAACAAGTACTTACAAATTACAACGACCAATGTATTGCAGCAGAGTACCTCTTATGTATCGCGTTCAATATAATTGTGTATTCATATAAACAGCTGCAATTGGCTAAGTAGGTAACTATATTAAGGTAGTAAAAAGTAGCCTATGTGTTTTTCCAGTCTACAATTTCTGTGTCAAATTTCGTTCAGACCTGTTCAGCCGTTCTGGCGTGATTGACTAACAAACATCCAGCATGCATCCTAACTTCCGAATTTATAATAGTAAGTAATTAGTAATGTTGCATGACTAAATATATAAAAGGTACGAGTATTATTATAATAGTACAAGGATCGCCCATTTTTTTTGTTACATCTTTTTTTAAGAAGTCATAATAACAGCCGCTCTGATCAATCTTCAGAAGCCGCGCTTGCTTAAGGTTGATCTGTATCGGTGACCACTCGTTAAATACCGAGATACCTCCGTGCCTCGGATCGGAAAGCACGTCAAGCCGACGATGGTCCCGAGTCCCGACTCTCATTATAGATTTTTGACAATCGTTCGGTTAGTCAGTGTGGCTCGAAAGTCGGGCAACCAGTCTTACCAAAGGGCCATAGACAATCGCTCCATGTAAAATACTGGTATTCAGCTAAATTTGATTTTACTTCCACTGAATTTAAGACGTACGTTGCTCTTTCCGACTGCCAGTACCTACCGGATAACAACAACATGTTGTCCTTCGAGTCAGTTACTCTTTTGACGAAGGTAAGGGTTTTCTTAATGTCAATCATATTTTGCTTATTTACTACAGAGAGTCTCAAACGCAAGGGCACCGAGTGCAAGCTGACGAGGTGCCGTTCAAGGAGCCGGAGGACACCGACGGCTTCTACAACCGGCCGCCGGGGGCTGGGCGCTACCCAGTCCGCGTGGAGGCGCACCGCGCGCCCTACCGCGTCGACGGACACGGCATCTTCAGCGTCAACAAGTATGTACTCCCTGTCGCCTCACTTAGCTCACTGCTGCAGGTTGTGTGACTTAGAAACAATCCCCAGAAACACTTTGTCCGACAGAAAGTGTTATCGGCTTTACCAAACGAATTTCTCCACCGCAGCCCGATTTGTGCCCAGTTTATGACAATAGGCTTTCCCCTGGGACTTGTTTGAGGAGGATCTGAGGTAGATCTGAGGGATCTGGATTCGCACGAAAGACTAAAATTAGCATAAGTGTATTGTGGAAATGTTTTTCGCGCAAAATTAAGATCCTAGAGAAATCTCACCGTCTATTCCTTCATTTACAACAATACAATATTGGGTGACCGACTTTAAACGAGGCCGTATGAGCTGCAATATGAACATCGCAGTGGTCTAAAAATAATATCAACAGAAAAATAAAATAAAAAGTAATAATAAAAGAAACAGAACAGAAGAACAGAACAGAACAGTACCAGAACAGTAGTGGTAGTACGGTAGTGTACAGAACAGTATCTAATCAGATGACTACGCTAGAAATGATGAATAAAAACAAAAAAAATATTGGAAAACCGTAGATTGAAAGTGCGCGAACTAACAGATAAAGTACTAAGTAGGGATTTGAGAAAGTGCTGCACATACATATCTTGACCGATTTGGACATGAAAAAGCTGTGCCCGAAAAGGCCACAGCAGATCCTCAAAATAGAATGAAATAGAGTAGTGAAGATGTTTCAGTCAAGAGTTGGCAAAAAATCAGGGTAATGAAGCCGAGTTTTTGGAAATGTACCTACATCGAGTTAGAAGAGGATTAGGTTGAAGAATAAATCAAAAAAACTTTGATTTTTTGTGTTTTCTTTGTTCGGGTATTTCTGGGACTGCCGTATGTATAACTCGTGTCATTAAAATTGTACTTGTCAAATTTCAGCCAACAGCAGCAAAATGCGATATCAGACGGCACCCTCGACTCGTTGCAGTTCTGCAAGTGCGTCTCCAATCCGGACTGCAACCCACGCTCTGATTCTGCGGTAAGTAGCTTATCCGTATAACTTGGCCTAAACGAACCACTAACTACCAAAGCTGTGTTTGATGCACTGTATTAAAACGTCTACAAAGCTGTGCCCCAAATGGATTCTCACCAATTGTATCAAGTATTGGAGTTGAACTCACTGTTCCTTCTTTGTTTATTCTCGCTCAAAAGTATTGCGTGTATGTACCTTTATAAAGCTAATTATTTCGTTTTTGCATTGTCGCTCAAGCATCCGCTATTGTTTCCAGAGCGCGTGCGGTCTCGGCAAGTTCCTGTGCTGCTACCCGCGCCCCAACAGAGGCCAAGAGACGTCACACAACAACGGTGCGTCCTCCTTGTCAGCGCTGATGGCTCAAACAAAACTCTCATGACCACAATTTTCTTTACATGCTCTACACTAAACTTGAAATATTTGTCAAATTTATAGTTCCTATAAACACAACTTATTAGCGATGAGTTCTGTGTTTAATGTCAAAAAGAGTTTTGGTAGCTACCTTGTTGATGGACAAGCATTGCTAAAAACTAATTAATATATTTCATTTGACAGAGTACTTCAATGAAGTAGAGCAGCGACCTTTGCTGCAGCCAGGTCGCGAGAACTATCCGTTTTCGCAAGGCTCCGGTTCCACTGGCGGCTTCGGGAATACCGGAGTACTCGTCGGGCCCAACGGACCAACAGGACTCATCGGTCCACAACCCGACAGACAGAAGGAACCCGCTGTGCTGGTCGGGCCTGGAGGACCCACCGGTATCATCGGGCCGGCGCAACACGCCGACGGGCTGCGAAGCCCGACGGCACAGAGCGGGGTCTACGTTGGTGCTTCAGGTTTCGGTTCATATGGTAGACGACCAGTGCTAGTAGGTCCCGGTGGACCTACTGGAATCATCGGACCCGGCAGACGTGGCCGACCTAACGTGCTGGTAGGACCGGGAGGGCCGACCGGCATCATCGGCCCCTGGTACGGCAGGCAGCCTGGTGTCCTCGTTGGCCCAGGTGGCCCCACCGGCACTATTGGGCCGCGCCGCCAGGTCCTAGTTGGCCCCGGCGGCCCCACCGGTCAGATAGGGCCGCAGGGATTCTACGGTAAATAACGTGACATGTGTCGTGTGGTGACTAATACAAGTGCAGAACTAACTAGTTACATGTTTTTGTTGTTTACGTTTAAGACTGTGAATTGTATCCTAACCAATGTACGAGGATGTAAATATTTTGATTAATTAGTAATGAATGTGCGCCGGCGTCGTCAGTGTTAACAGCGATAAACCATCAGCTTTGTGTGTGGTGTCCAGACGTCGCGTGCGTGCGCGGCGCATGCGCGGTCAGTACAGTAGCATGACGGCTGCGAGTGTTGCAGGCTGCGCGCGCCGCGCCGGGGGAAGTCGCGGCTGACGGCCCCACGCGCGCGCACACACGATCATAGGAGAAACGATACCAAGGAAGGAAACATGTTACCTACTTAAAAAAATAAATTGTGGAAAATTTCTTTTTTTCTTTTGATTGATCCATGTGTATCAAATCCATAAAAAAATTCACCGGGCTTTAGGAACTTACTTATTCGTTTCCAGGTAAAATGTACTTAATATAAAATAAAAACGTAGCTTAGACTGATTGATTAGCTTAATAAAATAACCTAATTGCAACGTACTCGTACCTAAGGTGTTTGAACTTTGCTGGTAATGTGCTAATAAAATGGCGTTATTAACAAGCTGGCATTCCACGAGTCAGATCTGTCGAATTTATTACGAAAATAAGCCAACGTGTGCGATAGAGCACGGGATAAAAAATGTGACGGATAGCGCGATGGCGCATGGGGGGCTGGCAGCGCGCCAGACACCGGCGACGGCGTCGGCGCCGGCGCAGCTCGCAGTATGGAGCATGGAAGATAGAAGGCACATCAAAATGTTCTTCTTGAAGCTACCAGCGGATTTATCTATGAAATTGACAGCGATTAGCTCGTCTTAACAGCGTTCAAGAGCGTTATCTGTGTCAATATTCCACAGCAATTATGAAAAAAAAACGCAAGGGACCTTTGCATTTGCAGCTTTTACCCGACTACAGCAAAGCCAAAAGAATGGCAAAGAATGAATTTACCAGTCTATGTATATATTATGTTTGTACGCTACGGAGGAACATGCGTAAAATGTTCCTCTGTAGAGCCTAAATAAATCATTTGATTTTGATGAATCAATTTTACCTTGTAAAACCTGAATTTAATTAGAGCGTGTTTTTCAGTATTCGTGTTTTTTAGTTGTTGGTTAATAACGATTTACGAGTACTTTAACTCGACATGTTATCTAAGTCTGAAAACAGTCATCCATACAAAATAGGTTCACGACGAAAGAAGTCGAAGTCAGTTAAAAAAGCCCACAGTTCAAATGTCATGAAATTGGCCAACTGATTTGCCATTACCGATCGTCTCGCACGCTCGCATATCGTTCCTGCGACAAGACTATACACATTAAAATAAATAAATTAGGTATTACGTACATTAGTATCAGCGATAAGACTTTTGCCCACAATGCCTATAAAATCGTGCAACTTACAAAGTGAACCTACTCAATTGGTTGTCTCGTCCGGTGCGCGCTCACGTAAATCTTATACACATCGAGCTGGAAAACCCTATTCTGAAATTATGTTGCGAAAACATTTGGTTGTTATTACAGAGCCAGTTTTCGGGTTTTGTAAACAAAACATTTCAGTGAAATACAAAATTGAAGTGCTCCTATGGACATGGAGGTTATCGTTACAGCACTGTATTTTTTTAACCTGATGTGTACCAACCTCTTTGTGACGCCTCTGCTGTCTTGTTAATTTTATATCACAGTGAGCTTTTCTTTCCAAATTAATCTCATAAGCAAGCGATATTGATAGGACAGCGCAGTGAGGGTAAACTCACCGATGGTGGTGATGACGATGATGGAGTAGAAGAGCGCGCCGGTGAAGGTCCACTGGATGTGTTCGGTGCTCTCGTTGCCGTCCCAACCGCGCACTTTCATTTCCAGCAGGATCGCGTTCTCAAAGTCCTGCCAACATCACACATTTTACTTGAACAAAGTCAAAACACTGTCTATAATGTTTCCTCTGCTGGCAGATCTCTATGCTCTCTGTGAGAAGAAATGGGCTGTAATCCATATAGAAAAGCCCATTGCGGATTGGTAGATTTTAAACAATGAACATCTCAACATGACCTAACGGTTTCCTTAATGAGCTTGGAGAGTGTCCTCAGCTTTTTCGGATATATAATGAATTGTCTTCAAAAGCTAATAATGCTGGGCCGGATATAAGATAAACACACGCAAGGCAAAGCACCGGCAAGACGGTCAGACGTGATCAAGGTGGCTGTTGGAGGCAGCATATGCTAAGTGGTCCACACTGCGGGAGACCGCATGACTTGGAGACGTGTCGTAGGTATGTGGTCGCGGTTCGCAGCATGGGGGGAACGACGAAGAAGAAGAGAGAAGTACATAAAACATGAAGCATGGCGGCTCAGAAGAGTGTCGTGCCGTTTGGCGTCACTGCACATAAGTCAGTCGTACCCCCAAGACGTGCTAATACATTCACATCAACACTTCAACGAAAAAATCATCAAATCGTAAAGCTCGTGCCGATAAAAACGTTCATAATATTATCTGCAGAGCGCTCTACCGCAGCCACTCCTATTAATAAACCACTATGATCAATAGTTCCGCAAGTAGTTCTCTATCAGAACCAGGTGCGCGAGAGTAGATTTTATATTTTGTTCAACCTTGGATGTTTCGGCTGTCGATGATTCTGATGGCCTTCGTTTTTTAAAGGTGTCATAAAATATAATTATTATTGTGGAGTTTAAAAAGCTTTTATTAAAAATAAATATAGTAAATAAAAACCAAAAGGTCATGTAAAATGTAAAGGCCGTGTAAAAGCTGTCTGAGCAATCTGATGTTATGTCTTAGCTAAAATAGGCAAGGTACCTACTTCAACAGTGAACTAACGTCAAATTCTTTAGTACATTTTTCCATGAACTCGGCTTAGTGAAGGTATATACAGGTAGAAAGTACAAAAATGAAATCATGGCTATTAAGACATTTGCCAATATTCAATATTCACAATCTTTCACCGTGATGACCCAGTATATTACGGTTACGGAACTGGTAGGTCACCTTAAGCATGTCGCCAACCTCGGAGGTCCAGTTGGTCTGGTTGAAGAGCGGCACGGTGCGCGTCATGGTCCAGATGGTCTGCGTCGTGTTGCTCCTAATCTGCGAGATGTTCTGCTTCACCTGCACGCACACAAACAAATGCCACATCAACGGTTATGAGGGACTTTAAGGACCTACAACAACTCAATGGAAGTTAAGCGAGCTTTTGTAATAAGATCTTTTACTTGGCAAACTTACTGAAGCTTATTGTTTTGCTTTGCGTGGTTCAATAAAAATCCATTTTTATTGAACCACGCAAACGTCCACGTCATTGACTGTCGAAGACAGCTAGACGTACAGATGTGTTTGTAAACAATCTCTAATTGAAAGTCAATATACAGGTGACTTTCAATGAATATAGCACTAGTGCTATAAATGTTTACAAACATTGTACTGAGGAGGATCCATGTGTCACCGTGGAGAATTCTCAATTAGGGTATATTAGTATTAGTGATAGGGTCTTGTTGTCTGAGGATGGTACGGGTGTCTCCAGCCTCACTCCAAAAATTAATTTAAACTAGGAATTGAGACAACAGGAGGTACGATTAACAATATTGTTAATCCTACCAACGTATCTTCTTGCACTCAATTAGTTAGTAAAAAAGGGCCTCAGCAGAACACTTTGAAATTATTCCACCCAAATATCCAAGGCATTTCTTCCCAATTATTAGAAATTGAATTGTTTTTAGAAAATAGTAAGTTTGACATTATATGTTTTACTGAACATTGGCTTAAGGATTACCAAATGCTTATCAATTATGAGAACTATATGGTGGGTAGCTGCTTTAACCGTAAAACTATGCTTCGTGGAGGTTCCCTAATATTAATAAGAAATTGTTTTAAATATAAGCAACGTAATGACATAGTAGGTCTCTCGGTTGAACATTGCGTTGAACTGTCCTGTGTTGAGCTAGATAAGCATGTAATTGTGTGTGTGTACAGACCCCCAAACTATCAAAACTTTTCTTTGTTTGAATCAATAATGGAAGATGTGATGGCAAAACTTGCAGTCAGTAATAAATCTACAATTATTTGTGGTGATTTTAATATCAATATTTTAGAAGAATGTGCAAATAGCAGTCGCTTATTAAATCTTTTGACAAGACAAGACAAGACAAGACAAGACATTTATTTGTGGAAACATGAGTATACATACAAGATATGCAGGTTGTTCATAAACAAAAAGATCCATCATGTTCGGCCTTTGGGGCATACAAATATATACTTATGAAACAAAAGTCATTCAAACGAAGCTAAAAAAATTATTAAATTAGTAAATTACAAATTTGAATTAAATTGTCCTATAATCTAATTTTAAATTTTACATAAATATTACATTTTGTCGTTTAAAAATTCTAAAATACTGTAGTATGCTTTCCCAACTAAATATAATTTTAGCCGCTTTTTTAGTTTGTGCGCACTTAGTTCCCTCCATGTCTTTGGAAGTTTGTTAAATATTAAAGGCGCCATGCAAAATACACTTTTCTGCATTAATGCTGTTTTGGAACCATGTGAGCAAAGCATACTGTTATCGCGTCTGTTGCGACTGACTTTGTCTGCCATACGTGGAAATAATTGCCAATTACACTTTACAAACATGACAACTTCGAATATATACAGACACGGTAACGTCAGTATGTTATAATTAATGAAATACGGTTTACAACTGTCGGTCGAATCTAATTTAAACATCGTCCTAATACACCGTTTTTGGGCTTTGAAAGGTATATCCTTGTCAGTCGAATTGCCCCAAAGTATAATTCCGTACCTTAGGTGCGATGAAACTAGGCCGTGGTAAGCTGTTAGCAACGCGTCGGTGTTAAGCACAGGAACTAATTTGTGTAGGGCATAAGCAGAGTTACTAATTTTTTTGGTTAAAATTTCAACGTGTTCTTTCCAATTTAACTTTTTGTCAATAGTCACACCGAGGAATTTTGCAGTGTTGACTTCTTCAATTATTTTGTCATTATATTGAACCTTGAGATCAGATAAAGTTGGTAAGCGTTGACTGAAGTGCATAATATTAGTTTTATTGAGATTTATTTTCAAATTATTATTATCCAAATATTTTATTATTGATATAAGAGAATTATTAATGTCTTTTTAAGTCATTTGACTTGACCAACACTTTTACAGAACCTACTAGAGTCACTCCATCTTCTGCTACTTGTATAGATAATATTTTCTGCGATTGTGATTACTTAGATAAAGCAATAGTGAATTGTCTACCCTCTGACCATAGTGGACAAACTGTAACCTTCAGGTGTAATACACCCCCATCGCAAAAAGTTCAAATTAAGTTTAGACCTATAACTTCTAGCAGATTAAATAGGTATAATATTTTGCTACAGAACAAGTTAAGCGTTATGGGCCTTGATGATATTAATATAGATCAATTGTATGATCGTTTCTTTTCAATAGTTCACACGGAATTCAATAAAACTTTTGAAAAGAAGACAAAAAGTATTTGCCCTAAATTCATATTTAGTGATTGGGCAACTAGAGGTATCAGAAAAAGTAGGGAAAGACTATTTGAGCTTTATGGCCTTAAGCCTTTTATAAACACTGAAACTTTTAACAAGTATGTTGCTAAGTATTCAAACATTTTTAGAAATACATGCAAGGTTGCTAAAGCACTGCACATTAGCAACAAGATCAAAACAGCAGAAAATAAAATAAAGACAGTTTGGAAAGTTATAAATAACGAGACTAACAGGAAGAAAATACGTAACACTAGCTACACATTAGATACAGCATGTGGTCCTAAAAGCTCTAATCAGGAAGTAGCTCAAGAATTTGTAAAATTCTTTACCGATATACCACAAAAAACATCGGAGGCTCTTATTTCCTCACCTGAACTCTCAATTGGTTTATTAAAGGCGAATGTGTCTGGCTGCCTGGTTGAATTTAAATTTAAACACATTAACCCTATGATTGCTATTAAAACTTTCCGGCAAATAAAGATCAAACTAACCGAAGATCTATGGGGAATGTCTGTCAAAGTTTGTACATCCATACTTGAGACTATAGCCCCTTACTTAGCTTTAATTTTTAATTTATGTGTAGACCAAGGAGTTTTCCCTGATTTAATGAAATATAGTAAAGTCATACCTCTTTTCAAATCCGGGGACAGTAAAGATACTAATAATTATAGACCTGTATCCGTGTTACCAGTTTTTAGCAAGGTTTTTGAAAAAGTAATGCTTAATCAAATGCTCTATCATTTTAACACCAACAGAATCTTACATGATCAACAGTATGGCTTCACCAAGGGACGTTGTACAACTGACGCCGGTGTAACCTTATTAAAGCACATATTTACTGCGTGGGAAGAGTCTCAAGACGCCATAGGAATTTTTTGTGACCTCTCCAAAGCGTTTGATTGCGTAAATCACGACACATTACTTTTGAAACTTGAGCATTACGGGCTGGGTAAACTTGCACTTAGTTTGGTAAAATCTTATTTGAATGATAGACAACAACATGTTCAAATAAATGGTGTTAATTCACAGGGGTTAAAAGTAAAAATGGGGGTTCCACAAGGCTCAATATTGGGTCCTTTCCTCTTTCTAGTATATATAAATGATCTACCCTATTTACTGAAAAACCAACCTCAAAATATGGTGTTATTTGCTGATGACACTTCCCTAATTTTTAAGATAAATAGGCGGGCCCAAAATCTAGATGACGTGAATAATGCCCTACTTCAGGTCCAAAATTGGTTCACAGCAAACAATTTGGTATTAAATGAAAAAAAAACCAAATGCATAAGATTTGCTTTACCGAATGTTAAAAGTAGTGATTGTGATATAATATTGAATAAAGAGAAACTTGAATTCCTAGATAAAACGGTTTTCCTGGGGATTACGCTTGATTCAAGGCTACAATGGGGTTCTCATTTGACATCTCTTGCGGGGCGGCTAAGTTCAGCAGCCTTTGCCATTAGAAAAATCCGTCAGTATACTGATGTAGATACCGCTAGACTGGTTTATTTTAGTTACTTTCATAGTATAATGTCTTATGGCATTTTGCTGTGGGGACGGGCTGCAGATATTGAGTCTATATTTATTCTGCAGAAAAGAGCCATCAGAGCCATATATAATCTTCGTAGGCGCGATTCTCTAAGGGAACTGTTTAAGGATATTGGCATCATGACGGTACATTGTCAATACATCTACGAAAACATAATGTACGTCAGAAAAAATCTGCACCTTTTTGGTAAAAGGGGTGACAGACTGTACTGTATGTACATAGTTATAAGTATACTAACATAATGAGCTACATGTTTGGTAGTGAGGGTACCGACAGCCAGTAATAAACTAGCTTTGCAGCAAGACGGTTCTTTATTTCGTACATACATTCCATTTGGCGACGAGTTATTTCTACCCGCGTGTTTATAGAAAATGACGAATTTCATAGGAATTTTGAGCATTTTTGACCATAAACTCCACGAATGGGAAGTTTTTCACGGCAGATTGACACAGTTCATAAAGTTGAACAATATTTCGGACGTCAACAAAAGTGCAGTGTTGTTAACGCATTTGTCGGACGAATCCTACCGTCTGGTTCGGAATCTTGTGCATCCGAATAAGCTCGAAGGAATCACCTATAATGAGCTAGTGAATGTACTCAATAATCATTTCACGCCAAAGAGGTCTACATTCGCCGATAGGGCGAAGTTCTATGAAGCAACTAAATCCGACGGTGAGAGCATCGAGGAGTGGGCTGCGCGGCTGCGAGGGCTGGCCGTGTATTGCGATTTTGGTTCAGAACTGGACACGCTTCTGCGTGACCGGTTCGTTCTAGGCTTCAGAATGGGACCGGAGCGTGACCGATTATTCGAGAGTGACTCAAAGACCCTAACCTTTGGTCAGGCCCTAGAAGTCGCTCAAAAAGCTGCGTGTGCACGGCAGGCACGCGCCGACGTCGTCGTTAAGGAGGAGCAGGTGTTCTATGCGCGTGCAGGTGGACGTCGCGACGCGCGCAATGCCGGTGCTGGTACGGGTGGAAGCCGCGCGGCTGGTACCGCCGGTGCCGCGCCTGGGCGAAAATGTGATGACGGCGAACAATCCCGTTGTGCAGTGTGTGGTTTGAAAAATCATAATGCGTCTCAGTGTAGATTTAAGAACTACAAGTGTCTTATTTGTGGGCAAAAAGGTCATTTAAAAAGGTTATGTGTGGTAAAGAAGTCAGATCTGAATAAAATTGACACGGAGGAAGCGGAGACATCTCAAGAAAGCGTTTGCAAAGAGTGTGAACTTTATAACTTGAGGTACGTTGACTATAATCCAATTAAAATTACTGTTAATGTGAACAATATAGATATGGACATGGAATTAGATACCGGGTCAGGAACTACGGTTATTTCTAAAGCGTTGTATTTACTTAACTTTCCACATTGTATGTTGCATAAAAGTGATCTTAAGATGTGTTTATACAATGGTCATAAAATCACGCCCCTAGGATATTTAATAGCTAAAATATCATATTCAGGTTTATCCCATGACATCAAAATGTATGTTATAGAAAACGGTGGACCACCTCTGTTGGGCCGTGATTTCATGACCAAATTCCGAATTTATTTTGCAACAGCCAATAACAGTATAGTATGTACTAAGAATGAAAGCATTGAGGAAGTGCAACGGTTGTTGGACCAATACCCCGATATATGGAAAGACGAATTAGGATGTTATAATAAGTTTAAGGTCGATTTGCACTTGAAAGACAATGCCACACCAAAATTTTGTAAGCCACGGCCAGTACCATTTGCTTTAAAAGACAAAGTCAGTGCAGAACTGGATAGATTAGTTAGTTTAGGCGTTCTCGTCCCGGTTAATTATTCAGAATATGCTACACCCATAGTACCGGTTTTGAAACAAGACGGTAAATTAAAAATTGCTGGTGATTTTTCTTGTACTCTAAATAAAGACCTAAAAGTGGACAAGTATCCTTTACCACGGATAGAGGAAGTGTTTTCCAAGTTAGGTGGAGGGGAAGCATACAGCAAAATTGATTTGAGTAACGCATATAACCAATTTAGCCTGTCGGAGCAATCACAAAAATTGACAACAATTAATACACATAGGGGTCTGTTTGCTTATACTCGTCTAGTCTATGGTTTGGCCAATGCGCCAGCCTTATTTCAAAGAACAATGGAAACATTGTTAGTTGGAATAGAGGGAGTAAGTATTTGGCTAGATGACATCTGTATCACGGGAAAAACAAGAGAAATCCATTTGTGTAGATTACGAGAGGTATTAGGGAGAATACAAGATGCAGGATTACGTCTTCAAAAAGAAAAATGTGTGTTTTTTAAAAGTAGTGTGACTTATCTAGGTTACGTAATCGATAAGAACGGGTTGAGAACGTGTCCAAGTAAAGTCGAGGCAATTCTAAATGCACCTGCGCCTACCAACGCATTAGGAGTGAAACGATTCCTAGGCGTAATAAATTATTACAGGAATTTCATTCCATGTGCATCTTCTGTACTGAGTCCGCTGAATGAATTGCTGCGCACGGGCGCAGAGTGGCAGTGGGGCGAGCAACAGCAAGCGGCATTCAGTAGCGTTAAAAGCGAGCTGGCCAGCGAGAGGGTGCTGGCGCACTTCCAGCCGGAGGCACCACTGGTACTAACGGTGGACGCAGGGCCGTGCGGGCTCGGGGCCGTGCTCGCGCACCGGGACGCAGACGGACGGGAGCGACCAATCGCGTTCGCATCACGATCACTGACGGCAAGTGAAAAGAATTATAGCCAAATTCAAAAAGAGGCGACGGCTATTATATACGGGGTGAAACATTTTCACCAATATCTTTATGGCCGTCAAGAGCCATTTATTTTGAAGACGGACCATAAGCCATTGTTATCAATTTTTGGCAAACGCAATCTTATATCTGTCACGGCCGCCTTGCGTCTACAGAGGTATGCAATAATTTTAGGTGCATACAACTATACGGTACAGTACGTAGACGCTAAAAACAATCAAATAGCGGATTATTTTTCTCGGGCGCCGTTATCAGTAGCGGTCAGTGATAACGATAAGCAAGAGGACGGGTCCTCAAAGTACTTTCTTTTCTTAGACGCCAGCGTCGAACCGGTTCTGTTTGATGATATTAGACGCGCTACTGCTGCCGACAGTGTATTGAAAACGGTTATAAAATATATGAATAATGGTTGGCCTAGGAAAATACAATGTAAAAATATATCGCCGTACTTTCATTGCAAAACGGATTTAGAAGTTATAGAAGGTTGTTTGTTTCGTGGTCATAGAATAATTATTCCGGCAATTTATAGGGACAATATGTTATAAGAATTGCATTCGGCACATTTCGGAATTGTTAAGACCAAGAGTGCGGCTCGTAGTCGGATGTGGTGGCCGGGGATCGATGCCGATATTGAGCGATGGGTGGGAGCGTGCGGCGCGTGCGCCAGCGTGCGCAGTTCGCCGCCGCGCGCGCCGCCCGCGCCCTGGCCGCGCCCCCCGTCCGCCTGGCACCGTATACATATTGACTATATGTCTATAGGGCAGACAGTGTACCTTATTGTTGTTGATGCGTATTCCAAATGGGTGGAATGTGTTCAAATGGATCGCGGCACTTCTACCAATGCTCTTATTCAAAAATTGAAAGACATGTTTTCTAGATTCGGTGTGCCTTATGTTATTGTATCAGACAATGATGTAAAAATTAGTTCAGCGGAGTTCCATACATTTTGTCGAGTGAATGGTATTGAATATCTAAATTCGCCTATTTATCATCCAGCTAGTAACGGGCAGGCAGAAAACTCAGTTAAAACATGTAAGAAAATGATCAAATGCATGTTCGCAGAAGATAGATTATGTCATAAGGATATACATGAAAAATTACAGGGTTTTCTGTTTGATTTTAGGAATACTATTCATTGCGCGACTGGTCACACGCCAGCTATGTTAATGTTAGGACGTAATTTAAGATGTAGGTTGGATTTGGTTTTACCACAAAGCAATTTAGATAAAAACACAGAACAAACAGTAATAAAGTGTAAGAGGTGTTTTCAAGTAGGAGAAACTGTATGGGCGAAATGGTTTATTGCAAGAAAATGTATGTGGAGTTTAGGTGTCGTTAAAAAGAAAATAGGTAATAGGATGTATGCAATTTATTTTAACGATTATGGAACTAGCTGTAACAGACACGTAGATCAAATGAGAAAATATACTACTTCGAATAATAGTGATGTAGCAGTTGTTAGTTCGTCGTCAGAGGTAGCGCCCGGTGTCCACAATGAATCAGATTGCAATCCACTGCCAGTGTCGGCGCCGGGAACTCCATCGTCATCGCTACCGCAGTCTCCATCCTCCGCATCACTATCTAATGAGCGATCTTCCGCGTCTCCAGCTGCAGCTAGCACTATGGAGGAGAGGGAGGTGCCGGTCACGGCTGGTCGAGATAGGAATATCGTAGCAATAAGTGATGATAATGTGAGGGATCAGAAGGGTTCGGACGATTTTTATGAAATTCCTCGAAAACTTTGTTGGCGGTGGTTGTTTTCTAGGGTCCCGTAGTCATTTGATTAACAAAATTTACTTTATTTGTTTTCTAAATTCAAAAACATTAACTTTTTTTTATTCTGCTAAAGCAAAATGCGGAAAAAATCCAATTAAAATCATTGTTTCTTATAATTAATAACAAAAATAATTTTTGTTCTATTATTTAATTTTTGTCTTCGTATTAAAAATGTCGTTTGAAACACGTGGGCATTTTTGACACTTCAGTTTTCGGGTCCATAACACTTCCATCTCAGTTGCAATGACTTGTTTGAGTTTCCACACTTGTATCAAATGTACTATATTTTGGTTTCTACATTATAACGTAGGTACATAGATGAAATAAGTCGGCCTTAAAACTTCATTGATGTCGAAATCTATTGTCATCATTAGGCAGCTCCTAGTTTTATAACTGAACTAGCATATTGTCGTCATCTAAAACGTGTTTCATTTTATGTTGTGTCGTGTTCAGCATGGTATACGTCGTGTTCCCGACTACGCTCGTTAATCAGCTGCGTTTGAGTAGTCTGTGGGCAGCGTGCCATTCTTTGATAAAACAAAATTTATAGTGTCCAATGTAATAAATTGAAAATAGATTTGATAATAAATAAGTAGTTGGCGTTTCTTGAAGAAATCTCTTGTAATATGTTGTTTACATTAATAAGAACTGCTTCGTAGTATAATCCAACCTGCACAAGATCGTCTGACCTGGAGACACGTCGTACCTATGTGGTCGCGATCACCAGCTTTCAGGGGACAACGAGAAAGAGTGCATGGCAACAAAACAGTGGTTAAGAAAGATCTTTGCTTAGAGTTTAGAGGAACTAGAAAATAAATCAGAGACGACTAATACCTGAATTAGGTACCTACTAAATACTCATGAAACCTCAACCACGTAATAAATAATAGTAAGTACTAACGTATTTCAACAGCTTTTGCGAAGTTTAATTTATTTATACCTGTCAACTATAGACTTGTTCGATCCACTAAATGACTGATTTAGATAAATTCTAGCTTCAGAATTGAAATTGGCAGCACACGAATGCTAACAGTTCACACATGATAAATCCTATCTAAATGTAGCTTTGCAGTTCTATTGAACATTATGCACATAGACCAGACCAGTGAGGAATCGAGAGATCTTGCGGGATAATTTCTACACACAGTAGGTCCACAAAGGTACAATAATACCCGGCCGTAAATATGAAACATCAACTTTTTGTAAAAGTTTTGGTACGAGAAAAAAGACGTTTGCGTCGTCTCTGTTGCAGTCTTGGATATGTCACCGTAAAATGGTAAATACCGTTAGATTGATAAATGATAAATGATGTTTATTTTGCAAGTAGGTTTTTAGAAACACTTTTACACGTCATTTTTTAAAACTAGATGTGGCCGGTGTTTCGTACCTGATTACTCTGATTCATCTATCTCGCGAGATTGTAAACTCTCGAAATATTGCGAACCTGTCCCTGATTGGTCGGTCTTACAGCTTAACCATGTAGATGACAACTGCGGCTGCATTTAGCCATGAGCACGTCTGTTGCAAAATCAAATCATTTATTTCAAGTAGGCAATTACAGGCACTTTTGAATTGTCGAAACAAATATGAAAATTTATTGGAGCTACAGTCCCAGTCACAAGACATAAAAACTGTGAAAGTACTGTAGTTGCCCATTCCCTAGCGTAGATCTCTATGGAGAAGAACGGGCAAGAAACTCCATGGACACTCTTTTAAATTAGAATATTTTTCAAAAATCTGCATCATTAGTAATATCAGTGAAGGATACTTATCGTTGTTAGGTTAGAAGATAATTAAGCTAGTGCAAGTGCGATATTGAGTAGTATTATAAGTATTGTAGATATGAATATGTACATCTATCTCGTGCTGCGCCTCCAGCTTCGCGAAGGTGACGGCTCCGAGGATGCAGTAGGCGACCACCAGGCTGATCATCACGAAGTGGGAGAACACTACCGAGCACAGCCTCCATGTGTAGTACAGCACCTGCCAATAAATAAATAATTACATATTATCTACATTAGAGAATCGATGAGTACCTACATACTAAGATATGGCAGAAATAAAATAAAGGTACTTAATTATAATAGTAGGATACATGGTTATAGCATTTCTTAGAGAATAATAATATGTTAGATAGTCTACAATCGAGTGGGTGAAGCACTGTTCTCCTAGCTAGATTACAGAATAACCTGTGTTAAGGAGAAACAATCTCGGTCCCCTATGCTTAATGGTACAGTGATAGTATACATAACATCCCTACTATCCCTACTTCCCTACTATATATATTTATATATTATATTATATATATTATATTATATATTATATATTATATTTTTTTATTATAAATGCGAAAGTAACTCTGTCTGTCTGTCTGTCTGTCTGTCTGTTACCTTTTCACGCCTAAACCGCTGAACCGATTTTGATGAATTTTGGTATAGAGATAGATGGAACCTTGGGAAAGGACATAGGGTACTTTTTATCCAGATCCCGATCCCGATCCCGGAATTATACGGGTGGAAACGCAGAGTGCAGTTGTGTATCGTATATCCCTACTAAATGAATTTTGGTATAGAGATAGATGGAACCTTGAAACGGTTGTGATCATTCAACATTGATGGTGATTGTGATGGTGATCGTGATGGTGATCGTGATGGTGATCGTGATGGTGATTGTGATGGTGATTGTGATGGTGATTGTGATGGTGATTGTGATGGCGATTGTGATGGCGATTGTGATAATGATTGAGATAACGATGATGGTGATTGTTATGGTGATTGTGATTGTGATGGTGATTTTGATAGTGATTGTGATGGTGATGGTGATTGTGATGGTGATTGTGATGGTGATTGTGATGGTGATTGTGATATTGATGTTGGTTTTGATAGTGATGGTGATTGTGATAATAATGGTGGTTGTGACAGTGATGGTGGTTGTGATGATTATGAAATTTGGCACATAGATAGTTTATAACCTGGATTCACATGTAGGACACTATTTATCCCTTTAGTATGATTCAGTGGGACAGTTACCGAACTTTACGCGGGCGAAGCCGCGGGCAACAGCTAGTAGTACATGTGCTGATGCTACAATTTTAACGGCATTACATATTAATGAGTACCTAAATACTACATAGTTTTATATTCTAACAAGAATCTTATTCTATTTAGTAATATAATGTGGGTGTGGTGTATCAGTGAATGTGGGTATGTGTGGGTGTGTGGGTATGTGTGGGTGTGTGTGTATGTGTGGTGTGTGTGGCGTATGTGTGTATGTGGATACGTGATAGTGTGTGTATAGCGCAGCGTAATGCTCATTAAGTTGTGAGTAGTTTTTCGGGTTTTTCGGGATTATCATACTCAAATAGGCAGAAGTAGTTGCAACTATCTAGTATTTCATGACTGATCATATCATTCAATCATCGTTATTCATATTGTTTGTAGTTTTCAAATATTTACGTTCTGGAAATAAATTGTATTTGGATGTTCTATTATTCTCTCTATTCTCTCTCTGTTATCGTATACTGAGCTCTAGAGATACCTCACATCGACAGCAGTAGGATTGCCTTCGTTACATTTCTGGCTAATTTATCGAAGCCTAACTAAGTTATTCTCCCCCCAGTTAGTGTTGAGGTATGCTTCCTTACGTATGGCGATATATGGGTTACTGGTGTCGATTCTGTTGTGCACAAACTACACTTGATTTAGGCTATTGCTATCTTTTTCTCTCTAATGTAACTAGAAAGAGACGGACGTAATTTAGAGCTGTCTAATTTAGTTGCGACTAATATTTCTATACAAATAAAGGCTGCACGTAAAAACATGTCGACTAAAACACGGTCGGTGAAGCGCAAGGCATAAACTAGTTTGACATCTTTACCTTAGTTCATTGCTATAGCCGTCCTTTTCTCGCACTGCATAGCGACACCATTGTCTCTCAAATGTTTATGAGCAGGTTTTAATACAGCTTGAGAAAAGCTTCTTCTGCACGATTACGAGGAGATTCTAACAATTTACGAGTCAGAGGGAGATATTGACATCTTGTGCAGTATTATGTTCTGATGGGTTCCCTATCCATTTGCATAAAATTTTAAGACCTAATATAACTTGGCATACTTTTGTTACTACTAATTATATTTTCGCATAACATTATTTACGCATAACAGCTTACGCATAATTTTTTTAAGCATAATTTATCTAATCATAATAATGATTAAGCATAACATTGTTAGGCATAAATTGATTTACGCATAATGATACTAAAACATCATTTTTATAGGCATAACAAGAAGCATAATCCTAAAATGTTAGACATACCCTAATTGGATATACCAATTTATTTTAACGATTGGAAAAAAACCATCTCTTCGAAGCAGGTAATACAAAACATATTTGTTTTGAACATAGTTGATTGTGAACTTATGTGAGTTTTTTCTCTGTAAGAAGCATGCAAACAAGCATACACCATGCATGCAGCAAACATGCAGCTTGCAAACATTTAAACAAGCATACACCATGCATGCAGCAAGCATGCGTGCAGCAAGCATGCAGCAAGCATGCGTTCAGCAAGCATGCAGCATGCAAGCAAGCATGCAGCAAGCAAGCATGCAGCAAACAAGCATGCAGCAAGCAAGCATGCAGTATGCAACATGCAGCAGGCAAGGTTTCTGTCACGGCTCCGGCGCTGCGGGGCTCCGGCGGTCCCACGCGAGCTTATCGTCGCAGATGTGTTTTACGCTCACCACCTGCTCCTCAACTCGCAGGCCGCCTCGCCCCTCCGTGCCTACGCGGGCTTAGATTACACTCTAGGGGTAGGACAGATACTACGTGGAGTCGGTTTTACAGCGATTCGTTTCTGTCACTAACTCTTGTAGCACAACTTAATGAATATTTATTTCAAAATGAATACGCAAAAATAACTCAAATTTGATTCCGGTATTTATATTATTTGTATGCCTAAATACTATTATGCTAATAGTCATTATGCCTAGTAACATTATGCAAAATTCAATTTATGCCAAAACAAATTAGCCTTCAAGATGATTATGCCAACATAAATAGTATGCCAAAAAAAAATTGGCAAAGTATTATTAAGGCAAAACAAATTATGCCAAAACAGTTATGCCAAAGTATATTAGGAAAAAGAAGATTATGCAAAAAAAAGGGATCCCGTTCTGATGTTCTGACATGTTACTATACAACGTGGTGTGGTAATATATTTCGTAGTTGGTATAAACAGCACACAAACATGCACGGTGTTTACATTTGTAATATTGTGTCAAAACAAGAGATTACTCGCAGCCGAGCATATTACTTGGCACGAACTATTGCTATTAACACTTTACAAGGAGAAACTACACATAGCGCCTCAAGTGTTTAGTTGGATTCAATAAATGATTTCAAAATCTTTACGTATTTGTTGTGTATTCAGGTGATCTACATATTAGGTATGGAGTGAGTAAAATAATTAAACGCAATGCAATCTTAGAGCTACTCGTTAGAGCATGCGTTACATGATCTGCACCTCTCGCCGCGCGCCGTGATCTCTGAGCCACAACACCTGCTTTTTTTTTTGAAAGAGCTTTGAGCCGCCAATGCTCACGCACTCAAGGTTGCTGTATTCTCGTAGAAGTTCTTTTAAATTGGCATCTTTGATACAATGATGAGATAAGAGCACTTACTATTTACTATTTATATTGCGGCAGAGTCACATTATTTTAATTATCTAGGTAAAAGCGATTATTTTATTTTACCTTTAACTGGTTAAGTGTTACCTACTACTTTGTTATCCCGAAATTCTAACAACCTGTCTTACCAAGGTTGTGGAAGTCGGAAGGAATATCACTTCATAATGTAACACTGATATTTAGTTAAACTGAAATCTGACCCCAATTTAGTAAGAAAAGAAGCTGGATTAGATAGATAAAATAACTGGTCATTGGATCGCGTTTATCATATCACTTACTTTGGCACACTTGCTGGGCGGAGGCAGGGGATACTCCCCCCGCTCCACGCGCACCTCCCGGCGAGACATGCTCGCTGCTCACTGTTCACCTCTCGGTGTCCCTCGTCCCCAACACTGGTATCAACACCATTACAGTCAGCACTTTATTTCATCCAGAACGCATCCACAGAAAGGAATCACTCGCGACTGTCACTTGTTTCCTATAGTAAACCCGTGCTGAAGAACTGCCCGCAGAGCACTGCACCAGCACGACAAGCTGAACGTTAGCGCGCCGCGCCGACAACACGAGCCACAGATCAAACGCCGCTCATCCCACGGTACAGCGCGGTAGCGTCTAATTTACACTTGAGCAATAAATCTCGCATAGACAACGTTATAGTATGTTAACTGCTAATATTTACGAGTTCTGTGTATTGTGTTAGCTTGCTGAGTGGTCAGTGGTGAGTGGTGGTGCGCGTGCAGACGATGGCGGGCGGTGGAACACTGCACGCGGGATAAATCGGGAGCGCGGGTTACGCGGTTGCGCCCAATCCGTGACCGCTCAGTTTACGATCAAAACGCCGGTTATTTGGGTCGTTATGCATAAACCCATTCACAAGCCGGCGGAGGTGTGCTTCACACACGAATAGCTGATGGTTGTGAAATTATAATATTGGAGAACGTTATACCTAACTCCTTCACTTACGGCGATATTCTGACCAAGGCAATCGTAATGGAGGCCCTCAGGCGGCTTGGCAGAACAACGACTGACTGGAAACAGCTGAATGAGAGAGCCAAAGAGTTGCAAAATGATTTGCGGTTGAAGTCGACTGGGTGGGTATGCAGCAGGACTACGACAGGCTTGAATGGTAATACCATGTTTATGAGAGATGCTAGTCCCTGCATCCCATCAAAGAAGTTCCAAATACATATTGAGATATAAGCATCTTTATGCTATAACAATAAAATCTGCAACGTGACCAGTGCAAGCTTGAAAAATTGACACACACATTTTCCTTAACTTTGATGGGTGAAAGGGGAAGAAGCAGTGATGATTCATAGCCGAAACACTACAAGTTGTTAAATACAGTAGACGTAACAATGTTGTTTTAGTACGTATTCGACGTAACCCCGCCCTAAAATTATATTTTTATATTTTGGTCGACTTTAACAAATGATGTAATGACAGCCTGTCTCCTAGCGCTTGTTGTTAACGCGGTGACGACTCCGACGTCTGAATCAATCATAAATCAACCCCAGTCAAATGGGAAACGAGTGGGAGTGAGATGGTAGTAAGGTATTTTAATTAGTAATTCAATAGCCTCGGCGTTTAGCCTTGCAATAAAGTCATTTGTACGACTCTAGATTTCAAAATATTAGCTTTTCATTGAACATACCCTAGATCGGCGAAATCAATAAACAATCTGTCTTTGTATTTTTTACGGGTTCCTTTATTAATACTTACTAAACTCCTTCCTCAAGCTATGGCACGCGACTTCTTAATGCCCTTGTAACCCTAAAATCAGCAACTCTATTTGTGGTGGTTCAAACTTCGTTTGAAATTCTGTTGGAATAAAGTTCTAATCAGCTTGCACTACAAAGCGGTTGTTACGTCAGTCACTGCGGCCGAATAGTTTTTTATTATTATTAAAATATGGGCCTGCTCTTGACCTCGATCTCGCCTGATGGAAAGCGATGGATGAGATCTATGATGGAACGAGCGTGCCCAGAAGATGCCTGTTCACTCTTGCTTTGAAGGCAAGCGGGTGATATGCGGGTGGGAACACAGACGCAGGCAGAGAGTTCTACACTTTGGCTGTGCGCATAATAAAAGTGGAGGATAAGCGCTTATTACGACACGTCGGGATATCAACCAAGTGCGGATGGTACGCCGCAGTACGTCTGCTAGTTCAGTGGTAAAAGGGTGATGGTGGGATCAGGTCGTGGAGCTCCTGCGCTCACTCACCGAAGTACAGTCTGTAGAAGACCGACAGGCAAGCAACATTACGCCGATGAGCTAGGCTGTGAAGCGAAGCTGCCAACGTCTCGTCGCCTATAAGCCTTTTAGCTCTGGATTCCACCGAGTCAAGTGCAGCGAGCTGGTATTTTGCTGAGCCATCCCACAAGTGACTGCAATACTCCATACAAGAACGGACTTGTGCTTTGTAAAAACTTAAAAGCTGTCCAGATGCCCAGCTTCTTAGCTGCGGTCTGGTGAGCTTTTGACTCGATGGTTGCGCCAAAGTTGAGATCCGATGTCAACTCCATGCCCAAAAGCTGTAGGCGGTCAGTAACTGCTACAGATGCACCCCGAAAAATGGGAGACATCTGGAATTGGCTCCTTTTTGCAGTGAAGAGACACGCCTGTGTTTTCAGAGCATTGAATTTAACCAGATTGACATCACCCCAATGGGAGACGAGATTTAGGATCAAATTCATTCGCTCCAGCATGGCCTCTCTAAGAGTAGCAGTATATTCTCTGCTGGCTCTTGCACTGGACAGGTATCTTTCTGCGACTGTGCTGATTCTAATAGTGCGAAATGAGTGGTTTTTTGTGATTTACAAAAATCTATTGATTGGACTAAAAAAATAAAACACATAAGACCTGCTTTATAGTTAGTTCAATTAGTATGCAAAGTTTCATGATCTAATTTGAAGTACTTTTTGAATACCAGCGGTTTATTGTTCGATTTGGAGGTAACTTTGGAATTTTTTTCCATCGAGAAAAGTTTATGGAATCATGTTTTCGTCACACATTAATCCCCAACTTTACCATTTATTTATTTCATAATTTATGCTGCAGTATTTTAGATATAGACCTTAAACACGCACCCTGTATATCCAGTAAAGCAGTAGACGTACTGCGCTGTTTCTGGAAATTGAATGAAATTCAAACCGTATAGTTTGAAATTTATCATGCTTAATATTTAAATACTTACTGCCACAGAAATCAAAAAAAGAGGAGAAGTGGTAAGGGGGCGTGTCGGTGTCCGCGCGACATGTCCAGTCGGCCATGTCATAGGCAAATGGCCGTCTCCGCGAACTAGTGTACTTTCGACCGCGATCGTGACAAATTATAGCAATTCCGTGTTGTTCAGGGGTTTTTTGTAAAAACCGAAGCATAAACCTAAACTTTGTTGATCACGGAATTACTTATCATATATAAGTGCAAGTATTTTACTATATTTGTCTTTAAAATCAAGAAAAACAACAAATCGTAAAATATTTGTTGCTTTTATTATGTTATGTTTGTTTTCAAATATCACAGCGAGTGTACTATTTTTGCAATAAATACATTACTCCTTAACCACTACCTAAGTTTGTCGCTAAGTGACTGAACAAGCAATGTAAAAATCACAAAACGATATTTCACTAAGCGGATGAATCACGTAGTACGGCCGCTCCTTCTCGCGACGAGTTAATGATGGGCTTGTGCAGATCCACTAATGTAGGCTATCGACAATGTCGATTGACGAATTAAATATTACTATTTTAGTTTTATTTTTCAATTTGTCAACCGTTTTAACCCGGTTGGAAGATCGATGTCAAATAATGTTTTTTATGTATTTTGATTATTTTACAGCATAGTAGAGAAATGCGTAACCAACTTTCATAAAATACCTAAGTTTATTAAATTTCAGGTTTAATCGGTGGAGTGTTTTGGCTTTGAATTATCGTATATTATGCCTTATCCTAGTGCTACTAACTACTGTTTCACTAGGCCATGACAGCCTAAACCAACATACCCGGATATTTTATTGTTTTAATTTACTTCATAATATATTTTTTAGCAACATATTGTTTATTTTTATTATAATATTATATTCTGGACATTATTTTTATTTAATTATTTTCAGGACCACAAAAAAAAATTACACAATAATAAATGAAAGATTCGATAACTTTCCGATTTAGTCAATCACTAGCGTACTTATGCTTTTACACAACACAACGATAGCGAGTGATGTTTTTGTGTGGGTAAGTTGTACGGTGCATGGTAAATACACGCTGTGTTTGATGTCATAAGGTTTATAATTGCTTGTGTAGTACGTTCAGTTTTAAGAAATGCGGGTGTGTGCGCGACTGCGTATCTATTACTTTTACTGAACTGCGTGTGTAGTAGTTGCCGTGTGGTAGGGGCAAAGTGAAGACACAGGGTTCCGATACATTTTCGTCTTGCGTAGCATATCTCCTTCTTTATTAAATCAGTGCTTACTGCAATGGAATGGCCGTTGAGTGCTCTCAAGTCAGTACATAGGCATAGGAGATCGATGAACGCTTCACTGGATGCTGTGTAGTCTTTATTTACCGTGTGGTTTAGGGCATTCAAACTCGGATAGTTATCAACTCCGGAGCTAGTACGATGTTGAGCAATCAAATCCGGAACTCCGGAGTTAGCTCCGGAGTTGACAGCTTTTTTTTTAATTAATAAAAAGGTTCTATAATTTAATCAATAGAAGTTTTATTTGTTAAGGAATCAGTGTTTTTGTTTAAAAATCTTTTGTCTGACAGATATACGTTATAATAGACAACTAATACGCATTATAAAATATTAAAACAATCAACAATTATAAAAATATTGTTTGGCAAGTTACAATAAAATAAAAATCATGAACTTATTGATACCCAAAAAAGCTAAGTACTTAATTTTTGAGATCGAAGTTCTTGGTAATATGTTTTGAGAAACGATAAGGCGCTTAAAGATGAGTCAGAAAGAGAACTTCTAAGCTTCGTGCAGAAAAAGCCTGTTGCCGAAAATGCTCGTTCTGACTCCACGCTCGTCGGCAAGACACAGCAGATAGTGGCACGCTTCTGAAAGGTATTATCCTCTGTATCCGCCATTGTCATATATATTGTTTTATCTACTCTTACGAATCCATCCAGATCCAAATTAGCAGATGAGGTGCTTTGTTTCTTATTTTATTTTTAACT
Organism: Xestia xanthographa; assembly: GCA_905147715.2. Lineage (NCBI taxonomy): Eukaryota > Metazoa > Arthropoda > Insecta > Lepidoptera > Noctuidae > Xestia > Xestia xanthographa. Next base: position 846,366 of record LR990659.1, on the reverse strand, counting down.
CCTGCTCCAGTTACTCTGCAACACTTAGGTGCAACTCTGGTTCATACGTTTCCATTGGTGGTTCTGTTGATGATGTAGATGGCAAGTTTACGCGGTATTTTAGTCTTTTCAAAACGTCAACAATTGTCTCAGATATCTGTTCATTATTTGGTTTTCTAAAAGTATCATCTTCTTCTGATGAAAATAAATCTTCGCAGTCGTGAATATGTATAGTGTAGAGTTCCGATTATTTTTCCAAGTCTTCTCTTTTTATTTGTTTTCTTAGATTGTTCGCTAAATTCATGCTCAGAAAGTCGGTATTTTCTTAAATTTTTTCGACGCAAGCCGAGCACTACCGAATAATACCGAAGTGAGCACAACACTTCGGTATTATTCGTTAGTGCTCGGCTTGCGTCTTAGGGACATCGTCCTTAAAGGACTTAAGAAGGAATCAAACAAGGGTTACGCTCAAGAACTAAGATGCGTTTTTCGTCGTTTTGTAAATAATGTTTACATGGTTTTTGGAAACCGGTTTCAAATCCGGTGTTCTATTTCAACTCCGGATTTGAAAAATGCTTAAAATCGCTCCGAAACTCCGGAGTTACGAAACTCCGGAACTCCGCCGGATTGAAAGCACTAGTGTGGTTAGTGCCGTAGCAACGCTGTGACGACGCCGACTCTGCACTGTCTGTGTGTCCACCAAATTGGGCTAAATCATGCCACTCCAGCGCCGGAGCGGCGCGGCGGCGCCGTAACACACTGTGTGTTACTTAAAATTATGATGGAAATCACTTTTAAAGATTTTCGCAGTTGTTTTCACGAAGTTAAATCTGATGTTTAGATAAGTAAAAAAGCACAATGTAGGTACTTACTTAATTTATTTAAATATATTAGGGATACAAATAATTATTTACAAAGAGGTTAAATTAAATGTTAAAAAATAAAATAAAAACATATGTACATAAACAACAACTGCAGGGGTGCTTACACATTAAAGTACTCCTTCGCATAGCTTTCATTTGGAAATGACAACAACAACAATGTATGCGACTGTCCCTTAAAACTTATTATTGTTTATTCATTTGTTTTTTTGACACCGGTCCGTTCGGACGTAAACATTTTTTGTCTACGTCTGAACGGACCAAAATGAATTGACAGCGGTCCGTTGAGACTAAACACCCATGGGAACATGACCAGAACTCGGGCAGGATTGTCAAGTGGAATGGTAATGCTAAGTCTTTAGCTTCAGCACTCAGGTCACGCGACGTTTCGACTAGTCAGCGAGAAATTTCCTTTAAAAGGAGACGTGCACTCAGGCCCCGTGACCCGAGCATTTCGGTCCCAAACAACTCAGTACTGTACAGTGTTTGCGCCGCTTGATCACAGCAGCCGTAGTAGCAGCAGCGCCGGCACAGCCCGCCGTGCTTTCCCATCGTCACATACCAGGCTGTTAGGTTCTAAAACCCCTGGTACGCCGGCGCTAGCAAGAGCTTGACGAATAATATAGTTAATGCTGGCGCGCTGTGCTATGTGACCTGCGCTCCTGTAGCAGGACAGGCCATGGTATCCGAGGCTGTCGACAGCAATACGGATCAACACAAGGTGTGCCTAAGTGAAGACTTGCAGCAAGCCGAAATGAAGAGTCATCCAACATAGTACTGATGGTGGATGACGGGAGAAGCAACAAGCCCGATTCCCATTGCCCCGCGGCCAGTAGACGCTCCACAGTATGACTTGACCTGTTTGAGAACGTATTCCGTACAGTACTGCAGAGCGGCACGCCTCTAAACAAGTTGTCGGGCAAATGCGTATTTGAGCAAGTCATTTTCCAAGCATTTAACGTATCCGTCAGAGAAGGTACTTCAAAATCAACCTGAGAGGAAAGTTCCTGGTAAATTTTTCGATATCGTGGACCGAGGAGAGGATAGTTGATAAACTTATACTTAAACTTCGTGGACGCCGTGACCAACGTGAAGCAAATGGGAAATGTATACCGTGGCTTGCTGCCATGCTGTCGTCACATTTCACATTGTGAATCACACGTCCGTGGAGCTGCTTGTTTACTTCAGTATATAACACAATAAATAGAGCCTACTTACATACAACTTGGTGGGGCATCAGATATCTAGATACGATGGTTCTAGTCAAGTTTTATAGTACCTGTACCTACATAACAAATGTCGGTAGTCGTACGATTGCTTAGCGCATGGATAAGACGACGTTTGATTAAAGTTTTTCCAAGTACTGTTATACTACTGGTAATCTTAAATACTCAATAATTTTTGTAAGAGACCCCCATTACAAGATGTAATATTTATTATCATTTTCACATGCCACACACTGCATTTAGGCTACCGACCGGGTCGGTATGTTTGTGTAGAGCTCACGTGGTTATTTAACCCGACATTGCGTATATAAGCGCCGTTAGAGCTCCGTTTGTAAGAGACGGGCTCACTGGCCCGATTCGTCGTAATAACTCACAGAGTTATGGCCCAGCGGCCCAGCGGCCCAGCGGCCCAGTGTGTGCTAAGCGGGGTACCTACAGACTGCTGCAACGTAACATGCAAGGTAACATGCAATGAAAATTTGCCGTCCACATTGTCGTAACGTATCATGCAACGAATGCGCCGCGCGCATGCCGCAAACAGATGCGAGTAGGTACACGCTCGGTTCGTGAGCGCGCTGCGTCTACACTTATGAAATGCTCCTTTCATGTTACCTTGCATGTTACGTTGCAGCAGTCTGTACCCGGCTACTAACCACTACTAACTACTCTACTGCCTTTGATTATATAATGTCTAGATGGAGCGTCGCCCTACAATCAAAACGTAAAAAACGAGCCAACAATTTCAAGTCTGTGTGCGTGCAGGCGGTGTTTTACACTGCCCTACTGTGTCTCTGTGTGCGTGAATAATGTTACCAGCTAGTACAATAATTCTCCCATAAGTCACATATTAAAAATAATAGACTACTTAATTAAATAAGATAAGTTTTAGGTGTATGTATGTAGTAGGTATTATTCAGTTTTAGTAGTGTATTTTTATTAAGTATGTAGTTACTTTCTTCGATAAATAAAAAAACACTATTTCAATTGAAATAGAGTTGTTGAATGTTGTATTAAATCAGCTAAGTTAATTAAATTAGTATTAGAATTGTGCCGATTCCCTTGTTCACAAACTAAACTAAAATTAGACTATTTCTATCCTTTTCTCTCTACAGTAGTTTCTCAAACTACATTAGTTTTTGTTGGTTTCCACGTGGCATCTCCGCGGCTTTAATTAATGCGATCTATCCATCGATTCCTGTTAATAGGATTATTGGGTATTCTAAAAAATAAGATGTTAATCACCATATTCTACTCATTCAATAATTATGTTTGATAAGGGCTGATTATTCATTAGTCAGATAACTTTTATTCAAGGAATAAAAATAGAGGTTAAATTACCGATTTAATACTTTTAATCAGTGCCAGTTATTAATATATATATATATATATATATATAAATGAATTGCCGTTCGTCGCTCTAAAACTCGAAAACGGCTGGACCGATTTGGCTATTTTTGGTCTTGAATTGTTTGTGGAAGTTCATGGAAGGTTTAAATGGTGAGAAATAGGTAGGTAGGTAGGACGTAAGTAGGTAGGTAGGTAGGTAGGTAGTAGGTAGGTAGGTAGGTAGTAGGTAGGTAATAGGTAGGTGGTAGGTAGGGAGGGAGTAGGTAGGACGGTAGTAGGTAGGTAGGTATGCTCATGTGACGCAGACGATGTTGCGCGGGTCAGCTAATAATGACTAAAATGTGAACATGAAGTCGGTATCAAGTAAATTATTTACCTAGCTAATATAATAACAAGTTTTACTTGGAATCGACCTCAAAATCATATAAGAAAGACTTAATACGAATTTATAAACGCCACCTTTTTTTTTAAATCGATAAATAAAGTAGACCAACTAAATAATATAAACGTAACCCTAGACTAACCAATTTACCCACAAAAAATGACGTTCTGTTGGGAGAATGAAAAAAAGAAACTGGCAACACTGATAAAATATGGCGTAATGTTTATGTTTATGTTCATAAAAACAAAACAGAAATATATAGTTTTTTGGTTACTTATCGATGATAGGCGATGTGCTTGGTATTTTTTACCCTTCCTGTATAATTCCGGCACAGTTTAATAGCACATACCGTCATTTTATCGCTGATATTGTTTATTACCTAACGCGCGTAATACGTGGTGACGCCAAAGCGGCACGATCGGCACTAATCGGCGAGTAAGAACTTGTAAGCCAACAGTTGGCTGATATTTTTTGACACGTTTGCGCGCACTTGACGCTCCATCTAGACATTATATAATCAAAGTCTACTGCCTATTAGGAAATAGCCCGAAATAAACACTATTCCTAACTTTATGACACTGTTACTGCAACAAAACTGGGTTGCTATGGTAACGGTAAACACTAAAACTGATAACTATAAAATCTGAGGAACTTCAAATCAGCACAACCTAGTTTTATATAATTTGTTTAATACCTATTAGACCAGTGCAGATATACCTCTGAAAATGGTCAAAAACGAAAAAAATCATAGTATGATGAAACCCATTGGAAAAGAAAGAGAATACTTATAACAAAAATGAAAGGAAAAATAAGTTACGGGCGATCTGAGGTCGGAAAGTGGGAGGGGGGGGGAGTGGGTTAAGGGTAAAAAAGATTTATCTCGATTTTCGACAAAACTACAAGTCCTATGGAAAAAAGTTCAATGGCAAAGTTGTAGGTAATAAAAACATCTACAACTTTTGTTTTGATACTTTATACGATTTTACGGAACCCCCATTTGGCCGGTTTTTTTTTTACACCAGCTGAAAGTAGAGATTTTAAGGAACAAAAAACTTACTGATTAAAAAAAAAAAGTAGATATTTTGGCGTAAGAATTTTCGATTGAAAATTAGGGTGCTTTTTCGATATTAAGCCAAATGAGGTGAAAAAAAAATTAAATAAAAAAATTACAATGTGTTTGGAACATAAAAAGGTAAGTTTAAAACCAACAACAACAACAACAGCCCATAACGTCCACTGCTGGACATAAGCCTCTCCCATGATGGGAGGAATTTGCCGTAATCTCCACGCTTGGCAGGCGGATTGGAGATCGCAGTGATGAAAGACTAACAGAAAACGCTGCTGCCCATTCTCTGGTCTACGGAGGCGCAAGGTGTTCTGCCTCAGACATTAGACGCCTTATACGACACCCGCGAGTGTAATGGGTTGGTTCTATTCTACTCTGCCGGATACCACACGGCTAGTTTAAAACCAAGGACTTGGTTATTTGAATTTTTCACATAAATTTTGAGGTTATGTGAAAAAATTGTAAAAATAAAAGTTGTAGATCTTTTTATTACCTACAACTTCGTAATTTAACTTTTCTCCATAGGACTTGTAGTTTTGCCGGATATCAAGAAACCATTTTTTACCCTTAACCGGGGGGGGGGTTAAGGGTAAAAAATGGTTCCCCTTTCTACTTCCCAAACTCGATCGCCCGTAAATTATTTTTCCTTCCATTTTTGTTATAGTCTCTTTCTTTTCCAATGGGTTTTATCCTACTATGAATTTTTTCGTTTTCAAAATATTATCTGCACTGGTCTATAGCTAACAGAATAGTTTCACGTAGGTATCATAGCTGTACGGTGCGGTGACATCTAGTGTCTGTCTAATGTACTATGGTATGTATTTAACGAATTACAATTATTCCTATCACATATAAATAAGTTAAAATTAAGATTCACAAAGTTTGTACGCAGCAGCCACACCACATGAGTTATCTCCAGAGTATACATTTGTATCATCAGTTCACTATTATTCTTTAAACTGTCAACTTTACCACATAATATATTAAGTTCAGATAATATATTTATTTAAATACTTCAAAAGCAATATGGTACTTAACCTACCGATTTTGAACTAGTTGCACTATCTACTTCATTGAAGCATAGATCAACAATGATTACCTTTAAGTTCGTCTGAACACCACTTAAGATTATCGAGAGAAGTTTTCTTTTTGAGGTATTAAAACAAACTTAGTTTCCAAGAACTCTATAGATGGCGTTGAACTTACTATAATAGTTGGTGCCAAAGCCAAAACGCTTGAAAAAAAAAACATTGTGTCACGTCACATTGCGTCACATACTCTCGTTGACTGACACTTTAATTTGCCTAACCTTCCGAATATAACCTAGTTTTCTCGCGCTTTTTTTTTAGGTTCCGTTCCGTGCATTATCATACTAACTCCTAGCGCCATCTATCCAGCGACTAGGGAAGAGCTAAAAAGAAAATCCCTCATTCTTAAATTTAAATAAAGCCTTAACATTTTTTAAGAAGCAAGTTGCGGTGTGTTGTCACGCCCTAGTAGTCATCTGCACGTCGTCCTTGGCAGGCGCGGATTGTGGCACGGATTGTGGCGTGGGGCAGCGCGCGATCTGCTCCGCCTCGCGGATAGTGTCGGGCAGGCGCGTGTTCAGCGTCTCCGGCGTCGTCAGCATCAGCGCGCCTGCCACCAGCGCCGTTGTTCCGAACAGCACCGACGGCAGCCACTCCACGTAGATCGCCTGGAATCATACCACAATAATGTCAACATTCGTCTGTATGGTGTCGGAAGTAGAGAATAGCACCATCCCATATCTTCCCGTGGGTGTCGTAAGAGACGACTAAGGGATCACCAGAGAATGGGCAGCAGCGTTCTCTGTGCTTTTATAACAACCACACTACGATCGCCAACCCGCCTGCCAAGCGTGGCGATTATGGCAAAACCCCCCCTTGGGCTCCGCCTATGTCCAGCAGTGGACGTCTTTCGGCTGAAATGATGATGATGATGAATGTCAACATTTATAATCAGTCATTTTTCTTAGCGTGTTATAATGAGTCGGCTCAGTGCTTGGCCACAAGTTTGCCGCTATCACATGACGTCCATCCATTCCTGTAGCGTGCAGGCATCAGAGCACGCAGAACACGTCACTTGTTTATTTATGGACTCAGTTTTTAAAAAGATTCTGGTTAGTTCATTATTACCACAATTCACTAAACCAGATCATTGTTTTTATTTCTAGTAAATCTCTAAAAATAAGACCACAGTCACGCCTAAATTTTAATAAGAGTTTGTAAAGTTTATGACACATAAAAATGTTGAAAACATCTAATTGTATTGTGAGCATCGGATCATAACACAAGTCACAGGTTCACATGTCACCGTGCGACCTTCGACAATACAACAGAATCAGACACACTTGGGGATGACGCGTGAACTTACGAATCTATTCATGCTGTACTTAAAGTACTTACGGGATAATATTCGTGATTTTGTTTAGTTTTTATGAGCTCCCGATATTTCGACGCTGTTGCATCATGATCGTGGGAATACTATTCTATGTATTCCCGCAATCATGATGTGTGGTGTAGTGAAAAACCGTGAAAGTCTAAAACTAAAAGTCTAGTCTAGACCGAAGAAGCCCGACCGACCGAAGTCTCGTCTAGTCGTAGTCTAGTCTATTTATTGTTATTCTATGAGGATGTTTTAAATAATAACACTTCTGGACATTTGCACGTCACATCATGTGGCAAACATGCTGTACTTACCTAATAATGTTGTTCGTGTTACCATCTTGCATGCATGTATTTTCTTGTATGTATGACACATGTTTAGCAAATAAAATATTATCTTATCTTATCTTATCTATTCATGCTGGTAAACTTAGACCGAGTCACCGATTTTATAGAGGAATTGGATAATGAACTGACCGAAAATTCCGAACGGTCTTAGTAAGGGCAGGGTATGGAATGAGAAGGAATTAAATGCAAGAAATCAAAAAATGACATGACATCGCAAAGATAACAATAATAAATCAATAAAAGCATAAGAAGAAGAAAAACAGCAAAGATAAGAAGAATGATAAAGGAGAAGAGAGGAAGATAATAGTGCGAGCAATAATGTTTGTCCCGATACTGACCAGCAGAGGCATCTGCGGCGCCACGATGGAGCCAATCCGGCCCACCATGGAGCAGAAGCCGAGCAGGCTGTGCCGCGCGTGCGTGGGGAACAGCTCCGACGTGTACATGTAGATGCCGCTGAACGCCTGCGTGATGGCTATCTTGCCAATCAGGTACAGCAGCGTGACCAGCCACGGTACGCCTGGAGCCAAGGGATTATCATTAACAGACGAAGAGTTTAAGGTGCCGCTGACATTCTAATTTAAAAACAGTAACTGAAAATAACATTTATAATAGTTTAAAACATGGTGTAAACGGACCCTTCACGAAGCCGACAACCAAGTATTCTGTACCTCAAACTAAATAACTTTACGCAAAAAGTATAGAAGGGAAACGACTTTTTTATATTATTTGTACGGAAAACACTCACTTTTAGGAACAAACGGTATCGCAACGCACGCTAAGCCGCACACGGTGTAGGCGCACAGCAGCGTCCTCTTGCGGCCGACGCGGTCCAGCACCAGCGCGTTGGTGACGACGGCCACCACCTCCACGCTCACCACCAGCATGTAGTTGGTGTACTTGTCGCCCGCCAGCGACACCGAGTTGATAGCCAGCCCGTAGAACACGAACGTGCACGTGATCCACCACCACGAGCAGATCGCCAGCCGCGTCATGATGATGGGCGAGTGGAACACCTGCATCCACAGCCCCTCCTCGGGCTTCTCATCTCTCTTCTCCGCGGGAACCACTTTCTCCTCTGACAACTGTTTCATCGTCTCGTCTGAGAACGTCACTTTGTTCATTTTCGCTGCTCTCATTATAATTTCTACCGCCTCTTCTTTTCTTCCCTTCGACAGCAACCACCGGATGCTTTCTGGCAGCAGGTATATGTACAGAAGGAACAACAGAGATGGAGGATATACCACTAGGATGAAAGTTCGCCAGTATTTGAAGGTCTTCGCCAGGAGAGCGAAACTGAGCCCTCCTAACACCAGCATAATGCCGAGGAAGGCTGTGGTGATTACTCTCTTATTCTGGCCTAGTAATTCGATCGCTGGAAGAAACAAAATGCACTGTTAACATCGAAAAACACGCCCAGTATTGAGCTAGCTTTGTTAGTAGTCCTTACTTAGAATGTAGGCTGCAGGGAAGGCACTCGCCCCTGCGACGGTCTCTAAGAACTCCACTACGATGTACATCTCGTATGAAATAGAGAACGCCTTCAAAGAACCGATGGCACCAACCAGTGTGCAACTCAGGATCAACGCTCGCTTCCTACCCCAACTGAAAATACACAATGTCTTAAATTACCAGTATAAATACAGCAGTATAAGTATAGACGGCAAAGGACGTATTATTTTTATGAGGCTATTATAATGGCGATAGGAAGTCATCGTTTTGTCAATATTAACCTTAGGTTAAAGTGAATACGGAAGGCGCGTTGTACGTACGTATGCGTAAGTTGCTTACCGGTCGGAAATATATCCGAATATGGGAAGCGAGACCAGCATGCCGATGTTGTGCACCGTGCCCACCAGAGTGCGCTTCCACTCCTGACACGCCAGGTTGAACTGCCAATAAATAACAAGATTACATTATCCCTAACTCAAGAAGAAGATAGAAAGTGATATGAGGACAAATAGTGGTTCTGAAATGAACATAAAACAAACTCAAACTAGAACAAACTGTAACGGCTATTTTCAATAACTTACTAACAGGTAACGGACGGTTGCTATCTCTAACTGTTTGACATTTAGCTTACGGACCGTTGGAAACAAAACGTCACAGAAAAGCTTTCTTTGATTTTTCTATGAATCAAGTGACAGGTAGGTGACGCGGATAGGATATTTCAAGCTAACTTTGTTTATAGAAACACCGATACCTACGAGACGTAGGCATATTAACTAACAGTTACCTGTACTATTAAGTAAGTTATAGAAAATGACCATTAGTCAACTTCTGGTTGAAGCTACGCGATAATTAAATACGACTGTTCTATATATCTCACTACTATCTAAATCATCATGTGCTGGACATAGGCTCCCCTATCTCCACAAGGAACGACTTTGTGCCTAGACTCACGGATGCCCGCGTTCTGCACCAAATCGTTAGTTCACCGGTTTTTGAATCACTGTGAGATTTAAAGACAGGTCGGTATTCATCGTGCAAGCATCACCTGGCTCCGCGGCGTGCGGCGTGAAGGGCGACTGCAGTGAGCCGCGACCGCGCGCCCAATCGAGATCATTATCAGAGCGCGATCAGCTCAGCCATTGTGGCCACTGTAGCGATCAGTTCTCGGCAGCCGTGACCAACTGGCCGATGCCCACAGCCATAAATTATCAACAACACGTTGTCCACCGTGACCAATTAGGAATAATCGCGATTCTTGATGAAATAGTAGTGACAGTATAGATACGAGTACATTCAGATATAATGCAGCAATATTTGAATAGGGATACTACATGACAAAATTACGACACAGGAGTATAGGTAGGTATAGTGGATTATTGAAAACACTCTCCTTCTCAAATCACTCAAATGCAATAGTCTTGAGTGAAGTGATTGTTCTCAAAAGCATAGCTTTTCGGCCGAAGCACTAGAGTAGTCGACCTCGTGAGGATATCACTGCTGGCCTACTTTACAATGTCAACACTTGGCCGTACAACGTAATGAGACAAATGTTTTACAGTCACTCAATAGTTCCGGTTTACTTGCAGTTTCAAGTTCAGAATACTAAGAAGCCTACCAAAAACTTTCTTCTTAAAAAAAACATGCGGGGCAGCCTTTGGGGACTGCCGATGCCGATAGAAGTGAAAACTACCAGCTATTACATTCATTTTTGAATTCTTTTTGGTTTGTAAAGAAGTGTTAAATGACCAATTTAAACTTTAAATAAACGATAATCCGAGTAATGTGGATTGTTGTCGATTCAAAACCTTTATTTAATACGTTTCAATTCGAGTGGACCCGAGTCTGTTTTTAGGGTTCCGTACCCAAAGGGTAAAAACGGAACCCTATTACTAAGACTTCGCTGTCTCTCCGTCTGTTTGTCCGTCTGTCTGTCACCAGGCTGTATCTCATGAACCGTGACAGCTAGACATTTGAAATTTTCACAGATGATGTATTTCTGTTGCCGCTATAACAACAAATACTAAATATAGTCAATGGTACGGAACCCTTCGTGTGCGAGTCCGACTCGCACTTGGCCGGTTTTTGTTGTTTTGTGTTTGACAGGAAAGTAGGTAGAACAGTTTATAAAGGAAAATGAAATTGTTGTTTTTACTATCTTCCTCGCAATTTTTCCATATTTCCTCACCGTTAAAACCTTCCCTGGACTACGACAAACATTTCAAAAGCAAAATCAGGTAAATCGAGCCAGCTGTTCTCATGTTTTATCGAGATGAACGATAACACGAGTTCCATGATTTTTGATCACCCAAAAAGTGCTCAAATCTTGTTCACCCAAAAGTGCTCAACGCGCCAAAAGAAGTTTTCACTTCAAAAAACGTGGTCATATTTTTTTTACTTGTGTGAAAGAGGTCGTGGGCTTTCATAATTTGTAATCAGTTACTATTGTGTTAAAGCAATAAGTAGAAATATGTAGTAACAAAACATAACAAAAATAGTATTGGCAAATGAGTTCGGTAATATTATGCGTTATTATGTAAATTGTGTCATTGTCCGACACACAGGCCAGTATTACACGCGGTTGGTCTAGCGGGAACGCACCGAGTCGACGCACGCGGGACGCCGCACAACATCACGCCCGCGATACACAATACGTCGCAGCTTTCTAATAGAAAATATTTATCGCGCGATTCAGCAAATAAATGAGTGCGTTTACGCACATCGCGCTACGTTCGCTATCTATTAGGATAGTGAACTTGATAAAAGTCATTTACTTAGTGATCCTTCTGCATTATTCGTTTACATGCAGGGAACCTTTTGTAAGTGTCAAGTTAAGTAAGGCCGCGTCGCGCCGACCGTCTGATAGTTCAGTCCAGTTCCTCTCGCTTTGTGCTCTTATCGGCCACGTTCAAGTACACATGTCTCGCGTCATGCATACACGTCCGCTATCTTGCACAAGTACCTATGCGCTTACAACTTTCGCACAAGCGATCGTCTCGCGTCTGTGCTAAGTCTGTGAAGATGACGATATTGCTAGTTAGGTGCTAACACTATTGTTCTCAACATCATCGGCCGGCGGAATCACCCACTCGCCGGGTATAGGCCTCCATCATCCTGGTGTTTTTTCTTGCGACTGCGACGATAGTCAGCTCATTTGTCGTTCATCTTTCGAACATCTTTACAAATCATGTCGGGAATTAGAATTAGATAAGCGTTCGTACTTGGAAGAGGTCGACGTGGTCAAATATATTCTAACATGTAAGTGAATCTCATTGAATTCAGTCGAGTGCTGAATTTCAATGAGCACAGTCATAATAAAGGCCGTATTATGTTTTGATAGGGACATTATATTAAGTAGTGTAAATGATGATGATATTTCGCGCACGCGTGTAATGTTCGAGAACCGTGACGCTGACGGCGACGGTTCGCTCGCCTCACGTGCTGCTTATAATAGCGGTAACGGAACTGATAATATTAATAACGCTTACAATAATAAACAACCTGCATACGATAGACTGTTGCTGACTAATAGGTTGTACCCTCGAATTCGTAGTTCCACCGTATGCCTGATTGATGTAAATTGTAATAAGTAACTGTGAAAGCATACAAGGGGAGGAAGGCAGTGTAGCAGTACGTACCTCAGTGACAATAGTGTTGTTGGACTGGTACAGCCACTTGTCGCAGGTCGTGAGCTCGTCGCCAAAGGTGCTGCCGTCCTGGCAGGGTAGCTGCGGGTCGAGAGGCGCGCGGCGGGAGCACCGCGACTCGATGCTGCCCGAGGGGAGGGCGCCCTCCAGCCAGGGGGGGCTGTACAGGGTGCTGTTGGAAGCCTCGCACTCAGGGACTACACATCTGAGGAGGAGAGGGGAGGTTTAGATATATAGATTTAATATACTTCCTTGCATATCAAAAGTGGTACACAGCTCTTTTACAATATTGCTAACTCATGTTCATATATCGCAATTGATCTTCGATGGCCTGTTTCTGCTCAGATAGGCTACCATGGCCGAAAACGTTCAAGACTTTATTATACCACTCTAGTGTAAATACGTCTCCTAAACGTATAATAGTTCTGCCATTGAGTCATACTCAATGACTATACGTTCGCAAAAACGTCAGATCAAGTTTTTTACAGTTAAGTATGTTAGAAACTATTCAAAAATATTCAAAAGTGTTTGCATTCAAGCAAAATCTTAAATAATATTAACAAAATTGGTATTTCTAATAATAAAATACGAATACAAATTACAGTGAGTACAGCAGTCATTGTGCTGATAGTCGTGTCGGCCAATGGCTTAATAGCCAAGAGCCTCGACCAACATCTTAGGAGGCACTCGCTTGGCAGCTGGATCAAGGGCTTGATTCAAATAGCAGTACTTCTGGATACAGCACGTATTGTTAGGAGGTTCCTCTCTCAAGAGCCCTGACCACCGGGAGCTCGGACCCTGTTCCCAGCGCTGGTGGGCTTCTATTTTTATATTTTGTAATGTTTTTAGTGTTTTATATTTAAATGTATAAAAATGTAAAATAATATGCACAGAAAATAAATAAAGTAAAATAAAAACTAAGTGGTAGGTAATTAACAAAGTAACTAGAAACATCGAAATCAGAATGAGTTGTCTTTGAAAATTAATAATCAAACCATTTCTGATAAGCTAGAAGTCGGCTGAAACATTAGAAAATATCTTTACCAACATTTCGTTAGAGGTTACAAAATCTCTCCACTCTTCATCTAAATTAACTGAAGCTCTTATAAAGAGAACTTTACTAAGGACATAGACATGCCAAACTTTTAGTTAGTTTAGTTTCACAAAGGGTAGGTCGCCAACGGTCGCGGGAGTTAAACTCATCAATCACATTTTTAATCCTGGGAGAAGTCCCTGGCAATTTCTGTGATCTCTGAAGTCTAAAGCGTTCGACTGCGTCGACCACAACACACTGATCTGTAAATTACACCACTACGGAGTTTGTGGACCAACTGCTTTTCTTGTTCTTTCTTATCCACGTTCTCTGGGTCTCTCTCTAGCCAAGATGGGTGTGCACCAAGGTTCAATTCTTGGCCTATTCCTATTTCTCTTTTATGATGGCCAAAGTATTGGATATAATTCTATTTGCTGAAAAAACTTCGCTAATTTTTTAAATATTTAGAAAAGATAATGATGTCTTACATGTCAACAAAAGTCTTCTATTGAAATGGTAGAATCATTTACTGAATGCGAACACACCAAAATGTCTAAAGTTCTCGTTACCATATACCACAATGGGATCGAATAAGCGGCCACATCCGCTTTTAACACCGAATAATAAAAAATAACGAAACTATCAATAAGAGAAAATGTACTGTCTCATGTTTGGAAGGTCTTCTTATTAATTATTGTAACTTTATGACAGTTAGAAGACTAATTAAGCCGCTAATCAAAACAGCGGGCGCTGTGGGCAGCAAAGCGTTAGAAACAATAGGTCCTTATGATGGTACACACATGGATAGAAACACGTAATTTATTTCATTCACAACCACATGCTATTGCGAACTTCGTTCTTAGTCGAGACAAACCAGTAGTTATACTTCGTTTATGTCGTACGACAGATCTATGATCTTCACTTACCTATGTAGGCACTGTGTAAATAGACCTCATGCATAATTATTTTACAGCTTCATTTTTAACAGCGTTGTGGTCAGATTTAACGAATCGAGACAAAGCGATGTTCGAAATTAATGGAAATGTTCAAAATGTAGTTGATTGAAAAGCGACCAAAAATCTTCTGGCGATCCCGTTCGAAGTAATTGTAGAACTACGAGAAGCGTTAAACAGAACTGATAAAGTAGGCTCGTGCCACTTGTATGCCGATTTATTAGCAGAGTGGTCAATCTAGTCAAACATGATTAGGGGCACACCGGGCTACACGTAGTCAGTTCCACTCTTTCAATTCCGACATACCTAAACATCTTTTAATGAAGTAAGTAAAATAAACCAATTGAAGTACAACACAACCTTGCTGTCCTGTATATCATTGTCTTCGGTGCTTTATTACGAGGACTACAACTCTGCGAATGTGTTTCCCTGTACTTTTGGAAATGTTTTCAAAGCTGTGTTACAAAACATAATATAAAAAATAGACAGTTGACCTTCCATTAGCGCTACTTGGTATTCTAAAAATGTCCCATGCGATGCGGCCAACTATTCAGGAAGCGGCTTCAACTTCCATGGCTATTGTCTTAATCTCGCTTCAAAATCTAAATAGGCGTTGGTGTGACATGTATTTTGATACAGTTTTGCTTATTTTAAAACAAAAAACCTTCGTGCCCGTAAAACATATTTGGCAATAGATTTTGAGCTAGAAGTCCTACTTCGATGAATTAATTTTATAAAAATTTATGAACACTTGAACTAGCGGTTTGTTTGTGTTGCTCAAGTTCAATTTCTGACATCTTTTTAATGTTACCTACATCTCGATTGTGATATTATTACTTCAAGACATGGTTAAGAAAAATTACAGGTACTTAATAGTAGCTACATTGTCAGAGATTGTGAGTAGCAAAGAGCCGTCGGGCCTATTTTGCTAAACCTTCCGTGGCAGATGTCTGAGGCAGAACACCTTGCGCCTCCGTAGACCAGAGAATGGGCAGCAGCGTTTTCTTTTAGTCTTTCATCACTGCGATCTCCAATCCGCCTGCCAAGCGTGGAGATTACAGCAAATTCCTCCCATCATAGGAGAGGCTTATGTCCAGCAGTGGACGTTATGAGCTGTTGTTGTTGTTGTGTTCCGTGGCAGCAGCCAGCCGCAGCCGCAGCTCGCTCCGGACTGGTCTCCCACGACATCGTCGGTCCCACACAACTCACTATCGTTCGACCTAAGACAATGATAACAACAGTGCAGTCGATGACCCGCCGCTAGTGAGGACGAAGAGGAATGCCCTCCACTGCCCCCAGCCTATAAGTACATTACGCGATACTACATTAGTGTTCACTTCTAGAGCTACTTCATTATATGTAATTAATAGAACTTAGATAATGATGTTTCCTTCAAGCTGTTTATAGACAGATCATTAAATAATGTATGTCATATGAGTGACATGTCCGCATCAACGAGTCTCTCCGTGACCGAATGATAAAAATCTTTCAACAAGTTTTGGAATTGTTTGGTCACGTCATCGCAATAAAGGATGACCATAACCCAACTGATGGTTACTGGCAAGGTCGATGGCAAGCGCCCGAAGCTTCGTAGTTCACTTCTTCTTCATGTCGCTGGCACGACAATTTTTATATTTTGTCAGCCCAGAACATCGCCACTTGCGCTCTCAGTCACTTGAGCTACACGTTTTTGAGCTAAGATGACAGGATAGGAGATGGAGCTTAGTTTGTGACACAGCTCCACAACCACACCCTGCTGCTGTTTAATTGCGCTAGCCACACCTAACGAGGTTAAAGTCAAGACGGTCTTGAGTCCGAAGACGGTTCAAAGACTTCCAGGTGGACCACGGAAGTTTAGACGCTGCAAGAAGATTCACTTAGATGGACGGACCATATTCGCTCATGGCTGAAATCAAAACTCCACAACGATTTTCACAATGCCAAGCATTGATGGCGAAACATCCACAAAAATAAAATGACCTCACGCCGGAATCACGACTCTCAGTAATGAGGAACACGACGCGAGGAGGATTTTGAGAGTTTAGTTTAATATGAATGTACAGTCGTGGTCTTTTCCGCCTGATCAGTTTTTTTTTTTCGCTTGAATCATGCGGGGGCGCCGCGTCACGCCCCCTTAAAGTTAAGGCCTATTAGGAAAGCGTTAACTTTGGAGCGCAAAATAACAATAACTCTCGTTTGGCGTGCGTCGTCAGTGCGCTCGGCCGATCGGTATCTTTTCATTCATTTTTTCTATACAAAGTCAACAGGGCGGGACTAGAGAGCGTTTCTATGTTGTAAGTACAAGCAAAACTTAGCTTAGTGGTAATCAGGCGGGAGTGTCCTCGATAGTACCTACAGGGTGAAAGGGACCACGTATTCAGTACATCATTCTGAATCTGAAACATATTATATATTTTTCGTCAAAATTCAAGTGTCTGTTTGTAACAGACATTTCAATGTATCTGTTTAAATGAGCTTCTGACAGCATTACCACAGCGAGCGTCAACATCGCTGAATGTATGCAGCAGCCCTGCACGACACACAACCTTCACAACAGACACGTGCTTAAGCTCAGCACGTGTACATGGCGACACATAACTACGAACAAGTACTTCAATATAAAGCTATTATGAAAACTGTCAGACGGACAGTTAAAGATTAAATAACAAACGCGACAATATTATGCCTTCTAAAATACTGATTACATAGTCACAATTTATTATACTTATTATATTTTTCGTTTTAATTCCATTTCGTTATTCCTTTTTCATGGACCAGTAGCTCTTCCAGGCAGTATCGTTCGACTCATGATTCGTGGACATATTGCAATTCCTCACGATTCATCGCCAGTCCAACCCCAAGGCTTGCATCACGGTGTTGACCGACTTCAATACCCGATCACTCCCACCTAGCGCAAGGTTTTTCAACACTTCTTCAAGAGCGCTATTAAAAATCTAGGGTGAAAGCGTGTCTTCTTGCTTTACACTTTTTCTATCAAGAATGACGGTATGGGTGTTTGTACTTTAAATGTGGCAGTATACTATAGATAGGCGTTATGAAGTACATAGTTTGATGTACCTAGGTGGAATCTATTTCTTGATTGTTCAGAGCCTCAAGCATCGCATTGGCATTGTTTTTCTAGGCAAGATATATCGGGATGTTAAATTCTTGATTTTGGAAAGGCCTGATCAAAAACCCGGTTTGGTAATGTGGTTGGTAGTTTTCTGAGCAGAAAATGAAAGCGTTGTAGAGATGGGATACAAATCTGACCAGTCGATAGTTCTAGAGCTCTGATTTATCCCCCTTATTGAAATGACAGAAAGCATCCGGGAACAAACCAACTGCTCTTCTAAAGAAGAGAACCTGCTCTTCTAAGAGAAGAGCAGGTTCGCTTGTCTTCAAAATTTCCTTGCTTATGCCATCTTCGACTGCGGTGTAAAAACCAGTAATAGGGATGGTATTACGGCAAAAGAACTCTAGTTAAGACGTGCTAGGTATTGTTCGCTGCAGTTGAAGTATAACAATTTGTAATAGTTTAAGCAGATTTGTAAAGTTTTGTCTCTATTTTGATGTTTTTGGCCTTTAAGACAATTTATCCATTGTTTACCTTGTGTCTTGCATTGTTTGGCTATTTGAAAGAGCGATCCTTTTTTAAACCAGACCGGACCATTTTGGTTTTAAAAGACCGAATATCTTTCTTAATGTAGCATTTGATTTTTTAGCTATTCATACTTTAATGTACTGGGAGCTTGTTTTATATACACTTAAAGCCTGTGTGTTCATGTCATTTATTTCATCTTTAAGAAATATGGTGTCTGATAATAGTTTTTTAAAGCGTTATTCGGGTTTTCTGTCACGTTGGGAGCAAACATAAGTTAGATATTATGTTAATAATTCGGCGTTTTGGCGAGTCGCTCGTCAAGTTTTATGATGTAATGATCTATTGTTACATCGCATCTGTATAACTACACAATTAAAATATTTTTGCAGGCGTAGTTTAATATTTTAATGGTACTTATAAGTTCTTGTAATCTTCATTTGTTTCGAATTTTTTGTTTGATTAAATTAAATTTTAACGCGATGTATCTTTTCACAATTGATTTTTTTGCTTTGGAGCAAAAACTGTTCCTACGCGAACTTGGCAAGTGGAATCTTCGGGTAACTTCAACGGAACAAATATATGTATGTATACAATAATGTGGTAAGATAGTCGCTCGGTCAGCTTCGTCCAGTTGTAAACCGACTTCAGACGACTACAGGAGAAGTAGCCTCTCAAGTGACACAAACGTTAATATTTTTTAAATATTTATTTTTCAATTTTAGCCCGACGTCCTCGCTTTGAAATCGGTAAGTTCAGGTACTTAACTGAAGGATCTAACTAAAGCTTTTGAGACGAATATTTTTTTTTGCCTGTTAGATCAAATCAATAACTTGGTTCCACGACAACAAATACTTACAGTGGTTAACATCTAAATACGAACGAAATGATAACTATGATGTTCCTGCCTAAATATTTAATGTGAAACAGCATTCTAGCTGTACAGTTGACAATGGTGTCGATTCTGTTGTGTACAAACTAAACCTTATTTAGGCTATTGCTATCTTTTTCTGTCTATTAAAACGAGAAAGAGACGGACGTAATTAAGAGCTGTCAAATTTAGTTGGAACTAATATTTCCATACAAATGAAGGGTGCACGTAAAAACATGTCGATTAAAAACACGGTCAAGCGCAAGGCATAAACTAGTTTGACATCTCTAACTTAGTTCATAGCTATAGCCGTCCTTTTCTCGCACTGCCGTTTAGTAAAAGATAGCAATAGCCTAAATTAAGTTTAGTTTGTGCACAACAGAATCGACACCATGAGATATTAAATTAAATTCCAATCAACTGTGAAAATTCTTATAAAAATTCACAAGAAATTAAATGGGAATTCCACCCACGTAAAAATATTTTTTGTAAGGCAATGTATAGTATTGTTTGAATGTAAGTGTTCATACAAGTCATAGTGCTAGTAGTAAGTGGGTGAGGGTCGCGGCCGCGCTCGATGTGCTGGTGCTCGTGAGATATCGTCTCGGCAACCAGTCAACCTGTTTGCTACAGAAGGTCTAACGCTAGACTGGGCAGTATACACGGCGATGCCACTGCAGTGCCACCTATGCAGTGACAGCGAGCACACCGATTTCTTTCAGATTAGATACCTAAGTACCTAATATTATTTCCAACTCCTAGAACGAGCCAACCCATAACAGTATTTTATGAAAAAAATAAACAAAAAGCCCGTGCCACGTTTGTCTGAATAATAAATGAAGCTGTACTTTTTGTTGAAAATATTAGGAATAGACAATCGGAGCATGTAGTGGGTTTTTGCTTTAATAAAAACGAACGACATTGTAATAGTACGGTAGATCGTAACATACACTGAATGGATGTGTGATGTACTATGGGGGTCTTTTCCGCCTGACCATTTTAATTTTTTTTCGCTTAAATCATGCGGAGGTGAGCCACGCCCCCTTAAAGTTTGGGCCTATTAGGAAAGCGTCAACTTTGGCGCGCAAAATAACAATAACTCTCGTTTGGCGTGCGTCGTCAGTGCGCTCAGCCGATTCGGTATCTTTTCATTCATTTTTTCTACACAAAGTCAACGGGGCGGGGCTAGAGAGCGTTTTTATGTTGAGAGTGCAAGCAAAAATGAGCTTAGTGGTGGTCAGGCGGGAGTGTCCTCGATAGTACGTACCCAGTACTCATCACGAGTGACATGAAATGTTTAAAGATGAGCAGAAGTATACTGTATGATGTACCACTATACGAGTGTTTTCGACTAGAGACCCATTAATCAGCATAAAAGGTTAACCGGTTATACTATAACCCCATTATGTTTGATTAAACGGTTTAACCTTTGTAACAAATGGGTTATCAATTTAAATATTTCAGAATGAAAGAGAAAAAACACCGAGTGCGGGAACTCTGGGCGAGAATAAGGTTATTGTAAGCAGATTAACTCTATAATAACATGTTAAACTATATAGCTTTGACCTCTAATCCGAAAATATAACCCTATTAAAACCTCTATACAGGTGAACATTTTGGTCCGTATTTGCTACTGATGAGCTACTGAATAGCTTGTACAGATGTACAAGCTATTCAGTAGCTCATCACGAACATTCACGATGTTGTCACATAACATATTGATGTCTGGTGATAGTAACAGCCGCACGGCCGGACATTCACGATGTTGTCACCAATGACGTATTATATATAGACACGTCATGAACCAACATCGCGGCGCTTAAAAACGGTGAAAATACTAGAACTACTTATAAGCGTGAAGAAAGAGAAAGAAAATATGACACCGAACGGCGGGATGCCTGTTGCGAGAGGGAGATAAATATACATCTTCAGTCACGTCACAGGATTTATTAAATTACATATAAACAAACGTAGCGTCGCGCGACAGGTTGGTGCGTAACTAAGCGCGATGTGGCCAATTGGCTAAATTTCATGTTGTCATTTTAGAGTGCGGACAACGTATCTATAGTTTATATATCATTGCTTGTCACATAACATATTGATGTCTGGTGATAGTAACAGCCGCACGGCCGGACATTCACGATGTTGTCACATAACATGTTGAATTTTGTGAGTTATAGCTAAATATTAATATGCTGTGTTGTCTGATTTTATATATATATGTATAGGTTAAGATTTGTATAGGTTAAGATTTTAAACCAGCTTAGAAGAGAAAAAAAAAACTGTATAGGTACAAATAATTTTATTCGTTTAGTTTATTGTTTTAGTGTTGTTTTGTACATATTTTTTAAGTTTATTTTTTAAGTAGCCTTAAGTTGTTTTACTATTTATGTGGTGTGTGCTCGCTAACCACTATCGTATTGGGGACACCTGTAAAGATAGTGTGTAAGTTTAATAATAAATAAATAAATAACACATATTGATGTCTGGTGATAGTAACAGCCGCACGGCCGGACATTCACGATGTTGTCACATAACATATTGATGTCTGGTGATAGTAACAGCCGCACGGCCGAACATTCACGATGTTGTCACATAACATATTGATGCCTGGTGATAGTAACAGCCGCACGGCCGGACATTTACGATGTCGTCACATAACATATTGATGCCTGGTGATAGTAACAGCCGCACGGCCGAACATTCACGATGTGGTCACATAACACGTGTGCCTTCTGATCACTTCACTTTTTACAGTTGTGCTTACATTCAGCATATCCGTGTTACGATCACTGAACGTTGCCAAATAACACTTCAAAGCTTAAATTACCTTTTTTGCATCGCCAATCGAGTAAATATGTGTACAGCAAAAACTCGACTTGGCTAAATTAAATGATGGTTTTCTTTGATTAGCACTAAACTGAAACTTAACCTGAGACCCCTCTGCACTCCTTACTGAAACACATCGTCCACCCCTGTACGGTCTGCGGCATATCATACCATGAAAAAGTCATTGACAATTCAGCCTCAAGGATTTCCACTTGTTATACATGGCTGAAATATCATAATAGTGTAATTATAACATCATCCGTAAAATTGAGAGAGGTGACACCCACATTTCGCCAGTAATGTTTTAGTCTCAAGTAGTAACTTACAAAAGTGCTGTATCGCAGATCACAGCACTTCCAAAGTGCTGAATGCTGTTCGAGTAAAATAGTTAAGCAGTTATGAAAAGCAAATCATCCCTGGATCATGTGCTCAGTCTGACCGCTCACCGAGTCGCACCAGTCCTGCCTTGGAGTTCGCCAAAAGACAATGGAACGCAACATTCTGGGTGTCAAAAGACAATCCAGAGTTTGAAACACCACGCTTCGTTCCTAAACGAAAAGGTACAGTGGACGTTGGCAAGAAGGCTGCTAGACTAAAATGAGATTGGTTGGATCACGTCAACTGCATAACCGCTGGGTGAAAGTCTCAAAAAAAGCTATACTTTTCGACAACGACCAAAATATGTACAACATCAAAATGTGAATTATTTGAGGATTACAAATAGGAGTCCGCGTAAAACTGGTCAGTTTCCCTCACTCGTCAGTTTATTTAATTCGACAGTTTCGTTGATTCGTCACTTTCGCTGATTGGACAGTTGTGTGAATTCGACAGTTGCGTCAACTAGAGGAACAATTGTTAAGTATGCACAATCTCAAACTCCGGCTGCTAAAAAGAAATCAGTTATGGTAAATCCGAATAAGATTTAATAACTTAATAACATTGAATGACAGCAGTTACGCTTTCTTGCACCAATGCACTAAGAGCAGTACCTACCTAGATAACTACGACATGTTCTAGCTATCCCAGACAGCAGCAGATGATGATAATGATGAGTCAATGGGCGGACATGCGCGTGGGCAACGTGAGCATTTATACGATAATGAGCGATTACACGAAGCAGGTCAATGGCTCAACACACAGTCCATGCACAGTGCCTCTCTAACTAAGCGCTTCCGCGGTGTGCGGCGAGTCGGCGACGCGACGACTGACGATCACTTCATTCAACAATTCTGCCTGAAGTTGTGCAACTAGGTGCGGAGGAGTGAGGACGACGAACAGGGTGGTGCGGCGCCGCTCGGCAGCTCGGGAGAGGTCCAGTAGTTTACTGCGATGGGCTGACTTGATTGATTTTCAACAGACTTATGCAATGCCAAACTTAATTTATGGAAATTGTAAATTCTTTAAGCTTTCAACCTTATCTTTGAACGTTTTTTAAATCAGGCCAAGCCGCTCGCATAAATATGTTGATTTATTAATGGTTGTCAAACGGTTGTCAAAACGATTCAGCTCCGTGAATTAGCGATTCGCGAAAAAATACTACCGACTACTAAAAAAAGTAAAAGTTAGTAGTAGTGTTTTTTGACTTTTTTTGCGTGTGTATGTATTCTGATGGATGTCCTCCTTCTGACTGGCGAAGGGGTCTATCAGACTCCTACTGACTAAAACCACACGGTGTTCTTCGGCTACTTTACGCCGACGAGCTAGAGCACCTACTTGCGCAGTTCATCACGCTCCCTCAGCCAGGTTTTGACCCACATAAACAAGTGGGCCCCTCACTTTCTCCAGCCGTACACGCTGCAATTCCTCATGAGAGGCGCGCGCAGAACACGGCGCCGGGCAGTCCCAGGCCTGTTCTGATCACAGACTTCCCAAATCTGTCACCCGCAGGCGACACCCCACAGCCGTTGTGTGCTTTCCGGTGCCCGGTGCGACTGTTGTGGATAGGGAAGGGAAGGAAGTTGTGTATTTTCCGCCGCCGCCTCCTTTGCGATCATCGCTACCTCACATGGGGAGTCCGCGAGCCCTCGCGCCCGACCATGAACTGCACCACGACCGCAAGCGAGGCTATCCGCAGGACCTCGCGGCCACGACAAGTTACTGCCAATAGTATCGCACACTCACTGCGAAAGTAATTGCCCGTTTACGCTAAGCTCAATAAAATAATCAATTAAATCTCAATTAAGGTAAAAAGGATCGATCAAAGAATGAAGTCGTAAACTATGCAACAATAGGAAATCAGTCAATCAAATTCAAGTGTTGACAATTTGACGGTTTGTGAGTCGACAATATTATTAATTTTTACAATACAAAGGAAACGCCAAAGTTTTTTGGAAACATTAATTTGGAAACACACAAAAAACATCATTATCTTCTGACTGAACACTTCGGTTTGCATATTGTGTGAAGTTGTGAAGTACATAAGTAGAAGTACGCTAATGATGTCTAATGACGCCAACTTACAGATGATACGCACAAATTGTTTCTGCGCACAAGGTGGCATTGAAAGCCGTTCTATTATCAAGCAGTTTAGTGCACGGTAGGTAGTAGGTAGGTACTCTACCCACTACTTAATGTATGTATACTGTTTATTTATTAAATGGTGGTCTGTGCAACCTGTACTTGATATGTAAAGGTTTTTCTTCTTTAAAACCAGTAAGGGTTGAGCCTCATCTAGCAGCACGAAATCGCACGTGTCCATGCTTCTATCCTTTTCTTTCGCTCAGAACCGTCATTTGCTCTGAGCGAGAAACATTTGCAATTGCATGTAGCTCTGTTCCTAGTATAGCAGCATAGAAAAATCCGATTCCGTGCTGCTAGATGAGGTACAACCCTATTATAAGGGGAAATAAGAATCTCTTAGGAACCTACTGATATAGTCGCTCAATAATTATTCTTTCAGGAGAAGAAAATTCGTTGTCAGAAGGGTACCTAGATGTTCCCGTTCGAATGTTCATAATATCACTCCCGGTTGAACTAAGTAAAACAAAACCCGGAGGTAATGTGTAACATACATACATCCCCAGAACAGAAGAATAACATTATATCGGGAACAATGTCAAACGGGAGAATGTCCACGAAACCCATGGAGAGCTCATGAAAAGTGGACATGTTCGTCTGAATAGTACATTCTGCCGTTTTCTTATGTCAGCGTGTGCGAGAGCGCGTGCGTCTGCGTTGTTGTCATGACAAGCGGAAGTGGGTAATTGCGATCGTTCCACGCAGCCGGACAGTTGGGGATACGTAGGTAATAGTAGGACAAGACGACAAACATTGCTGAAACTACCATGCAAAACCTGATGGTGATCATTTTCAAGAAAACAAGGATTGTATTAATTTATTATAAACATCAGTCTTCAAAAAGTAAGTATGTGCATAATTATGCTCATATAGTTTTTAACATAGGAAATGTTTTTTCGATCGCTTCAGCATAGGCCCCCATTTTCGCTCAGAGTGTGACATGGCCTTGGTGTCATGAGTTTTAGGGCTACATGAATGTTTGAGGTCTCAAAAGACGCGTATTAATGAGGGCTATAATATGGTGGAAAAAAATTAAAAAAATTTATACTTTTTTTGAAAATCGCAAAAATGTGTAAAATTTCATCAATTTTATAAGGTCTTTTGGCATAAAATCAACTGTATCTCAAAAACTAAATACGATATCGAAAAAACCGGCCAAGTGCGAGTCGGACTCGCGCACGAAAGGTTCCGTACCATTATCTAAAAACATTAGACAAAACTGTTTGTTGTATGGGAGCCCCCCTTAAATATTGATTTAATTCTGTTTTTAGTATTTGTTGTTATAGCGGCAACAGAAATACATCATCTGTGAAAATTTCAACTGTCTAGCTGTCACGGTTCATGAGATACAGCCTGGTGACAGACAGACGGACAGACGGACAGACGGACAGATGGACAGACGGACAGACAGCGAAGTCTTAGTAATAGGGTTCCGTTTTTACCCTTTGGGTACGGAACCCTAAAAATGAAAAACCGGCCAAGTGCGAGTCGGACTCGCGCACGAAGGGTTCCGTACCAATTATTATAAAAAAATCACGTTTGTTGTATGGGAGCCCCCCTTAAATATTAATTTTATTCTGTTTTTAGTATTTGTTGTTATAGCGGCAACAGAAATACATCATCTGTGAAAATTTCAACTGTCTAGCTGTCACGGTTCATGAGATACAGCCTGGTGACAGACAGACGGACAGACGGACAGACGGACAGACGGACAGACAGACGGACAGACAGCGAAGTCTTAGTAATAGGGTTCCGTTTTTACCCTTTGGGTACGGAACCCTAAAAAGCCCTCGCGGTATTGAGTTGGGCTACATTTAAAAAAAACCGGCCAAGTGCGAGTCGGACTCGCACACGAAGGGTTCCGTACCATTGACTATATTTAGTATTTGTTGTTATAGCGGCAACAGTAATACATCATCTGTGAAAATTTCAACTGTCTAGCTGTCACGGTTCATGAGATACAGCCTGGTGACAGACAGACGGACAAACGGACAGACGGACAGACAGACGGACAGACAGCGAAGTCTTAGTAATAGGGTTCCGTTTTTACCCTTTGGGTACGGAACCCTAAAAAAATCCGAATCTCTGTATCACTAATAATCTAGGCAGAAAGGTGCCCTTTGTGTGGTGTAATTTCGGGGAGCGTGCTCCTTAGATGCACTTCGCATCGCTGATTTCTTATGGGACTGGGAGTGTTTCAGATTTGATCTTGAAATGTATTTGTATTTATTTGTAAATACGTATTTTTCGACGTTCTTTTAGGTTATTTTAGTTTTTTATGTTTTATTTTTTAATTATTTTTGTGGAAGAAGGAATGGCAACAAAAGGCAACAGACGTGAGTGCTGGAAAAAGGGTAGATTTATGCATCTGTTGGTTGGCCGTTGGTTTTTTATTATTTTTATTGTTTTCATTTAGAAGGTCCAATTATGAGTCAATTCAAGTGAATGATTTTTAATTTTTTATTGTATATGAATTTAACAGAAATTATTTCCTTTGACAAATCGAAATGTTTAGAATGATTTTTTATATTTCTTTAAAGCATATTATTTTATGGCTTTGGACCATGATAATAATATATAAAAAACCCAAGATGCACAGTTTCAAGTGATACTACAACCCACTACAAGAGTAGTTATTGTTATACTTTAGACATATTTTTTTGCAAATTCAACCTTATGCGGACTATTTAGAGATGTTTTTACAAAGCAGTGTACAAAAAGCAATTAATTTTACGACCGAAGTTAGCCGGTAGGATAATGCATGGAGTGGAGACGAATATTGTACATACAGTGGAACAATACAGGCTCCTAATTAATAAACGTAGGTAAATTACCTCCAGAAATGGAGAGATATTGATACGATACTAGTTATTCATGCAACTGTTGGTTTGATTGATTTTTTTTATTGTTTTCGTTTATATGGCTCAAATAAAAGTATTTTTTTTTATTTATTTTTTTATGTTTTAACAGAAATTATTTCCTTTCACAAATCGAAATGTTTAGAAAGAACATACAGGATTTTTATATTTCTTTAGAGCATATTATTTTATGGCTTTGGAAAAATTTATATTGAGTCGGCATGAAAAATAAAATCACACAATCAATAATAGTTCACAGCGCAGAGTAGTATGTATAGACGTGAACTGTAGTGACTGTTTTTGTTTTCATTTGTTACCAATGATATATAAACTATAGATACGTTGTCCGCACTCTAAAATGACAACATGAAATGAAGCCAATTGGCCACATCGCGCTTAGTTACGCACCAACCTGTCGCGCGACGCTACGTTTGTTTATAATTTAATAAATCCTGTGACGTGACTGAAGATGTATATTTATCTCCCTCTCGCAACAGGCATCCCGCCGTTCGGTGTCATATTTTCTTTCTCTTTCTTCACGCTTATAAGTAGTTCTAGTATTTTCGCCGTTTTTAAGCGCCGCGATGTTGGACCATGACGTGTCTATTTAGAATACGTCATTGTTTGTTACAAGATAGTTTAGTAAAGAATACAAACTTATACCTATACGTGGAGTAGAAAGTTCCTCCAAGTTAATGCATCTGCAATTTAGAAAAATAACATTGTGCTAAAGCTAAAGCGACTATAAAAAAAAACAAAACAATATTATAAGTAAGTAATGAAAGTGGTGTAAGACAATAATTGTTGTTCTCTGAATAATAGATCCCGACGCAGTAGAGACTCAGAAATTGCATAATAATTGTTTGGCTCCCGAAAGGATAGTGGTCATAAACTAGTTCTTAAAGACATAAAAACATCTATTTGAGACATCACAAAACGAACCACACGGTCCTAGTGAACTGTTATGTGATGTTGTTTATTTGCAAAAAATGATAATTTTTTCCTTACGGATTTTTCACATCGTGCATTTGAGCTCTATTACTTCAAAGACGAAACGTAAAATGAAAAGCCTGCCTAATTGCATTTTCAATGTACCCGAAGGTCGTGTCGAGCACGAGATCTGTGATTTTTTTCCTATGGTCTACCATAGGAAAAAAATCACCATCATCATTTACCATCTATGGTATAACTTTGACATACCTACTTACTTTTACTTAGTGGACCATAACAATTAACTGGTCCCTACATCGCATTCGTGTTCTATCACATGTTAATTATTTGTCGAAGAATATTGACTTGCAGCAAGACATAAAACTATCATAAGAATTATAGTGTTTGTGCAGTTAAGATAAACTAATTTACACTGAATATGTCAGCGTTTGTAAATAAATATTCCTGACTACTTACTATTGACTTTCTTAACAAATAGTGCGTCTTATCCACGCGTCTGTTTCTTTCCATTCAATTAAGAAATTATTCATTAATATCCCTTGCACAATGAATCAAATGAATTCGTTTTGGCTGACCTGCGGCCGTGCGGCCAGTCAACTACGAAATACTGTCGTTTTGCTCTATCCATGAATGCAACAACAACAACATGACCAGCCTGTAACGTTCCCACCGCTGGTAGTACTGGGACACATACCTCCTCTCTGTTAGTTAGTTGTACGCAATAACAATGATCCTATATAAGTTCGTATCTGTATCAGAGGCCCGTTGTTACTATCCATAGCTTGTTCCGGAGATACGTATTGTTACAATGAAGCGAAAAACAAGCGTTGTGTCTCGAGATGTTAACGTCTTTGCCATCATGTGTAGTGATTTACACGAATGTAGTGCTATGTACCTACTTACAATGTGCACATAGCTGTAAGCTAGGCTGTGCTTGATGCCAAGTTAGAATCCACCGGATGTTCGGCCGCGGTGCCTACAATCATGTAAGTAATTAAAGCAGATAACATCGCGGCACTGATGGGAGCGCGTCATCACGCACTCCCATCAGGTCGAAACGGTCTGAGGTTATGTTTCAGTGCATAAATTAGGTAATTCTGATGTTAATGACTCTTGCTTGGTTATCTCTACTAAGTAATAAAGCTACAATTAAATACATTTCTTATAATATCGCTATTAGGTATATTTCGTCAGAGAATACTGATCATTACAAATTCAAAAGATGTGCAAACAAGAAACATCGAGTACACAGCACACCGCACAGTCATGCATCATGCAGATCAAAGATAACGTACGGTAACTCTGCAGCATGCATTGTCCTGCTCATGTTGGCCATGTTGCGTCACCTGAAGAAGTGACCAAGACTTACTGTTACTGTCTGTGTACTTTATAGACGATAAATACAGATTCCTTATTAGGATACCCTTCAAAGTTCAGTGCTCATACCAGTCGCACTGCCCTTTGCTGATCAATTGTTCTCAATAATTGATCTGGCTTCCCCGGCTCCTTCGCCTAAATCAATACAAATATTATTGAAGAAGTACCTACTTTTTTGTTGATTAAATCATTCACATCGTCCTTAAACATTCATCGCTCCGCTGCGGTTACTGTGGTGTTTAAACAAGAGTTGTTTTGACCACATTGTTTAAGTAGGTAACTAGGTACCTAACTCTTCTTAGAACCAAATACGATGGAGGATGTTTCTTAAACTTTTTATGTTGGAACAAAAACTTCACCACCTAAATAAAATATAAAATATATATACCCAAAACAGCACAATAATGACCTAAAGCAAAGCAAATTAATCACTTTCACAGTAATCAATTTGATCTAATAAACCAATAATTTATATTGTTATTATAATATAAATACTATAACATGAATACTTCAATATAGTTTATTATTCACGCATTACTTTTATCGGGATAAGCCCGCCACAATTATCTCAACCGCTGCAGCTTCTGTAAGCCAGATCAACAGTGGGTCCGCCAGGATAGTGCCGAAGCAATGAACCTCGACGAGCCCCACAGAAACAATTTAACTATTAGGATCCTACAACGAAAATAAACATAAACATAATGAACAAGTCGTTCCTAGCACTGGCCGACAAATTGCAAAAAACGTAAGAAAATTTGAATTTCGCGGGCTACCCTGACGCTTTCATTTTTGCATGATTAAAATTGACATTAATATATATATATATATATTATTATGGTTCAAATGATAACATTGAAAGAAATTTGTTATTTTTACTACAAGATCCGCCCCGTAAAATAGGTAAGTCCACAGTACTGTTATAGTAGCTCGCAAGATGAGCGCGTTGAGAGCGCACGACGACGGAAGGAAGTGCAGTGCGCGGTCTGTAGGAAGGAAGCGACCGGTTTTTTTTATATCGGTTTACGATTATCGAATCTTAATGCTTTTGTCTAAATACCTGTCGCCTACCTATGTGGCAAAACTTCGAAATGCATTCGGGCAAACGCAGGTCAACAAGTTAACACTGTACCTTGCTGAAGCATAATATTTCAATGTCATTTCTACTTGTGCTGTATCTAGACAATGTGTCAGAAATCGTACATTACTCTTAACTTATTAATAATCCAAATAAACAATGTTGACATAGTCAATTTATGAGTTTGCACTAAACAGCACGTAAAGTGTAGTGAACACGATCTCACTGGTTGACTAAGTAAGCAGCATGCTCATCAAGCTGGTACACTGTACGCACGCATCAGTCTGTCACTACTCAGCACAAACAAGACAGTTTGCGGTCTATGTTTGATGAATCTCTAACACATCAAACATACTTATAACACCTCTGCTGTATAAACAGTATAGATGAAAATGTTCGGGGATTTCCGTGTTACCTACACATTTATAAATTACACAAAAACATTAATAAGCATTCATTAATTATTGCTGATATGAATTGATTGAAAATAGCATAACCAAAATAAATACCGAAATAAATTTTCCCACTTACTCGCTCACGTTTCTTTCAGATTCGAGGTCAAACACGGTTCGGGAGTTCTTCTAACATTCAAGCGCACCGTGCTGCAGCGAACAGGGATTACCACAGATCGGTGTTACCTCGGTAACACTTCGCCGACATTATATCTTCGTAAATATCATTTTGAAAGTACACACATCAAAAGTGTCTAGGGATCAAGCATTTTTATGCGGATTTCTTGAGATTGAGATGTGGCTTTGTAATAAATTTATGATTTTATAAATTTATATGGATCCTTTTTGGTGCATTTCATAATTTGAATCAGGAACTCTCAATCAAATTCGAGTAAAAGATGAAAATAAGCTGTCAATATTTTCCCTATAAAAACATACAACGCATTGAAGACATTATTAGTGCTACTGTTTCCCTACTACTGATTAAAACCAACGTTATTATGGAGCGGCGACGTCATTTAAGCAGGGAAGAAATGCTCAGAGCCGTGGGAATGATAGAAGCTGGTTCCCGGCAACGTACTGTAGCTTTAGCTCTGAATACAAGTCAGAGTGTTATCAGTCGACTTTGGACACGTTACCGAAGCACTGGTACCGTGGCTGAGCGCCATGGAGGACGGTATCGCTGCACCACACGGAGACAAGACCGATACATTCAAATCTTAACTCGAAGAGCTCCAACAATAACCGCCATGATGTTAGCCGTGAGGCTTCATCACTCTTCAGGGAACTTAATTAGCGACCAAACAGTCAGAAACCGCTTGCATGAAGTGAACCTTCATTCCCGAAGACCGCTACGGGTACCACCTATAGCAATGCACAATCGTAGGATTCGATATCAATGGGCTCTTGAACACAGAAATTGGGCAGAAGAACAATGGCGTTTCGTATGCTTTTCTGATGAGTCTCGTTTTGGTATGAGACCGGATACAAGACGTATACGACACTGGAGAACCCCTGGACGCCAACAGCGATTAAAATCCTGCCAGGAAGTCCATCCTTATAGTGGTGGAACCATCATGGTATGGGCGGGTATTTGGATCGGCGGAAGAACTGAGTTGATTTGGATCAGAGGCAACCTCAACGCTCAAATTTATGCTGAGACGATTGTATCAGACGTCATCATTCCTCTACAAGTGCAAATCGGTCCCTTATTTCAGTTAATGCATGATAATGCACGACCGCACACCGCAAGAGTTGTAAGACAGACTCTCGCCGCAGCTAACATCAATGTCCTGCCCTGGCCTGCTCAGTCGCCAGACTTGAACCCGATTGAGCATGCATGGGATATGCTACAGAGAAGAGCTCTGCCGAATATGGAGGGTATCCAGTCGCAAGAAGACCTTTTTTTGTTGTTGCAACGAACATGGGCGGCCATTCCACAGCGTGATTTGGATGAACTCATTTTGAGTATGCCAAACCGATGTTCTTGTGTTGTTAGTGTTCGCGGTAGAAACACGGATTATTAATTGTTTAAGTTACCCAATAAAATTTTAAAGAAAACTGTGTTTGCAGTCATTTTTTCGAACTTTAATGTTAGTGGTTCAAATGTCAAAAATCCCTTTATTAGGAAAATGGCAAATTTCTTTATGACTTGGTTTATCGTTACTGTGACAAACGAAAACACTTTATTTGATGAATCCTTAAAGAAAATTTTAATTAATATCAATCAGGAGAAAAGTTATTGCAAAAATATATGTTGATCCCTAGATACTTTTGATGTGTGTATTTGATAATGCGGCGCACAACGTTGAAGAATGATTATAAATTCAATATTATGAAGGTTTCCCAGCTGTTATTTATAGCTCTCCGCAAAGGGATCCCCAAGGAGGATATTATAGCATAATATTATAATAGCATTACATTAGGATCTATCGCTATAATAAAATAATTTCAGGTAGCCCAGACCATCTGTAATCAAACAACGTAAAAAAAAAACAATTCACCAGCTGTTATTTTTGTAATGTAATTACGAAAACAAATAAATCAAATTATATATCAAATTATTTGAGTGACTTTGACTTGAATGGATTGAAAATAATAAAGAAATCTATTAAGATTTCGATTATAATAATATAGGTATAATATTAAAATGAACCAACAAACTAATTGGTTTGCAGAAAGTAAAATGTCCTCTGACTGAAATTTCTTTTGAAAAGTCATAAAATTTAAATTGTAAGATATTTCAGGAACAACAAGCATTCATCAGATTCAAAAGGAGACCAAAGTCGTAGCGCGTAGCCCATCCCATCATGACACGCACGTGCGTGTCGCGCGGCGCGCGGCGGGTCCACATTGTGTGTGTTAGTTTGTCCGCTACGGGCTACGACTGCTACGAGACACTACGACTCATTATTTAGGACGTAGGTATGCGGATAATGATAACAAGGACCACTGTATTCGTACCTAACTATTTTAAACATTATAATCGAACACTAAAACTGAATTATCATTTCCTCAGCTGTTACGTAGGTATTATTTTGAACCCAATTCAAAAGGTAGGGAGTTCATACATTCGAGTGCAGAATATTTTCGAGGAGTTATATGAGTAAGAAATCGATCATTGCCACACCGATACGAAGGAACATGGTTTTAATTTTAGTACAAAACAAAAATAAAAAGTTCTAAATGAAGCAAAGTTTTAATAGTTGTTTAAAAAATAAGAATATCACATATTCTGCATTCGATTATTCTTTGTTTGCCTAAGTCGGGAATGGAATAGACAACAATGTTATTTTTTTTATCAAGTAATCTAAATACGACGGACCAGGTGAAGCACCGAGTCAAGGAAATATTGAGTCTTCATTTAAAAATTGACGCCGTGATTAATCTTCGTATAACATCAATTTATTCTAATTAAGTACTTTAAATTAAAAAGTTACTGTTATCGATATCATAAACTATAATCATAAGCTCGCATTTATTGAGTCATTAGAGAAGGTAAGAAAAATCACGAGCGAATGATTATTTTTAAAGATCAAGGCGCTTGGTTAAAAATGCCAAACTCAAAGAACGAACATTTTAATTCCATCATGATTTTGGATTTTTGCATCCAAATTGATGTTAAAAATATTTTTCACTTCTTATGCCCTTATGCCTGAAAATGCTTATTTGTGCAGGATATAGGCTGCACAAAATCGAATTTTGTGCACAAGTGCATTAACGTATCTACTCTTAAATGTATCTAAAGGGTGCAAAACACCTCTTAACGAAGCCGAAAGGCACTTGTTCTCCTCGTCATTGCGATCATTTTTTTGTTCTATACCATACCTGGGAACCTTCTAGTTACAGAGATATTGGGGTCAAAGTTCCAACTTCTTGTCAAGTTTTTCTTTAATACTTATTTTTTTTAAAATGTACGATTTATACTTTAAAATACCTCCACGACCCCCGTACTATTTAATCCATCCATCAGCACAATGTTTTGAGTGCGTTACATTGAGTTCTACCTCAAAACATGATTTTTCACGCCAAAAAAAGTTTCCCAGCAATAATTTTCGCGTAAAGTTACTTAGTTTGATGTACAGAATGCTTGGTTGACGGCTTCGTGATGAGGTCTTTTACACCCTGTATATTAAGGCAAACAATAAGAAGTTCATAGAGAGAATTTGTTATTTTATAATATTTATTTTAATTTATTTGTCTTATGTGTTTTTTAAACACATAAAAGATATTAAAATTTAAATTCAAGTTCGGTAGGTTATTTTATTAATTTAAGAAAATTATTATTTTAAATTAATTTATTAGTAGGCTGTATAGGTCTGCAGCCCAAGCTTAATATCAATGTCGTAAGATTAAAAAAAAATAAAGCGGCGATATGCCGGGAAAAACAATTTCCCTCAGTATATTAAAAACTGCACTAATTTTACTTTGAATTTTAATTAAAGAAATGTTATGTTATACTACTGTTTTATTTCCTCGCAATCGAAGTGAAAAGCAGAGTTTATAACTCGTCCACAAAACCATTTTATCGTCGGCATTACTATCAGCCCGAGCCGGATAAAAATTTATTTTTATTAATTCGTTTTCTGCACTTGTTCTAAAATCTACTATGAAATAATTTATTATTTCGGAAAAAACTTTGAATAAGACAACTCCGCTCAACTCCTATCAAGCAAAGATTGCTTGATAGGTTAAGGCTGATGCTCCAGGGTAGCCCGCGAAATTCAAATTTTCTTACGTTTTGTAACATACAACCTAGCACTGGACTGCAAATTGGAAAAAACGTAAGAAAATTTGAATTTCGTGAAGCATTCACCTTAATGATCTTGAGTTCTTAACCAAATGACGTGAACATGACATACATACCTTTCATCCCGAGGCACCGCCTACTTACTAACAGTTGTTACACAATCATCCGGTCAAATAAACCCGTACTTTCATAATTAAGACACATCTTCCTACATTAACAACAATTTCTAGTTTGGATATATTCAGCAAAGATCCTGCTTTGAGTTAGTCGTGTCCTGTTTTTGAACAATTAGCTTTAAATCATAACACCACGCCTGTAATCAATGAAAGGTTAGGCAGAGGTGTACCTAGCTATAGTACCTATAATACCCATATTTCGCGAGAAATGTTAAATGTTATGCAAAAGGGAGCGCCTCTATTGCCATGGGCACAAATCTAGGATCCTCTTACGAGAACGTCGAGCTCAGCAGATAGCTCACGCAAACACTAGACCAACGAGGACTCATTTTATATATCGAGTAAATAACAGTATCATATTATCATGTTCTGAATAGCCGGCTCGAAGGCGCGTGATGTTCACGTGAGGGTGAGGGTGTACCTGTAGGGCACGTCCGCCGCCAGGAACACGTAGTTGGTGGCGTAGAAGGCCGCCACGTACACCGTGAGCGCCAGCAGAACGTAGTTGCACATGTGGAAGCGGCTGCCCTGGCCCAGCTCCTGCATCAGGTGCTCCGTGTCCACCCCCGCGCTGCCTCCGAATGACACCTTCTCTTCCATCACTGTCTCCGGTTTTGACATCACAAACGATTATGAACTGAATTCTTTAGTCACTAAAAGTTAATAAGCGCGTAATATTTAGTTTTGTGCGGCTTTAGAGTACGGAAGTAGCGTGCGCGCGCGCCGCCGGTGGTGCGCGGTGTGACAACCCCGGCGCAGACGCCGCGCCGCCATATATCCACGCCGCCGCCGGCACTGCCCTCCAACGCTATATTTACATATTTTCCGCTGAAGCCTTCCTCTGATGGGCTTGCTCCGTTCCGCTTAGCAGCGAAGACGATACAAATTTTCTAGGAAAATATTGGGGATAAATGTTAGCAGTAGGCCTGCTTAGACCTCCAAACAACCACATCTAAATATCAAGCAACATGTGCGAGGTCAATGTTCAGTGACAACTACACCTTGTACAAGTTCACAACAGTGGATTCCATTGGTTTTGGTGTTCCTGTGGATTGTCCGGTGACAATAAGTCGATAAAATCCTGTGGATGGCGGTCCATCCACAGGATTTTATAGACATAAGCACGTAAGTGATGAGTCCTTCCAGTTTTATGAAAAATCTAATCTAGCATTCTGTTCATCGGGAGAGGCAGTCGACGTGACACCGTAATACATTGTTATACCTTTTCCTGGAATAAACCCCATTTTATCATCGTCTTCTGGTTGTAACCGTGTATGTACGATAATAAGCTTGGGCAGCATTTTGTACTGCAATTATATTCATTGACTTATGTACAATGTAGTCAATATCTGTTCTGTGACTTAGGTGAGTCATTAGTTGTTCTCTGGCACTTCTACATGTCGGTGATATCGGTGCTTTACACCATGCATCTCTTTCTATATTAGGCTGATTGCAGCCGGACACATACAACCAAAGCAAAGTTAAAGTCAAAGTCAAAGTTTTTGCATTTGCAAAACAGGTGTAAATGTAAGGAAGATGAAGAAATCTCAATATTTTGCTCTCAACGGCGTCAATCAAAACCCCCGACACAAGAAACCTCTAGATCTAACCTGTAGATTATAAATTTATGGCCCCAACCGCCTAGCTTATTTTAGCATTCAAAACGCACCGTATGACCCCAAACACAAGGTAAATGCCGTATACCGTTAAGGAGTTCTTCTGGCGGGTTAGGTATCCTGTATGATCCTGGCTCATTCTGGTGATTCCTGCGCATCAGGCCAAGTTTACTTTAGTAATATCATTGACAAGTGACAGAATTTCGAATCGATCTGTGGAAGTTGGTTGTTTCCACTCGTCAACGAGAAAAGAGGTGATGATCTTCAAACGGCTGAGCAGATTTTCTTGAAATATAGCTCAAAACGAAAAAAAATCAGTACATCCGTTCAAAAGCTATGATGCCACATATACACACAACAAACTTAGAACACCTCTCTTTTTCGTCGGGGGCTAGGAATGTCTGTTGTCGCCCTTACACATACATTGCATGCAGACCAATCGCTGGAAGAGAGAGCGACCTTCAGTTCGACACATTTTAGGCACCATAATAACATAGCTCAACATGTAATTATGTAGTATTACAATCAGACACCAAACGAGAACATTTTTGAAAGTAACTTAATGACTATAGATGAATAGAGCCTTAATCGATTCGAGCGCTCGAAATAATGGCGGCCGCGGGACATGCGGTCGCACGCCCAGGAATCTACTGCAACTGTGAATTTATACTAGCATCAGACTGCTAATTAATTTGTTGCAGCAACAAACGTGACTGCCAGACAAATTTCAATAAATAAAATATCAATGTGTATGCGTGTTGATACGCACAGTTTGTGTCCACAGTACGATGTGTCCATT
This sequence comes from Xestia xanthographa, assembly GCA_905147715.2. Taxonomy (NCBI): domain Eukaryota; kingdom Metazoa; phylum Arthropoda; class Insecta; order Lepidoptera; family Noctuidae; genus Xestia; species Xestia xanthographa. The sequence continues at coordinate 808,282 of LR990659.1, read as the reverse complement.
CTAGTTTATTTACATTTCCACCATTAAGCGTAGACCGTGCTAGAAACTTTCGTATACCTATCGCTCGTCGCTAGTATTTGGGGCATACAAACATTTAATATCTAGCGGCGAATACATCGCTTAACGTTTGTAACCAGAACAGTAACTGTACTGTACCTTACTCAACTGCATAAATTTAATGAGGACGATACTCGTACATTGATGTGAACACTGAACAGTCACAAGAAAGGATTCAGATAGAAATGATTAAAACAGACGAGGTTTGACAATAATGCAAGTGTGGACAAGTCGAAGGGAAATCGTTAGTCTTTGCTTTATATGCTCAGGAATCAGCAGGGACGAAATGTAGTAAAAGTAGATGAATAATATTTTATGAATTATTGAGAAGTTGATGGTTGGATCCTTTTTAGGGTTCCGTACCCAAAGGGTAAAAACGGAACCCTATTACTAAGACTTCGCTGTCTGTCCGTCTGTCTGTCCGTCTCACAGTGGGCTGGATTTTGAGTTTAATAGAACTTCGTTTGCTTTTTTCGAAAGTCGGGTTTTTTTTACTGGAAATGGATTCCTTGACCATTATTATACTTATTTATGAAATATGGGATCATAGGAGTCAGTGTATCTATTTTTAAAACACAAAAGTTAAAAAAAATGTATGGAGCTAGGGTAAAAATATCAAATATCTCCGGAACCACACGTTTAACCGTAATATCCTGGCACACGGTAATACCTCTATTTATTTGGGATTTGTTGGCATACTTCATATATCGGGCACAGGTGCGGTTTTTTTTTTTTTAATTTTAGATAGGGTACTTAGCAACCATTAGTTAATTACTGTGAAAAAAGTTAAATATAAATAGTGCTCCAGTAATAAAATATTTTAGTTCATCTAGAGCTACCTTCCTGACCACAATAATTTTAATAGATAAAACTATGGAGAGTTTAGCAACTAACTTAGATTTATTTGTTATTTTAAGAAGTGGTAACAATAAAAGTGATCATTTATTTCAAGAGTTGGTGTCACGATTAGACTCCACTTTTTCTGAATTAACTAATGGTTGCTAACTACCGTATCTAAAATATCATTATACCTAATTTACTAATATTTTAGAAGAACAGGAACTAATTATTGCTAAACTAATCCTCTATAGGTGTCGATCGTTAGCTAATTAATTTAGAACCATAGTAAATTATATTTCTCAAAAATTTTGTAAATCACTAGGAGTTTCTATACTCATTACTTAATGACACAAATTAGCATTATCGGACAGTATTGTGTTTTCATTGTTAACTATTGAGTACATGAGTTAACCAATAGGTACTTGAAATAACTAATGAGTACACAAATTAACTAATGCGTGCATGAAACCTGGGATCTACATGTCCGTTCATGTCAGATCTCAGCTCATTAATAATTCGACGTCATTTTCATTTCGACAATTTTTGAGTCAAATTCTTTATGCGACATTCTTGTTTTTGTTGTTAGCGGTCTTGAAAAGTATATTTTATTAAGTTTTTCAGTTTTTAAGACCAGCACTACGCACTTACTCCAAGAATCCATACGAAAAATGCAACATAAAAAATTAAAATATTCCCCGATTTTTTAAAAAAAAAACCGCACCTGTGCCCGATATATGAAGTATGCCAACAAATCCCAAATAAATAGAGGTATTACCTTGTGCCAGGATATTACGGTTAAACGTGTGGTTCCGGAAATATTTGATATTTTTACCCTAGCTCCATACATTTTTTTTAACTTTTGTGTTTTAAAAATAGATACACTGACTCCTATGATCCCATATTTCATAAATAAGTATAATAATGGTCAAGTAATCCATTTCCAGTAAAAAAAACCCGACTTTCGAAAAAAGCAAACGAAGTTCTATGAAACTCTAAATTCAGCCCACTGTGCGTCTGTCCGTCTGTCTGTCACCAGGCTGTATCTCATGAACCGTGACAGCTAGACAGTTGAAATTTTCACAGATGATGTATTTCTGTTGCCGCTATAACAACAAATACTAAAAACAGAATTAAATCAATATTTAAGGGGGGCTCCCATACAACAAACGTGATTTTTTTGCAGTTTTGTCTAATTTTTTAAAATAATGGTACGGAACCTTTCGTGCGCGAGTCCGACTCGCACTTGGCCGGGTTTTTTCATTTTTGGACGCTTTGTATTTTAGTTTTTTGTTAGTTTAGGAGGTTATTATTGTTGTTTTTTTTTTAAGATAAATTAATAGGTAACTTTTAAGACAGTTGAACAGTTTGCTAAGTAGCCATCAACCGTCGGCAACGGAATGGAAGAGGGCAATATTTCGGAATGTAATATGTGAACAATGACAGTCACAAGCAAGAGGAGGAGAGGGAAGAAAAATACCTCAATCTAAATATTTTTTATGTTGGTGCGATTTAGGTACTCACGGTCTGATCAGCGACGTGGTACATTTGTATACTCCGTAAAAATCACCTGCAAAGTACCGAATTGAAAGAAGTCAATGAAGTCTGCATTTTTATGCAATATGAGAATTGTGGGCTTGAAAATAAATCAATACAAGCGATCATATTATGTATATACAGAACACCTGACTGACGTAAATTTATACCTTTTTTTAAAACTTGAAAAAACCCTACGAAAACTATAATATAAAAAAGTAAAATAATAATAGCTGGTGATTTCAATATTAACCTTTTAAGTAATGACAGTAATACTATAAAATTCAAAGAACTCAAACTATGGTATGCGGTGCCACATCAAAAAAGCCACCAGGTTAAACACTTGTATCGATAACATCATCAGTAATATTCCAAATATTACGCCACGCACAGTGTTTTTTTATCTGATCATAACAACACAGCACAGGTTGTTTTTGAATATGATCAAAAACCTATATTAAGTTAATCAATACTCAAAACGTTTATTGCATTCCACAATGTGAACATAGGTGGTAGTTACATAAAGACATACATTCGTTTTGGTTTTATTACTTACTTCATGACCATAAATGGCCTGAGTAAAGAAAATGTCAGCAAATTCATCGAACATGCCAATTATTCGTTTCCGAAGTCTACAACATTTCCGATACGAATAATACTTACGATAACTTCCATGACACTTTAACTTAAGAGTTAAAAAAGAGTTCAAATATGGTACATTAAAATGGATCACAAAAGGAGTTAAAATGTAACGACCACTAAGATATAAATATTATTTACAACCACACTGTGTGTGTGTCCACACTGTGTAACAACCTATGTTTACAAATAAAAGTTTCTTATTCTTATTATACAAAACAAGTGTTAATAAAACTAAATTTAAGGTGTACTCCAATGAAAATGTAGGTATTTATAATCTGCATTCTTTATGTAATCAAAAGCACATTGCGTATTCAAAAAATTAAGGGTAAAGCTTCATGGGATATTGTTAAAAACGTTGTACAGTTAACGAAAGGTCTCGAGAATATATTACTAGTATAATAAGACGATGATGTTACAGCAACATCAGGCTTGGATAAGTCGCAGGTTTTTCATAAAATTGGACGATGACAAATTATGAACTCAATTTCATCATAAACCTGTAACAATCCAGATTTTTGATCAAAAACCTGAAATAGTTTGGGTTTATGATCAATCTGATATACATTTCCGTTGACAGGGACTTAGGGACTTCATAATGGCATACAATTAATGAACCACCAGTCTTAGCAAAATGTAACAGCAAAAAAATCACTTTTAATTGCCAAAATTAGTAAATGATCACCAAAATTAATCCCCATTTTATCGTAATATTAGAACCAAAAATTTATGACCACCAGAAATTGAACTGTTATTCTCTTGCACCCGAGTCGAGCTTAGGGAGACGCGGTCGACGGAGGCTCACTTCGCGGGGCTCCTACTCCTGAATGGTTTTTAAAAAAATAACCACGAAGGGTATGGCGAAGTCTACTCACTCGCTTCGCTCGCTCATTCGACCCCGCCATACCCTTCTAACCTGATCTATCCGTGTCGGGGTGCCCCAAGTCGGCCTAGGCAAAACTAGTTTGTTATCAACCACCTCATTAAAATTTGGTGATCAATTGATATTTTAGGTGATAGATGTTAGTGGTCACAAAGTCATTTTTGGTGGTCATTATATTTTCCCCCCTACATAATTGGATTGAAGGAGAATATTGATTAGATCATGGATGTAAAAATTTGATAAATAAATAATTGTTTTCTTTCTAATACGTTGCAAATGATGATGGATTGTTTTATTTATTTCGTTTAAATTGATTTAATTGTCATAAAACAAAGCAAACCCGTGATTTTGACAAGAACTTTATCATAAACCCAAACTAGTTCAGGTTTTTGATCAAAAATCTGAACTAGTCTGGATTTTATCTATCTGGATTACAGGGTGCATGATGAAATTGAGTTTAAAATTTGTCATGTTCCGGTTTTTGATCAAATACCTAGGGTTTTGATTAAAAACCTAATTTTATGAAAAATCTGCGACAGATATAACAAATAAATTTAACAATTTCTTCATTGATGTTGTTGAAAGCAGCGCTAACTCAACATCCTCCTAAAACGACTAACTGAAATTCCAAACGATGATTTGGCATTCATCATTCATCTTTAACTCTCTACCTAACTTTATTACTGATCTTCCGAATGTACCTACCTATAGAAGATTCTGCATAGTTCTGAAAAAATGGCTTATTTCACATTGCTTTTATTCCATATCTGAATTTTTCAAAACATCTATTGTCAATCTTATCATTACCGGAATGTATTGTGGAGAATTACCATAATTATAATATATGTTGTTGTTTGTTAATAAAATTATTATAAAATATTTTATTTTCCTCCTGTTAACAATTTCTTTATACTTACACAATTTCTGTACACATTTATTTATTGTTTTAAAATTAGCATCTAATTTTTTAATGTTTGCATACCAATTATATGGCGAAATGTGTCATTGCACTATATACCTATTATTTTTACCATCTTTTGTACCACATTTACTGCAAATAAATAATTTTGACTTTGACTTTGAAAAGCAGATACCTAGGTAGGTAACGAGCAATACACTTCCCTAATGCGATTGCTGCTACTAGTGCAGAGGATAGGTACCTATTTCTCAGTAGGACTAGGTACTCGCCTGCCTGGGATCAACTACTTACTTACCATGGACCAGTGCCATAACTCTACATCTACGTTGTAGTTCTGTTATCGATGACGTACGTAGGTACTTCTCTATACAGACATACCGATTTCATAATAACGCGCCTTTTTATTATGTCTTAGCAAAAATCAGTTCGTCTAATAGCTGACCAAGTAACTATTACCTTACCTATCGATTATAAACAAAATACTGATTCCGTTCTAAGTTACTGTATGTAGGTAAAGGTATAGTTGTCCATTAGCTGGAGCTTCGATTCAAGAGTTGACCTAGTGGACGCTACTAAATTGTGTTGTTAGTATACAACACAATGACAGAGTGTCCTACAACAATAGACACTGTTGAACAACTTGAACAGCATTAGCCACGACTTGACTCGCATGACCGCACCACACCACACCACACCACACACCACTGTAGCCAACGCGTTCGATCCGGTTCGGGGGACATTTACATTCTTCTTGTTAGAAATAAAGTAAGTATTCTATTCAGTAGAAACATGAGGTCCTGTTGCAACCGTGACCGGTTAATACCAGCCATTGTCTAAACTATACCTCATTCTATTCTAAGTAGTTTTGATTTGACGGGCCCGTCTTCAAATAAAAACTGCTTGACAGCAAGTTTAGACCTATATCCACATCAGGCCAGTGATACACGTATGACGTATCCCACACTACACTACTTACTACTACTAGAGAGTAGAGACAGAGTACGCATATTGACTACCTACATCGTAAGTACATTTTATGGTTGCGATTACGATACATAATACTTCTGCACGATCTCTAATTGTTCTACTCGATATTGACGGTCGTCCCTGCGATGATACTTAGGAATGAATTGGAGATTTGTCATCGGCGCGGGAGATTATGTATTAGTGCACAAGTCTGTGCGCAGACACCGGTGCACTCTGTGTTCCTTTACTCTCGTAGTCCGATGGGATGGCATCAATCCGACAGGACCGGAGAGAGATCAGGTGCGTGCGAGGCACTGACAGGGTATCATACCGCCAACTTCCAAACTCCGGGCTACCTACTACTGAGAAGTATCTACTTGAAAAACCCAATAGCACTTTACCCGACGCGTTAATATGCCGCCGGATACTGGTCGGCCTACACTCTATACTTCTTGATGGCAATAATGTAAAGCATGGCGTTGAGCTTGCAACAAGTTCAATAAGTGAGTAGGTAGTAAAATATGTATAGGTACTCACTCAATGCATTCTCAGACTACAGACTTTTGTCGTTCCAACGTAGCATTCCTATGTGAACTGACACGTTGTCAACAGCTGCCCTTCTGCACTACTCTGTGGAGGATCTCGTACTATGATGTCAAACACTTCTGTTAGGAGTACCACTCTACCGAGAGCGGCGGCACCATGTGACGCAAATGTTTGCTTTTGTACTGTTTCGACACCGGCATTGAATGGACCCTCAAATGTTGCCAAAATATGACTCTTTTTGTGTCGTCTTTTTAAAAGTGATCTAAGCAGATAGAACTTAATGAAGATGCTGGTGCCGTCATAATTTGTGTAAGGTTACGGAATTCATCGCGTTATATGATTCCAAAGTACATGTTGACATTAAATGTCCATGTTCCTTACACACACGACAACATGTTTCCCCAAAATAGTTGGTAAAAGGCTGGGCAGATGACGAAGATGTTCCTTGCACCGACAATGCACACATTTTGTTCACGTTACTGACCACGTCTCGCGAGGAAACAGAGTGTTCAGAGACTTATTGACTACTGATCAAGTTATCCAAATGTAGCGCTAACGAGCTATGCTTAGTGGGTACGCACCTGTAGGGCACCGACGCTGCGAGGAAGATGTAGGTGGTGTGCAACAACCCCACCTGCACGGCCGCCAGCGCCACGAGCACGTACACGCGCCGGTGGAAGCGGCCCGCCTGCCCCAGCTGGAGTAGCACGCTCTCTGCGTCCACCTCGCGCGCGGCGGGCTGCTCCTCGGCGGCTGCACTCATGTCCGCGGCGCGTCGGACACTGATAGCGGACAATGTCCCGGGACGGTCGCTCGCTCCACCTTCGCACCGCTGCACCGCAACAATCACAACTGATCAATTAGAAAGCCGATACTAGGCCAAGGCCCGCTGTCAATCAAACTTCAGTCGAGATGCAATTGCGAATACGCGCCAGCCACAAGCAGCGTGTGGTGCCGACAGCACTTGACGTGAGAGTCCTTACTGCCGGCGCAGCCTTCCTTATTTATGATTATGTCATTATGCAACCACTAGTCTGGAAATCCCAGTGAGAGATTTTTAACTCAACACCGATAGCTATGTAGTACGGTTAAATACCTAGTCAGTATGCTTGAGCAGGATAACAGTTGCCGTTACTAATTTCTAAACATCTGAAAAAATATTACACGAATCACGTAGAGGAAACAACCATTTAATCCATACATACTCGTATAATAATGATCTAAGAAAATAATCATCACACTGTCGCGGTCGTAGGGCGTTATTTTCCCAGATTTTTTCCTACTAGTTGAAGTGATTTCTCTTCAAGCAGTAGATAGCAGTAATGTAAAGCCTGCTGTAATACCGCATATTATCATGTGCCAATATGTGATACGCATGAAGTCTGAACAGCAACAGCAACACATACGTGTGAGACGATCGAACCAGTTAGGCTGCACACGCTTTTATTTATAACTAGCGGACGTCCCGCGGTTTCACCCGCGTAGTTCCCGTTCCCGTGGGAGTATGGGGATAAAATATAGCCTATGTTACTCAGGGTGAATGTAGCTTTCTAATAGTGAAAGAATTTTTGAAATCGGTCCAGTAGTTTTTGAGCCTATTCATTACAAACAAACAAACAAAGTTTTCCTCTTTATAATATTATATAGTATAGACTACGTATAGGTACTTAATGTTAGAGGTAAAGTTTGGGTTAGATTGAGGAACACTTGAGAATTTAGCACCTGTAATCATAATGCTGGGCTAACGTGGACTTCTCCTACCCGCACGTGTCAGTGACCGCACCTAGTAACACACCAGGCTTGGCCGCCGTGTCGCTATGGGTATTGCACTGCTATTGATGAAGCGCCCGGGGATATGGACACTGGACAGGGTGCTAAGTAACGATGCTGTGTATCTGTTTCATACACTCTCTTCAGTAGCATTGTCTGTAGTTCTGTACCTTTGTCTCAGGAATGCCGAAGCAACTGACTTTGGGATTCCAAAAATAAGGGCAGCGGTGATCACTTAATCTGAAACTACTTTATCAAAACAACTTTGCGTAGCCACCGCTGCGCCGCTTTGTGGAGGCGTGAGAGTCTATGTCATGACTCATGAAGTCATGACTGTCAAGCCAGCGATCCCGAACCGACTTGCTGAACACGCTACATTAAAGTAAGGACTGCAGCCGCACACAGGACACTCCTCATTGTGTTCAGTGCAGGGTGCTGTGCGTCCGAACACTACTAACCTATACATATGTGATGCTCCCAAATACTATTTAGAGATTATGAGGTCATACTAATATTGTAATAAGTACCAAATTACTTTAAAAGAGTAACCATGGAGTTTCTTGCCGGTTCTTCTCCATGGAAACGACCAACCCATGTAGGCCTATGCGAAATAAAATATTTTGATTTTGATACTTTCGTTAAAAATTCAGCAAGCGTGTAGTCTAGACTTAATCCACGATTAATTATGAATATTATGATTGCAAGCTCCATTTACTTGGACATTAATTTACACAGTGCGTAGAATTCAAAGCAATTTTCGATAAAACATTAACTGTTGTTATTAATGTAGTTTTATAATCGTCGTAAAGTAGTGTACATACGTAAAACATACATACATACAGTGTACCTAATAATGAATTGCACTGTCGCCACATGTAGTGGAGAACCAGTTCATCGCCCGCACTGTGCACTATACAGTGTCGTCAGTCGTAATGACGGGTTGTACACGGCCCACGGATGCCATGGCACCCGTATTGCCAGTGCTGCGATATTTTCCTCAAACATTCTAAACTTTTTGACGAAGTGGTTGACTTGTTGTCAATCTGTACTAAGTAATACTTATTGTATTTCTGTCTGGGGCGGTGCCCCAAAATCGTTCATGATTAAAATCGAGCGAGCACAAAGAGCAGTGCTAAAGGTAGCCCATGCTTTACCGTTTTTTCACCCAACCACTAAACTCTACGATAAGTGCAAGGTTCTTACTGTTCGACAACTGTTTATCGTCCAAACAATATTGCATAAACATTCTTTGATGAACTACAACTCATCCTTGCACGCTCATAAACGCATTAAGACAAATGTATGTTTGACTCAAATGTGTAAAAGTAGTCTTTCGCGCCGAAACTTTTGTTTCCTTGGCAGTTATTTATATATTAAACTAAACGCTATACTAAAAATATACCCTCTTACCAAAGCAAAATGTAAGCAAGCACTCACCACATATCTATTGGACCTTGACTACGATAGCACTGAAAGCCTCTTACTTGTTTTAAGATAAATGTGTTTTCAGCCTACCTATTACACCTCACATCACACCCATCACATCACATGACACCACACCACACCACATCACACCACACCACACCATGACACACCACCATACCACACCACACCACACCACTCCACTCCACATCACATCACATCACACTACACCACACCACTCCACACCACACTAGATTTTAATAATATACTTTACTAGTTCATTAGCAATAATAATTATAGTTTTGTTAATATTGTTTTTACTTTTGTCTGTTTACTATGTAGTTACATTCTCTGAACTCACCTTATCTGTCGCTGTGGTAGAGCCATAAGCTCGTACGCTGCTCTTTTGTCTTTATCAGCCAGACATGACGGGATGTGCAGGCGCCAGCGACCACCAGCTTAGTCTTAAGTTCTAAGTATGTATTAGGCTAAGTAGAATAAGCAGTCTTGCATCAAACTCTGTAAGCTCGGGTCGTTTCTAATAAAACTCTTAGTTATAACGGGCCCTAACGTTTAATTTTCACCGCTCCGCTCCCGAAATCTAACTGGCGCAGCCGGTAGGATTGCCGTAAACCGTTACTTTCGCGGAAAGTCAAGTGTGAAACACGGAAAAGTGGAAAAGAACACTACAGAACTTTTTCGCGAGTGATAACGTAGAGTCGTCGTAACTTAAAATCAGTGAGACGTTCTTGGCATTTTCGAACCAAATAAATAAGTTAGATAAAGTGTAACGATAACGAACGCGGGTGAGCAGAGATGTTGAAAAGTTATAAGGCGGTTGGACTGTGAGTAACCTTCTACTTCCTTCCTAATTCCCTGTTATGTATTTACTAATTAAAAAAATAGTTTCATAGTAGACTGAATATTTTAATCATTCTAAGTCGCTGTGACAACCAGATGACAATGACAATGTAAAAAGAAATATATGAGAGAATGAATGAAGTTGAAGCAAAGAGGCCACATATATACACCTCCGTCCCAAATCGTCTAGTTGTTAAGTTCCGAAGGGCGTTCGGTGTTACTGTTCTTCTCTTGGTATTAATGTACCCAGCATTTGATCAACATGTCTTTTGCAAATCTGACCAGAATCACACTCTATTTGATAGTGCAATTGGCCTAATATCCTTAAAACGGTTCCGAATTCTCATTTAATTTGGTCGTTTGTGTAGCTGCGTATTTGCACTCTCTGCCCAACAGTAAACGAGCGAACCCTTGCCTCATCAGTCGGCGGATGTGTTTCGTCCCTCGTCCTCGCCTTGAAATGAACACTTAGGGTGTTTCTTATCTCCCTGCCAAACATGAGCTCATATGGGCTTTTATTTGTATTGCTGCTCGGCGTCCTCCGTAGGCGTTCCTTAATACCCAGCAGTTTGTCTTGTAGAGAGCCTGGCTCAGCCCTGATGCTATGTATTGCCTTTTTAATTGTTTGTACGTATCGCTCTGCCTGTCCGTTCGTGGCCGGATGGTATGGGGCTGTGGTTATGTGAACACCCCCGCTTTCTCTAAGGAATGATTCAAATTCATTTGAAACAAATTGTCGACCGTTGTCTGATACTAAAGTAAGCGGAAATCCAAATGTCACGAAAAGTTCTTTAAGTTGGCGGATACACCATGAGCTTGTGGTTGTTTTCGTTTCTACAATTTCCACCCATTTTGTAAAAGCATCCACTATTATGAATAAGGAATAACCCTTAATCGGCCCAGCAAAATCGATATGGATCCTTTGCCATGGCCCTGATGGTGAGTCCCAATGATGTAGTACTGCGCATGAAGGTTGATTTTGCTTTAATCGACATTCTCGACAACTTTTAACTATGTCTTCTATGTCTTGATCCAAATTTCTCCAGAATACGTATCCACGCGCCAGTAATTTCATTTTTACTATTCCAAGATGTCCTGCGTGTAGTTCTTCTAAAACTTGCTGTCTCAAGGTTGCCGGAATCATTACTCGTGTTCCTTTTATAATACAACCGTCTTGTAAGGTCAATTCGTAGTTATTGTAGCCGTACCTTCTCACTGAGGTACCATTTTTTAAAGCTTCCAATAAATGGTTGTATTCATCATTGCGTTGGGTATTTTCGGCAATTTTTATACGGTCGACGGCAATTGTGTTCATTTGATTTAATTGAAATGCGCAATGTACGTCAATTAAGTTATTTGCTACTGTATCCACCGGAAATCTTGATAGATAATCTGCATTGCTATGATCATCTGATGTTCTGTATTCAATAGTGTAGTCAAAACCAGATAGAAAATGTGCATAGTGAAAGAGCCTCATTGTGCTCATCGCCGGTAAAGTTTTGTGTGGATTGAAAATAGTAGTTAACGGTTTATGATCTGTAATAAGTATAAATTTTCTTCCGTAGCAGTAGTGAAAAAATTTATTTAATCCCCAGAACAAGGACGTCGCTTCTTTGTCTATCTGACTGTATTTTTTTTCACTACTCGTCAATGAACGTGATGCAAAAGCAATAGATCCGATCCAGCCGATAACCGATGCGATAGAACTGCTCCAAGTCCAAAAGGTGAAGCATCTGTAACGAGAACCAAGGGTTTTTCTGGGTCAAAATGCATTAAAACTCTGTCACTGAGGATTTCCTGTTTAATTTTCTTGAAACTCTCATTACATTTGTGCGTCCATTCGTATTTAATGTCCTTTTTGAGTAAGTTATTAAGAGGGCTGGAAATTGAAGCTAAATTCGGTATGAACTTATTGTAATAATTTGCCATTCCTAGAAATGTCCGCAGTTCGTTGATGTTGCTGGGACGTTTTGTATCCAGAATAGCGTTCACCTTATTTCTATTTTTGTGCAGTCCATTTTTATCAATGGTATGACCCAAGTATTCTATTCTCTCTTGAAAAAAATGACATTTATCTTTATTGAGTTTCAAATTTTTTTCTTGTAATTTTTGTAATACCAAATTTAGTCTTGAAAGAAGTTCTTCTTCTGAATGTCCTTGAATAATTATGTCATCGAAAAAACATTTCACTCCAGCTACTCCTTGGAGTAAACGATCCATAAATTTTTGCCATAAATTCGGGGCAACCTTGACGCCAAACATAAGTCTATTTACTTTAAACGTACCCTTATGGGTACTTAATGTTTGCATTATAGCGCTCTCCTCGTCCATCATCATGTTTAGATAAGCTTGACTGATATCAAGTGTGCAAAATATTTGACCTCCGTTCATCTCTACTAGAATGTCCTCTATGATCGGAATAGGGTATTGTTCATCCCTTATTACTTTATTTAAGGTGAATTTATAATCCGCGCATAAGCGTATACTGCCATTTGGTTTGATAATAGGAACCACTGGTGTTCCCCACTCAGAGCTGTCAACCTTTGTAATTACTCCTTGTTCGCAGAGTCGCGCTATTTCATCATCAACTTTATTTTTAAGAGCATATGGTATACGTCTTGGCTTAACAAAAATTGGTGACACTTCTTCCTTTAGAGTCAAATAATGAGCTTTGTAATCAGGTATGCACCCAAGGGAGCCATCAAATACCTTTGAGTATTCAGAGAGTAGCCTATCCAGTTTTGGATGTTCTTTAGCATTAACTGCGTTTATATTTGCCAGATTCAAATTGATTGCTCGTATCCATGCTCGACCGAATATAGGGTCAACATCTTGTTTGATAATGTATAATTTTCCCTCAAGTGTTTGGTCTTTGTATTTACACGTAACGTAGGCTACTCCAAGGGGTGCGAAGATTTCTCCTGTATATGTTCTCATTGTGATACTAGTTTTATAAATTTTGCATCTAGTGTCCAATGTTTTAAAATCTTTATAAGATATAGATGACAGAGCAGCTCCTGTATCTACTTCCATTTTCAGTTTCGAGTCATTGATGCGTACATTTATCATAAATTTGTCTGTGTTGTTAGATCGAATTAAATTCATATCCCAAGGGGTGGTGTCATCGACTGTATCTGAAGAGTTGTCCGTGTCCTGCTCCTCCAGGTTCTCAGGCTCCAGTTGGTTGTTCCTAGGTGTTGATTGTAAGCAAACGCGAGCAAGGTGACCTACTCGTTTGCACTTGCTGCAAGTATCCTTGATGCTGCGACATTTGCTAGCTAGATGTTCCTTGCTTCCACATCGAAAGCATTTCCCTCGTAAGTCCTTAATCGTGAAAGGTTTATTCTCTGGCCGTTGATTGCGGTGTTTGGGGTCAGCTTGAACAGTTTTCACATGTAGAAGACCTTGGTTTGAAGAGTGAGCTGGTGACATATAGCTGCTGTCAGATTTTGCTAGTTCAATCGTAGTTGCTTTATTTAGTAAGTCAGAAAAATCGGTCACCATTGTTTCCTGTAATATTTTGGTTCGAATATCGGTGTCATTTAATCCTCTTATAAATTGTAAGGTAAGAAAATTATCACAGATCGACTTTTTACAGTTCTTGCACTTGAACTCACAATCTTGAGCTAAATGTTTCAAGTCTGAGGAGTATGACATGATTGTTTCATCAAAGGCTTGAAGTCGCGAAATAAATTTATGTTGACGAGCCCAAATGCTCGGTTTTGGATCTATATAATGTTGTAATATTTGAACCAAGCTGCCGAATTCCAGTTCACAAGGATCGTTTGGTGCGCACAAGTCGTAAGCTTTCTGGTGTAATTCTGGTGGCAATAAACTAAGCAGCGTGAGGGTCTGGATTTGTGAATTGTGACAATTATTTAGCTTCATGTAGGTTTTTAATCGCTGAACAAAATTATTGAAACTTTCCGTTTCCTGTAACGGTTGGAAATTAATTCTTGGTGTCGTATCCGGCGTGCTTACACGTGAAGCCGTGACGTAAGTCGTCAGTGTGTTCGGTGATGTAGGGCGTAAGCCATGCAGCTTTAACTTTAATTGTAATATGTACTCTTCTGTAGAATGCCGCTGTTCAATTTCAGCTTCCGCATCATGTGTTTGTAATAATTCAATTTCATTTTGTACTTTTTCAAATTTTTGTTCATAATTTGTAAGACTTGTCAAACGTGAACTTACTTCGTAATCCGAAGGATTTTGTAGTTTTGCAAGTGTATGTTCAAACTTGGTCAGCTGGCCGCGTATACCTATTTGCGCGCAGGCGAGTAAGTCGCGCCAGTTCTGCCTCCATCGTCGCCAATGTTATGTATTTACTAATTAAAAAAATAGTTTCATAGTAGACTGAATATTTTAATCATTCTAAGTCGCTGTGACAACCAGATGACAATGACAATGTAAAAAGAAATATATGAGAGAATGAATGAAGTTGAAGCAAAGAGGCCACATATATAACATTCCCCATATTAGTAATGTTAATATGAAATATATTTTTGTATCGATTATTTCATTAAATCTGGAAAATCGAGTGAAAAACCTTTTATGGTAAAAATTAATTTATTTATTTAAGTGATTTATAAATTAAGTGAATATTATTTTCACGCTATTACAGCGAGGATTCATTAACTTATGAAATAAGTGAATATTATTTTCACGTTATTATAACGATTAGATTTTTCATTACATTTTCTTTTCTTTTTAATTTTAATTACTTAAGTTTGATAATTGTAGAATAAGGATTTTACTTGTAATTATTTTGTTTTATTTTAAATTGTTGCTTATCTTTTGTTCGTTTTTTATTTTACTATTTCATTTAAAATGAATCAAGGTCAAATTCCTATAACCGCGGCAGCCGGTGCAGCCTCGTCGGCTCGTACCGAAACACCATTTTCTATACAACTTGCTGAATCGTTGATACCTCGGGATGTTTTAAATTTAATTCCAGAATTTAATGGCGAAACTAATTTACTTAGTTTATTTTTAAGATAGTGCGAATATGTTATTGAAAAGTATCAAGGGACTACGGATCGAAATGAATTTTTAATGCAGAATATTACGAGTAAATTAAAAGGTAAAGCGGCAGCCTTAATTAGTGAAAGAGGTGATTTTGAGACGTATAGCGAATCAAAATCTTTATTGATCCAACATTTTGGGGATCCCAGGAGTGAGGAATGCGTTGCTATTGAACTGGAAACCCTGAAAATCAAACAAGGCGAGTCATACTTACAGTTTTGTAGCCGAATTCAAGACATTCGTGCTATATTAATTTCAAAAGTGAATCAGAACAGCTCTACAATGTTAAAAGAAGCTAAAAAATAATTTATAACAATACTTCTCTTAATGTATATGTATAATTTACCAGAACACATGGTGCGGATTGTTCGAATTAAAAACCCTACTACGTTGGAAGAAGCTTTAAAATATGTCCTTGAAGAAGTTAACTTTCAGGAACAATAATTATAATTTACGTAGTAAAATGTTACAACACTGACCGCAAGGTCATATGTTACCATCACGCGATGGAGGAATTGTTTTTAATTCTCCCAATCTGAAGCCCTTGCAAAATAATAATTTTAGACCTTTTACAAACCCAACTCAATTCAAATTTGGTATACCTAATCAAAATTTCGTACGCCCGAATATACCGAATCAAAAAATTGGTCGACCGCAAATGGCTCAATTTTGACCACCAGTCGTTGATAAGAAAAACCCCCAGCAATTAGGCTTCCGACCTCAAGGAATATTTGACTACAGGCCCCCAACAGCACAACCTGGTTACAGACCCCAAGTAGGACAATTTGGCTATAGGCTCGTTCAAGCTTCGGCCTATCGTCCAACTAATAATGTCTACGATAGTGACGTGACAATGAGAACTGCTCCAGCAGCGGTTAAACCGCAAGGTTTTCCTATAAACGAGCTTTATACGGATGGCGAACAATACTACTACGACGTCACTCATGACGATTATATGCAGAATATAACGACATACTGTGACCACGACTATATAAATATGAATACTGAAGAAGGTTGCGTAGATGAGAGGCCTAGTGTAGAATTTGCCAAAACTGCGGAAAATTTACATTCAACTGAAAATAATAATGATCCGGAAGCTGCTCAAAATTTTCAAATACATTCAATACAAACCCGCCGGAAATGATAGAACTTAATTTTAACGCCAATCTAAAACACCCATACATATACATCCCTGAGATAAACGGTAAATTTATGTTGGACACAGGAAGCCTACTCAACTGACCCTGAATTTAGACTAAAACCCCAGACTGAACATCGAGTGAAATTACCTGTTAATCAAAAGGATGGCTATGGCATATTAGATTACAAGGAGTTTCATGAAGGCATTCGAATGCCAGCTGCAATTGTAAACTGTGAAAATTATTTAGCCTCTACTGTTATACAGAACGCAACTAACCTTGAGATGATTTTAATTATAACTTCTCCGTTCAAGGTTACTTATTTTTCTAACGAGTGTATAGTAAATAATTTAACTGATTTAACTGACGTAGAGATATACTCACTACTGACAGACAATTGAAATAAATTGCGACTTGACCACCTTAATCAAGAAGAATGTGATCTTATTAGTGAATTATGTCACGAGTACAAAGATACATTTTACTGTGAAGAGCTACCTTTGACCTTTACAAATCAAGTTAAACATTATATAAGAACCACTAATGAAGATCCCATTTATATCAAACCATATTGACAGGGTCCAGCACAAGCTGAAGAAATCAAAAGACAAGTTGAAAAACTTCTCAAAGATAATGTGATCCGCGAATAACACTCACCCTGGAGTGCACCTGTGCATTTAGTTCTCAAAAAGGCAGATGCTTCCGGTCTAGTAAAATATAGAATGGTTGTAGATTATCGCCGACTTAATGACATAACAATCGATGACAAATATCCACTTCCCAACATTATTAACTTACTTGACAAACTCGGCAAAAGCAATTATTTTACAACCCTAGATTTAGCTTCCGGTTATCACCAAATAGAGATTTCCGACACTGAGAAAACAGCTTTTTCAACACAAAACGGGCATTACGAATTCTTTCGTATGCCATTTGGCCTCAAAACCGCTCCAGCGTCTTTTCAAAGGACAATGGCCAATGTCTTAAGAGGGTTGCAGGGTATACATTGCATGGTCTATTTAGATGATATTCTTATTTACTCTACTGGTATTTTAGAACATATTCAAAGATTATGATCTGTCTTTGATAGATTACGTCAGACCAATCTTAAAATTCAATCAGATAAGTCTGAATTTTTACGCAAGGAAGTGCAGTACTTAGGACATACACTGACTAAAGACGGACTTCGACCAAATAACGACAAAATACAGGCAGTTCTTAGCTATCCATTACCACGGACACAGACCGAAATCAAACGATTCCTAGGGTTTGTGGGATATTACAGACGGTTTATTAAAGACTTTTCTACAATTACACAACCTTTGACAGCTTGCTTAAAAAAGGGTAAGAAAGTTTTGACGGATCAAAAATATATTGAGGCTTTCGAAAAATGCAAGGAACTTTTAATTAATGCACCTATATTGCAATATCCTGACATGAATAAACCATTTGTACTAACCACTGACGCTTCAGAAGTCGCTAGGTGCTGTTTTATCACAGGGCCCTATAGGCGGCGACAAGCCCATAGCTTATGCTAGTCGAACGTTATCAGACACTGAAACGAGATATAGTACTATTGAACGTGAATTGTTGGCAATCGTCTGGGCCACAAAACACTTTAGGCCCTACTTGCACGGACACCAATTCGACATCTACACTGACCACAGGCCCGTAGTATGGTTATATCAACTTAAAGAACCAAATAGCAAATTAACACGTTGGCGTTTGCGTTTACAAGAATACGATTGTAACGTTATATATAAAAACGGTAAACAAAACGTAAACGCAGATGCGCTATCTCGCATCCGCCTAAATGCCCTAAAAGGCGACGATTTAGACAACAGTTCAATGATTGTTAATATCATCATCATCATCATCATTTCAGCCGAAAGACGTCCACTGCTGGACATAGGCCTCCCCCAAGTGTCGCCACATTGACCGGTCCCGTGCGACTCGCATCCAGCGGATTCCTGCAACCTTCACCAGGCCATCGGTCCACCTAGTGGGAGGCCTTCCAACGCAACGTCTTCCGGTTCGCGGTCGCCACTCCAGAACTTTTCGGCCCCATCGGCCATCCGTTCTGCGAGCAATGTGCCCTGCCCACTGCCACTTAAGTTTGGCAATTCTTCGGGCTACGTCGGTAACCTTTGTTCTCTTGCGGATGTCTTCATTTCTGATTCGATCGCGCAAGGAAACTCCGAGCATAGCCCTCTCCATTGCCCTTTGGGTGACTTTAAGCTTTCTGATGAGGCCCATTGTGAGCGACCACGTTTCAGTCCCGTATGTAATCACTGGCAACACACACTGATCATAGACTTTCGTCTTGAGACACTGCGGTAGGTTGGACGAGAAGATACCGCGCAATTTCCCGAACGCTGTCCAACCGAGTCGGATTCGACGATTGACCTCTTTCTCGAAGTTAGACCTACCTAACTGGACCGTTTGTCCCAGGTACACATAATCGTCTACAACTTCGAGAGTAGAGTCTCCGATCTTGATAGGAGTGGGTGTGACATGGGCATTTAACATGACCTTAGTCTTGTCCATGTTCATTTTTAGACCCACTCTTAAGCAAAGAAGAAGCTCTACTGAGGTCATCGAGCATTGTACTGAGGTCCTCCATGGTCTTAGCCATTACCACTATATCATCGGCAAACCGAAGGTGAGTGATGTACTCGCCATTGACGTTGATGCCTAGCCCTCTCCAGTCCAGAACCTTGAAGACATCCTCCAGTGCAGCGGTGAACAGTTTTGGAGATATGACGTCTCCCTGTCTCACACCTCGCTGCAGGAGGATAGGTTTCGAGGCTTGGTCCTGAAGTCGGACTGACATGGTGGCGTGGCATTGTTAATATAGACGAACAGAAAGACATGATCAGACAAAGTACGGACGGTTCTACAACAATTTCCATATCTGACTCTGAAAGAACCGCTACAGCTAGTCCAATTAGTATACCAGACACTGAGGCAGTTCTTGACGAATTGCCTCATTATCCCATACCGTCTGAGTCTTCTTCCATACAGACAGTTCATTCGGCCAAAGATCTCGAATCCAATGGAATACCGATCTTGAACGAAGCAATAGATACCAAGCCTAATCAAATACTTGTCTTTAGCTGGTTTCGTAATGAGATTCAAGTAAAAGATTTATCTAGAGACAAACAAAAGGTGTTAGAAGTATTTCTGCCTCTTCATAAATATAATCTCATCACAGAATTTTTGAAAGACTACATAAAACCAAAAATTAAGTATTTCATTTATTTCGAAAATCAAGAACTTAGAAAAGACTTCAGTAATATCATAATTTATCTGTTTAAGAAAGATGTGGTTAAGTTTTATGAATGTACCGAGCGTGTTGTTTACGTCGAAGACGAGCAAGAACAAAGAGCTATAGTAATTAAATTACACGAAGGCAAGACATGTCATCGTGGAATCAGCGAAACCATTAAACGGATTCGTCGTAATTATTATTGGCCAAAAATGATTGAAACCGTTTCCGCCATTATTAACTCATGTGAGCGTTGTAAAACTTCTAAATACGAGTATGATGGGAAGCCCATTAAACCCTTATTGCAACTTACACAAACTCAACATGCACCTTTTCAAGAGCTATTTATAGACCTGTTTAGCATAGAATCGTAATGATGCCTTTAGTAAGTTAGGTCAAGCCATAGAAATTCCATCTCGTTCATCACCTGAAGTGGTTAGAGCGTTGATGAAATATTTTTCATTTTACGGTATACCACAGAAAATAAGTTCCTGACCCTGGAACTGAATTTAACAGTGAATTACTAAAAGAACTAACAGATTTACATAAAATAAAATTACACATAGGGACCCCAAACAATCCAAACTCTATGGGCCTCATAGAACGTTTTCATTCCACAATTATAGAAATTTACAGATTGGCAAAATATGAAAAGAAGTTTACGGACGCAGCCTCTGTAATGACTTATGCCGTTATGGCCTATAATAGCACTATTCATAGCACCACAGATTTAACACCGTTTGAAGCTGCGTTTGGTCATACCAAACTAAACTCTACATTGAACTCTGAATTTGATAAAGCTTACAAACAGCAATTGATTAGGGATCATAAGAAGAGAACTCAGGCACTCTATAAGTATATTTCGGAAAAAGTAAAAGGTCACAAAGAAAAAATTTTAACGAAACGAGGAGGGGAATTAGAACCAGCATTAGAAATAGGTAATCCTGTTTTCGCTAACACAGTTAATAAGAGACAAGAAAAAGATAAGCCTAGGTACCAAAAAGCCATTGTCACAGGGCCAATAGAACGCAATATTATACCAATTAAATTAAAAAATAGGGATACCAAAGTACCTCTCAAAAACATAAAACGTCCTCCACAGGTGGAGTTTGATCCTGGTGATATGGACAACAACCAATTGGACTCTCCCAAGCCAGGCCCTTCAAGCAGTAAAGATTAGTCAAAACCCTGGTATTCTTCCGGTGAAGATAGGCCAAGCGTTTATTCAATATGATAAGTGGTCTATTGTTAAAATAATAAATCTTCAGGGCATAAGCACTGACCTTTCCTTTAATATTCAAAAATAGGTATTCGGAATTCTGCCAAATATTACACCTAAACAAATTCTATACGGGTTCCTTCTATCTGGCAGAATCTTGATACTCCGAAATTTATTTGGCATAACACACTTGGCATAATCTTCTTTAAACGAATATTTTTAAGGCATAAAAATTATTTAATATAGTTATTGTTTGGCCGAATGTTTGTATTTCCGAATTTACAATGGCATACTTTTAAGATGGCAGAATTTTATTTGGCATAATTACCTTTAGCAATGTTCAAATTTCGCACAATTTCACTTGGCATATTACGAAGATGGCAGAATTTCATTTGGAATAATTGTATTTGGCATTATTGCCATTTCTATAAAATAGCATTTTTAACCAAACATTTAAAATATTGTCTTAAAAAGTACCTAATATGATGGGCTACAAAAGTTAGTGACAGAAACGAATCGCTCCAAAACCGACTTTACGTAGTCTTGTCTGCCCTACCCCTAGAGTGTAATTTAAAATCGCGTAGGCGCGGAGGAGCGAGGCGGCCCGCGAGTTGAGGAGCAGGTTGTTGTAACACCCGCCGCCGCTGCTGAGGCTGGCCGGCGAAGCCGGCCAGCAAGCCGAAGCTGCGGTGGTGAGCGTTAAACACATCTGCGACGATAAGCTCGCGTGGCACCGCCGGAGCCCCGCAGCGCCGGAGTCGTGACAGAAACCATGCCTGCTGCATGTTGCATGCTTGCTTGCATGCTGCATGCTTGCTTGCCTGCTACATGCTTGCTGCATGAATGGTGTATGCTGGTGTGCATGTTTGCATATTGTATGCTGGTTTGCATACTGCATGCTTGTTTGCATACTGCATGCTTGTTTGCATACTGCATGCTTGTTTGCATACTGCGTGCTTGCTGCATGCAAGATGTATGCTTGTTTGCATGTTTGCCTAGTGCTTACAGGAAAATAAAAACCACATGTTCACAATCAACTGTTTTAGAGACTCATCTATCACATCCACATCACAGAAAATTCATTTTTCTGTGATGTGGATGTGATAGATGAGTCTTTCCATTGTTGTGCATAAGAAATGTATGCTAAAAGATGATTCTAACTGTAAACTTTCTGAGATATGATAGTTCTGCTTTTAGTGACTATCGATATAAAATTTATGCCAAAAGATGATTCTGGCTGTGAACTTTCTGTGCTAAGATGGTTCTACTTTTAATTCTTATGCATATGAAATTTATGCCTAAAGATGATTCTGCCTTACAAAATTATGAGTTTTGAATGTATGATAAATGAGTGTCTGCCAAACGATTTTCTGCGAAATGAAGTTTATGCTATCCGCTGTTATGCAAAGTAATATTATGACATAAAAAGTTCTGCTATAAAGGGTGGACCCATCTAATCGCATCTTCATGATCAAGGTTACCAGTTATAATTTTGATTATAGAGCCTAAAGGATTTACAATACCACGTTTAAATCTTTTGGATGGAATTAATTGCTGTAATTTCTCTACGGTCTGATTTCGAATGTACTCGACTTGTGTTTTATGTGCCATAAATTCATCTGTATAGAATGGGTCCACCCTTTATAGCAGAACTTTTTATGTAGAGAAATTACAGCAATTAATTCCATCCAAAAGATTTAAACGTGGTATTGTAAATCCTTTAGGCTCTATAATCAAAATTATAACTGGTAACCTTGATCATGAAGATGCGATTAGATACGATAATTTAATCTATAATATTCAGACTAAAGAACAGGCAATAGCGCATAAATTCACTGTGGTTTCTGAAATGTTGGATCACTTTCTGAACACTACTGAAATAATTAATGAAAATACAAATAAAATAAATAAGCGTATTCAATTACTTGAAGGCCTTGTAGCTAATCTTAACACAAAAGATAAGCATTCAATTTATATGACCTATGTATTTGGATTACTCAATCAATTTATTGTAAACTTTAGGACTATCTTTATGGAACTTAGCGAATTAGAAACTGCTGTTGCATTTTGTAAGGTATCTGTTTTACACAAAGCCGTAATAAATTCTAATGAATTGTTAAATCTACAACATATTAATGAACATGATAACTTAATGTATCCTGCCAGGCTTCTGGGCACTTTTCCTGTTGACAGCGATGTGGACGAATTTTTCGACGCCCTGTAACCCTTTTTGATACTTGTAAATATTTATATTTCTATTATAGAGTTAGTATGTAAATCCTGTAAATGATAGAAATTTAAAATAATATAAAAGAGTCATTGTCTGTAAAAGCTTACCTTAAAAATGAAGAAATAACCTTTATTATTGAAGTTCCGTTAATTGTAAATGTTACTTATAATTATTATGGATTCCATGAACCAAACCTTTGTTGTTTTTCCTGAATTCCCCTACCTTTTAGTAGAAGGGACGAAATATCGTCCAATTGATCAACCATGCCAAGAGATAACAGTCAAGGAATACCTCTGCTCTGAAAATAACCTCATTCAATATGTGGAAGAAACCTGTATCGAACAACTAATGAAATATCAACATAATCTATCGCGATGTATTCCCCGTCAGATAAAGTCAAAACATCTGAAACTACAGAAGGTTAGTTCAAATAGTTGGATAGTTTATACCAAACACAAACAAATTACATCGCAAACTTGTGGTAATGACGACACCAAGGAACGCATACAAGGAACATACATTATAACCATAGAACCGCAATGTGATGTTTCTATATAAAATATCCAACTTCATTGACAGCGTTCTTACTTTCCGATAACTTTGGTCCAAGGGGGGAGGAGTTACATTCTCTGAACTCACCTTATCTGTCGCTGTGGTAGAGCCATAAGCTCGTACGCTGCACTTTTGTCTTTATCAGCCAGACATGACGGGATGTGCAGGCGCCAGCGACCACCAGCTTAGTCTTAAGTTCTAAGTATGTATTAGGCTAGGTAGAATAAGCAGTCTTGCATCAAACTCTGTAAGCTCGGGTCGTTTCTAATAAAACTCTTAGTTATAACGGGCCCTAACGTTTAATTTTCACCGCTCCGCTCCCGAAATCTAACTGGCGCAGCCGGTAGGATTGCCGTAAACCGTTACTTTCGCGGAAAGTCAAGTGTGAAACACGGAAAAGTGGAAAAGAACACTACAGAACTTTTTCGCGAGTGATAACGTAGAGTCTGTATGCGCTGCTGAATGGGTCGCACACACCTTGAGTGATAGCTTGAATGATAAGTCACGGATAGCCAAAGATGATGATTTATTGAATATATTTAACTACCACGTAATTAATGCTATATGAATAATGCGTGAATGAGTACATCTGACTATGAACGCTGATTGTGTACTGTCGCTTTACACTATAATTTGTGCAAGGTGACGGAAAAGTGCTGATCTATGCAATGCGCGCGTGCCATGTACGATACATGACTCGTACATATTCCCGGGCGAGAGAGATGCGAGTGGATGATGAAAATGAGTTACAGAGTGCTTATATGCTAAACTTATAAATTTCACCCAAGTTACAAAACATGACTTATAACTATTCTTAGCCAACTAGAATTAGTCACTGTCACCCGACACCGGTGTGGTGACTGTAGGTGTCCTCTTGTGGCTCTTGATGCTGCTGAGCAAGCTTGAGAAGTTCCTTAACTCAACCGCCTCTTCTGGCTTTTTCGAGTCTCTAGTGCGTGGCGTCGGAACGTCGATGACCTCGTGCTGTGTACACACCGGCGGCGCCGGAGGCTGCGTCTTGAAGTCCGGCTGTAAGTTGGCGCTTCTCTGCCGACGACGACAGATCCACCGACACAGATAAACTGCGACTGCTAGTACAGCGCAAGCCAACAACACGTAGATAGCTGAATATTGGTGGATGTCGTGGCTTGAAATCCCTGTGTTCAAGGCGTTTTCTGATTTCATCTGCTCGATCTGCTCTTTGATGTGCCGCAATGCGGTTTCGTGATCAGTGACGTTGATTTCTAATTGTGGCAAGGTCTAATTGTGTGAAAAAACGGTGAAGTCTTCTCCTTTAATTACGCAATCTGAATCCAGTGCTATGACCCCGGCTTTAGCGATTTGTATTGCGGTAATCTGATGCTCGCATATGACACGAAGTGCGCACTGTTCGCAACAATAATAAAGGTAAGTATTTATTTTGTTCAATTCCATCCAATTATTACGGCATGCTGCTATGTTTGTAAGACATCTGCTTGTGCCCTTATCTTTGATACACATGCTGTCTTCTGACTTAAACTGGAAGATGGGTTTTCTGGAGTGACAGAGGCGAGTAGATTCGTCGTATTGGACACATTGTTGCATGTCTCTCGCCGTCATCGCCAAATAGGTGTCTTTGCGTAAGTTGATTGCGATGTAATCTGATATCGGCACGACGGCAACCGTAGTGTTCCCATGTTGTTGTGGTAATGATATCAGTTGATATAAATCATAACTCTCTCTGTTGACCAGTGGTATTTTAATTTCAAATATGAGGTACTGCTGTGTTACCCTTGTCTTGACCTTTAGGAGGTGGTAAATTTTTGGTAGTTCTGTCTGTATGTTTTCTATTGGTAAAGATAACTCTCGCGATAATTGTCCTGAGATTATGCTGAGTTAGTCTCGTAATTGCTTCGGCGTTAGTAAATGAACGCTAAACATTCCATGATGAATATCTGTTATTGTGTCGATAATTGTGTCTTGTATGGATTTTAGCTTCGCGAGCATATTTGTAGCTATGAGGGTGGACAGTGCTAGCTCGTTCTTTACTTCTTGCTCCTGCAAACTTTTGTTCAACATATTGGTTGCCTTCGTTAGGTTGTTTAGATGTTGATTGATGGCCTTGTGTTGCCGATAGATTGACTCTTCAGTTCTCTTGAGTAAATTATATTCTGCTTCTACTACTGAGGTCTGGTTTTTCCACAAGAGTGCTAGGTGATTTTCATTTCCTTTTATAACAATATCTTGCTTGTATTGATCGGCGAAACGTTGATCTAGAACTCCAAATAAACTGTTGGCAACGTAGCCTACACCATCGATGATGCCTCGTCGCCTTCGTGAGCGTTCTTCAAAATGCTGGCTCAGTAACATTCCATTGTAATACTTCTGTTCGTCATGAGAGTGATGTAACTGCATTAGGATGATGTCACATAGTGCTTTGTTTGTTTCTGCTTCACATACGCTGTTTATCTGTTTGAGGTATTTGTCGCAGGTTGCCGAACCGTCCCAATAAGGGTTCATGTCATAATACACGATGAGTTTCCATTCGTCTCGAATGAACTGCATGTTTGAGATTCGATCAAAATAGAGTGCTTTGCGTATTGTTGTCAAAGTATATGGGGATGTTGACTGTTCGTGGCCAAATATGGATGTCATGAAGAGAAATAGTGTGAAGATAGTTGTTATCAGATTAGACACCGTTCCAGGTCGTTGTTTTGACATGTTGTTCGTGGTCTTGTTATTTTGGCAGTCTGACTTTTCCCCTGTCTGCTCGGGTAGTGATTTGTGATTTGTTTGGTCAGATATCAGCACTGACAGTTTAATCACTGGGCGCTTGAGATACCCATTTTGTGTTTTTAGGGTAACAACCCTGACCAATCCATCGCTACCGGGATGTAGCTCAGTGACTCTGCCTAGAGCCCATCTTCCCACGGGGAGGTTAGACTCATGAATGATGACAACGTCATTTACTTGAACGTTTTTGTGAGGTCTCTTCCATTTACTCCTTGTTGAGAGTGTCGCGAGATACTCTGATTGCCATCTCTTCCAGATATCTTCGAAAATGTTCTGTGTTCGCTTCCATCTTGTCCTTTCATCTTGTTCGGTATCTAAGATAGTCAGTATGGGGCCGCTGCTCAAAAAGTGTGATGGAGTTAGATAATTCAAATCATCTGGATCCTCTGTAAGTGTGCACAGCGGCCGACTGTTGAGACATGCTTCGAGTTGAGCAAGTAAAGTACTGTATTCCTCGAACGTGAGTTTTTGCTCGCCAACAACACGTCGAAGATGATGCTTCAGACTTTTTACCGCTGCTTCCCATAGGCCTCCTGCGCTTGGCCAGGCGGGGGCGTTAAAATGCCACTGTATTCCCAACTCATTTATCTCTGTATAAAACTCTGCGTTGAATGTTTTGCATAGTTCCGATGGTCCTTGCTGTAGTGCTCTATTGGCTCCAACAAAATTGGTGCCATTATCGCTGTAGATATGATGTGGTTTACCCCGACGTGAAGACATGCGTTTAAGAGCAGCTAAGAATGCAGATGAGCTCAGGTCTGATACGAGTTCGAGGTGCACAGCTTTGGTCACCATGCACACGAACACTGCGATGTATCCCTTACTTGTCTTGACTCCTCGCCCTTTATTGAGTTTCACGTCAACGTATCCTGTGAAATCAACGCCGGTGTGCTGAAACGGACGCGAAGGATTGCTCCGAGATTCCGGTAAGTCCCCCATTAATTGTTTTGGTATGACAGCTTTATGCTTCTTACACGTAATGCATGCATGTAAGCGCTTCTTAACAGCTCTGTTTCCGCCTAATATCCAGTAGTTTTGTCTGATATTTGCGAGCGTCGTCCGGGCCCCCGCATGAAACGTGCGGCGGTGGGCTTGGTCGATAATAAGGTCAGTAACATGGCTGCTGTGGGGTATAATCAGTGGATGCTTCATATCTTTGTCAATATTTGCATGCTTGAGTCTGCCTCCCACTCTCAAAAGTCCATCCTTGTCCAAAAAAGGGTTAAGGCACAAAGATTTACTTTTGTTATGTATTTGCTCCTGTTTTCGCAGCTTGCTAATTTCTTCCGAAAATTGCATTTCTTGTACATATTTTATAATCATATGTTTTGCGGTTTCTAATTCATTTCCGTTCAAGTAAGCAGTGCGCTCGCTGTGACGTCGTGTGATAATAATGTCAAATTACTGTTTCTATGTAGTATGGATTCTATGACATCATCGCTTTGAGTCTGACGAATTGTGACGTTGCTTTGTTTAGATTTTCTTTCCTCTTGATCCGTGACGTAGACGCTCTTCTCCGCTACTGATGACTCATCGAATCCTGGGAGAAATTGCGGGCCGCTCCACCACAGATTATGTTGCTTCAATTGCTCTGTTGTGATGCCACTGCTGGCACAATCAGCTGGGTTGTCAGCTGATTTTATGTAATGCCAATTATCTGATGGTATGACGTCTTTAATTTGTTTCACTCTGTTCGCTACGAATGGTGTCCAGCGATTAATGTTGCCTTGAATCCAACCGAGAACTGCAGTGGAGTCACTCCAACCGAAAACTTTGATTTTGTGTCCGTTGAGGGCTTGCTGTATTTTCCGCATGAGTGTTATAAGTAAGAGCGCCCCACTCAGCTCTAGACGTGGTAAAGTGAGCTTTTTGTTTTCTGGCACAAGTCTTGTTTTTGCAGCGACGAGTGTTATGTTGGTATCAAGTTTACAATACACGACACATGCGTATGCTGATAATGATGCGTCGCAGAAGCCGTGCAGTTGAATTGTGTCTTGCTCTCCTGTCTGATATCATCTTTGAATTTTAAACTGGCTGATATTTTGTAGCTCTGCTTTGGTTTTTTCCCACTCGGTGCTTATTTCAATCGGAAGCTGGTCGTCCCATTGTATGTTCGACAACCAAACTTGTTTGAATAATAGTTTTAGCTTTGTTGTAATTGGAGCTAACCAACCGAGTGGATCAAATATCTTTGATATATCTGATAGTAACGAACGTTTTGTATGTTTTTCTGTTGGTTTGGTTTTGCTTATTTTTAGCTCGAACGAGAATGTATCTTCATTGGGGTTCCATTTCAACCCGAGCGTCTTTGTTGATTCTGCTTGCTTGAAATCAAATGATGGTTGATTTGAGGACGCTCAGCTGACGTTTTGAAGTAATTCTTCGTTGTTACCCGACCATTTACGTAAATTGAAACCTCCCGACTGTAGTAACTGTATCAAATCGCCTTGCAGTTGTTTGGCCGATGACAACGTGAAGCTTCCACTTACAAGGTCATCCATATAAAATTCTTCTTGCAACGCTTGTGCTGCCCTGCTGTGTTGATACTTGTGGCCTTCATCAGCTGCCAACTGTTTCAAAGTCATCATGGCTAAGAATGGAGCTGCTTTCATGCCATAAGTGACTGTCGTGAGCTGATATTCACGTAAACGTTGGTCAGGACAGTCCCTCCATAGTATCTTCTGATAGGTTTGATGTTCAGTGTTGCAAAGTATCTGTCGATACATTTTCTCTATATCCGCCGTATACGCGAACTGATATTGCCTCCATCGCAAGATCAATGACATGAGGTCTTGTTGTAAATTTGGGCCACGCTTCATGAGGTCATTCAAAGTGTAGCCCGTCGATGTTTTCGCCGATGCGTTGAATACTACTCTTAATGCCGTAGTTGCGGCATCGGGGCGCTGAACACAATGGTGAGGTAAATAGCAAGTCGGTGTCACGTTACTAGTACACTCGACCATATGATTCAGTGCTTGATATTCATGAATGAACTGCCTGTATGCTTCTACTAGTTGTGGTTGTTTGCTAAATTTTCTCTCCAGTTGCCTGAATTGTGCCAAAGCCATGGGTTTCGTAGCTCCTAGCTTTTCTTGAAGGTTTGGTTCGAACGGTATCTCAACAATGTAGCGACCTTCTTTGGCACGAGTTGTTGTGTTCTTGTAATGCTGCAAACAATCCAGGTCATCCTGTGACATTCCCGAGTTTTCTGCTATGTCTTCTACTGTCCAAAATTGTTGAATGTCTTCGATGTTATTTATCACAACGTTACATTGAAATGTTGTTTGGACGTTGCCGCATAATATCCAGCCCAGACGTGTTTGCTGTGCGACTGGTTGTGAATTTTCGTGCCTGATGATACCTTCTTGGATTATGTTTGAGTATATCTCAGCCCCGAGTAAAATGTCTACAGGACGACTCTCATGAAAATCTGGATCAGCCAACGTGATATTTTCTAAAAATGTCCATGATTTTGGTTTTCTGAATGATTTATTCGGCAAATTGTTAATCAAATTTCGCATTATGAAAACATCGGTGTCAAATGTATAATCGCCTTGCATGGCACTGCACGTGATTCGTATGACGCCTTTGCAATTATTTT
The DNA here is from genome assembly GCA_905147715.2 of Xestia xanthographa. Lineage (NCBI taxonomy): Eukaryota > Metazoa > Arthropoda > Insecta > Lepidoptera > Noctuidae > Xestia > Xestia xanthographa. The sequence continues at coordinate 778,043 of LR990659.1, read as the reverse complement.
CTTTCGCCCCGACACCGAATATGACACCTTTGCAGCGGCCACGGGGTATTCTTAGTTTCTGTGCTGCTTTTTCCGTTATCAGGGATGTTTGTGAACCCTGATCAAGGAGTGCTCGTAAAGTTATCAGTGACCCATCGTATGCTTGCACCTTGATTAATGCTGTGGTAAGCAGAGTTTCTGATACATCCTCTTGAGACACGTGGTTGCTGCTGTCACTTGTTGTTTGCTTGCTATCAGTTCCCGCTGTTGATTGCTGCACTGAATTGCTGTTTGATTTCTGCCCACCCCATTTGCCGTAAGCGTCGTGAAGAAATGTATTATGATCTGAGTTGCAGACGCGGCATTTTTTTCTTGACGAGCATTCGTTGCCATTCGTATGTATGTTTAGGCAGTTTTTGCACAAATTGTATTTTGCAACTGCCTTCCGTTTTGCGTCAGGCTGTAATTCGAGAAATGTTTTGCATGAAAACAACTTGTGCTCTTGATTGCAATGTGGGCAGTTTGTTGCACTTTCATTGTCTTTTGTCAATGAATTTGATTTATACTTATTATTCTTGTTCTGATTTGCACTGAATGCTTTATATGAATGAAATTTCTTGTTTGTCTGTGCAGGCTCCGACTGAGATGGTTTTGTTGTTTCTGGTTTACGACGAGATGATTCCCATGATGTAAATTTCCCTTCTAGAAAATCGAGAAATTCTACTATGTTAGGTAGCTCCCGCGGCTCCGCCAGAGACTCTAGGTAGTCGTTATGCGTCACCGTATCCAACTTTTGTGAAAGCAAGTGTACCAGTATTGGGTCCCATGATGACGTGTCTACACCAAGGTTCTTGATCGCATTGATGCATTCCTTTGTCGTATCGTGGAGTTTTTTGACTGATCCTGCTGATAAATGTTGAGTGATAGGAACAGCCAGCAATGAATTGAGATGCGACGTGAAGATCAGTTTCCTGTTGTTGTATCTGCGGTTGAGGATCTCCCATGCAGTCTCATAATTATCCGAGCTGATTGATAGATGCTGAATGAGTTTCTCGGCTTCGCCTTTCACTTTACTTTTGAGAAACTGCATTCTCTGTGCGTCAGAAAGAGACGGACTAGAATGGATGGTCTCAATAAATAAATCTTTGAATGCTGTCCAGTGTTCGTAGCTACCACTGAAAGCTGGAATTTCGATCTTCGGCGTCGACTTCTCTCGGTGAGTAACTGACCACATTTTGGAATTGATGGTTGCTTTCATTTCGTTGTAAACGAGTTCGCACGTATTGTAAGACATCTCATATTGCACATTTGCTTGATTGGGCAAACTGTCAAGGTCCCAGTAAAGTGAATCCACTGCTTTCCACCTGGAATCTAGTACCTTTGAGGCGTCTTCAAACTGCCAATTTTCCTTGAGGAGGTCCACGTTGATGTTTGATGCGGTTCTTTGGAATGCTTTGATATTGCTCCTTTGTTTGCGAAGCATTTCGTCTGTTTTGCTGTTACTTGCGATCTCAGCTGTTTCCGGTACCTTTATTGCAAGGGGTGATTGGTTACCGCGTTCAGCTCCACCTTGCTCTTGAAGGAGTTTTGGCTCCGATGACTGCAAGGTTGATGGTGCGGGCTCAAAAGCAAATCCTGCTGGCTTCAATACTGGTGAAGCTGGTTTTTGTTTTTGAGTTAAATACTTGACAAAGAATTCCCTTGTGGTTTTGTAAAATTATCTTGTCTGTTCGTGGGAATTTTGCACAAAGTATTGATGAGAAGGATCTTCGCGCTCACTAATTTTCTCGTGGTTGTTTTGAAATTCTGCCCAATAATTGTCGAGAAGGTCTATTTTTCTCTGCACACTGTCGGGAGTCTTGCGGCTTCCTCCTTCTTTTTTGAAATTGATAAGAAGTTTTTGCATTCCTTCCATGACTTGATATTGAGTTTGAATAATTTGCTCCATGATCGAAAAATTAATGATATATACTTCGAGTCACCAAAACTGTTGACAGCTGTGTGACGACACTGCCGATGTTCTTCGGTGATCTCTTGTATGCGCTGCTGATGCACTGGGCTCCTCCCACTGATGTAGTCCCCGAACCACCAAATGTTAATGTTTCCTGTGGCGATCACAGGGTCCGAAGGAATCTCTCCGTACGATATTGAGCGCCTTCTCAATCTGACTGGGGCGATCCGCTTGTGGAAGACCAGTCAAACCGATTCGCTATCGTAAGTAGAGACACTTCGTACCTGTGCGGCTTGTAGCACTGTTTGCTCCAGGAGTGGTGATCCGGCTCGAAGGACCATAAAGATGTATGCGCTGCTGAATGGGTCGCACACACCTTGAGTGATAGCTTGAATGATAAGTCACGGATAGCCAAATATGATGATTTATTGAATATATTTAACTACCACATAATTAATGCTATATGAATAATGCGTGAATGAGTACAGCTGACTATGAACGCTGATTGTGTACTGTCGCTTTACACTATAATTTGTGCAAGGTGACGGAAAAGTGCTGATCTATGCAATGCGCGCGTGCCATGTACGATACATGACTCGTACAAACGGGCCCTAACGTTTTATTTTCGCCGCTCCGCTCCCGAAATCTAACTATGTTTTTCTACTACAGGCTACCAATAATTTGATATTATAAGATTTAATACTAAAACACTGTTTGGGGGGGGGGGGGGGGGGCTGGTAACCCTTTTTCCACCACGTTTATTCTTGACATATGACCAGAACATTTGGGACATCTGGCAATATATTCTTCTGTACTCTCAATGTAACTATTGTAACACTTTTTAGCTTAATTATCACATCGTTTAGAGATTAACCTGAGTGATAGCTTGTCAAGGGGATTCTTGTACTTTTTATACCTAGTACGAAGTTTGTTATTTTCTTTTAATAAATTAAGAAGTTTCTTATCAAACCATATTGGAACACTACTACTTTGCTTTCGGATGATAGGTACAAAAGTTTTATAATACGGTATCATTTCAGAAACTAATTTATATTTAAATGCTAACTGTTGGTATATGATTGCAGCGATTTGGTCATGGCGGTGTTTGTAATCGGTTTGTGCAAGTGATTTGCATGCTCCTGTTATATGTTGTATAGTTTCGGAGGCATTGTTGCAATGTCTACACAATCTATTTTCTGTAATTACGGGTAGCTATTATTTGATCTTGTATGGCCAGCATAAATCCCTCGGTCTCGGGAAACAACTCACCCCATTTGAGCCATTCGTTCGACTTTATTTTATCGATGTGTGGCTGGCTCAGGCAGGCTCGATATCTTCCGTGTAGGGCTTTTTCAGACCATGCTGCTATTTTTTGTTGTGTACTTATGATGTCTTCATTTATTTGTGTGTTTCGGTTTTGTAGGTTTAGTGGTGTTAGTTTGTTATCTGTTTCCGTCACTTGCTTGTGTAGTGATGAGGTTTCTGATTTGTTATGGAAGTATGCTCTGAGTGAAAGTATCTGTTTATTGTGTAAATTGTGTATGTCTATTAATCCTCTTCCTCCTTCTTGGCGTGGTAGTATAAGTTGTTGTATGCACGATTTTGGATGGTGTTTTCTATGTTTGGTTAGGAGTGTATGGATAGTGCGCTGTAATTTTTTAATATCAGTCTTTGACCATCGTATAATTCCGAAAGAGTATGTGAGAATGGGTATTGCAAAGGTGTTGATGGCTTTAATTGTATTCCTTGAATTAAGGTTGCTTTTTAAGACAAGGTTGAGACGGTGTGTAAATTTTTTGAGCAGTTCTTGTTTTGACATCTTTTGTTGTATTTGTCTAGACTGTTTGAAACCTAGGTATTTGTATGTACTTTGTTCATCCATTGGCTCGATCGATGCTCCAGATAGAAGTGTGTAACTATTATTTTGAAATTTTCCTTTTACAATGGACAAAATTTTACATTTATCTACTCCGAATGACACACAAATATCATCAGAAAATTGTTGTGTGGCATCAGCTAGTTGATAAAGCGCTTCTTTGTCAGCTGCATATAACTTTATGTAATCCATGTACATAAGGTGTGTTACCATGTGTTGTGTGTTATTGCTGTCCAGCGTGAATCCCGTGCCTGTTTGGTCTAACAAGTGTGAGAGTGGATTGAGTGCCATGCAAAACCACAGAGGACTTAGAGCATCTCCTTGAAAAATTCCACGTCTTATACAGATTGGTTCAATAGCTACAGTTGAGGAGGAGGAATTGATTTTAAGAATAGTTTGCCAATTCTGCATGGAAGTTCCTAAAAATTGTTTAAGTGTAGGGTGAATTTTATAAAGATTTAATACGTTGCTACACGTATTAGGTGTTACAAATGTGCAGAACTGAATCAAAGGCTTTTTGATAGTCTATAAACATTGTGTGAATATCTTTTCTGCTTTTCACAGCGCTGTTCATAGTAATGGCGTCAATGGTTAGTTGCTCTTTGTATATTGTATTGTATAGCGGGCTGGTGTCCGCAACTCCACGTCAAAGCGCGTATTTTGCGTACGGGTGGGAATTTTATTCGATCCACCCTAACTCCCCGAGAAAGGCCAGCAGCGCCTTGGTGTTGCTGACAATCTCGCGGAGAGTACCTGGGTTACCGAAGTTGCTCCTTACACCCTTGGCTATTCTTACGACAACCCTTTTGCTGTTCTGCTAGAATGTTATTTTTAGTTAAATGCTCATATACTATTTCGCTTACGCAGGCTGTTAGAATTTTGTATAAAGTTTGTAGGCAAGTGATTGGCCGGTATTTCGCAGGGTTTTTGGTGTCATTCGTGTCTTTAGGTATCATGTAGGTAACTCCGTGTGTTATGTATTGAGGAAGTAAATGTGGTGATTGAATGAATGTATTTCAATGGTTGTATAGGAAACGGTGTATGGTCGAAAATTTCTTATACTCGTAAATACAGCTAGAACCTACAATAGCTATTCTATTCCCTATTTGAACCGAATATAACTGTTGTTATTATTATTTTTTGTTTGTAGCAGTTCTTAGGTGAAATAAGTAACGTGCAATTTCCTGAGTACTGATAACATAACCATTTCAGAGTTGTGCCTCATCTCGTCGTATCTCCGGCCAGGGCGCGTGCTTCCTCAAGGCACTGTATTGGGGCCACTGTCACTTCGCTCGTATTCGCGACCTTAGCGTCATGGGTACTTATTATAAACAACCTTCAGTGTTATATATAACATAATTAACTATTTAATGTAACAATCACACAACGCGATCAAGTAGAACCACTCACTATAAAGTGTCCTAATCTTTAATTAAACATTGTCGACCATGATTGTCTGGCTCAAAGCAATCTCCGCAGAGATTGCTCAGATTTTATCATTGTTCTAGGATTTGTTTAAACTAACCACAGTGCAATTATATGCGTCAATTACCGTAATAAACAGGAGTAAAAAGATAAATTTTGAATTAAATGAATCTGTGTCAAGTTAGTCTTTATCTGAGCCGGAACACCTTTCAAAATATTGAACGACGGCATATAAATAAATAAAACCACACTCTTGAGTTAATTATTAATGTTCACTTTATTGTTAGTTGTCTTAGAATACTATCTTAAGATAATGATAAGTGTGTAGGTCATCGTGGCCGGCACCAATGATACAATGATACAATCTACTAATACTATACACTACACGACGTGGTCGTGGATTTTAAAGTCTAAACGTCGACCATTACATTATAAACTTGTACATGAGGCTACCAGCCTCTCATACAACCATTACCTTCGGTTAAACCTTATCGTAAGTTGGGAAGAAGAAAGAAGAGATTTGTACTTTCATGTGAAACCTGAAGCCGTGTCATACAACAGCTCCTTGAGATCATTGTACTGAATGAGTCGGAACATTGCTGTCACGTTCACAACTGTAAGTAGTTCCGAAGAGATGCCACCTACACCTACTAGTTTACTTCCACCTCACCTCCACATTATGGAAATCGAGATATAATAGCAAACATGGTTTTGGTGAAAATTCGTTGATGACTGGTTTGATCAATAAAAACTACAGGTTTACCGTCCAAAATAATGAACTCCTAATTTAAGATTAAATAGTGATAACGCTGCTTATCTCGTGAAAGCTTTCAGCTTGTCACATACTAGATAATGCATTCATTTTAAACGTTGTTCACAGTCTAGAGTGGAATCTTAACTATAATTTACAAAGTGGCTTAGCCGATATCACTATGCAATGTATTTTCAAAATAACACAAACATTTTTTTAGAACCAAGTTCCTTTGTTTACATTGTTATCAACAGGAAAACGAATCGGGAAAAAAAAATACTTTTCATAAAACTAGGGCACGTTTCTCAAATGTTGACTGTTCTTAAGTACTCGTATGCACTTGAGAACAGTTTTTTACCTACTTAAATATACTTACTCAATATTTAAGTAGGCAGAACATTATTATTTCTAATATTTTCAGAATTTCTGGTGAAAATGTAAGTAAGTGTTGCACATCACAACCACAAGTTACTCATTACTAAGTCTTATTTTTTGGACAAGATAGAACAGTAACACCCCTATTTAATTTTATGGTCAAGTTAAAGTAATTTCTTGAGTTTTAAGTAATTACAGCAAACATTTTATAGGCAATAGACAAGAATTTAAAAAGTAAGAACGATCAAAAGTAGCAAAGCTTAGAATTCTACTTCAAGCAATTAGGTACTAAACTACAGAATAAAAATTTCTTTTTCAATACACTTCCTCGAAAACTGGTCCTTAACGCATTACGATTAGGTACAACATGCAATGTATTTCACACGCGTGCGATTTTTTCCACTTTCCCGCACGTGTTCGGGAATGAAAATTGCCACAGATAACTATACCTATACTTAGTCCAAATTGGTTCAATGCCTATAGTCTGAGGCGAATGTTTTTTTTTTTAATTTTTGCAAAGCGTCTTTATTATATTTTATACCTATATTATATTTTGTGAATATTCAAATTGTGTTTATAAATAGAATATCATAGATAAACATGATTATTTAAAACTAATAGTTACTTTTATACACAAATTAACATTTTATTTGTGTTCTGAATTCAAAAATATAAAATAAATCTATTTTTTTATATTAGGCTGTTTAGCGGCTTCATACCATTGCCTCACTTTCAACCTGGCGAGACCAAAGCGCGAAAAAAAAAAGAAAATTTAAATCATAGTTTCATAGTTCGTGACAAAAATATTATTCGTTATTTTATTTTATTTCTTCAAAAGTGTATTGCAAAACGTCGTTTGATACACGTGGACATTTGTTATTGCAATTCTCGGCTCAAAAACACTCTCGCCTACGGCTCGGGTGTTATAATTCCGCCGCGATTGCAATAACAATCTTTCTCCACTTGTATCAAAATGTACTATTTTTAGGGTTCCGTAGTCCTGACAAGGAACCCTTATAGATTCGTCATGTGTCTGTCTGTCTGCCTGTCCGAGGTTTTGTTGAGAGACTGTTAAATAGTACTAGAAAGCTGTTATTTTGTAGAGGTGTGGCAATTACGCCGACAAAGTGGTAAAATAAAATCTTGTTTTTTTTTTTTTATTTTCAAGTTAGCTCTCCTACATGTGAAGTGGGGATGATTTTTTTTCGTCGTCTACCCCGTCTTGTGGTGTATCGTTAAATAGGTCTTATACCTAATACTATTTTTCGATTTAATGCTGCATTTTCTCCGGAACCCCCCCCCCCCCCCCCCCCCCTTTAAAAAATAAACTGCTGGCTTCAAAAAACTGTAAGAATTTATAATGATAGTGCATTTTATGAACTTCAAAGGAAAATGATAGCGGTTAAGATAACTTTATTAGTTTAGCAGTAATATTCGTTGAATTTGGGTGTTGGATAATTTTGTACAAAATACAAGATCCTTAGAATAAATTCTTTAAAGTGACTAAGATGAAGTAGCTTGTTTATAACGGGTAAAGACTTGCATTGAAAAACAAAATCTAAAATATAACGGGCTACTACGGAACAACCACTGCGCGTGGTCCGACACGCCCTTGGCCGGTTTTGTGCCTATACTCTCATAAATAAAGCGTTTTATCTCCTCTGGCCGATCAGTCGTAAAAATCGTACCTAAAATAATTACTTTTACTCAAGTAATCACTTTAACTTGTTTATAAATACGGGTGTAAGTCTTACAGCTACATTATATTACATTTATTACAAGTTACCTACAGTATATTTTCATTTTATATTCTAAAGGGTCTTTCGAATAGGGCGGGTCGATGTTGACAGTTTGTGGCGGCCATGTTGTTTTAGCGGCATCTGTCAAATGCGTTGTTATTTCTTCAGTTACTGATGCCAAATCACCATGGCAAGTTACACGATTGAGCAGCACGTCCAAATCATAAAACTTTATTATCACTTTATTTTTACATTCTGCATGAACGGTTCGAGGGTAGGGTTTTCTCTCGCAGAGGTGACGTGAATTGAATTAGCCACCAAGATCGTGCGATTTGACCCCGCTAGACTTTTTGTTGTGGGGTTTTCTCAAATCCGCAATCAATCGATGCCCTGAAAGTCAACATAACGCAGGCCATCGCTCAGATTCAGCCGGATCTATGCAGTAGAGTAATTGAAAATGGGACCTCTCGGATCCGTGCCACCGTTTGAACCCGCGGTGGACATTTAAACGATGTTATATTTTATAAATAATGGCATAAATGGGCCATTAAAATAAAAAGTAATTTCTATAATATCTCACATACAGCTTGTTTTATTTAATTTCAACATCGACCCGTCCTTGTTGAAAGACCCTTTACAATGATTATTTTGTCAGTAGCAGCCACGGAGTTCGGTATTGCCCCCTATTAGGTACATGTGACTTCAATTAAACTTTCTAAATATGAGTGCACCATTAGGTACACCTCTGCCTAACCCTTCAGGGATTACAGGAGTGATGTTATGCTATATAGATTTTCTTTAAACAAATAAAACAATTATCTGTTCAAAAATACATCGTAATCGCGAAAAAAATGTACAGTTGAGTCGAGTGTAGCCCAGGTATTGGACATGTGTATGGGGCAGCTGATTATTTTGAATGGGGCAGTTGGTTATTTTGTATGGGGCAGCTAGTTATGTTTTCGCAATTACGATAGTGGTCCCAAGGAGAGAGTGGTTCAGTCTGATGGTCTTTAGCACACCCTTAACGATGACTGTAGCCTTTCTGTGACACGCTGTGCGGACAGAGGACACCTCCGAAAATAGTGTTTATACTTTATTTTACTTACCTTACAGTTTCAATTATTCATTACAATTAATATTAAGTTGTAGTAAGCTTTTAAAAACTTAGTTTATGTCATGGCAGAGCTGTAAAAGTGTAGGACCACGCATACGTTCTTGAACAGATTATTAAAATTTAAACAAGACTTTAGTCATAACTGGGATGTTTTAAAAACTTATTTTTAGGTCCCTAATAAGTAGTTAATATAATAGATAACCAAACAAAACCTTTTGTACCTATTAGTGTTATATTCGAGAAACCTCTAGAACGAGGTGGACACTCGAATCCCAACTAAAATGCAATTTTTGATTTTTAAATTGAACCTTCAAGTTGAAATTATATTTCAGCTTGAAATTCAAGCTTTTAAAGTGCTTGGACCCTTGCATAATGGTCTCTCTAGAGGGTGCGAAACCATGTAAACTATTAGCTGCTGCGAGTGGGAGCACATCATAAGAACCAAACGTACCTAGTATTAGAACCAATCGTAGCTCAGCTACATGATGCTTAATCATTTTAGTTGAGAAAAAAACAAATGATTACATTTTACGAGCGCAGCGGACAAAATGCAAGGCTGAATACAATTTATTCTACCGAACGCTCAAAGTGCGTCATGGTTCTGTAGACGGACTGGACATGGTTTTGTTGGCGCGTGTGCGTGTCCGTAGCCGGACATGGTTCTGTTGGCGCGTGTGCGTGACCGTAGACGGACATGGTTTTGTTGGCGCGTTTGCTTGGCCGTAGACGGACATAGTTCTGTTGGCGCACGTGCGTAGTTGGAACTAACGTCGCCATCACGTTTTTTAAATTCAAAACGCGCCCTCCTGCACATCGTCATACAAGCGCCAAAAGAACCAAACAGCACATACAGATGAAGCTGACAGAGGCACAGCGTCAGACGGTGTTGAGGAGAGGAGCGGGGGGTGCAGGCGGCGGGGGCTCGTCCTGCGTCGACGCGTCCGCGTCCAGATCGGCGAAGGAGTCGGGCAGCCGGCGGTGCAGAGTCTCCGGCACCAGCCGCGTCAGCGCCGCGCTCAGCAGTGGCAGCGAGCCGAACAGCAGCGTCGGCAGCCACCACTTGTACACCGCCTGCCATACAAACGTAATGTACATTTAAAAAAGGGGCTCATTTAACTCAGGCAATCTAACGAAAAAGACATAGGTGTAGCACTCGTTGTGCAATGTCGCAGTCCTGCCGAGCGTGGAGCAGGCGGCCAGCAGGCGACCCAGCAGGCGTAGCGTCGCGTCGTGTCGGGAGCAATCCGCGGCGGCAGTACTCACCAGCAGAGGCGTGAGCGGCGCGAGGATGGCGCCGACGCGGCCGAGCGTGGAGCAGGCGGCCAGCAGGCGCTGGCGCGCGCGCGTCGGGAACAGCTCGGCGGTGTACACGTACAGCGCGTTCAGCGTCATGGTGGCGCCCACCTTGCCGGTCAGGTACAGCCCGATGCCCCACAGGCCGCTCGCTGAAAAACAAGCAAATCAAATTGTCAATAGGTTTATACTTGACCATCTGGTAGTATGAGTGCCACCAATCTATACAGACTGCAACAATGAACTAAACCGCCATAATCTACATCTCGATTTATTAATGCTATCCGCGCGATCTCCATTATATTGGACAAATTATAAAGTAGTACAGGAACAACATCCTGGTCACTTTAGCTTTCTAGTTTTAGCAAGTGTATGAAAATAATACGATTGTTCCAGTCAAGGTAGTAGTCCGCTACTATTTAAAAATACTTGGTACTTAGTACGTTTTTTGGCTAGATGCCTTCCTTGTTGCAGATTTTCTTGTTAAGATTGATATGTGATGTTGGCTGCATTCTGATCGATCGGATCGAGGCCTGCAGGATGACTGAGCATCGTGTTGCTCTGGATCAACAGAAAAAGACGGCAAACAATTTAAATCCCCGGAGCAGACTACGCCCTGCTCGCGCAGACGGTCACTACTAGAAACGTCATGTACAATACGACTTCCAACTTTTAGGGATTCTTAGGAAAAAAGTGTTAGGCAGAATACTTTTTGTAGATAATTGCATGATCTACTTAAGTACTTACAACTTTTTTTAAACTTTTTTACAATAAAAAAAGACATTTAATAGGTTGTTTTGGTAGTGTAGGTTGATATTTTATTTGTAATGGAGTACCTAAGACCGGCCAGCACCTTCCAATTTTCGGCTTCATAGTAGTAAATTGTAGAAGTAAGTTGAAAGAAAGAAAGTTGATATGTCTATTTTGACCCGACTACTTGCAACAGTCGCTAAGGCTAGCGAGCGCTTGCACCTATATAATTCAAGAGGTCCTGACACTATCATTGTGTGTGCACACAGTCTGGGGGCTTATCTTATCAGGTCACCGTCGGTGTCAAGCGGTATCGGCGGGCTAAAGTCAAGGTGTGAACATTCGGCCGTTGTGACACGCGACATCAATATCATTGCCTTTGCCAATCGCTGAACTTGATGAACTATAAACTTGCGCGTGTCCCAGTGATACGGCGCGGCGTTACATGTCATAATATGGCATACATTTATTTAAAATTGTATTGCCTTACTTACACATAATACTCCTATTACATAGGTAGTCTCTTTTTTTGACGTAATATTATGTAGTACCTATTCAAGTTTTTAACATGGAATGCTCTGGTCCCAAACTAGGACGGATCCTGTATCGCGGAAAAACGCGTCATCCCCAAAGTAAACAAATGCAAATTGTATCTACTCTAGGATATAGGGAGGGGAGGGGATACGTCCCATCTCGTAACTTTTCCATTTCGACAACTAAACAAGGGGTACGACCGTACGAGGTAGGTACTGCATTATTTTATAAGTGTGTATTTGTGTATCTGTGTAGATGTGTGTGTGTTTGTGTATTGTCTATTTGTGCGTAATTGGTCAAAGTTAGTAGAAACTTTCTATACAATCATTTTGTTTAGAAAGTGTCTACTAACTTTGAATTTTTAGCAGGTCTTCAGTTTCCTCAGAAGAAAGACTAAGGAGATTGGCGGTTTATAAAAGTATTACGTTAAAATATTTTTTTTTTTCGTTAATTATTCAATAAATCTTAAAATTGTTAGCGTTACCACGGCTCTAACGTCTGGGTGACACTGAAGAGTATCTTACGAGCATCGAGTTTTACTTATTAGTGCTAACTTATGAATGTGCGGAGCGCATAAGTTACCTTCCATGCGGAATCTAGAGAACGTTATCTGTGACTCGCATACATTATTTTATTATTTATTTATTATATATTACTTAATTGTTTGTTCGTATAGGTATAAGTATCCATTATTATTATTTAACGAATTCATGTTTACCTCATAACAAGACCGGTATGTACCTACCCACTCGTACATAAACACGACAATTATATTAATCAGGCGCGAATACCCACATTCCTGAGTAAGCGATTAGTTTATCATCATAATGTTTACTGTGCTGAGTGCTCGTGAGTATATTTAATTATAATTATAAAACAAGCTGATGCCCGCGACTTCGCCCGCCCGCAAATTATATGCTAAAACCTTCCTCTTGAATCACTCTGTCTATTAAAAAAGCCCGCATCAAAATCCGTTGCGTAGTTTTAAAGATCTAAGCATACATAGGGACGGACAGACGCGGCGGGGAACTTTTTTTATAATATGTAGTGATTAAGTTAAACAATGCGAATCAGATTTAGTTAACATAACAGACATTTTTAAATATAAAAGTATATAAAATATATTTCGAAACTTCATACAGGGTGTAAACAGACCCTTCACGAAGTCGTCAAGCTAAGTAACTTTATGCAAAAAATATTGCTGACAAACGACTTTTTTTTGGGGTAAATAATTTAAATCACGTTTTACGGTAGAACTCAATGTAGCGCACTCAAAACATTGTGCTGATAGATGGATTAAATAGTACAGGGGTCGTGAAAGTGTTTATAGTAAAATCTTACGTTAAAAACATGTGTTTAAAAATAAACTTGTGAAAAAGTTGGAACTTTGGCCCCCAATATCTCTGTAAGATTCCCAGGTATGATCACGTATGGTCTAGCTAGTAGAACAAAATGATCGCAATGACGGGGAGAACAAGTGCCTTTCGGTTTCGTTAAGGGTCTTTTGCCTTTTTTAAATTTTTTTTTTTGAGGGTGTTAACAAAGTGAAAAATAAATTCATTAATAAACCGATTCAACGATGTCGGTGTGAACTCTCGCTCCGAATGATGGAACAATGAAATGCGGCGCTCACCTTGCGGCAGGCACGAGGTGGCGATGAGCGCGGCGGCCGTGAGCAGCAGCGCGGCCGTGAGCAGCGGGCGGCGCCCCGCGCGGTCCAGCAGCAGCGTGTTGGCCAGCAGCGCCGGCAGCTCGGCCGCCGCCACCAGCGCGTAGTTGGCGTGCGCCGAGCCCGCCAGCGCGTGCGCCTGCACGGCCAGCCCGTAGAACACGAACACCGCCGACATCCACCACACGAAGCACACGCCCAGCCGCCGCCGCAGCACGCTGTACCTGCAACCGCGCCACCACCACTATTAGTCTGCATAGGATGCGGGATCGACAATCTCGGGAAACTTCGATTGGTATTTTTTATATTGTCTGTGGAAATTGTATTGATTAAACAAGATAGTCGCTTTAGTTCCAATTATAACCACGGGCTAAAAGATTCAACAGCGCTTTGGTGCGTCTCGCATGTGTCACAACGCGCACAGCATTACAGCACTATGCTGCGAGAGCATTTTCTCAAAGGACTTCTTTTTTGCTATGCTCTAATTTTATATGTATAACGTGTGGCACGTTGACGCAAATTTATTTTTTCTGTAGTAATATACTGCGTGGTCCAAAGAGTGTAAAACCGATTTAAAAAAAAAAACTTTATTTTTCGGATTGGAAAAACCTTCACCTCCGACTATAGGCATTGAACTGATTCTCAAAACTCAAACTTAAAGCATTTATTTCAATTAGACCATTACGGCATTTTTGAAAGTCAAAAATACAAAAAAGAAAATCAAAGCTACAGTCCCAGTCACAAGGCATAATAACTTGAGAAAGTACTGTAGTTGCCCATTCCCTAACGTAGATCTCTATGGAGAAGAACGGGCAAGAAACTCCATGGACACTCTTTTAAAATCAAAATATTGTTACATAATCTTGGTTACATCATTAATTTTGAGATTATGCATGTATGTGAGAACGATGTAGAAAGACGTGCACACTAAGAGCATCCAGAGTAAAAGATTAGATCAAAAACATATGAATAAACTAATTAAAATGAACCTTGGCAGCTAAGAGATGACCAGTCCCAACTGACAGCGCCCGTTCACAGACATGACGCATGTACCGGCGCCATTCAACTCAACCATATTGAAGGGAACTAAATGACCCGACACACCCGCCACCATCAGCGAGACATCTAAGTGAGCATGACATTCTCTCAGCTACCAAGTCAATGAAAGATAAATAAATGTAAATGAAATGGCTGAACAGTACAAAGTACTCACACATGTGCTATGCAATTATATAATACTAAGAACTGAATCTATACATTTTTTATATCGATTTGAACTTCGTATAAGTATTTAAATGTTTTCTGTGGATTTTTTTTTCCGCACACGTGCGGGTAAAATATAAAACTGACTTTAAACATTGTAATAAATAAATAAATAAAAAACACAAATAAGTGAAAAATAACTTTGGCTTTAGAAGCCGGTGACCTTTGTTTGATTGATTTAGTGTTTTTGTCACCGACTTCTGAAGCTTGACCTTTGTATGATTGATTTGGTGTTTTTGCCACCGGCTTCTGAAGCCAAAGGTATTTTTTTACTTTTTTGTGTTTTTCTAAGTCGTTTTTTTCCGTTTTTAGTTGTAATATCCTATACAAATATTTGCTATGCATTTATTATACATTGTTAAAAATACATGTCATGGTAATAGGCTTATCAACATACCTAAACTGTCAAAATCTTGGTGTATTGTACACATCTGCGTACCCCTCAGAGGATACAGGCGTGATGTTTTGCCATGATGTTGTATTTAAACAACAAATATCCAAGTGATTGCAGCAATTACGACCGATTTAAGTCTATTTTTGAAGAGTTCCATTGTATATCTCCGAAGATCAGCATCAGATCTTCACCAAATTTAAATGGTACCACCTCAGGAGTATACTCTTTCAAAGAATTTTGAGAATCATTCCACAAATGGAGGAGCAATCGGTGAACATACATAAAATTAAGTAAAAAAAGATCGCTCGTTGATGTCTTTTTGAAGTCCCCTTTTGGTTGGTTATATTATACTCTAGACCACACGACTGAAGTAAAAAAATGCTTGTAAAATTAAAACTACTGGGCCAAACTATGTTAAATTTTTATGGGACCAAATTGCAACTATTCCGCATCAAACTAAAGAAGAATCACGATAATCGGATCATAAAGCTCAGCGTAATCGGTGTACATACATAAAAACAAAGCCAAAAAAACCTCCTCCTTTTTAAAGTCGGTTAAAAATGAAGAAAATGCGCACGTGTGAAATACTTTGCATGTTGAACCTAATCGTAGTGCGATAAGAACCCGTTTTCGAGGAAGTGTATTGAAAATAACTTTATTTGTTGTTAACGCAATTATCCACAATATTATTTATTCATCACATATACCTTCCCGCGGCAATCAGTGAGCAAATAACTCAACGAGGACCTAGGCTGGTCTCGTTGCGTACCTAAGTGGCTAAACTGCGCAAATCTAATTACAGTATACAGGTAAGGTACATTTAAATGATAGACTGATAGAATGATTGAATTTGTGTATTGAATGAACACCCAAAACTGATAACTGATCGACTCGCGGCGAATGAGTCTTTTGTTGTTAGCCCGAACGGTGCTATGCGACTACGATCGTTGACTTCAAATCGTATAAGTATTTTATTCATTCGCTGCGCGTCGATGTCAGCATAAAATTGATATATATATGCTATTGTACGGGTTTGCTCGTACACTAATAACAACATCAAACAGCACATTCATGATATTCAAACCTAATGAGGGATTTTCTTTTTAGCTCTTCCCTAGTCGCTGGATAGATGGCGCTAGGAGTTAGTATGATAATGCAAGGAACGGAACCTAAAAAAAAATCCTGAAGAGACTCAGAGGGGGTGGAGGGTCTGGACGCTGGAGTAATCGCGATCGTCGTCAAGGCGACTCCCAACAGGCTTAACATAAGCTTTTCGCTCGTTTATGTCATTCCCGTACATTCGTGAGCTTGCCATTACCGCACTGGTATCGCTGATGGAATGTAATGTTATCTCTCTCCCTGACCCTCTCCATGACAAATGTATATGGACGTACCGGGTCCTACTATAGCGTAGAACCATTCAGGTGCCACCATAAATAAAATAAAAAAAACCTCAAAATCGGTCAAGCCGTTTAGGAAAATAAATAAATAAATATTGCTGGACATTACACACAGCGCTATCTAGTGCCACACTAAGCAACGAGGCTTGTGTCGTGGTCACCAGATAGTGATATACTACATAGATACTTTTTGTTTGTAAATACATACTTATTATACATATTAACATCCATGACTCGGAAACAATGTCCATGCTCATCACACAAACATTTGCTCCTACCGGGATTCAAACCCGGGACCCTAAGAATGTAAGGCAGCCTCATTACCGCTGCGCCAATCGGGTCGTCGAAAGAATGACTAACACACGCACACCTGAGTTTTATAATATTATTATACTTATAGAAGAAGAAACGGTTGACTCACTTGACGAGCGCAGCGAACAGCCCCTCGTCAATGTTGGACTCTGCGCTGGCTCCGATCTGCTCTTTCTCCAGCAGCATCTTGTCGAGCACGTCGGGCGGCAGGCGCACGCCGTTGTAGCGCGCGGCCTGCGAGATGACGCGCGCCGCCTCGCCGTGCCGCCCGCGTGACGTCAGCCAGCGCACGCTCTCGGGCAGCAGCCAGGGGTACAGCAGCAGCAGCAGCGACGGCGGGTAGGCCACGCGCGCCCACACGCGCCAGTAGCCCGCCAGGTGGTCCACCAGCGCCAGCGACGCCGCGCCCAGCGACAGCGGAATGCCCAGCACCAGGCTGGCCAGGATGCGGTGCTCCACGCCCAGCCATTCTATCACTGGAAAAGAAAAAATCTTAAGCTATTCTCCACCCTCCTGAAGGTCCTGCCTTATTGTAGCACCACAGCACATTACTAAGTTCATCGAATTCGTTTAGAACTATCTGCTATATCACGTCTATACATATGCATAGCATGGGATCACTATGTTTTAACACTGGTTAAAACTTAGTGATCGACACGATCTATCCCGGTACCAGTATGAGGAGCTCCGTTACCGTCACACAAAGCATCGTATTCAAAAACACTTCAAGAAGTAATGCAGGAAAAAAGTGACTTGTATACTCAATACTTACTGAGCACGAAGGCGGAGGGGTAGACGCTAGCGCCCAGCACGGTCTCCAGCAGCTCGCCCAGCAGGTAGCTGTGGTAGGAGCCCGCGAAGGACTTGGCTAGCCCCAGCAGCCCCGCGCCCACGCCGCACACCACTAGCGCCGAGCGCCGGCCCCACCTGCAACCACACGCCGCCATCAATATGAGTAAATAAATGATATACGATGTTTATTTTGCAAGTAGGTTTTTAGTTTTTACAAACACTTTTACACGTCATTTTTTTAAACTAGATGGGGCTGGTGTTTCGTACCTGACTACTCTAAGAAGAAACAGCCGAAACAAACTCAGAGGTCTTTGTCTCTTTTTAAGTCCAGACATAATCTTGCTGGGCATATAGTTGTGAATAGGCTAGGCAGCTAAGCAGGCGGTGATGAGGTCGGTCAATGTAGCCTACATACATTGACCGACCTCATCACCGGTTTAGTTATAGGTACTGATTTAGATGGTCACCGCGCGAGTAAGTTTAGCTCGCTGTGAAAAATATTCAAAACATTTTTATGTCCCGGATCTGGAATAGAGGGCCCCTGACCCCGGCTTGTTTTCTACATTTATGGTTGCACGCGTCAAAACAAAACTTTATTCAAGGTTAAAACATTTAAAACATAAGATAAACAACCAGCCAGTAACATAACCGCCAAAATACTACCATCACTTAGACACGTATCTATTTAAAGTTATTTACATAACTTTATATGTCCCATGCTAGACGTAACATTAACGTCTTTAGTATCACACGCACAGGATTGATTTTTGATCAATCAACAGTCCGGTCAGTGGTTAAAAATATGAGCATCGGTACTAAAATAGACTGTTGAGCAAGTCGTGTCTCGCATGTCTAGTGTTCCGTACCGAAACACAATTTAATGCAAGTTAACATACAAACTTATCAAATGCAAGCAGTCATTAGAACAATCATCATAGAAGACAAACGGATCCTCATTTGATGTGAAGACAGGTATGACATCGATTCAATCGACTGGGTCGTGACTTTTAAATTTTATTATAAAAATAAATGATACACAACAGAATAATGTAACATTACCTGTCCGAGACAAAGCCCATGATGGGCAAGGAGATGAGCATGCCCACGTTGTGCACCGTGCCCACCAGGGAGCGCTTCCACTCCTGACATCCCAGGTCGAACTGGAAACAACACATACAATTCAAATCTGAAATGAGAAAGATTGATAGTCAGCACCATGTGAAAACTTGACAACTAACGTATTAGTGAAGGTCGACGAATCTGCGTCGACGAAGAGGGTCATCGAATCAGCGTGTCTTGTCTGACAGAAATAGACAAGTACATGACAAGAGCATGATGAAGTGGTCCACCGTCCACGGCGTGACTCATCGTCATATGACACGCGAGGGAACCTGTTCCTTTCACAAGCGACACAAATATGCGCAAAAGTGCAAAAATATATTTTTTTACGAGTCCTACGAACTCGTGTGAACCCGACTCGGCTAAAACAAGCATACTCGACACGCACGCCCATTTGTGCGAAGGTAATACAGAAATACTGTCCAACCTGTTCTGTGGGCAAATAGATACCTACTTACGATACCTGTACAGTTGCTCATTAATCGTAAGATTGATCAACTTACTTTTTTCTTACTTTAAAAAACGGTTACGATACATAAGCAGTTCATAACACTGTTCTGACTGACTCCTACTTATTTATTCCACCAACCTGCACTGGACCAGCGCGGTGAACTGGTGATTGTTGGTCACGTCTCATAGAGCGGAGGCCTGTGCCCAAGTAGTAGGAATGTTATCCTGATGCTGATTATAAGAGCTACCTACAACGGTCACTGTCCTATGCTTGCATGCTCTGCATGACTTAGGTCTGCAAGCCGGTCGTACGAATGTTAAAAAGTAGTGTGTAGTGTGCGCACCTCTGAGACGATGCTGCTGCCGTGCTGGTAGACGTAGTGTTCGCAGGCGACGGCGCTGCTGTTGTCGAACGCAGCGGGGTGGCAGGCGTGCGCCGCGGCCGGCCAGCGCTCGCAGCGCGCTCCCTCCGGCAGCGCCCAGGCAGCCCACTCCGCCGACCACTGCTCTGCGCTCGCCACGCCCATCGTCGAGTTGCCCTCGCACTCGGGCACATGGCACCTGGGGACAATCTTTATGTTCAATTATGGACTATCATATTGATGGCAACAAGCAAACAAGCTTGCCCTTGTTTCATGGGACATAAACTGAAAAAAATTGGGCCACCAAGATCAAGATCTTGTAAAAATATTTTAATTGAAAAGAGTGTCCATGGAGTTTCTTATACATTCTTCTCCATTGAGACCTACGCTTTGGAATGGGCAACTACAATACTTTCTCAAGTTATTCTGCCAAGTGACTGGGACTGTAGATTCTTTGTTTATTTGACATTCAAAAGTGCCTGTTATGGTCTATTTGAAATAAATGCTTTGAAGTTGAGTGTGGGTGCACGTAAGTAAACCTTTCAAGGATTACAGGCGTGATTTTATATTCAATAATCGTAGCTTTGTGAAGTACAAGTTACGGTCTGATCATTTCGGAATTGGTAGTTAAATCAAGCTACATCCCGCAGCTCTAAAGACATTTAATTGGTGGTTAAATCAAGCTACATCCCACAGGTCTAAAGACATTTAATTGGTGGTTAAATCAAGCTTCATCCCACAAGTCTAAAGACATTTAATTGGTAGTTAAATCAAGCTACATCCCGCAGCTCTAAAGACATTTAATTGGTGGTTAAATCAAGCAACATCCCGCAGCTCTAAAGACATTTAATTGGTGGTTAAATCAAGCTACATCCCGCAGCTCTAAAGACATTTAATTGGTGGTTAAATCAAGCTACATCCCGCAGCTCTTTAGACATTTAAATTAAAATCTACGACTGGACTACTCTACTCCATCACCTGCCTAGCCTTTTCACAACTTTGTTGCGGTTGGCTTCCAGTCGAAGCAGTTAGCACTGGGTAAAACGATTACCTTTGGTGAGGATGGTTTTTAGATGTTCCGCCCTGCCACTGACTACAGTATGTAACGACTGTCAAAGATCTACAAATGACAGCCGAAACCAACGGTATAACGAGTTTTCCAAGGCACGGAGGAAACTCGGTATAGATGGTCACCCATCCACAGATAGACCCTGGCAAGCGCTGCCTAAAGCTTGGAGATTGATCCGTGCGGCTATTGTTATTTAACCACGAGCTCTTCCCGACTGGACTACCTGTATAATATATTGTACATATAATTTTCAGTTGGCAAACATGACACAACGAATAGTAAATGCACTATTGTCATGAGGATATAGCGCCTATCAGCTATACTTGGCATCCTTAGCCGAAGTTAACGAAACTAGCAGGGCGCCTGCCGCCTGCCGCCTGCACTTTCACTGGGGCTTAGCGAGGCTGCAACGTGGTGGGAGCACTTTCCCGGCGGCCGGCAAGCTAGCTGGTAAACAAGAGCTCTGCTAGACATGTCGGACCACTTGTCGCGACTGTACCGCACTTGTCGAATGAGCTGCTTGCGTTGAACGAGCCAAACAGGTACAGTTACTCGAATAGGAAACACAAACGTTGCACGATCACCTAAGCACTCAGTTGAGAAACTGCGCCGAGGTACTGACTTAGCATACATAGCATCACTTAGTTGCGCACAAATATTTTTGCTGCATGTGTGTATCTCAACTGCTAAATGCAGGACAATGCTACTCCGCAGAATTACATTACGGAATAAGGGCCAGCATCCACCAGGAGTGCACCAATGTAAGCGCAGTTTTTGTTCGGTTTGCCATCTTACCCACAATTAACTGTTCAACTCATTCACGTCTTTACTTTCCGGGACCACGGAAGTGGTAACAATTTCTCTCGTGTAAAGCTGAACGCAGACCGGGACGGCATGGCAAGGGATTTAAATTTTTGCCAATGGACATTCAAACGTATTGATATAGAAATACGATCGTGGCGCGTCTTGACCAACGCTGACTTGCTTGACACCTGTTTTAAATACTTACTCGACTGGTTTCTTGTTTACCAAAATAGATACAAAAACTTGACATTATTTACATACTAACTCTATAATAGAAATAAAAATATTTACAAGTATCAAAAAGGGTTACAGGGCGTCAAAAATTCGTCCACATCGCTGTCAACAGGAAAAGTGCCCAGAAAGCTGGCAGCATTGCCACGTTGGATGGCAATGCTGATTCTTTAGCCAAAAAATAGGCCCGCCCTCTGGTCACGTGAAGAGTCGACTAACCGTTTGGCGATTTCTCGAAAAACTAGGTGGGCACTCGGACCCCATGGCCCTAGTGTTTCAACCCCAAACGGCTCAAACACATAATTACCAATTAAATTATTGTATTTGCGCCGTTTGAGGTTTAAAACTTGACTAAATTTAATTAATCACATGCGGCGTTTTAGTCAAGCATGTTGGGGTATTCTAACCTTGTATGAACGTGTGCCCGGAGTTTGCTCTAATTTTACATTGTTACATTGTTGTCATACTAAGTATATTCCCGTCCTGGACAACACCACATTCTAGTCACAGTCTCCATCAGATTACTAACTTTCTGCAATCTAAAAAGCTTCTGTTACCTACCTGTACCTACTAGGTAAACTGATTACCGATATGGATACTAATTGATATCACGTTAATTAATGATGCTTGAAATCAGCGACAGCCACGACACTTAAAGTGGGAACTTTAAGTGTCGTGGCTTGTGTTTTTAAATGGAGGTGTTCACCTAAAGGACGACGCGATTGCTGTCGTCCACGACTTTTGCCAACTAAAAACCAACGATAAATTAATCGTCACGACATGGTGAGAACGTGGCCCAGTTATTAGAATTAGTTTATACAGGGTGTAAACAGACCCCTCACGAAGTATATAACTTAGTTTTATGTACAGATATTGCTTGGCTCTACGCAAAAATTATTGCTGGGAAACGACTTTTTTTTTGGGATGAAATATCACGTTTTACGGTAGGACCTAATAGTAGGTAAAAGGGGTTATGGTGGTATTTAAAGTAAAGTTATGATCTCAAAAACTAGTATTTTAAAAAACTTGTGAAATAGTTGGAACTTTGACCTTTGGGCCGGAACAAAAAAACCGGCCAAGTGCGACTTGAACTCGCGTGGAGAGGGTTCCGTACAATGTTAGTCTTATAATGGAGTTTACCACTTTACTTTCAATTGATAAAATTCTTACGTGTTTTCTGTATCTACAAAAAAATAATAATTAAAAATTAAATTAAATAAATTTTAGGCACATTAGTTTCGGAGATCAGGGGCAACAATGGTCAATTTTCGTCTTATTTTATGAATAAAATTCAAAACTATTTATTTTACAATAATAACAAAAATATATTTGAGATTCTCATAATGAGCCCTTTCATTTGATACATGAATATGACACAGCAAAGCTTTGTTTGACTTTTTTTTTTCATTTCCTAATTTGTGCTCCGAAAATAACACTTATTTAAAAAAAAAAAATGATAATTTATTATTTGATCCAGTAGATTCAGAGCAAATTGGCTGTGACAGACGGACGGACAGACAGACAAACGCACAAGTGATCCTATAGGTAAAGATTCGGTTTTTTATTTGTACGGATCCCTAAAAATGATCGAAAAGACGGCGAGAACAACTGCCTTTCAGTTTCTTTAAGGGTCTCTAAGCAGTAACAGACTCGTTAATAAGGCACCACTCACAAACATCAGTCGGTCATCCTTTCAGCTGTCGAAGAAAGCTGTAGAAGAAAGAATTTTTCAAAATTCACCCCCTGAGGGGGTGAAACGGGTCTCCAAAATTTGTATGGGGAAACAAGATTAGTTAGACTGTTATATTCGAAACTTCACAGCAGTACTCCTATCGATAAATGAGTTACATACAAATGTAACTACAAATGTAACACAAGTTTCAGGTTTTTTCAGAATTCAACCCCTATATGTGGAAACGGGGTAACAAAGTCAGAAAATCAACATGGGTATTGCTTGTATGTTGTATGCGCACAGATATCGGGTCGGGGGGTTTTACAAAAACAACGATTTAAAGATTTAATGTGGCGGACCTGAAATACCATCATCCCCTGTAAGTTGGTGTGCGATGGGGTTGAAATGTCTAAAAATCAATATGGGTGTCGCTACCTGATTATCAGGGGTGCTGATGACGAATATGGCATTTATTTTAAGATCCAGAAGATGGCGGACTCGACTTCAATACAGGGTTATTGTTGATTTATTGGGATGATTGTGATTACGATGATAATGATTATGATTACGATGATAATGATTGTGATAACGATGATGATGATTGTGATAGTGATGGTGATGGTGATGGTGATGGTGATTGTGATCGTGATGGTGATGGTGATTCTGATAGTGATGGTGATTGTGATTGTGATGGTGATTGTAATGGTGATAGTGATTGTTATGATGATTGTAACAGTGATGGTTATAATGATGGTGATTGTGTTAGTGGTGGTGATTGTGATGATAATAATTGTGATGATTATAAAATTTGGCACATAGATAATTTATAACCTGGATTAACATGTAGGATTTATCCCTTTAGTATTATCCAGTGAGACAGTTACCGAACTTCACGCGGACGAAGCCGCGCGCAACAGCTAGTGTAACATAAACTTGCGGTTGAATCTTAATGAGTCAACCAAAACAAGGCAACACAAAAAACTTAAACATGCAAATATTTAAATAATTATTTATTAGTGAAGTTATTTTTGGATTTATACGCACAACATTAATTTGTTTACCGTAGTTACGAATAGCATTCATCTAACACAAATGGTTGATCATTACTTCCGTCTTATCTGTATAATTGAGAATTAAAGTCTCTCAAGTACCTATCTGTATCAATTCAGCAGATCATTAGACGCTCAGCCACACTCGGGACTCGCTCGCTAATCTATTTGTTCTGAAAAAAATATGATTAAAGGAATAATAATAATAGCACCTATAGTTATCATCATCATCTGCCTAGCCTTTTCCCAACTATGTTGGCGTCGGCTTCCAGTCGAACCGGATGCAGCTGAATACCTGTATTTTACATGGAGTGACTGCCTATCTGACCTCCACAACCCAGTTAGTACTGGATAATACGATATCCCTATAGATATAGTTATATAGTTATATCTGGATATAATTTAGTAATTAATTAATTAGTAATTCTTCTATTAATTATGACTGTACCTTGGAAAAATTACTTTTCGCTAGTTCGGTTAATTGTACCAGAGAAAAAGTATTTCTTCCATAGTCCGGTCAACCGTACCAAGGAACAATAAAAAAAATCCGTAGTCTGGTCAACTCACTACTGTACCAACGAAAATATGTTTTTTTGAAGTCCAGTCAACGGTACCATGGAAAAAAAAATTACCCGCTGTCAGGTCAACTTAACTAGCCCACTGTACCACGAGCAAGGAATGCTGGATACGCTGTGCGGCTGACTCGTTCGAATGTTACTTCCGTATAAAATGTGTACCGTGAACTGTTATCGTGCTCAAAAGCACAGATATTCGGCCGCGCACCCAAATAGAATAGAATGAGTCCGGAGTTGCGTGCGCGAGCAGTCGAGCCCCGCGCCGCGCGCCGCGCCGCCCGTACCGCCTGGGCCGTGTCCACGCCACAAGCGGGCGCGGGCGCGCGACCTGGAGCGTGCGTGCAATGCACAACACTCTTGACCCATTGTGAGTAAACAATCGTCACGGCCAAGGGAATGGACAGATTGAGAAAATTCTACTACAATTCAACAAGAAAAAACAAACAACGGATTAACTTACATTCCCATTGAAATGAGAAATTGGATTTGCTCAGTTCACGGCCATGTTTTTGCCGCCACTAAACATAGAGAAAAAAACTAATCGACAGTTAATTCTGGTATTCTATTATTGTATCACGTAATAGGCAATCAAGACGCGTATTAACGTAATAGGCAATCAAGACGCGTATTAACGTAATAGGCAATCAAGACGCGTGTTATCAACTGGAGGCAGAAAAAAGTTAAGTGGCTGCAATTTTAGTTTAGTGACAAAAAATCTCGTGGTTCTTGAAGAATGGTGTTTTTAAACAAATTGTTACGTTTAGAGTAAGTAACTATGCAGTGGAAATATACTTGGGATTGAGATTATCTTTATAGTTTGATTGCAACATGTTCCCAGCTAAAGCAGTGTGCGTACTGCGTACTAACTCGCGTCGGTGCCGCACGGACTGGTGGCGGGCATGTGTTGAGCATACTCGCACAATATGTCACGCAGGTGAACAGCCGCCAGCCGCGAGCCCCCAATGCTGGCTGGCTCTGTGCACTGTGGCACCGCTGTACCGGCAACAAGCGAGCTGTGTCCGACAGGCTGCACACGCAGACAGTACCTACATGTCATACAGACACATGCAGTACATGCCTTGACCTCTCTTGGCCTTTAGCCTAACTTTGCGTACTCTATTAATAAATTAGTTTAATTATTGTTAACTATAGCCGTGCCACGCTGCCAGCGCACGCGCACGCCTACTGAAGGGTTCTGAGAAGAACAATATTCGTTACTTTACACATTTTAGATTATTTAAGAACATTAAATAACTCTAGCATTCGCTCGCGTTATTTATTTATTATTTAATTGTTATTATTGGGCTAAAAATCGTAGAACAATAACATGTTAGACACCACAGATAAATTTAAAAAGTAGGAATTATTGCACAACCAACACTATTATCCACTGATCACTACTTATTATTAATGCATATACGTACTTGCGTTAAATTCCACACAACATATTTTTTTTTTGTCGGTCTATTTATTCCGGCTAATCTCTGAAATGGCTGGATCGATTTTGACGAGACTATTACTGGCAGATAGCTGATATTAAAAGGAATAACTAAGGCTTTACGTACAGTACCTACTTATAGTACAAAATCAATAAAACCGTTTAAAAACAACGATTACGGACGTACAGGTTACGATGAAAAAAAACATCAAAATCAGCCCACGCCTTTGGTTCCTAGAGCGCCACAAAAAAATAACATACAACATATGTATTTCTCATCGTAAAATTGTAAATACCGTTAGATTATAATATATCTCGCGAGATTGTAAACTCTCGAAAAATTGTAAACACGGAACGCAACTCGTGCGCTGATTAGTTGAACGAAAGTGAATCTGTGATTAACCAAAGAAACAAACAGAACGGCCTACTGTAAGTAAGACCGACCAATCAGGGACAGGTTCACAATCTTTCGAGAGTTTACAATCTCGCGAGATAGATTATAATAATCTAACGGTATTTATAATTTTACGGTGACATAATTAAACAAGACTGATAATCACATTACCCTCCTCGGTCGGGTAAAAGAAAAATGCCGTATAAGAATAACGACGCGGGCACTACAATGACAGCTAAGCCCCGTCAAATGTACACAAATCGAAGCTAGTTCAAGCTAAGCTAGAATATATGCTCAGGTCAGAAATTATGCCGCGGGAACATTTTAAATATCGCATATGGCTATCGGGGATAACGTAGACAGAATTTTCAGAATCAAATCAATACCTAGTTCCAAAGATACAAACTTTACCTCTTGCTATAACCAAAGTGTGCAAACTGATCGACATGTTATCTATACTAATATTATAAAGAGGTAACATTTGTTTGTAAGTTTGTATGTAGGGGTTAATCTCCGGAAGTAATTAACCAATTTTAAAAATTGTTTTACAGGTAGAAAGCTGCATTATTCGTGAGTGCTATAGGCTATATTTTATCCCCGTACTCCTACGGGAACGGGAACTACGCGGGTGAAACCGCGGCACGTCAGCTATCCACTGTATAAATATTACTTTGGATAACCTCTCAATCAGTTTGCACATTTTACGGCATAGTTTATTATTTATTTATTTATTTATTTATTTTATTTTAGGAAAGCTTACAGACTAATAACATTATAGTAACAAAAATATATAACTAAATTGCTAATTACAAGCTTCCACAGATAGATACAAAAAAATATATATATTAGTTCCCTAGTACAAAATAATCTAACAAATTAAACAAACAAACTACGATTAAAAATCTTGAATATTAATTTCAAAAGTTGGTTAATTTTATTTAATTGTTTATAATTGAAGCTAACTTGTAAAATAAATGGTTCAAGAGCAAGAAGGTGTCTTCTGTACAAAAAATGGCTTTGCCAATAATTTTCTAACTGTGCTTGCATTGGTGCAGAATAGATCAATACCGGGTTCACAAGAAACTTCGTTAAAACTGCGACTGGCTCTCGGAAAGTATGCATTACGCCTATAATTAGTGTTCGCAAAAGGTACATGTAAGAGTGGTCGTTGTCGCAGTCCCATCTGATTAGTGCGTAACGTTAATTTTGAAACAAGTTCAGGACAGTCGATTGAACCATTTGCGATATTAAACAAGTAGCATACATCACTAATATGACGTCTACGGTCAAGTGGTAGAAAATGGTACCTCCTGCATCGGTGAGTGTAATCAAGAGACACTTGCTTTGCCCTGTAATCAAGGTACTTAAGAAATTTTCTCTGGATGCCCTCAATACGAGACTTGTAGATCCCGTATTGAGGGTTCCAGACTTGTGATGCATACTCAAGGTGGCTGCGTACGAACGAACAATACTTTGATCGGTTTTAGCGATCGGAAACATGCTGAGGTTCTCATTATAAACCCAAGTGCTTTTGACGCCCTATTTACTATACTATCAATATGCTGATCGAAGAGTAACTTCCTGTCTTGTATAATACCAAGATCCCTAATACTATTGACTTTGCCTATATTGATATTGTAAAGCTTATACGTGGAATCGATTATAGACTTCTGACGAGTAAAAGTCAAGTGGAAGCATTTTGAAACATTCAGTTCCAGCCTGTTACGTGTACAGTATTCTTCAAATCTATTTAAATCATTTTGTAACAGGTGTGTATCAGATATGTTTCGGATAATTTTATGAACCTTCATATCGTCAGCATAAAGTAAAATATAAGATGTTTCAAAACAGTGTTTCACGTCAGCAATAAATAAAGTAAATAAAAGGGATCCCAAAATCGAACCCTGGGGAACTCCAGAGGGGACAGAACTCCATCCAGACGTGTACCCCTGAAGTACCACAGCCTGCGTTCTGTTTTCAATATAAGAGGAGAACCAACGATACAAATCTCCGTGTATTCCGGCTTTTAATAGCTTCTCTAAGAGCAGTCTATGGTCGATACGGTCAAAGCATTTACTATAATCAGTATAAATAACGTCAACTTGTGCACGCTGTTCCATACCTTCTGATATAAATTCATGGGACAAGATTAAATTAGATGTAGTGGAACGCTTCCTAATAAAACCATGCTGTTCATCACCAATTATTAATTATAATTAGTAATTCCTACCCAGAGCCAGAGCTCATGAATATGTAAATATTTTAACTGGCGTTTTTGTCATCAATCATTATTCTAATGAGCACGAATATTGTCCGACACGGAACAGGTTGATCAACTGTGAAGTGAAGCGCAACGTCCAACAGTCGTGTGCAGCCATTACCAGCTGGTAGCACCGCGTGACACATCCCGTCACCTGCATCAGTGCTAGTATTGGGCAGTGTAAAACCTGTTGCCTATAGCTGGCAGTGCTGTTAATAGCACTGTCCTGTACTAACGGCTAGCCAAGTTCCACTACTTTAGCATATTAACAACAACAACAACAACAGCCCAAAACGTCCACTGCTGGACATAAGCCTCTCCCATGATGGGAGGAATTTGGCGTAATCTCCACGCTTGGCAGGCGGATTGGAGATCGCAGTGATGAAAGACTAACAGAAAACGCTGCTGCCCATTCTCAGGTCAACGGAGGCGCAAGGTGTTCTGCCTCAGACATTAGTCGCCATATACGACACCCGTGAGTGTAATGGGTTGGTTCTATTCTACTCTGCCGGATACCACACGGCTAGCATATCAACGTAGCTTTAACTTAGAGAAATAACCAGTACCAGTAGACTGACAGGTATAAAACGGGTTATTAAAATACACCCATGTTATCGTATGTTTATGTAGCTACATATTTTGGAGACTGAGAGGAAATAATAACGGAGGCATCTACGAGCACGAGTGGGACAGATAATGCAAATGGTAAACAAAGTTATCGACGTGAACTTAAAGTTTGCGGTGAGCGGGCGGGTGTGTGTGTCTGCAGGGCTCTGCGCTGCGGGAAGCGGGGCTCATTACTGTTATCTGTTCCGTGGTAACAGGAACCTCTCATTGTAAACGTGTGGCTCCCGTGCCCCGTGCGCGTCTCGTGCGTACTCCGTGCCGGTACCGCTACCGATAGGCATGACACGCACGCACTTTGGTGTCTTCGATGATAAACTAACAAGATAACTAATTGATTAGAAAATGAATGTTTTATTATAAATCGGTCATCGCCTTCAGCTTATCAATCGAATATTATTATTAGGACACCCTACTAGTTATTTTGTTTACCTATGCTTTAACCGAAAACCAGCCAATATGCGCAACCTGTTCATTTTAGGGTTCCTTAAATCCGTACCTCAAAAGGAAAAAACTGAACCCTAATAGGATCACATTTTTGTCCGTCTGTGCGTCTGTCTGTTAAGACCCTTCATCTCGGGAACGCGTGGAGCTTTTGAGTTGAAATTAAAACTATATAATATATTCAAGTCTAAAGTCCTTTGAAACTGCGAAAAAATCAAACTTCTAGGTATGTCAACATTAAAAAAGATACGGTGGTTTATGTCGCAAAAAACGTATATACATATTCGACACTCTTAGGGGAATTAAAATTTATAGGGTACCTACTTCACGTTGACAATCATGAAATTTGGCAAGAAGCAATGTCTTACAACACATTTAGAGGAAAAATCTGAAAACCGAAAAATTGTAGTTTACTAACAAAATACCTACAAGTTTAAACTGTTTATACGGAACCATCGGTGCGCGAGTCCAACTCGCACTTACCTATGGACCTATAATTATGAAAGGTAATGTTAAATATTGATCTCGACACGTGACGAGACGATAACAGCCGAGCGGTCCCGTACGACACAGCTGTACCTGGTGTAATAGCCGGTGGCTAGGGAGCCAACAGGATCATTGTGGAGACGTGGAGATATCGAGCAATAATACGCGCCGCAATAATCCAGCCGTGAGATAAATACTCGTACATACGTGTACGAGTATTATCTAATAAATTCATATTCTTGAAAATTAATTAATATTGATACATTTAGCGATATGTTGTCGCCTTTTGTCGGCGACTCGCAACGACCCGACACGTGTGTGCGCTGCGTGGCTCATGCGCTCTCACGCACTGAACACATGTCAATGTTTTTATCATCAAGTCGTTTCATTCATTATGAATTTATGATAATTACAAGTAACTAATATCTACTGCGAGCTACGCCATGTGCAACAGTGCATAAATCGCAGCCATAGATAATTAAGTTAAATAGTAACCTGCTTAATAATATCTTTTATGAATGCAATAACAGCACCGAAGATGTTTTCGAAGGTTTAAATGGGAAAAAAATAAAATAATTAGTCTGATGACCATGGGACCACATGGGAAGTATAGTCCAATACAATGGCAACGTCCATAAAAGTTGAGGGTTGCTCTTAATTTTCCTGGGATCCCATCATCAGATCTAAGTCAGGATACATTCCATCTTCGATTACAGGCACAAATATCCGAATTACGTTAGAAAATAAATATGAAAAACATTGTGAATGCCTATGGGTGTAAACAGACCGTTAACGAAGTCGAAAAGCACTTGTTCCTCCCGTCTCATTGCGATCACTTTTTTGTTGTAGACCATACCTGGGAAGTGGGAACCTTACGGAGATATCGAGGGTCAAAGTCGAACATGGAACTCCTCTTTCATTATTTACCTCAATAGTCATTCGCTTACAAACTACTTTTTTATGTTTGCTGTAAGATACGTAAACTAGGTACCTACCTTTAGTTTACAACAGCAGTAATAATTTTACATAAATATTGAAAAGGAAAGCTTAGCTGCACCTAAAGCTGGTTTTTTTTTTAAATTATCCCTAACACATTTTGGTACGTACCTACATACCTCTAGGAAAAATAGAAAATCTATCAATTTATAATTTTCTACACTGAAGTTTTCCGCACTTTTCTTGATTGCCTGCTACCTGATACCTACATCAGGCAGTTACCTATAGGTACCTACATACGTCTTCACAACAGGAAGGAAATACAGAGCTATTGGGTTTTCTCTGTATGCAATAGAGCTACAAGATTTTTTTCACTTCTCATGCTCTGAAAGTGCTTATTTGTGCAGGTTATAGGCTCCACAAAATCGAATTTTGTGCGCAAGTGCATGAACGTATCTACTCATAATGTATCTATATTAAGGCAAAAAAATGAGCCATACAGCCAAACACAATAAGAAGTTCATAGATAGAATTTGTTATTTTATAATATTAACTTTAAGGTGGATGCTCAAGCGTAGCCCGCGAAATTCAAATTTTCTTACGTTTTTTGCAATTTGCAGGCCAGTGCTAGGTTGTATGTTGATTAAAATTTTGTTTGCGACTGTAAGACGTATGTAGTTACAGAATTATATTCATCAAACTCATCAATACAACCCTCAAAGTTCATATTGGTGTCAAAATTACTTTTCCAAGGTCAAAATCATTCTTGCACCATTATGAACTTGGAGGGTTGTATTGATGATTTTGATGATTATAATTGTGTTACTACATACGTCTTACAGTCGCAAACAATATTTTAATCAACATACAACCTAGCACTGGCCTGCAAATTGCAAAAAACGTAAGAAAATTTGAATTTCGCGGGCTACCCTTGAGCATCCACCTTATTTATTTGCCTTATGTGTTTTAAGACATAAAAGATATTATAATTAAAATTTATTATTAGAAAATGAGAGAGATAATTATATATATATATAACACTCAAAATATAAATAAATCTACAACTATATCAATCCCAAATAAAACAGTGACAATAAATTTTCAAAATTGCGCCAGATTTGCGCTAAAAAAATAATTACATGGATTGATATACTGGCGCATATCAATCCATGTAATTATTTTTTTAATAAACTTATTCATTAATTACTTGAAAGTGTCTCTTATTTATTTTCTCATAGAAGGAGGTGAAAAGGAGAGTATACTCGAGAGCAAGAATATTTTTTCCCTCAGGCAATGTACTTTGAATCCCTCGCTACGCTCAGGATTATATTTTATTTATTTATTTATTTTAATTTTAGAACCCCTCGCTATGTTCGGCATTCTATTCTAGAATCCTTCGTTTTGCTCTTGATTCAAAATAAAACCTAACAACTATAGACCTATTGCCCTCATACTTATACTAGCCAAAATTATAGAAAAAGTTATGTTTAAACGGTTAACATCTTTCCTTAATAAAATGTAATATACTCAAATCCGAACAACATGGTTTTCAGAAAGGAAAGTCTACCACACTAGCTGCCTTTAAACTAACAAAAAAAGCCTCGAAAAATGTTGATAAAGGTTTTAACACCTGTGCAGTTTTCTTCGATATGAGCAAAGTGATCGATTTTGTTGATCATGGATTTTTATTTTATTTTAGCCACCCCATAATATAATACCATATCGTAATATGGTATTATATTATGGGGTGGCTCAGTAGAATTTAATAGAGTACTCCTGGCTCAAAAACAGTGCATTCGCGCACTTTGTAATGTGGATTCATTAACTTCATGCAAACCATTATTCCGTAAGCTAAATTTATTAACAGCACCGTCCATGTATATATTTGAGTCTTGTATTTTCGTCAAAACACATCAGTACCTACATATACAAATCATTTGGTGCATATTGTAATTTTAATATCCGTTATCCCATGGCTTTCCCTTACCAAACATAAAAACTGATCTGTATAGAAGAAACTGTTATCCCATGTCAATTAAATTATTTAACAAATTACCTAATGAACTAAAAGACCTACCCATTAGTTTATTCCCAAAAAAAAATGTACGCCTGGTTAGTCGATAAATGTTTCTATACGACCCAGGAATACCTTAGTTATAAGAATAGAAAATTATTATAACACCTAAGTTCCTAATCTAGTGCAATAATGATAGTTAAGTTCGTATGCCTAGTTATATCACCCATATCGTTTAATTGTTATTAAAAGCTTTTATTGTATATTTTGTATACCAGAAATGGTTAATATGAGGATCCTCATTGTTATATTATGTAATGTAACATGTATGTACCATCTATTTACCAATACTAAGCGAATAAATTATTTGATTTGATTTAATTTGAAAATATCGCCCTTGCCGTAAAATTATTATTTTGCTCCCTTGTCATACAATCTACTATTTTA
Source organism: Xestia xanthographa (assembly GCA_905147715.2). Lineage (NCBI taxonomy): Eukaryota > Metazoa > Arthropoda > Insecta > Lepidoptera > Noctuidae > Xestia > Xestia xanthographa. Next base: position 744,052 of record LR990659.1, on the reverse strand, counting down.
TGATATAATGCGACGATCTGTTCACCGCGTTCAGATCGAGCTGACATTACGAGTTTCTGAGAAAAATCTCAGATCTCCATATATGTAATATATTATGTACTTTTACTAAGTTTTTAGGTCTTTTTTAGCCAGCGCCGCGTTGCAACATCATCGTTGTCGCCAGCGCCACTCGCCGTCCGTAAGGCAGCTCCTAATAGGACTGCATACTGCGTTGTGGACCTGTGCTATAGCCGGTTTTAGTAGGTAAACAACAAACAACATAGCTTAACGAAAAACATAAACTCACAGAAAAATAAAACTTCACAATATTTAGAACTTTATTTTGTGTTATTAATTTATTATATTAGGCATACATACTCGTATGTATAGGTACTCATACAGTATTGACACTACAGCTATGTTCGACCTCAACAATTTGCTTACTGATGTTCTTGTCTTGAACTTTATAATGTAAAGCTAGATGAATATCAGATATTTTTAAATAACAGCCTAGGCCCTAGAGTTATTGGATACTGTGTGGCTCTACCTTCCTTGTTGTTCTATAATTATAAAATTCGGAACCACCATAGAATACCAGCCCCTTAATGAGTCCAATAAGTTTAGTAATCTAACATTGAATGCCCAAATACACAAAAGTTAAGCCTGACATCCCTGGCTAGTGCGTAGTGCGTCGTGAGCGGTGAGTGGTGTGCAACTCGCGGCTAGTTCGGGGTCAGTCGTGTGATAAGTAACAGTACCACTTACAGTTAACGAACCATCGGAAGAACCGATACATTTTACCAACGAATTTACGAACATACACAGTCATGAGAATCAGCCGGCCAGCCGCGTCTCCGAGAACAGTGCTGCTCACACCGCTCAGCCGCAGCGAGCATGTCTGATATGAGAGGCCATTGAAGCCCAGTACTCAACAGTCCTGTCTCTATTGATATAAGTATTCTATAGCATCATTTATTTATTTTGAGTTAAATGGCGCAAATATGAAGGATCATCGATCGGTCATCATCACCTGAGAACGGCTCGACCGATACAGTCCAGTGTCAAAATCAAATATCTGTCCCCTTTGGCCATCTACGAAACCGTAGTTTCGTAACTAATTTCGATGAAGGAATTATTTTTCCTTGCACGTTACTAGTTTCGAGGAAGGAATTTAGGCCAGTTACAGGCACTTTTGAACTGTCGAAACAAAGATGAAAATTAAATGTAGCTACAGTCCCAGTCACAAGACATAAAAACTGTGATAGTACGGTAGTTGCCCATTCCCTAGCGTAGATCTCTATGGAGAAGAACTGGCAAGAAACTCCATTGACACTCTTTTAAATCTTGCCCATTCCCTAGCGTAGATCTCTATGGAGAAGAACTGGCAAGAAACTCCATTGACACTCTTTTAAATCAAAATATTGTTACAAAATCTTGGTTACATCATTCATGATGAGATGGTATATTATGTCTATTATGAGATGGTATATCTACACTAATATTATAAAGAAGAAAGATTTGTATTTTTGTATGTTTGTAATGAATAAACTCAAAAACTACTGGACCGATTTCAAAAATTCTTTCACCATTAGAAAGCTACATTCACCTTACATATATGTATACCCATATTTTATTCCCGTACTCCCACGGGAACGGGAACTACGCGGGTGACACCACGTGACGTCCGCTAGTTATGTATATTATGCACGCAGGTGACTTTTTTATCACTTTCCAAAAAAATAGGTCCCTAAAATACACATCATGGAGTTCGTATTATGTCCCAGTATAAACTTTTACTTCTAATCGTTTTCCTGTGCGGGATGCACAATATATTTTGGAGTTTATTATGTTATTTTATTGAGTAGTTCACGGAATAACCAGCAAGTTGAAGTTGAAGTTCTTAAGGGGGAATATATGTATAATCGCACTTTAAAAAGAATGGTTCACACTCTTAAATGTTTAGCTTTAAACTTTTTTTAAAGATTCATTCAGAAAACATATCAATCAACCTCAAACAAACAAAAAACAAAACCCAAATTCAAATTTCGAAACGGATAAAGTGCAAACCATCTTAATAAAAATTCTGATTTCAGTTCTCAAACGTGTTTTATTTATTTTATTCACAAAGAGCATTCGTTTTTATACATTTCCTAGTATCATTTCGGAATTACACACAATTCTTAGGAAATGCATAGTACATTTCCCAGGACAGGAAATGTGTGTAGTAGAGAATCTTTGAAACAAAGATTATTTTACACATTTCCTAAGTACGCTCGGAATTGTATAATATCCTAGGAATTGTGTAAAATTCCTAGATTCCATACAATTCCGGTAATAATAATAATAATATTTTTTTTATATTTTTAGATGTTTTTTTTTATAGTATTTTGTATAGAAATATTTAAAAATGTAAAAGATATATGTAATGTAATGAATAAAGGGAATAATAATATCTTGACTTGGCTCGCGAGGTTGTTGACATGTGGGAAGTGGACTCAGCAATCATTGTGCCGATAGTCGTATCAGCCCATGGCTTAATTGCCAAGAGCCTCGATCAATACCTGAGGAGGCTCTCGTTAGGCAGCTGGATCAAGGGCTTGATTCAGAAAGCGGTACTCCTGGACACGGCTCGTATTGTTAGGAGGTTCCTCTCTCTGGAGCCCTGCCCGCCGGTAGCTTGGACCCTGTTCCCGATACCGGTGGGCTACAATTTTTTATATTTTTAAATGTTTTTTATATATTTTTTAATTAATATTTAAAAATGTAACAAATTTGTTTATAAATGAATAAAGGAAATAATAATTATATTCTATAATATATTAATTATAGCCTGTGATTCTGGCTAAGAATGATTGAATTTAATCATTGATTTAAAATAACTGAGTAATTAAGTATAATGTTCATGTACACTGTTCTGTCTGTCAAATAGCTGCGCGTGCGACAATAAACACCCGCAGCCGCGCACGAGCGCCGCACGCGCCTCCCGTCACACGCACACACAGCATTCATCTCGCGAATATTTTAATGTAGGTGATACCCATAAGTTTTACTAATAGTTTAATTCGGAGTCTTTAGTCACGTAAAGTAGGCGTGTTGTTAAATAAATCCGTCGAGATCGCGAAGTAGGTAGGGTTACGCTTGCCGTTTCGACACAAATAACTAAACTGGTTATAGGTACCTATCTAAAATGTTCAAAATTGACTGTCATTTTATATTATTATGTCCACAAATAGTTTCAAAATACTACGACATCTTGTCTTTTCCGTCATGGAAACAGAAATCTACATTAAGATTCTATAAGCACTCAGGAAGTTACCATACTTATTTTTTATTACAATGTTTATTGTTTTTATTACTCCTTGCTTATCTCCTTAGATATATTTTTTTAGCTAAAATGGGAATAAGTATCGTTAATTTTTTGGGCGTATTTCCTTTAATTTATTTTTACCGCAAAAGAGTACCCGTTGAAATTCAAATAATTCAAGAGCGTATTAGAGGTTCAATTATAGTACTGATAATTTGGAACAGTATCTAACTAGTAGGTTTTCAAAAAAAAAAAAAAATTCTTGTCGAAAATGTGAGGTTACGGTACTACTTACTTAATAAAAAAAAATTATACTTTTGTAGCAAATTTAACATTTTTGTTTGCACAAAACAGCATGCATATTTGGTTTGAACCAGTGTAAGTTGCACTCTGTTGCACTGTGTAATCCAGTATCCACTAAATAAGAACAATCAGCGCCCACCCCTTGTTTACATCACTATGTACTACTGAGGTGTGATAACGTAGTGCGATCTGGTCTATTTGATGAAAGGTTACCTGTGCGGCGTGGGCGCGGCCAGGAACACGTAGTTGGTGCCGTACGCGCCCGTCAGCAGCACCGGCAGCGCCAGCAGCAGCGCCAGCCGCGCCTGCCACCGGCCCCAGCCCGAGCACCACTCCTCGCTCACCGCGCTCGCGCTCGCGCCCGCCATATCGCACCGCTCGGCCTCAGCTGCCCGGCTCAACCACTCAACCCCGCAAGCACAACACAATCAGTCAAACTGCAAGTATTTACTCGCGAACGTGGACGACGGGGAACCAAGCACGCCGAGTTAGGTCAGAGTCAGTAGCGGCGACGGCGAGTGCGTCCCTCCAGACAGAAGGTCGGCGTGCTAGTGGCGCTGGCGCTGGCGAGCGGAGCGGCCGCGCGCCGGTGTGGGCGCACCGGTCCGCGACTGCCCGACACCGACACCCGCCGACCCCTTCAGGATCACCTGTTTCAGACTACCGTTGATAGCTAAAAGGAGATAGGCGGCCCGCCTGCCAGTTGACCCTTTCTCTGATAACGTACACTGACCAATTTTAAACCCTAACACCAATCAAATAAGGTTGATTGATACAGACCGCCGGCGATCACGGAAGCCAGGCGCGGCACCACGTGCTCGCTGTAACGTAAACACTAAAATAAATATGTAAGGAAGTATTGTGTATTAGCCGGTTATCCGCATTTGGTTAAACATTTATTTTGAAGATGATACTTACTAGTCAGTTGCCCATACAAAATATTTTTTTGGCTCGAACCCAATTAGGTCAGCACAAATTAATGTCATCATGCTGGTACTACAGAGGTAGGTTAGGAGGTACAGTGACACGGTGACGTGCTGCGAGCGTCGTGCTCGGGTACGTTAGAAGTCGGAGTAGTTCACTTCCATCGCAACAGATGGCGGGTTTGTCATGTTCACAAGATATTAAAAACGTTGATCCATAATACTCATAAATTTTATTCGTAATAATTGACCATGTTAAGGATACAAAACTTATTTACACTTTTTTTCACTTTAGAGCAATAAAAGTACACACCCCGTGTAGTTCGGATTTTTACTTATTTTTTTCTTAAATGTTATTTTGTTATTAATTTTGTTCTTAAAATTAGAGCTTCTAAGCTTAGTTTTACAGAGACACTAAATTTAAATACGCACAAATCTTAATAATTCACGTTATAAAAAGATGTTTTTTTAATCAGTTGCATACCGAAGGTCAACGTGACAACCTCTCTACTGGAAGAGAGAGAGAGAGATTGCCAGGTGTTCAAAATATAAATCATAAACGATACCTTCATGATTTTTTTTTATAATATTTGGGCCACCCCGCCTCGGACAGGTTAGGTTCGCAGGGGATGGCGGAGTCAGTGAGCAAGAAGTGAGCGAACTAAGACCCGCCATCACCTTTGTGTTAGGTTAATTTCATTTAAACCCTGAAGGAGCCTCACAGCGGGCCTTTGTCGACTACGCCTTATTTAAAAAACCGGCCAAGTGCGAGTCGGACTCGCGCACGAAGGGTTCCGTACCATTATCTATACATTAGACAAAACGGCAAAAAAATCACGTTTGTTGTATGGGAGCCCCCCTTAAATATTAATATTATTCTGTTTTTAGTATTTGTTGTTATAGCGGCAACAGAAATACATCATCTGTGAAAATTTCAACTGTCTAGCTGTCACGGTTCATAAGATACAGCCTGGTGACAGACAGACGGACAGACGGACAGACGGACAGACGGACAGACGGACAGACAGCGAAGTCTTAGTAGGTAATAGGGTTCCGTTTTTACCCTTTGGGTACGGAACCCTAAAAAAATAACAGATCTCGTGCTGTACTGGACCTTCGGGTACATTGAAAATGCACTTAGGCAGGCTTTTCATTTTGTACGATGTAGGCATCGTACAAAATGAAAAGCCTGCCTAAGTGCTAATAGATTAGACGTTATATTTCATTGACAGATAATTATGAGAAGAAGGATTATCATTTCGATAAAGCACCCCATGCTTTTAAAGCGTGGGGTGCTTTTTAAATGGGTTTTTTCTTGTAACTTGAAATATTTATAACTATTGACACCATGCACCTCACGCTTTTTTTAAATAAAACAATTTTTTCTTATTAACACTAGTATTCATTTATATTTGTTAGAATTTTTTACACTATTCTTAATTCAAATTTATTAAAATTTATTTTCTATATAGAGCGTGTTTTTTAGTTTTTAGGGATCCGTACCCAAAGGGTAAAAACGGAACCCTATTACTAAGACTTCGCTGTCTGTCCGTCTGTCTGTCCGTCTGTCCGTTTGTCCGTCTGTCCGTCTGTCTGTCACCAGGCTGTATCTGATGAACCGTGACAGCTAGACAGTTGAAATTTTCACAGATGATGTATTTCTGTTGCCGCTATAACAACAAATACTAAAAACAGAATAAAATTAATATTTAAGGGGGGCTCCCATACAACAAACGTGATTTTTAGGGTTCCGTACCCAAAGGGTAAAAACGGAACCCTATTACTAAGACTTCGCTGTCTGTCCGTCTGTCTGTCCGTCTGTCCGTCTGTCTGTCACCAGGCTGTATCTCATGAACCGTGACAGCTAGACAGTTGAAATTTTCACAGATGATGTATTTCTGTTGCCGCTATAACAACAAATACTAAAAACAGAATAAAATTAATATTTAAGGGGGGCTCCCATACAACAAACGTGATTTTTTTATAATAATTGGTACGGAACCCTTCGTGCGCGAGTCCGACTCGCACTTGGCCGGTTTTTTTTTCCCATTTTTTGATAATAATGGTACGGAACCCTTCGTGCGCGAGTCCGACTCGCACTTGGCCGGTTTTTTTTTTTCCATTTTTTGATAATAATGGTACGGAACCCTTCGTGCGCGAGTCCGACTCGCACTTGGCCGGTTTTTTAAACTATTAATTATTTTCTACTTTTTAGTTTGGTTTACCTCAACATTACTTTAGCTCTAATGAATATTTTCAATACATTAGGAAGACCTCCTGTTTTATTGATATCGCTAGGTATCACAGAATCTATGTCCTTATTACTATTGCCTATTGCAATATTATCGGTTATAGATAAAATAACTGAAAAAATTATAGTAGGACAGATTAGCGCGTTCTTAGAACAACACAACATATTGTGTGACACTCAGCACGGTTTCCGAAGAGGGCCCGTAACACTGTCTCTGCCTTATTAGGATTTTAAGATTATATTAATAACTGCTTAGACTCTGGCAAGCAAGTTATAGCACTATTCATAGACTATAAAAAAGCGTTTGACCATGACATCCTATTACAGGGAATGGACGAATGCGGAATACGCGGACCTACTAATAATTGGTTCAAAAACTACCTCACTAATAGAAAAATAAGCACAGTTATCTCCAGTGTGGCTGGGAAAGAGGCGAATGTCGACTTGGGTGTGCCTACTGGATCGGTGTACGGCCCTGTAGGATATATGCATGTGAATAGTGTGTCAAATGTCGTACGTAAATGTAAGGTGTTCATGTACGCTGACGATATGTGTCTTGTTTATGCCTCCAAAGATTTAGCTGAGGTCCAAAAGTGTATTCAAGGTGACTTTGAAAATATTAGTAAATGGACACACGACAATGGCACAATATTAAATCTGTCAAAAACCAAATGTATGCATGTACACTCGCCATATAATCGAAATGCTAAATATGTAAATAATGAACATCTTACAGTGATAGGACATACATACGAATGTTTGCATAGAAATAAATATAATTGTAACTGTGCAAAATTGGATTGTGTTGATAAATTTAAATATTTAGGTCTAACGATCGATAAGAACTTTAATTGGAGATTACATGTAAATGATATTTGTAATAGGCTAAGATCGGTGCTAGGTAAGTTTTACCACTTAAAACATGTATTAAACAAAACAGTTGTGTATTTCGCACTTGCCGATTCGCTAATAAGCTATGAACTCCTTGTGTACGGGCGAACCTTTATTACATATTTAAGAGATATTAAAGATATACAAACAAGACTGATAAAGTTTCTAGTTAGTAAAAATGTTAAAGATAAGTGCAACAAAGAGTATGATAAGTTATTTCCCATCTGTAAAATTATTCCCATAGATAAAAAAGTAGATTATTTGGTAGGATTAGAATATTATTATAAGGATGAATATAAAGTTAATGTTAAAAACAAGTACAACACACGTAGGGTTAGAGAGAACAGACTGGTTCAACCACAGATAACAAATTATTATGGTAAGAGAACATCTAAGTATTTGGTACCTAAAGTGTTTAACAATAGTACATTTTAATACAAGTGGAGAAAGTTTGTTATTGTATCCGAGGCGGAATTATAACACCCGAGCCGTAGGCGAGGGTGTTTTTGAGCCGAGAATTGCAATAACAAATGTCCACGTGTATCAAACGACGTTTTTCAATACACTTTTGAAGAAATAAAAATAAAATAACGAAAAATATTTTTGTCACGAACTATAAAACTATGATTTTAATTTTCTTTTTTTTTCGCGCTTTGGTTTCGCCAGGTTGAAGGAGAGGCAAAGGTATGAAGCCGTTAAACAGCCTAATATATAAAATTGATTTATTTTATATTTTTGAATTCAGAACACAAATAAATGTTAATTTGTGTATAAAAGTAACTTAAATAACTAACGTAACGTAACTTCTTGTTTTTAATAATCATGTTTATCTATGATATTCTATGTATAAACACAATTTGAATATTCAAAAAATATTTATGCCGTAAAGACGCGTAGTGCTTTGCCGAAATTTAAAAAAAAAACATTCACCACAGACATAGGCATTCAACCAATTTGGACTAAGTTTAAGTATAGTTATCTGTGGCAATTTTCATTCCCGCACACGTGCGGGAAAGTGGAAAAAACCGCACGTGTGTGAAATACATTGCATGTTGTACCTAATCGTAGTGCGTTATGGACCAGTTTTCGAGGAAGTGTATTGAAAAATAGATTTATTAAGAGAAAATGTAAAAGTAAGTAAAGGATCACTTAAGACAAAATTAAAAAACGTTATACAGGATAGCAAACAGAACTAAATACCTACATTGTACAAGATTTAAACATAACAGTATTATAGATATTAAAAGTATTAGTTAAGTAAGTAAGGTGGTTAATTATGATGTAAAAGAGCGCCTCTCGCCATCAAACGTAAAAGTTTGGCGAGTTTAGAATTAAGCAACACCTCTGTATTAAAATTTCTTTAAATAAATAAATTAAAAAAATACCTAAATTTCGTGTCGCATCAATGAGTTGGTATTGTGATTTAATTGTATATAACTAACTAATTGTAATAACTGTTCCTTTTAAAATCAAATAAAATTTTACTTTACTTTTACTTTACTTTTCTTCAAAAACTCTGCAGAACCTTTTACGGATATTTTGAAATAATAAAAGAATGTCGTAATAGTAATAGATTTGTCGGTACATTTATGTACGTATACGGAACAAGACGCAACTACCATAAGGGTGCGGTTCCACTGAAGCGGAGCGCGATTCACCAATCACATGGCTTGAAATCCACATGTCTTCTCCACTCCTGCCATGTGATTAGTGAATCACGCTCCACTCCGCTCCGCTTTTGTAGAACCGCACCCTAAGAGTCCCTACGCGGTTGTGCTAAGCTGAGTGCCCGATCAAAGAGTAAGGCTGCGGTTCCACTGAAACGGAGCGGAGCGCGATTCACCAATCACATAGCAGGAGTGGCGAAGAGGATGTGGATTTCAAGACATGTGATTGGCGGATCGCGCTCTGCTCTGCTCCGCTCCGCTTCAGTGGAACCGCACCGTTTGTCTCTGGAAATGCACGCATGCGTAGTTTGCGCACTAGCTCTATCTCTCTTAATCTCATGCAAAGGATACGAAAAGAAAAAGATGAATCCTGGCGAATCTAATCAGGATAATCGGATATTTTAATCGAGATAATGCATTGTCATCAGTCTTTGACCTGTCAAAGACCGATGACAATGCAATAACTCGATTAAAACGACCAGATTTCATTCAAATTTTGCTCACCTGTGTGCAAAATTTGAATGAAATCTGGTCGTTTAAAATGGGTCAAAATCGCGCCCTAATAAGTCGGTTACAAACATACAAGTGAAGCTAATATAAAGCGTGTAAAAAACGGCTTGGGATTAAGCTGTGGAACGTTTGCTCTGTGAATGTCGAAATTTCGTACTTCGCTTGTTTATTATTAATTCCTTTCTTTTATACTAAGACTCTGACATTTAATGATTTGACATGAATACTTAATTCAGTATTTATTTTTTTACTTTAGGTATTGTTTATTATTTAATGTGACATTTACCTATTTGACACGAATACTTATTTTATTAAGTATTTTCCTTTTTTAGGGTTCCGTACCCAAAGGGTAAAAACGGAACCCTATTACTAAGACTTCGCTGTCTGTCCGTCTGTCTGTCACCAGGCTGTATCTCATGAACCGTGACAGCTAGACAGTTGAAATTTTCACAGATGATGTATTTCTGTTGCCGCTATAACAACAAATACTAAATATAGTCAATGGTACGGAACCCTTCGTGTGCGAGTCCGACTCGCACTTGGCCGATTTTTAGGGTTCCGTACCCAAAGGGTAAAAACGGAACCCTATTACTAAGACTTCGCTGTCTGTCCGTCTGTCCATCTGTCCGTCTGTCCATCTGTCCGTCTGTGCCGTCTGTCCGTCTGTCTGTCACCAGGCTGTATCTCATGAACCGTGACAGCTAGACAGTTGAAATTTTCACAGATGATGTATTTCTGTTGCCGCTATAACAACAAATACTAAAAACAGAATTAAATCAATATTTAAGGGGGGCTCCCATACAACAAACAGTTTTGTCTAATGTTTTTAGATAATGGTACGGAACCCTTCGTGCGCGAGTCCGACTCGCACTTGGCCGGTTTTTTTTTATTTATTAACATTGTGACATTTAATGATTTTTGTGATTTTTATTGACATTAATTTTGAAAAGTGCTTGTTATTAATTTTATTTGATTATTATGAATGTCCGGCCGGCCCTGGAGATTTCCAATTAGGCATCGGACGGACTGCACGAGCTACGTCTTGGGGGCTGATGATGATTGCCCCCATTTCTGGTATAGGATCACACGATTGTTCAACCTCACGGGTCCAATCGCCCTCAGTGTGACTGACAGGCACCGACCAGATGTTGCGTTGCATCCGGCAGACGCGTGTCAGTCACACCTTGGTCCGGTCGCTCCCAAGCCCTATATACCTTTCATCGCTTTGGAATGTGCGATTCTGAGTGTACCGTTCCACTCGCCACTTGTACCGACGAATACGGCTCGCCCATACACAGATCTTCTGCTTCAGGGAGTCGATACGCTCTGTGACGCGGGCCAAGTAATCTCGAAAACTAATATCAGTTCCCGAGAACGCCCGCCTCACAAAGCGCATCACTCTAGGGCGAGAATTATTGCCCTCCCTGAAGCAGATTAACTTGCCGATGAGTGCCCTAACCTCACCGATACGCCGCTCAATCCTGCACTGCTAAGCTGGAACAGCTAATTTTGGTCGTGTAGCTCTGTCGTTGTTGGGGAATTTGACGTGAGCTACACGACATGCTGCTACAGTTCCACAGTACAATATTGAGTGGGTATCGGCGAGGTCTTTGCTGCTGTCAAAGCAATTTGACAGCTGCGAATCTAGAGCACACATCAGCGCCTTGTTTGTATTGTGCATAGGCAAACGAGGCAAACGTGGCCTAAGTTCAGGCGGTGTGGAACGATACTCCCGGAACGCACCCTCCAAAGCGCTCCTCAATTGGGCGTTGCACTCACGGATATAACTTCGTCACGATCCTCTTCACCATCGTAGTCGGATCGCGGCGGCGCACTGGAAATATTTTGCTGCTGCACTGCGATCATTGGCGAAGCAGGCGTAACTACACACATCAAAAGTATCTAGGGATCAACATATATTTTTGCAATAACTTTTCTCCTGATTGATATTAATTAAAATTTTCTTTAAGGATTCATCAAATAAAGTGTTTTCGTTTGTCACAGTAACGATAAACCAAGTCACCTTTGCATTAATAAAGAAATTTGCCATTTTCCTAATAAAGGGATTTTTGACATTTGAACCACTAACATTAAAGTTCGAAAAAATGACTGAAAACACAGTTTTCTTTAAAATTTTATTGGGTAACTTAAACAATTAATAATCCGTGTTTCTACCGCGAACACTAACAACACAAGAACATCGGTTTGGCATACTCAAAATGAGTTCATCCAAATCACGCTGTGGAATGGCCGCCCATGTTCGTTGCAACAACAAAAAAAGGTCTTCTTGCGACTGGATACCCTCCATATTCGGCAGAGCTCTTCTCTGTAGCATATCCCATGCATGCTCAATCGGGTTCAAGTCTGGCGACTGAGCAGGCCAGGGCAGGACATTGATGTTAGCTGCGGCGAGAGTCTGTCTTACAACTCTTGCGGTGTGCGGTCGTGCATTATCATGCATTAACTGAAATAAGGGACCGATTTGCACTTGTAGAGGAACGATGACGTCTGATACAATCGTCTCAGCATAAATTTGAGCGTTGAGGTTGCCTCTGATCCAAATCAACTCAGTTCTTCCGCCGATCCAAATACCCGCCCATACCATGATGGTTCCACCACTATAAGGATGGACTTCCTGGCAGGATTTTAATCGCTGTTGGCGTCCAGGGGTTCTCCAGTGTCGTATACGTCTTGTATCCGGTCTCATACCAAAACGAGACTCATCAGAAAAGCATACGAAACGCCATTGTTCTTCTGCCCAATTTCTGTGTTCAAGAGCCCATTGATATCGAATCCTACGATTGTGCATTGCTATAGGTGGTACCCGTAGCGGTCTTCGGGAATGAAGGTTCACTTCATGCAAGCGGTTTCTGACTGTTTGGTCGCTAATTAAGTTCCCTGAAGAGTGATGAAGCCTCACGGCTAACATCATGGCGGTTATTGTTGGAGCTCTTCGAGTTAAGATTTGAATGTATCGGTCTTGTCTCCGTGTGGTGCAGCGATACCGTCCTCCATGGCGCTCAGCCACGGTACCAGTGCTTCGGTAACGTGTCCAAAGTCGACTGATAACACTCTGACTTGTATTCAGAGCTAAAGCTACAGTACGTTGCCGGGAACCAGCTTCTATCATTCCCACGGCTCTGAGCATTTCTTCCCTGCTTAAATGACGTCGCCGCTCCATAATAACGTTGGTTTTAATCAGTAGTAGGGAAACAGTAGCACTAATAATGTCTTCAATGCGTTGTATGTTTTTATAGGGAAAATATTGACAGCTTATTTTCATCTTTTACTCGAATTTGATTGAGAGTTCCTGATTCAAATTATGAAATGCACCAAAAAGGATCCATATAAATTTATAAAATCATAAATTTATTACAAAGCCACATCTCAATCTCAAGAAATCCGCATAAAAATGCTTGATCCCTAGACACTTTTGATGTGTGTAGGTTACTCCGTGATTCGGAGCGTAGTCGATCAAGTACGGTGTCATCCAACATATGGTTACGCTGGATGACCCGCACCTGATCCGAATGTCGTTGTGCCTCTACGCTGACAGCCGGTAATAATATAATATTTATAACACATTTGCTCGTAAAGGGTCTCTTATTTCACCCATTTCAATATCGTAATGTATCTCATTACGTACTTGTGCAGTAATGTAATGTACAACCACAGAGTATCTATATAGACGCACGGTTTATCAAGATGCTCCGTCAAAAGGGAACGGTACTTTTTTAAATCTTAGCAAAGAGTTTTTATGTCAGAAAAGTGGTCAACATTTTATGAATAAAATTAACTGTGGGAGATGAAATATAATAAATAAACATTTAATTCTTTAATTTAATTAATTTTGACAATAAATTACAACCATTTCTCTGTAACAAAAACACAAAAATATTAATTTACTTTATTAGTAATACTGGCTGTTTTTTGTGTCTTTGCCTTAAAAAAAAGCGCTGATGCGCGCGCATCGCTAATTTGTGAACAAGTAAAAGATTTATTCGTTTAAGAAAATCCGAGTTTTATTTATTTCCTCGCAAATATGTTATAAAACGTCGTATGACATACGTGCGCTTTGATAATTACAGCCTCTGCTTTATTATACTTCGGGTCTCAACCGAAGACGATTACAAATTTACTTGCAGCAGTACATGAGAAGGTGCTGTCTTTGCCACACTTTTAGATACTCATACTTAAAAAAAAAAGAAACAAAACCATGACGTAGTGTCCTGTCTCGCTCCCACCACTGGCACGCGGCGCTGTCGTTCTCGCTCTTTATTCATTACGTGTTTTCGTGTTGTCCGAGTCACACTGCTTAAATTATTATTTTCCTGCGACAGTTTTCGTTTGATATAGGATCATCAAAATTTAAAAAATGGGAAAACGTAAGCGTTCGCGATCTAAGGATAGTGATGATTATTATCGTAGTATGCGGAAAAAGGTGAAAAAACTCGAGCGTAAACTGCAAAGATATCGATCAAGTAGTGCGTCATCTTCGGAACGTTCTTATTTTGAAAGTTTATCGGATTACGAAGTCGCGAATATTGATGTTGAATGTCTGGACGAGCAAGGTATGTACCTACAGGTTACCTTATTAGTCTTATTATTTAGACGGTGACCCATTCTACTTTCTACTTAAAATATTTTTATTTTTTCGATGTACCCTCATGTAATAACTTATGAGAAAGGTATGATTTATTGTAACGTAATTAATATAAACTCATCTCCACGTATAGTGTGTTGAAGATATGTTGTTTAAAACGGTACCGTAATTGTTTTGAAGTTGCGAAACAATTTGAATACTTTCTCCACGTAAATCGTGTAGAGGACAATACAATTCTACATGTAAATCGTGTCGAAGATTTCAAGTACCTACTTGTTTTGGTTTGCGAACTTGGTTAGTAGGACCATAGTGTAATGACTTTTATTAATTTCTCCACGTTTAACGTGTTGAGGTAACACAAATTTATTTATCCTCCATGTGAATCATGTTGAGATCATATTTGTCATATTCCGCGTAAATCGCGTTGAATTTTGTGACATAATAGTCCTATGATGACCTCTTTACAGGTCAAGAAATTCCGAACATGGAAGCCAATTTGAAGGAATCGGATGTACAGGATGCACCCGGCACTCTCGGAACCGATCGTACCGTCTGCTGCTGAGGAAGCGATAACTTTGGTGCCCACGGAAGCAGAGAAAACTGAAGAGGTACTTGACCCTGAAATTTTAATGATGCTAGGTGAAGATCCATCTACCCAGAAGGAACATGGGGACGATTTACATAAAGATATTGCCGCTAGATGGGCACATGTTTTAAGTAATGGGTTACTTAAGAAAATAAATTAGAATTATTGAAACAATACTTACCAGCAGAAAACTGTAGTTGTATGAATCCACCGAAACTTAACCTAGAAATTGAGGCGGCTTTAACAGCCCTTAATATTAAAAAGGATTTGTATAGCCAGTACAAGCAGAATCAGATATCTAGCTGCTTATCAGCTATTGGTAAAGTCCTTAATTGGGCTTTGTCTGCTTCGAAAGACACGTTACCACAAGCACAAGAAATTATAAAACCATTAAGTGACGCTGGACGACTCCTGTGTGACAGTCATTACAGAGAGTCACAGTCGAGGCGATATGCCGTCATTAACAATTTAAATAAAGAGACTCGAGAAATCGTGAAAAACACAAAGATTGATCAATACTTATTCGGTACCAACCTGCCTGAACATCTCAAATCAGCAAAAGCAATATCTAATTCTGGCCTGGAGATGAAGACTACTCAGCGCGCTCCTTATAAGCCTCCGACAACACAATACCCAAGGGGGCTTTAAACGCGAGGGGGGTTCCGTGAGCAGCAGCCGGCCAGTCGCGTTGGAACCCCGCTCCACGGAGGCCAGCAGCAGCGCCGCGAGGTCGCCGCCCAGACTCGTACCACCAGAACAGGACCAGCTCGGCGCGTCAGAGGCCCAGGAGACGCTGACCTCACTAGCCCAGGTAACACTCGCGGGCAGATTGCAGTACTTTTATCATAACTGGTGTCGTATAACCAGTGATCGTATAGTATTATCTTGGGTACGAGGCTATAGTATACCGTTTGAACAAGAACCAGTACAAACTGTTCCTCCCCGAAATTCCCGTAAGTCGATATCGGAATGCAAGATTATTGATAATTGTATCACAGGATTATTAAAATCAAAGTTTATTACAACCTGTGAGCCCTGCGAGGGACAATTTATATCACCCATATTTACATTACCAAAAGCTAACGGTGAACATCGCTTTATTTTGAACCTTAAAAATCTCAATAAATTCATTCAACTTGAACACTTTAAAATGGAAGACTACAGAACAGCATTAAGATTGTTAGATAAAAATAATTTTATGGCAACTTTAGACTTAAAGGACGCCTACTTTTTAATCCCTGTAAATATTCAGGATAGGAAGAAATTACGTTTTGAATGGAAATCACAACTATACCAATTTAACGTTCTCCCCTTTGGTCTATGTACTGCCCCGTTTGTGTTTACCAAGCTGTTAAAACCTGTTCTACAGTATCTGCGAGCTCGAGGTTTGATTTCAGTTAATTACTTAGATGATTTTCTTTGTATTGGACAATCATATGATGAATGTGTCTATAACATTAACAAGACACAGAATCTTTTACAAAACTTAGGTTTCGTAATAAACTTTAATAAAAGTCAAGTAACACCAAGGACAGAATGTAAATTTTTAGGATTTGTTTTCAATACCGTAGCTATGACTATTTATCTTCCTGGAGAGAAGAAAAATCACATCTTAAACAAAACTATAGAATTTTTAAATTTAAGTAAATGTTCAATCAGATACTTTGCTGAATTCATAGGCCTACTGACTTCTGCATCATGCCGTCATCATGCCGTCAGTTACGGATGGATTTACACAAAATTATTTGAAAGGGAAAAGTTACTAGCTCTGGATAACTCTTACAACTATAACAGGACTATGACACTGTCTAATTCATTGAAACAGGACCTCCATTGGTGGAGAAATAATATTAAAAACTCACTATGTCCTATTCGTAATAATGATTATTGTCTCGAAATATACAGCGATGCATCAACCACTGGTTGGGGCATTGCTTGCGGTAATGAAAGTTCACACGGGAATTGGACAGAATTAGAACTTAATATGCACATTAATATTTTAGAACTGAAAGCCGCATTTTATGGTTTAAGAATATTCGCTTCTAAACTTCGAGATTGTTGTATACTGTTGAGAATCGATAACACTACAGCAATCAGCTATGTAAATCGAATGGGGGGTGTACAGCATACCCATTGTACGAGCTACGCTGTACATTCCACTAACTTATCCTACTTTTAGTGATACGTTGCAGTTTATTTAATCCAACATGAATTGTACATTATTACTTTATAACATGTTATTTTTAGTAGCAATTAAACCTTTATACCAATCGGTTGTCTACTCAATCAACATAACATTCCTATACAACATAACATAACATTTTCACTGTTGGGAGTTACGCCCCAACATTTGGGTCCTGTTGAAGATTGGGGCCTTTGTACATGAGGTCGTTCAAACTGCATCCTGTAGATGTTTTTGCTGACGCATTGAATACCACTCTGTACTTTGTTGTTGTTGATTCAGCGCGTTGTACGCCGTGGTGAGGTAAGTAACACTCGAATGTTTTGTTACTGACTGTTGATTGCTTCATATGACCTAGATCAATATATTCAGCCATGAAGTCTTTATAGGCCTCTGCCAAATGTGTTTGTTTTTCCAACTTTCTTTCTAACGTCTTGAATTGGGCGATAGCCATTGGCTTGGACGACCCCAGTCTGCTCTCTAGTTCATTCTTCATCGGCAGTCTGACTTCATATTTCCCGCTCTCCAATCGTTGCGTAGTGTTGGTGTAGTATTCAATGCATGTTTCATTTTCTACCGAAAGGTTGGATTGATCCGTGATGTCTTCGGTTTCCCAGAATTGTTTGATATCTTCTAGATTGTTGATTACTACATTGCAATGAAATGTTTTGACATTGCCGCATAAAAGCCAACCTAGGTAGGTTTGTTGTGCGATAGGTTGCGTGACGTCATCGCCTTTTATTATTCCTCCTACCATGATTTGCGAATAAATGTCTGCCCCAAATAGTAAATCCACCTGACGGCTGTTATGGAAGTCTGGATCTGCTAAATGAATGTTCTGTATGTGGGACCAAGATGGTTTTGCAAAGGTCTTATTTGGCAGGTTCTTAATCAAGTTGTTCATAATGAAGACAGACGTTTGGAATTTGAAGTTGTTGTAGACAGAACTGCAACTAATTGTAGTCATTCCTTTGCAGTGGTTTTCTTTTTGTCCAACCCCAAAGATGACTCCTTTACATCTCTCGCGCTTGACACCGAGAAGTTGAGCGGCATGTTCGGTGATCAAAGATATCTGAGACCCTTGATCGATGAGGGCTCGCAACTTGATTTGCGTCCCATCAGCTGTTTCTATGTTTACTACAGCGGTTGCTAGTAGTATCTCCGAAGTATCATATCGTCCTTTGATACATGAGATGAATTTGTTTGTTTTTCCGTTTTGTTCTTAGTACATGCATCGTGCATCAATGTGTTATGTTGTTCCGCGCACTTGCGACATCGGTAAGTTGACGTACATGTTTTTCCGTTATGGCTGAACAGGCAATTTACGCAAATGTTCATTTTATTTACCGTGCTAAGTTTTAAGTGATTCGGTATTTCTAAAAACTTTGCACAATTGTACATTCCATGTTTTTCATCGCAAAGAGGGCATCTAAATGTTGACGCATGGAACGATTTCGTAATTTTCTTGTTGCTAGTGGCTTGATTACTGCTGTATTGTTTTCTAGAGTACGACGAATTTTGATGTTGACTCGATGACGTATTTGGTTTTTGATAGTTTTCTTGTTTACGGCGCGATGCTTCCAACGATGTAAACTTCGCTTCTAGGAAATCTAACAGATCTTTCAGTATTGGCAGCTTTCGGCAATTCTTCAGCGAGTCATTGTACTCCGAATGTGTGTCTGTGTCTAATTTCTGCGATAATATATGTACAAGAATCGGATCCCAAGTGTCGACATTCACTCCTAAATTCTTTATCGCATGTAAGCATTCTATGGTGACGTCATGGATTTTCTTTATTTGCGCCACTGACTGTTGTTGCATGTTTGGCAGATTAAAAAGCATGTTGATGTGCGATGTGAAGATAAGTTTCTCATTATTATATCGGTGATTGAGGATATCCCAACACACGAGGTAGTTGTCAGAACTTATCTGTAGGTGTTGAATCAAGCGTTCTGCTTCTCCTTGCACCTTACTCTTCAGAAACTGCATCTTCTGAGCCGATGAAAGGGAATTGTTGTTGTGGATTGCTTCTGTGAAAAGGTCTTTAAACGGCATCCACTGGTTGTAGTTACCGTTGAAGACTGGTATCTCCAACTTCGGTGTTGTTTTTTCACGATGAGCGCCGGACCACATTTTCGTATTCAAAGCCTTTTTTAGTTCATGGAACTGGTTTTCATACCTGGTGTAGCGATCTTCGTATACTATTATCTTCTCTCCGTTTTTTTCGCACTCTATCTCCCAGTGAAGGTTGTCAATTGCTGACCAGCGCGTTTGGAGTATTTGTAGAGCGTCTTGAAATTCCCATCTTTCAGATAGAAACTCCACGTGTATGTTCGCGACTGATCTCATGAAGGCTTTGAAGTTTGCTGTCTGTTTGCGCATCATGTCGTCCAGCTTGCTATTGGATCCCGTATCCCTTTTCGCAGGTTTTTGTTGTTCTTGCCGAGTAGGAGGTGGTGACGGTTCTCGGTTTTGATGATCTTGATTGGCATCCCTGGCTTGTTCTGCCACCTCATTCTTGAAGGCTTCTTGTTCCTGTCTTGCCTGATCTGAGGTACCTTCCCCTGTTTGTTGGTTGGTACCTCCCAATGTTTTTGTTTGGACCGACTGCTCCCTTGGAGAACGAGCGAGGGCCGTGAGTTGTTGGTGTTGTTGAAGAATCAGCTCCTTTACTTCATTGTAGCACTGCAGCGTTTGATTATAGGAGTCATTTGTAAAGTAGGGATGACTTACACTTTGTTCCGTAGACAGGCGGTCATGATTGAATTGATAATCTGACCACAAGTTTTCCAACATTACCATACGGCGTTTGAAATAGTCGGGGTTTTTTCTGTCCCAACCATCTTTCTTGATATTTATTCCGATCTTCTTTATGTTCTCGTAGAGTTCGTTCTGATTCTGGTATAAATCTGCTGACGACATGTTGTTTATGTTGTTTTTCTTGTTGACTTCAAGATGTTCTTCTGTTCCGAGTGTTGACTGTTGCTCCACACTCCTGGTTCTTAGTATTGTGCAACCTTTCTCTTCTACGATATGCGCCTTCTCAATTGGTTACTGGGGCGACTCGCTTGTGAGAGACCAGTCCAACCGATTCGCGACCGTAGAAGATATAAATCACACAACACTCAGTTAATTGCTCGAAGGACCAAATGTCAACAGCGAGCATCGTGGACAACTCCATAATTGACGTCACAGAAGACAGCAGCGCAGCGCACTTATCGAGTGCACGCGCACTCAATAAAGCAACGTCGCCTATTGCGCGTTGTGAATAAAATTATCATAGTAACATAACATTTTTTGTATTTAACTTTTACGTTTGAACTTTACATTTACATTTTACTTTTACATTTTCGATGTTAACATTACAGCTTACATTTAAGTTATCTTTGTGAGTGGGCAATATGTACGAGCTACGCTGTACATTCCACTAACTTATCCTACTTTTAGTGATACGTTGCAGTTTATTTAATCCAACATGAATTGTACATTATTACTTTATAACATGTTATTTTTAGTAGCAATTAAACCTTTATACCAATCGGTTGTCTACTCAATCAACATAACATTCCTATACAACATAACATAACATTTTCACTGTTGGGAGTTACGCCCCAACACCCATTTAAATGAAATAGCCCGGAATATTTGGCAGTGGTGTGAACATAGGAACATTCATATATTTGCTTCGTATGTTAAATCTTCGGATAACATTATTGCTGATCGGGAATCACGTAAAATTAATGTGGACACGGAATGGGAACTAGCTGAGTATGCATTCTCGGAAATCACACATAAATTGGGTGTACCCAACTTTGATCTCTTTGCTAGCTCACAAAACTATAAATGTCCAAGATACGCCTCATGGAAGCTCGATCCCCATTCTGAAATAGTAGATGCATTCACCTTTAACTGGAAAGACCTTTATTTCTATGGTTTCCCCCCGTTCAGCATTATTACCAAAGTTTTGCAAAAAATAATTAGAGATAAGGCAGAGGGTATACTAATTGTACCTTATTGGCGTTCACAACCTTGGTATCCACTATGGACTAAATTAATAATATCAGAAAAAATATTTTTTGGACCTGACCAAGACTTGTTGTATTCTCCTTTCAGAACACACCATCCACTATACGCAGACCTTATCCTAGTGGCAGCGAGATTATCAGGGAATCAATGATAGCTCGAGGCATTCCGGAGACATCTTTGGGTATCGTAATGGCTTCATTTGCACCAAAAACCTTAAACCAATATAGCTGTACTCTTAAATCTTGGGTAACTTACTGTCAAGACAATAATTATGACATTTTTAAATCCACTAGTATTCAAGTTATTTCCTTTTTAACAATAAAATTTAACGAAGGGGCTAGTTATAATACGATAAATACACACAGATCTGCCCTGTCAATTATTCTAGGTACAGAAATCACATTGAATAGTTGTGTTAATAGGTTCCTAAAGGGCGTATACAGATTAAGACCTCCCAATCCTAAATACACAGCAACTTGGGACACTAATAAAGTGTTGAGCTATGTGTCCAGTTGGTATCCTTATACGAATATAACACTTGAATTTTTGTCAAGAAAAACAATTGCTTTATTAGCAATAGCTTCTGCGCAAAGAATGCAGACACTAAGTTTAATTAAATTAAAAAATATCAGTACAGAAGATGATATGATTATAATTAAAATATCTGACTTAATTAAAACTTCAAGACCTGGGGCCTTCCAACCATTAATCAGGTTACCTTTTATTCACGAAAATGTATCCATATGTCCAGCTACTGTGGTTCAAGCTTATATTGATAAAACTTCATCGTTACGTCACAATCAGTTAGACGATCATCTGTTCATTAGTTTTCGGAAACCCCATAAAAAGGTATCTTCGCAAACACTAGCTCACTGGGTCAAAAAAGTTTTAGAAGATAGCGGCATTGACATATCGATATTCGGAGCCCACAGTACTCGCCACGCCTCCACGTCAGCCGCTCATAGACTGGGTGTAAACCTAGAAGTGGTACGGAAGGCCGCAAGTTGGAGTAATTTTTTTTTTTTTTTTTTTTTATATACAGAGTAACTCAATAATAAACACAAAATAGACAGATCGTTGGATGTGAAATGGTACAATAAAAAGATGGTCTGGTTGTCTATAGTCTGATTCGCCCTATCCCCTCGTACTAGTATGAAACGTAAGTAATACTTCTAATGTTTTCTTAAAGTATTATAACAGAGATGTCATTAACCCAGTTAACAGCGATTTCGCTAGTACTATATTTACTGATTTTTAATTATATTGAGACACAACATATTATTTTCACATCATTATTAGTCATTCATTATCACATAGTATCATTCAACTGGACATACATCCAGAGTCCAGAATTAGTTTAAATTAATATCATGTACACCTATCGAATTGACTACTTTTGTTAAGATTAGGATAGATGTAACTGGATGTAGCGAACTATAAAAGTCTGATTATTATGTAGATTATTTAATTTTTATTTTTATTTTTTTTAATAAAGAAAAGAAAATATAAGTTTAAGATCATAAAAGAGATTAAGAATTAAGAGATTAAGTTATCATTAATGGGGTTAAGATTATTTTAATGTTTTTGTTTTTTGTTGATTAGTAAAGGAATCATAATATTATAATGTTTGCTTTACCTTTTTTGTAATGATAATTACTCTAAACATCTGCAAGTAAATTTGTAATCGTCTTCGGTTGAGACCCGAAGTATAATTAAGAATCAAACGAACTTACCTTGTGAAGTTTGATTCCAATTATGCGAGGGTCTCAACCGAAGACGATTACAATCCCACCCATCCCTACGAGAAGCCCTACCGACAAAAAAGTTAATAATATAAAAACAGCTAGAAGCTGTTTTTGCTCTAAAATGAATGAATAAAGAGCGAGAACGACAGCGCCGCGTGCCAGTGGTGGGAGCGAGACAGGACACTACGTCATGGTTTTGTTTCAAAAACAGCAAAGACAGCACCTTCTCATGTACTGCTGCAAGTAAATTTGTAATCGTCTTCGGTTGAGACCCTCGCATAATTGGAATCAAACTTCACAAGGTAAGTTCGTTTGATTTTTAATTAGAGCCCTCGCCTACGGCTCGAGCTAGCAAAATCGCCTCGGCTGTAATTTTCAACTTACCGCACTTATATCATAATGTACTATTATTATTATTCTTTTATTCATTACATTACATATTTTTAACATCTTCTATCTATAATAAGTACATATAATAAATCTGTATAAAAATCGTTTTTGTACATCGAAAATATTTTGAAAAAAAATTGCCAGGGTGTTAAAGGATAACCAACAGAACCCATTTCCAGCATTTTTTGAATTTTTGTCTGTTTGTCTGTTTCGATGATCAAGCATCACGTAAAATATACGAAACCAATATAGATAACTTTTATAAATACAAATTGTGCGTATCTTGAGGTATTATTTCGTTTTTGTTCGTAATCGGTTAATTATATCAAAAGATATACCTATGAATTTAAAGTGTTCAAGAAGAACTAATCATCAAATTTAATGTAAGATGCAGCGACATAACCCAAACGCTGCTAATGACTAAAAATGTGCTCACCAAATAACTTTTAAATCGACTTCGCTGGAGTATGACTGTCATCAGAGATCTAACGATGGAGACAGAATGCAGTTGCAAGAGTTCCGCATCAGTTTACAGCAGCTTTATCGTGTCCCTGTTTATTTCATGTACCTTGATGAGAACTTTCGATTTAGCTGGAATAAGACTGTCATCGAGTTTCTAAGGATGAAGACGTAAGGCTGCCGAGGCAAGCCCTTATTTGGAAAAGAATAAGTAGATTATTTTAGCAATTAATGCAAATATATCGGAGAAATTAAATTGTTACACACTTGAATCTATACTAATATAATAAAGCTCAAGAGTTTGTTTGTTTGTTTGGTTGGTTGAATGCGCTAATTTCAGAAACTACTGGTCCGAATTTTAAAAAATAAACTTTTAGTGTTGGATAGTTCATTTATCGAGGAAGGTGTGACGGAAAGGGTGTCCGTGGGGGTAAATAAAGGAAACCAAGGACCCAGGTCAACAACATAAATATATATTAATAAATAAACGGGTGTGGGTAGGTTTATGGTCACAAGTTTCTCCAAGCCCGCCCGGGGGTTTTCACGTTACTCTCCTGGCTCAGCCCGGCGTGACGATGACCGTAGCGGTGTGCCACGCTGCAGACGCCAGGTAGGGTGACGGACGACAGATGATCGCGCCGACCCGTAGAATCTCGTCGCGGCCACGCAGGTAAAAGGTACCCGCTGCGGAGCCGAGATGCCGGTAATATGGTTGTCAGCCGATAACTTGACGTTAGCCGGAATCTTGAACCCTGGAAAATAACGTCCAGTGTGTCACGGAATGGCTAGCAGTCATCCCCGCTGATTGTGACACCAAGGCATAAGCAAAGCGAGAAATAGCCGTGCGCCAATGAAGGACGGTGATGTGTGGTAGTCACAATCAGTACGGAGCTTACATGATGGTGGTGGTAAGCACGACATGATTTGCACATTTTGATTGTCATGAAGGATATTGCAACAATGTCAAATACACTCGGCTGAAGGCTACAAGATTTAAGCATTTGAAAGTGCATAGCAAACCGGTGATAGAAAGTGGCTCACATTTTGAGACCACGTAGCTAGTGATACACAAAATATGAAAACGTGAATTGCTGTGAATTGCTGTTCAAAACTTACCCAGTATGGGGTTACACCGACACAAAACGAAAAGAGTTAGGTTACTAACAAAAATTAAAGCTGCCTGCTTCAAGCCCGAATATTCTAGATACGAATACTTTCTCGAGATTTAATTTCCGATGAAAAAACCATTCTATCTCTATGGAAAAAACGCGTCTAATCTCTGGGAGCAGAATATTTCCAAAAAGGACTCGTCATCGCCCGTGACATTTATACTGGCGTGTTTACGCATAGACAAGTCTTCACTCATTCGATCAGATACACGTAACGCGCGCACAGCACTGCCACTGGTGAAACAGCAAATTTTAGTCGTTTAGTAACTGAACGGCCCAATAAGTATGTATACTCTGTGGCGTTTGTTTTGACATATTTTGAATAGGTTATGTTTACAAAGTAACGGTAGAAACTATTCTGAGTTTCTACAACGTTACAAAGGCTATAAGGTTATCTAACATCACGCTAAAACTAATAGGAGCGAAGCATCAATGATAAATGTTGCAAAAACGGGGAAATGTATTTTTTTTTAGAGCTTCCGTTGCTAGCGATGTATAAACAGTTAAAGTTACGCAACAATCATGTATGATGGAATTGTTCCTCTTATAAAGTTAAAAAAAAAAGCCGCGATATCATAATGTCTATCTTTTATTAACGTTGAGTCATACTCTCTCTAACCCTCTCACGTGACGCAGACGAAGTTGCACGGGGCAGCTAGTTTTTAAATATTTTTGTACAAAACACTATAAAAACATTTAAAAATATATAAAAATAGTAGCCCACCAGCGCTGGGAACAGGGTCCGAGCTGCCGGTGGTCAGGGCTCTTGAGAGAGGAACCTCCTAACAATACGTGCCGTGTCCAGAAGTACTGCTTTCTGAATCAAGCTCTTGATCCAGCTGCCAAGCGAGAGCCTCCTAAGATGTTGGTCGAGGCTCTTGGCTATTAAGCCATTGGCCGACACGACTATCGGCACAATGACTGCTGTATTCACGTCCCACATATCGACAACCTCGCGAGCCAGATTTAAATATTTGAATTGTTTATCTTTCTCTGCTTTCACGAGGTTTTCATCATGCGGGACCGTTATATCAACAATCATTGTGCGACCCTTCAATCGATCTATCACCACAATGTTAGGCCTATTGGCAACAACAGTCCTGTCAGTTGTGATAGGTCGATCCCAATACAACGTGATATTACCATTATCGAGAACTGGGTCGGGCGCATACCTATAGTATGGCACTTCTGATTCCACAAGGTTGTACTACAAAGCAAGTTGCTGGTGGATAATCCTGGCAACAAGGTTGTGTCTATGCAAGGCTAACGGAGACGTTAGCCAGACTAGAACACTTAGAAATAATGTGTCGGATCGATTCTCCCGGACGGTGGCATGCCCGACATATGTCAACCATGCCATCTTTCATAATGTATTTCCGGTAGTTATTCGTCATCATAACTTCGTCCATTATTGCACAGGCAAAACCTTCGGTTTCCCCAAAGAGGTCACCAAAGCGCAGCCAGGATACCGACGCTGAGAAGTCTATATCAGGGCCATGTAGGGCCCGGTAAAAGCATCCGTGAAGCTCCTTGCCCTGCCATTCCACCTTGCGGTCATTAGTATTTAATATTTTAGGCTTGCGCCAGTTCTCGTTAGCCAGGGAGAGCAGGGTGAGGCCCTTGTCCACTAAGACTACATCTCGGTGCATCTCCCCGTCGGCTTCCAGGAAGTATTCCCTGAGACTGCATACCTCACGGTTGTTTAGGGTCTTAGCATTTAAGAAGCCACGACCTCCGCACTTCCGCGGGATATACAGTCTCATCACTGACGACCGGGGGTGATGCATTCGATTTGCGGTCAGCAGTGTGCGTACCCTCCTATCCAGGGCATCAAGTTCCGTCTGAGTTCATTTGAGTATGCCGAAGGAATACATCAAAACCGGCATGACCCAACCGTTGAAGGCGTGCACCTAGTTTCCGCCTGACAAAAGACTGCCTAGTACCTTATTCAGGCGGCCAAAGAAGCGCCCCCAACGATTGTTTCATGTCGGCAGTATTGATACCTAATGCTTCCGACATACCTAAATACTTGTAAGTTTCTGTTGAGGAGAGGGATCTAAGGTGTATGGAATCCAAGAGTTGAGTTCCCACGGATTCCATAATCTCCCCTCGCTTCACATGCATGACTGCACATTTGTCCACACCAAATTCCATCCTGATGGCGCTACTGAAAGTTTCTGTTACCTTCAGTAGCTTCATCAGTTGCAAATTATTGGGGCCTGATTGTGACCTGACCATCTTTCCTCAACAGATAGCCTAGGCCTGAACGCTCCAGCAGTGTGCTGAGAGGGTTCAAGGCTAGACAAAACCACAATGGACTCAGACTATCACCCTGGAATATACCGCGCTCGATCCTTATCGGTTCGCTGTTCCCTTGGATCTGTCGACATCCTGGATAGCGAAGAACCGTTCTGCATTGCCCCATACATGACATGCAGGAAGGTACGTAGAGTACGTACGTACTTTATACAACTCCAGCACCCTCATGAGCCATGTATGAGGCACAGAATCATAGGCCTTCTTATAATCTATCCAACATGTAGACAGATTCTTTCGGGAGCGGCGAACCTGTTGGCTAATGGACATATCAATGAGGAGCAGCTCCTTAGTGCCGCGGGACCCGTTCCTACATCCATTTTGAGAGGCAGACATGATAAAATTACTATCAATATCTTGGTTGATTTTAGCTCTCAAAATGGATGTAAGAACTTTATAGACCGTTGTTAAACAAGTGATTGGTCTATAATTTTTGGGTTCCGCAGTACTACCTGATTTATGGAGCAGGTGGGTAATTCCTGTCGTCAGGAACTGGGGCAGCGACCCTGACTCTAAGGCTTATTGAAACTGGGACGCCAAGCGAGCGTGTGATCTTTGGAACCACTTGATCCAGAAGTTGTGCAGTCCGTCCGGCCCTGGAGATATCCAGTTAGGCAACGGACGGACTGCACGAGCTAATTCTTGGGGGCTGATGATGATTGCCCCCATTTCTGGTATAGGATCACACGCTTGTTTAACCTCCCGGGTCCAATCGCCCTCAGTGTGACTGACAGGCACCGACCAGATGTTGCGCCAGAATGAACACATGGCGTTATCATCCTGCAGACGCGTGTCAGTCACACCTTGGTCCGGTCGCTCCCAAGCCCTATATACCCACCTTTCATCGCTTTGGAATGTGCGATTCTGAGTGTATCGCTCCACTCGCCGCTTGTACCGACGAATACGGCTTGCCCATGCACAGATCTTTTGCTTCAGGGAGTCGATACGCTCTGTGACACGGGCCAAGTAATCTCGTAAACTGATAACTGATGTTCTCGGGAACTCATATTAATCAGTTCCCGAGAACGCCCGCCTCACAAAGCGCATCACACTAGGGCGATTATTGCCCTCCCTGAAGCAGATTTAACTTGCCGATGAGTGCCCTAGCCTCACCGATACGCCGCTCAATCCTGCACTGCCAAGCTGGAACAGCTAATTTTGGTTTGACAGCTGCGAATCTAGAGCACACATCAGCGCCTTGTTTTTATTGTGCATAGGCAAACGAGGCAAACGTGGTCTAAGTTCAGGCGGTGTGGAACGACACTCCCGGAACGCACCCTCCAAAGCACTCCTCAATTGTGCGTTGCATTGGGTACTCACGGATATAACTTCGTCACCATCCTCTTCACCATCGTAGTCGGATCGCGGCGGCGCACTGGGAATATTTTGCAGCTGCACTGCGATCATTGGCGAAGCAGGCGTAACTCGGTCACTCCGTGATTCGGAGCGTAGTCGATCAAGTACGGTGTCATCCAACATATGGTTACGCTGGATGACCCGCAGCTGATCCGACAGTCGTTGTGCTTCTACGCTGACAGCCGGCTCAAGTACCTGAAACAGAGAGAGCATCCGACTACGGTACGCAGTCAAATTGCTTCCCCCCTCAGTAGCCCCATAATATGCGCGCATGACGTTTTCATTAATGGACTGAGTCCATCGCATGCGCGACACATTTCCACCGGCAGCGGGGACCCTGCTCGGGGCCTGTTGGCCTCGAGGTCCCAAGCCCGCTGGTGGCCGTCCTCTTCCTCGTCGTCGTCCTCTTGGTGGTGGTGGTGGTGTCGACGGCGGGGAGAAAAACTCGTCGCTCGAGCTCGACGCAACTGCAGCGACCTGTGACACGGTGCTCACGGGTGTGGCGCGTCCCGGCCGCTGCGAGGCGGAGCTGAGTGACGAGCCCGGAGATGGTGGGTGTGCCTCTTTTTGTAGTTTGGCCCGGTGCCTTGTCAACATAGGTGACATTTCCACTATTTTGATGTGGTTTTAATGAGTCCAAATGGTCCATTTTTATGAAAATCCAGTTGTCCAGTATATTTGGTGGTTTTTTTTTTCTTCTTTATCATTGTATAATGTAACTTTTCTGGTTTAAATTGTTACATAATAAATTAAAATTCGGAACAGGAAAAATGTATGTCTTGTCAGTTTGACACTCGGGCCACATTATTATTATTAACCTTGTACCTACCTCCTACTACACACACACAGCATAAGGCATTTTCTTACGTGACGATTTCTACTAAATTACGCGTCGAATTGAGAACTTACTTATTTTTGTTTCGTCGTTAAAAAACCAATCTTGAGGCAACTGACACGGGCAAGGGTCATTCGATTCAGAAAATGGAGTGAAATTAACAACGCTATCTATTGACCAAAATGTTAAACTGCTAAAGTATACTTTAAATATACCTTAAGCAGCATAGGCTATAATAACTTTTTTAAAGCCGGGCAGTCGATTTAGAAATTATCTGAGCCGGCAGTCTCGACAGCGAGCGATTTTGTCGTTATCTCTGTCGAGACTGCCGGCCCTTATAGTCATTAGTACCATTTTAGTACAATAGATGGCACTGCATCTTACACTTGATGATTAGTTCGTCTTGAAAACTTTAAATTCATATATCTTTTGATAGAATTAACCGATTACGATGAAACAAAAACTAAATAATACTTCAAGATACGCACAATTTTTATTTATAAAAGTTATCTACATTGATTTCGTAAATATTACGTGATGCTTGATCATCGAAACAGGCAAACAGATAAACACATAAACAGACAAAAATTCCAAAAATGCTAGAAATGAGTTCTATTCTCTTATTTTTTCTACAGATTTATTATAAAAGGTGTAAAACACCTTGATTTCTCATAGCGAAACCGAAAGGCACTTGTTCTCCTCAAAACGTGATTTTTCCCCCAAAAAAAAAGTCCTTTCCCAGCAATATTTTTTACGTAAAGTTATTTAGTTTGATGTACAGAATGCTTGGTTGATGGCTTCGTGATGAGGTCTTTTATACCCTGTTTGTACAGATAGATAGAAGAAGATAACGATCAGTTAGTATAATAAACGATTGATATAAAATTTTAAAGTTACTAATTTTTATAAGCATAATCTACTTTGAATATAAAATCGTTTAATATACCACTCAAAATACGTAAAACTTATTTAGTCTAATATTATAAAACGCCTGGTAAAAAACACATAGCAAAATTTCAGATAAACACATTAGAACACATATAAAAAACATGCAAACAAGCATACACCATGCATACAGCAGGCATGCAAACAAGCATACACTATACAAGCAAGCTACTATATATGCAAGCAAGCATGCAACATGCAGCAGACATGGTTTCTGTCACGGCTCCGGCGCTGCGGGGCTGGGACCGCCTTGCCCCTAAATAACATTCTAGGGGTAGGGCAGACAAGACTACGTGGAGTCGGTTTTGCAGCGATTCGTTTCTATTACGCTTTTCGATTAAATATATCAATATCAAACGTTTTAAACGACAGGTCTAATGATAATCGATTATATAAACGTTATTTCCAAAAACGTCATACGAAATAAGTTTTCTATACTAATATTATAAAGAGGAAAACTTTGTTTGTTTGTTTGTTTGTAATGAATAGGCTCAAAAACTACTGGACCGATTTAAAAAATTCTTTCACCATTCGAAAGCTACATTATCCACGAGTAACATAGGTTATATTTTATCCCCGTACTCCCACGGGAACGGGAACTACGCGGGTGAAACCGCGGGAAGTCAGCTAGTAGAGTATATAATGTTATGTCTAAAGAAATGATATCAACAGTTGGTATAACTCACGTTTATTATATCTTGTGAACGATATTGAAATGAAAATATACCAAATAACTTTATGTTATGAGACGCACCCTCAGCAAGTTGCTGATGAATAATCCTGACTACAAGGTTGTGTCCATGCAAGTAGTCTCCGTTAGCTAGTCTAGCCTAGACGAGAACACCCGGAGAATGTGACGGATTGAATCTCGCGATCAACGGTGGCAATGCCTGACTTAATTTATGTCAGCCTTGCCATCCTTCACTATAAATCTTCGGTAGTTATTCGTCATCATAACTTCATCCATAATTGCACAAACTTCGGTTTCTCCGAAGAGGTCCCCAGTACGGAACCAGGGCACAGATGCTGATAGGTCTACATAGGGCCCATCCAGGGCCCGGAAAAAGCGTCCGTGAAGCTCCTTACTCTGCCATACCTCCCTGCGGCCATTAGTGGTCAAGCACTGCAGGTTTGCGCCATTTCTCTTTAGCCAAGGAGGAGGGGTGCGGATCTGTTCAAAAGAGATACCACGGCCCTGGAACACAAAGGGCTAAGAAGAAATATGGGTGGGTTTTAGTCAGTAAAAGTCTGACACTCCGGCGGGGGAGGGAGCGGGACGGGTTATTTGATGACTTCCTATACGAAAAAAAAAGGGGTGAGGCCCAACGTTCAATCACTATTACCGCAGACTCATAGTAGGAATTGTCAACATAATAATTTACGCAGAAGACCTGCCGAATTTAATATTGGCGACGTTTGAAGAAATACTTTTTATCAGAGTGATAAGGACAAATACTTCAGTAAGAAATTATGTATTAAAATCGTCCCCGTAGTTGGAAAATTAAATAACTCTGATTTTGTAGTTCTGAGATAAACGCGATTTAGTGTTTTTTTTCAGTTAATGTACATTTGTTAAAAAATGTGAGACAATTTTACCGTCGGTAATTTGATATTTTGTGGACCTGATTACCTTTTACATTATGCTTTAACAAACTTCGGCTATTTATTTAGTTTTCCTATAAGCTAAATACATTTGCTAGAGTAAGATTTAGTGAAATAAATGCAGTTATTGAATTTATCCAACTCGAAATATTAAAATTTAGTGGCTTTTTACGTTATTATTACTTTGATATTTTTTTAATTACTATTATTGGTCTCATATAAAATAAAAGCTGTATTATGATATTAATAAAGTTATATTAAGGAAGAAATAGAAAAGAACAATAAAATTTAGAAAAAGTGTATTAAAGTAATCAAATACTTATCTTACCACAAAATAAAAAAAAGACTCAGTCGACTGTCCTTTTCTATGGAATTCTGTTGCTGTAGATTTGATATTTCTTGAGAGAACGACTGTTGCTGTGAGACCTGTATGAGTAGTGTCTCTGCTTTTCGGAGAAGTTCTGCTTCAATAGTGTATTTCTCGACCCGAGTGCCTGATGTCTTTGCCGTCATCTTGGAAAGGGGTAGTCGCCTTCTTCTGTTTTCTCCAGTCAGAATCCTTTTCTGTATTTTTATGAGTACGTTTGTAGAACGTTTTCTCCGTTTTCTTTTGACAGAGATATATAAAGCGTAGGACGCTCGCTGTAGCACGAAATAGTCGCTCCCACTTCTTCACGATCTGGAATAACTACTGTCAGGGAAGGGCTGTTGTTGCCTTTTCTATCGGTGACTGTAAGTGTTCTTTCCTCCCCTGTTTCTGTGTTGATTGGAGGTTTCTCTGTTGGCCACGTCGACGGTTCGTCGTACAGAAAACTAGATCCACGGAACCACTCATGATGCGAGTCAAAGTGGTATGGTACGTCGCGAGTGGCGCTGTCAGCTATGTTTATTTTAGTAGTTACCCATCGCCAGTCTTCGACTTGTTGTTTTCGTGTATAGATGCTGTGCGATGGGCGACAAACGGTTTTATACTCGCGATCCTCTTTGAATTCACGTGAGGGTCTTGCTGTCTGTCCAGTACGTCACTGATGCGGGTTTGATGCCATGTTCTTCTATGACGGCTGCTGCTATGCGGGTTCCCAATACCGCGGCCTGTAGCTCGATGCGCGGTATTGACTGTAGTTTGATTGGTGCCACTTTTGCCTTTGCCATGACGAGTGTGACGTGCTGTTTACCGTCTGCTGTTGTCGATCGCCAGTGACAGCTGCTGCGTACGCCATCTCGCTTGCGTCGGTGAAGACGTGGACTTCTGTTTCTTCTTCTGCTTCAATGTATCCCGGTTAGCATCTTGGTAATTCGACGTTCTTGAGCTGTCGCAGATGTTGCACCCAACTTCTCCAGTAGGCGGACAGGTCTGGTTCGAGCGCTTGGTCCCAGTTGGTTCCTCGGGTCCAAGCCTCCTGGAGAATCTGTTTGGCTCGAATAGTTACTGGAGAGGCGAGTCATATAGTGACATGACGATTTTCTGTGCTTCTCTCTTCGTCGGCGCCTCCTTGTCCAAGATGCCGCTCGGTAGACGTGTGAGCGTAAGGTTGAAGCCTAGCGTGTCCTCACTCGGATTCCATATCAGTCCGAGTATCTTTTCTGTACTGTCTGTTTTCCCGATGTTGACTACTTCAGTCCTGTTCTGTGTCGGGTCTATATTTTCTAGAACTTCTGTGCTGTTTGAAACGCAGTTTTTGAGTTCAAACTTCGCCTGTAGATGTATGTTCTTCACCGCCGTTGCTATGCGTGTCGCTTCTGTAGCTGTCGAGGTAGTCATCCATGTAATGACTCTGTATGATGGCTTCCACCGCTTCTGGTTGACTTTCGCCGTGCCGTTTGGCGTTCCAATTTTTTGCGTAGATGGCTGTGCACGGTGAGCTTGCTGCGCCGAATATTATAGACGTCATGCGGTATTCTTCAAGGGCGCCTTCTCTTCTATCATCTCTCCAAATATTACGAACGGACAGAGACGCCCGTCTCTGTCCTGTCTACGCACCTTCACTTGCATGAACATTTATGCTATGTCGCCGGCAACTGCTATTGGGTGTCGGCGGAATCTCATCATGACGCAGGGCAGCGACAGTAGTAGGTTTGGACACGTGAGTAGGAAGTCTTCAGTGACATCTCTGCTGATTTGGCTGCGGCATCATGGACTATTCGGAGTTTTTCCGGTTTCATGGGGTTGAACACGTCAAAATGGGGTAGTTACCATGTCCTACCAACGTGCTTGTCTTGGGCGCTTTTTCGGCGTATCCCTTGCTTATGTACGAGTTCATCTGTTCTGTATATCTGTCTCGAAGAGCAGGGTTGCTATCAAGTTTTTTCTCTGTTAAGACGAGCCTCTTGAGTGCTGTCCCGTATAAACTGTCTGCCATCTCAATGTTTTCGCTTTTCCAGAGCAGGGCTGTTTCTTTCCTCAGGTGCATTTTGTTTTATGGCAATTATAAACAACTTAATTTATTTAATTTTATTTGCCTAGCATATTTATTATAAATTAATCATTATCTAGTTGTAGAAGAAATAGATAACATCAAGTATTTATAAATTAAGTACGTTATATCAGAATTCTGAATAGCAGAATTAAATAAATAGAGTTATTTAGTTTTCCTAGAACTTAGTTAGTTTTGTGAAAGAATTTTGTAGTTGAGGAAAAATTAAACAACTCATGTTATTTAATTTATTTGACATTCAACTTATCATTGACCACAGTTATTGATTTATTTACTGAGTTATTTATTTTTCCTATAAAAAAATAGTGTTTGTCTGAAGATATTTATTATTCCATCTGTCCGACAAAAATAGCTATATTTTTGGAACGGAATAAGATACGAAAACGCCTGTAAGGCTCAAATATGCGGCATGTTTTAGGTGTTTTGAAAATAGGGAAAAGTCAATATCGCCAAAATCGGACTTATTTAATTTTCCAACTACGGGGACGAAATATGTATTTAAAAATATTCATAATGCAGTGATTCGTGCAGTAAGAACACTTAATAATGTCTTTCGGCGTTTGGACATATTTTCTTGCTCTTTGGCGGAATTTCAGAGGGTGACACTTTGTTTGTTGTCCACTGTGTAACTTGTATACCCAGACCTGTTACTTGAGACTGAATAATTAGCAATGTATGACTACTTTTGTTAGCTTGGGTTTTAGGTACCTGTTAAAACAAATGTATGTGTTAATGAATAAAATAAATAAATAAAATAATTATGTATTTAAAATAAATGGATATAAGCAGACTTGTTCAATTAAAATGTATTAGGGAAAAATATTTACAGAGGAGATAAAATACAGCCACATATGCATAACTTTTCTTTTTTTTATTTCGATACGGAATGTTAAAGTACTATATAAATTCGCTTTATCGGATCTCTCTGTTTAATCAGCAGTTTCAAATGCTTATAACTTTGTATTTTTTATAGATATTTAAAAAATAATTTCACTGCTATTTCTGATGTTAAACGCTTTGTTTAGAGTGATAAAAAAAATCATGCATATACCCTATTATAAAAAAAACCTACCTAGCACGCAATCCAGGATAGTTTGAACGTAGAAGTTTTATAGTTCACGCAGTGGCGGCGCAAGACCTAAAGTTAATGTAGGCAAGGTACAATTCGCGAGGCCCTCTGATGGTGCAAGAAGTTAACACTTAACTTTTACGACCGCCATAAACATCATCATCTCCCTGCCCTTATCCCATGTTACTTGTGGTCGGCGCAACACGTTTTTTTCTTCCATTCTCCCCTGTCAGACGTCACGCTATCATTTACACCTTTATCTTTCATATCATTCCTCACACAATCCATCCATCGTTTCTTTGGTCTTCCTCTTCATCCGTCAACATTTATCATCACACTTTTAGTCACATGCGATTCATCCCTCCTCATCACACGTCCATACCAAGACAGTCGATTCCCTTTCAACTTTTCTGCAACTGGCACAACTTTTAAACTTCCTCTAATAAAGGTACTTGTCACACCACACCTCCACCTCAACATTCTCATCTCCACTACATGCAATCTTTTTTCATCCATCTTCTTCATATCATAACCCAGCATTCCGATCCATACAGTACGACAGGGCTTGTGTATTTACCCCTTTAACTTAAGGGACATCCGTGGGTCGCAAGTTGTTCTAGTGACCTGTCGCCATTTCATCCATCCTGAGTTGATCCGATGCGTTACGTCCCGGTCTACTTCGCCATCCCCTTGGACAAGCGAGCCGAGATACCAAAAATCGGAACAGATCGGTATGGGCGTTCCGGCAAGAGTTATGGGCACAGGACTGGAGAGACCGCCGAATTCACAGAATAAACTGTATTCTGTTTCCTACTTACTTTTCGGCCAACATTCTCCAATCTTTGCAAGAGTCTTTGGAGGAACTCGTGGTCAAATAATAACAGCCGCTCGGGTCGATCTTTAGGTTAAGCCGTGCTTGCCTAGGTTGGTCTGTGGATGGGTGACCACCCATTATATACCGAGTTTCCTCTGTGCCTCGGAAAGCACGTTAAGCAGTTGGTCCCAGCTGTAATTTGTGATCTTTGACAGTCAATACAGGTAGTCAGTGGCCCAAAAAGTCTGTCAACCAGTCTTACCAACAGGTATCGTATTACCCAGTACTATCTGGGTTGTGGAGGTCAGATAGAAAGTCGCTACATGTAAAATACTGGTATTCAGCTGCATCCGGTTAGACTGGAAGCTGACCCCAATAAAACTTGGGAAAAGACTAGGCAGTTGATTCTCCAGTCTTCCACCACACCTCCAATCTGTTCTGGACCTCTAGGCCACTCTCGGCAATCAACACAATGTTGTCGGCAAATAGCATACACCAGGGAGCGTCTTCCTGGATGTGTGATTATCACCAGGAAGACGTAAGGGCTTAGAGCCCACCCTTGGTGCAAGCCAACAGCCACATTAAAGCTCGGGTAGTACATCGACTGTACATCACTCGGATTAACTGCACATACTTCCCAGGCATACCTTTCTCTTTCAGGGCCCACCACAAAACCTCACTAGGTACCCGGTCGTATTCTTTTCCGAGGTCGATTAATACCATGCAAGTTTTTGTGCGCACTTCTGTATTTTTCGCACCGTTGGCGGATGGCAAAAATGTCATCCGTCGTTTCCCGACCCATAGGGCCGACCGAGGCATAAAACCGAATTGATTTCGTGAAATTTCATTCTCTTCTCTCAGTCATCTTTCAATAACTTTCTCCCAAACTGTATCACATACTAACAAAAAAGTCCCAGATAAAAATATTTTTTAAATCATAGACGAGTCGCGTCTAGGGTTGTCATAAATCAATGTACGGGGAAATTAAGTACGAACTATTCTAAATGCATGGACTTGGAATGTACTACTTCATAAGTTCATATCATACTGAACCTTGTGGCGTGTACTTTTGGATTTTCCATAGATTTTAAAAAATATTTTTGGCTGTGAGGCCCTTTGCAACGCGAGGCCGTGGGCGGTGGCCCACACCACCCACGCCTTATGCCGCCTCTGAGTTCACGCACTTAGTTGGTGACGAATCAGTTTAGCACTGTAGGAGAGACGGAACAGGCGTTAGGGTAGCAGGTCTGTTATCATGGCAACTTCGATGATCAGATTCAGTAAACCTCTGCTGGAAGGGCGTCGTGCAGTTCTCAGAATTACGCACCAGGTCAGCTCTGTAGGAAAGCAGAGTAGATCTTAGGGCCAGATGTCAGGATAGCTTTGCGAGACAAGTAGTAAGTCAGGCACGAAGACAGTTTCCCAAGATCGGGAGTAGAGGTACCAGGTGAAATCTTTAGCGGGATCCCCTGGGTAATATAGGAATGTAACAGCAAAAACCAAACTGTTTTCTGATGCTTATCATATCAGATCCAAGAGTAGACCGCTTCCAGCGGTTCGTAAGCACGTTTTCCAAAGTAGTCTTCCTTTTTCAATTTTCAAATATAAATTTTCTTCTTATGGCCATCATCTCATCTGACAAGGGTAGTCGGCCAGGGCATATCCATGAGTGCGTAAAGAATTTTATAGATATAATTTTAAATTAAGTTATTTAGTAAACAATCGTAATAATCATAAAATACAATATCTAAACATATTGGTAAAAATAATTTAAATTGTATAAACCAAAAGGATAGAGCCAGAAAGAAATACAAATTAACTGACAGTTTGACAATTTAGTGTCACAACAGGTTACAATACAACATGAAAAATTATGGATAAAAATATTTTATTTCAGCTATTTGTATGATAATTAAACGTATTTAGATCAATTTGTTGAGTGTAAACATATAAACAAATAAAAAAGGATGATAAATTTTAATAGTATTATGAATGATGAATATAAAGTGTAAGTATAGCATAATACTAATAGCTTCACAACAAAACTCGACAATATGATAAGGGTTATACCTCCTAATAAGACTTTGTCAGACTTTCGGGCCATTGACTACCTACTTGTAACGACTGTCAAGGATCTACAAATGACTGTCAGTGCCTGCACAAGTTCCCAGCTCAGAAGTTGAAAGTGAATGTGCAGAACTGATTTACTTATCTTTTGTGCTATGAGAACAATGTGCATGATCACCAAACGCACGCACACACATTATGACTATGTGACACCACTACAGTGCACCTGCATTCCTGAAAGTGCTAACAGTTACTGATCACATCATCCGACATCCTGATTATCTTATCAAACATCATTGTGTTGATACAAGTTATCATTAATACAGATTAATACTAAAAGGGAAATTGTGTCAATATGTGTGAAACTAATGCGTGAATGCGATCAACACATTCGTGTGACGTTGTTTTATCAAAATTGGATAAGTGGCAAATATTTACAAAACGTTCATACTAATAGCCCAAATTCGTGAAAATTGAGGGATGATCGCTTATAGAGTGGACCTTCTCCAAAGGTACGGAAGGAGCGTATAACTACAGTACTTTCTCAAGTTATTATGCCTTGTGACTGGGACTGTAGCTTTGATTTTCTTTTTTAGGGTTCCGTACCCAAAGGGTAAAAATGGAACCCTATTACTAAGACTTCGCTGTCTGTCCGTCTGTCCGTCTGTCCGTCTGTCCGTCTGTCTGTCACCAGGCTGTATCTCACGAACCGTGACAGCTAGACAGTTGAAATTTTCACAGATGATGTATTTCTGTTGCCGCTATAACAACAAATACTAAATATAGTCAATGGTACGGAACCCTTCGTGTGCGAGTCCGACTCGCACTTAGCCGGTTTTTTGTATTTTTGACTTTCAAAAGAGCCGTAATGGTCTAATTGAAATAAATGCTTTGAGTTTGAGTTTGAGTTTGAGGTGTAGTTGTATCGTATACATACGTAAAAATAGTCAGTCAGTGATAAGCGAGGGATAACAGAGTCATCATCATCATCATCATCATTTCAGCCGAAAGACGTCCACTGCTGGACATAGGCCTCCCCCAAGTGTCGCCACATTGAACGGTCACGTGCGACTCGCATCCAGCGGATTCCCGCAGCCTTCACCAGGTCATCGGTCCACCTAGTGGGAGGCCTTCCAACGCAACGTCTTCCGGATAACAGAGTACAATAACATTATCTAAGAAACTCACATTGCTCTTTGTACGAAAACGCTTTTGTTTTTAAGATAAAATAAAACGTATGGTAGTGTACGAGTTTGAATCATGGTAGATGAACTTTATTGACCAGATACGAGTTTTAAAGCGCCGTTCAGGTATTCAACCTATTTGGGTAACCATTTTATATTATTAGAATCGAATTTTGTGTTAAAAGCTGAGCCGAGCTGAGCCTGAGCTCTGATGTGAAACCAAATACTTTGGTCCCTGTAAGATATGTCGCGATAATGCAGAAACAATGAGATGCAAGATGTTACGGCGCAACTTACCGGTTATCGCAATATTATCGCATGTGAACGTCGCGTCATTATGTAGGTACAGCTGCAGGTGATCAGTGATCACGAGCGCAGGCGGCGCGGAGGTACTATCTCCAGTGTTATCAGCGGCGGCGGCGGGCCGCAGCCACAGCCGCCGCCACGCGCCAGTCCGGCCCGCACGCTGACACGCACGCGACATGGTGGAGGCGAACAAGCACGCGCCCGCCGCCGCCGGCGACTCGCTGGAGGCGGCGCTGGCGCAGCTCGGCCCCTTCGGACTCTACCGCGGCTACATGCTGGTCATGCTGTGCATCCCCAACCTGCTCGCCTGCATGTACTCGCTCAACTACATCTTCGTCGCTGATCAGGTACCTTTCCGGTGAGTGCCTTTTACCACAGCTTGTACGAGTAATCAATTGTGTTTTTATCGTATTTGCATGCACGTAAGAAAGTCTGAACATTATTCTAGTGACTTATCAAGGATTATCTTATTATCAACAGACTGGAAACCGAATTCCCCACTAAGCAATCTCACTCGTCCTCACTAATAAACAAACCTAACACAATTATCTCTTCTATCAGTGTAGGTACTATATCATTTTCACATTCCTACTTAGT
Source organism: Xestia xanthographa (assembly GCA_905147715.2). NCBI lineage: Eukaryota > Metazoa > Arthropoda > Insecta > Lepidoptera > Noctuidae > Xestia > Xestia xanthographa. The sequence goes on along the minus strand of LR990659.1, from coordinate 703,538 downwards.
ATTTACCTACTTTATTTCAATGATTAACAAAGTGATGTCTCCCAGCGCGCGCTCTTGTCACATAAAAAGTGCGTTCAAAAAACAAGACAAAGCAGCATTAAAAAAAACCGGACAAGTGAGAGTCGGACTCGCGTATGAAGGGTTCTGTACCATCGTAGGGGAAGCCCCCTTTAATTTTTATTTCAATACACTTCCTCGAAAAGTGGTTAATTTTGAACTCCGATTAGGTTCAACATGCTATGTATTTCCCTCCCGTGAGTTTTTTTTTTTCCAAAACCGTGTGCAGGAATAGAAATTGCCACAGTTACCACCAACCACGACACTTACTTAGTCCAAATTGGTTCAATACCTATAGTCGGCGGTGATTGTTTTTTTTTTTTTTAATCTCGGCAAGCGTCTTGACGGCGTTAATACTTTTTGAACATTTAAATAATGATTATAAATAGAAAATCATCAAAAATCGTGATTATTAAAATAAAAACTTTTATTTATTTATTATGGGACAATAAACAGCTAAATACAATATATAATGTTTACACATAATTATCAACAACTTAACATACAATTATGAATAAATTAATATTTATTTGTGTTCTAAACTCAAAAATATTTGAATTTCCTATTTTTCATATCATGCTGTATAGCGGCTTTATACCTTTGCTTCTCCTTCAACGGGGCGAAAGCAAAGCGTGGAAAAAAAAGAAAATTAAAATCATAGTTTCCTTCGTGACAAAAAATACTTTTCGTTCATTTATTTTATTTCTTCATCAAACACTTTTACGTGTACGTGGACATTTGTTATTGCAGTTCTCGGCTCAATAACACCCTCGCCTACGGCTCAAGTGTTAATTCCGCCTTGAATACAATAATAAACTTTCTCCACTTGTAATAAAATGTACTATTTTATTATTATTATTTTTTGTTCTATCGGCAACAGAAATACATCATCTGTAAAAATGTCAACTGTCTATAGCTATCACGGTTCATTAGATACAGGGCACATCCTGGTGACAGACAGACGGACAGTGGAGTCTTAGTTATAGGGTCCTGTTCTTATCCTTTGAGTACGGAACCCTAAAAATTAAATTATTTATTTAGTACGGAAGCACTAGCACACAAATCTGCGAGGCTTCAAGCTAACGAAACTAACACATTAGGAACTATTACAGAACACGCTCAATTTACTGACGACCATTAGGTAGCCATAGGTACCTAATGGTCTGACATGGGAAAACGAAGAAGAAAACGTGTTGCGCCGACCACAAGTAGAATAGGACAACATAGGATAATGATTAGGTAGACAATACCTACCACAAGTAGGATCCATGACTTAGGTTTAAACAACACGCTGCCCCGCATCGTGTGTGACCAGCAACATGAGAACCCGCTGCGGAACCGCTCGGCCGCCGGCCGCCCTCATGTCAGTGACCATACTAAACCCGGATCTTTTTAGAATCAATATCAATCTTACGGTGGAGCTCGTGGCTAAATAATAACAGCCGCTCGGGTCGATCGTTAGGTTAAGCCGTGCTTGCCTAGGTTGGTCTGTGGATGGGTGACCACCCATTACATACCGAGTTTCCTCCGTGCCTCGGAAAGCACGTTAAGCCGTTGGTCCCGGCTGTCATTTGTAGATCTTTGACAGTCGTTAGGTGGTCAGAGGCCCAAAAAGTCTGACAACCAGTCTTACCAAGGGGTATAGTATTACCCAGTAATAACTGGGTTGTGGAGGTCAGATAGGCAGTCGCTCCATGTAAAATACTGGTATTCAGCTGCATCCGGTAAAACTGGAAGCCGACCCCAACATAGTTGGGAAAAGGCTAGGCAGATGATGATGATCAATCTTACGGTGCTCACGTCACGTTGTGGGTAATCAAATCACAATAATTAATTACGTTATCGAGCTATCGTTAATACTGTGATTCCGTCACCGAGCGCTGTTCCTCGCTAACATGCAAGTCTGCACAGACGTGTCTCAGAGCGTCGCTCTGCGCTCGAGCACCGGAGCAGCGTATCTTATCGATAGATTGTTTGATAACAATCACCATGCGATATCTCCAGCCTTGGTTACAATAAAACAAACAAAAAAATTCACATCTCTTCACATGAATCAAGTAGTAAGTGCCTACTACGTGGAGGCGACAAGAAAACACCTGTTTTTAATTTCGACGGAGAACTGGTTTTTATGTAAACTGGATTGTAATGTATGCATAACTTCAAATAGTTACACTTTATAATATACTTACCTACGTGATCGACACCTGATAACAATGTGCTGGGTGGATGATGCATCGCACTCCACAGTGCGATGCATCATCCACCCAGTACAGTGCCCGAGGTGGACGGGCATGCCCGCATGCTTGGAACTGCAGCAAGCTGCCAGTCAGTAGTAGGTACTTTCGGGAAAAGATACTTCAAATATTTATATTTTTTTCCCAAATGTCAGCTATGGATAGATAATTAGATATATTATCCTTTTCGGACATTTGTGGAGTCTGAAGATCTGTGCAGACTGTTTCGAACATCTGTGCAGAAATTACCGATGTGCGATGGCTGCAAATTCCATAAAAATATAATAAATTTTAAATCACGAAAAAATCAAAATCATCGATTTGGATTTTAACGATTTTATTATATTTATAGATAAACAAGAAACGTTTTATTTGACCCTCCTGATCAGAAGGTCTAATGCAAATGTTTTTATTTTGTCCCGTCTTGTCCGTCTTACTCTTACTTTCTCCGTTTCAGCACTTTCAACTCGACCATAACTTAAAAAGTCTTACAAGATTTTTTATAGTATCGAAAGTACCGGGAATCCCGGTTCCTTAGCCTGAACCTTCCGAAAATCCCGTTTCTTTAAAACAGAACCGGTTCTGCATTCCTGATACAGAATAAAGACAAAACCAAAGGAAATCTTGGTTTTATTCAACAATAAAATTACATAGCGTATTTTAGGCAGACAAATCGTTTGACACCACGATTTGACATTACTACGACAACATAGGTAGTATAAGATGGAGTTTCGATATGATCTCCTTATTAGATAAGAACGTTTCATATCATTCACCCATGCTCTATGAAGAAACGTAGTCATGAAGATAAGCCGGAGGCCTTCTTTCTCGAGTAGAACGACGAGGAACTTCTATATCTTCAACTTCAGCTGGCCCAGCTGCTTCAACAGGCTCGTCTTCATTTGTAGGTGCAGTAGATGGTCCACGTGGTGGTTCATCGTCGGAGTTTTCTTCGTCATCTACTGAATATGGAAGAAGCGCCAGGGATCTATACGAAACAGTTGTCTCACGGCCATCAGGTAGGCGTACATAAGAGTATTCAGGGTTGCTTTGTAGTAGTTCCACTTCATATTTGGAGTTTCGTACGTTTTTCTTCATAAAGACTGGCCCTGGAGAGTGGAGCCATGTCGGTAGTGATTGTCCATTTCCTGAGCGACGGGGATGATTGAACATGCGCTCGTGAGGAGTGGCGTTAGTTCCCGTGCAAAGCAAGGATCTAATAGAATGTAGGGCTGGAGACAAGCCCTTCTCCCAGTCACTAATGTCAGCGTTGTTGGAGCGAAGATACAGCTGAATCGTACGCCACAAGGTTCCGTTTAAGCGTTCAACCAAGCCATTCCCTTGTGGGTTATATGGAGTAGTGCGACTGCACGCAGTACCAAGTGACGTCAGGTAATTTCTGAGCTCATCCGATAAGAACGACGTCCCTCTATCGGAATGTATGTATGCTGGCGTGCCAAATGTGGAGAACAGATTTTATAACCGTTGCCGACGTCATGTCTTTACAGGCATAAGTAAAAGGGAACCGACTAAACTCATCAATTATGGTTAGAATGTACTTATTTGAAGTTTATTGAGGGAAGTGGGCCTTTAAAATCTAAGTTTAATCTCTCGAATGGTGATGTAGCTTTTGTGAGACGCCCTTCATTTCTTATGTAGCGGGGTTTGATTTCAGCGCATACTGGACAGGCAGCGGTCATTCTTTTGATGTCTTCGATTGAATAGGGTAGATTTTTGGACCGTACCCAATGAGTCATGCGTGAAATACCAGGGTGGCAAAGAGGGTTATGTAGAGAAATGAGTTTGCTTTGAGAGTTGCTGTCGATGTGCATGCAAACTCTTGATAAGGCATCAGCAGCAAAGTTCTGGCTGCCTGGCCGATAGATTATGTCGTACTTGAAACAGGAGAGCTCCAAGCGCCATTTCTCGATTTTCTCGTTTTTTGTCTTATTAGAGTGCGTCTGGTTAAACATAAATGCTACAGATCGTTGGTCTGTGATTAGTACGAAATGTCGTCCAATCAGAAAGTGCCTCCATTTTCGAAGTGCTTCAACAATGGCGCAGGCCTCCTTTTCTATTGATGGCTGTCGCCTTTCTGTATCATTAAGCGACCGTGAAAAAAATGCTACCGGTCTTCCTTTTTGTGATAGTGTTGCAGCAATTGCAAACTCCGATGCATCGGTTTCGACCGAGAATATTTCCTTCTCGTCAATTCCAGCCAAGGCCGATTTAGCAATGTCCTTCTTAAGTTCGTTAAAATAATTAATAGCGTCTTGAGATAAGGGAAATGTTGCTTCGACCAGTGGTCTTAATTTGGATGAGAAGTTTTCTACCCATTTCGAATAGTGAGCGAATAGGCCAAGGGCTCTTTTTAAGGCTGCTAAGTCAGTTGGAACAGGAAGATTCATCAGGGGTTCAAGACGGTTCTCGTCTGGTTTGATAATGTTTTTGTGTATGTTATAACCAAGGAGGTTGATTGACTCCGCTTCGAACGTGCATTTATGAGTATTGAGCGTAAGTTTGTACTTTTCAGCAGCTTCCGTAAACTTGCGAAGGTTTTCGTCATGGTCCTCTTTATTGACACCGCATACAGTGACATCATCCAGGTAAGCGAATGTGCCTTTGAAGTTCTCCGAAACGATGATATATTGTAAAGTTCTCTGAAAAGCTGCCACGCCGTTAGTTACTCCAAAGGGAATCCGTGTGAATTGATATAGGTTCCGGTATATTTTCGTTCTTTGGCCAGAATGGGCACCTGCTGATATGCACTTTTGAGGTCTATTTGACTAAATACGTTGTACTGTGAGACTCGCGTTATAATAGTGTTACGAGCTGGGTACGGGATAAATTAATTACTACCGATTAAACACTTGGATCACTTTAATTAATCACAAAACACTTAAAACACAATCACTTATACAGTACTGATCACTATTCACTTAGATATCGCACTTCTAGTTCACTTCGATTCGCTTGGTACTGTAGCCAAAATAAGACTGCCGCTCCCGCAAACTATGTCTGCTATTTATATGGTGACCAACCCTTCTAGAAACATCCACAACTTACTTGAATTTCTAGACAATTACAGTCGGTCATTGGCCTTTGTACAAAATAAAGAATTAGGAACTTTATGCCCTCGGCGTACGGTCGAAATTACAATGACCATTCCTATACCTACATCTTCGAGACTCGTCCTACGTACCTACCTACTACTATCTACCTACCTACTTTTAATTGTAGGTACGAGTACGACGTAACAATAGAATCGATACTTGGAGGAGGGTATGCGTCAAGTTCCGTAAATCTGTTTATAGTCTGTGAATAGTCGATCACAAGACGTTTTCGATGGTGCCCTCCTCCAGCGACAAGAACCACGAGCCCTCCAGGGTGACACACTGGGCTCAATAACTTTATCTTTGATCAAATTGTTTATTTCATTCGATATGAAATCTTGATCTTCTTGTGAGTGGCGTCTTGAGCGGATTGCGATTGGAGAATTTGTATTTGGAGAAAGATTCGTAAAGACTGATACAGGCGGAACGGAAGCCTCTAGTACGTTGCAGACTTTTAACGGTTCTTTATCACCTCCAAACTGAAGTTCAAGAGAAGAATGCTTTTGGAGTAGGTCATGTCCAATAATGACGTCAGCGCAAAGATTATTGATGATCAATAAAGGCTGGTTTCGGTGTATATGGCCACCTATTTGAATTGTCGCGTAACATAATCCATCGACGTAGGAAACGTTGTTGAGAGATGCGAGTGTTATAGCTTGTCTACAAGGCTTAAGTTTTAGTTTCAAAATTTGAGCGAGATTCTTGTCAATGAAGCTGATGGAACTGCCAGTATCGACGAGTGCATCAGCGCGGTAGTTGTTGAGAGTAATAGGAGTTGTAGCATTGCTGAGACTAGAAGGAGCAGCGGCAGAAAATGCTGATAGTTGTGAACCGGCAGATTCTACTTGCGTATCATCATCTGTGACAGCTGCATTTGTAGAGTTATTAGTAGAATCGCGGTTAGAGCTTCTGCAAACCTTGGCAAAATGACCACGCTTCGAACAGAGTTGGCATTCCACGTTGCGGGCGGGGCATTTTAATATTTGATGAATATTACCCCCGCAAAAGAAACAACGACGGCGATGTGTTGTTGCTAGGTCCGGCTGCATTCGTGTTTCTGCCTCAGTGGCAGCATTGACAGGGTTAGACTTGAAGGAAGGATATTGTACTAGTAGTTGAGAAGTGTTCTCGGCAGTTTCCAAGGTAATCGCAAGGTTCAAAGTCTCTTCTAGTGTCAGAGATTTTTCTAGAAGCCGTTCCTTTATTTTGCTTGATAAGATCCCGCTGATAAATGTCTCACGTATGGTTTCGTTCTGGTGTTCTTCCGCTGTCACTGCTTTAAAATTACAGTCATGAGCAAGGATGTTAAGCGCTCGAGAGTATTCTGCGATGTTTTCTCCAGGCTGTTGTTTCCTAGTCGTAAGTCGATGCTTTGCCAAGGTTATGTTCTGTTTCTTTTCATAGGCATCATTAAGTTTGCATATTGCGTCGCTGTACTTAGTGCAGGAGCGGATGTTGTTGAAGATTGTTGGCGAAATGTGGTTGACAAGTACCTTCAGTTTGAGCGATTCATCGGGCGATCCTTGTTGTGCGATAAAATTTTCAAAGGTGTATTTCCAGTGGGCCCACTTTAGATCGGCACCAGGTGCAGCAGGCTCCACGTCAAAACGATCGGGTCGGAGATATTGAGTTACTTTCTCTTGAGACATCGTGCTTGATATTATTATGCGATAACAATTATTGTTGAATAAATTGATACAGAATAAAGACAAAACCAAAGGAAATCTTGGTTTTATTCAACAATAAAATTACATAGCGTATTTTAGGCAGACAAATCGTTTGACACCACGATTTGACATTACTACGACAACATAGTATAAAATGGAGTTTCGATATGATCTCCTTATTAGATAAGAAGGTTTCATATTCTCTACAAGACAGTCCGGCGCGTGGCAGGGAGTCTCCTCTAGTTTCTTGCAGTATGTTCGCACTTCTGTTCATTTTGAAAAGTTTTTTGAAAAATCTTAATGTTGGTGCGACATTTGTGTACTTCAAAAACATTCCTACACTAGATCTCACAATGTCGTCTCTGTATTTCGTATTCTTCAGAGCAACTAAGCGCGGGACAGTCTGACTAGCCAGACCTGTTGAAACACTAGTTATGAACGCTGATTAAACTGTATCACAATCACAATGTAGTCGACATCCATGATTCACCATTGCATTTAGCGACTGTCATGAAGTAACGCTCTCTGTCGCTCCTCCTGCATTTAGCGACACTTGCCACTCGTAGCTGTCATGCAGTAACGCTCTCTGTCGCTCATCCTGTCTTTAGCGACACTTACCACTCCGCCGCCCTAGTGCTTGAATGGCCAAACGACCAACTTTACCAAAATAGACTTTTTTATATCAAACTATAGCAACCCTTATTACACGCTTTATAATGTATATATTTTTTAATTTTGGTATAAAAAATACTAGTCAGGTTTCAAATTCATAAAAGATTTTGGTAAACTTTTCGTTATATCCATTACGTAACTTTAAAAAAATGTCTCCTGTAAAATTTGCTCAATGGTCGTTTGGCCATTCAAGCACTAGGGCGGCGACTCGTAGCTGTCATGCAGTAACGCTCTCTGTCGCTCCTCCTGTCTTTAGCGACACTTACCACTCGTGGCGGTCATGAAGTAACTCTGTCACTCTGTCTCTGTCGCTCCTCCTGCACGATTCTCTTTGATCAGCTATAACAACACCATCAAACAAATACGATCAAGAGTAAATGAGTCCCTCTTCACTGGTTGAATGAGTCACAGTAATAGTGTTGAGTGTCAATACGCATCACAGAACGTAACGTAATCGCCCACGAATTTTTGAAAATCGATTTTGCCAGGATAACGTTTCAAACGTTACTCCAGCAAAATGTGTTTTTCTCAAATAACTTTAAAACTAAAATTCACACAAATTTTGCTACTATTAAACAAATTGCTCCTCATGATACACTAATTATTTTTTATGGTCTCATCTCTCAAATGTACAACATTTTGCCAGGGTAACGCACACTATAGATACATGGTAATGTTAATAGGTTTATCTTTTTTAAAAATGGTTCACATTCACAAGAGTCAGTTTGATGTAAGGTAAGTGTATGTATGTAATGTGTTTGATGTATGGCTCTGATGCAACGCTTTTGAGCAGTGAAAGCACGCTTCTTGTCTGTACTGTTGCCCCAAAATATTACACCGTACCTGAGGGTGGAGCTTACGTATCCATGACAAACTGTTAGTAAAGTAGATTGACTTGCTATTTTCCCTACAATCCTAATCAACACCTAGAATGAATCTAATTTAATTCCTGGTATTACAAACGTCATTATCATTCAACTAGCCTATGACCGCGGCTTCGCCCACATGAAGTTCGGTAACTGTCCCACGAGATCATAATACCGCATTTATAATATTAGTAGGATATTAGGTAAGATAAGATAAGACATATAATTATCATACTCCACAACTTCATAGTACTAGCTATTTTCACTTCAGTAGCATTCATTTTTTACGCAAATTCATGATTTTTGACGTAGTAATTTTCAGCAGCAGTAAGATATTTTAATTATTTGCTCATGAATAACGATAGTGTCATTCTCTTTCTTGTAAGTTGGAGTTACACATTTTCATTTTTGTTTTCGTGTAATTGACTATAAATATTTCACGAACTCAGTTTGCAAGAAAAACCGTCGGTGATGGAACTTTGACGCTCAAATTCACATTGTTACATTCAATTCTTATAAAAGCTAAAATTACTAAAAGATAAGTTGAATGGTTTACTTGTATATTGGAGTTCTAGAATTTTCTTAAATTCCTTGAGTTTTCAAAAAAAAAACCGTAAAGAAAGCGTAATTTAAGCCATAAATGTCTTGATTCAGCGTCCATTATATTCCAAATAAACTCAGTTTTATCAAATAAAATAATATGATATAAAACTTCGACCTACAATGTACACGTTTCATTAGTTTTCGTTTCTCAATATAATAAGACGAAATTACAATAAATAAAATTATTGGACTATAAATCTGCGTCAATTCAGCTCGCTCCTCAGTCTCATGTCAGTATCGTCTCTAATTTTCGTCAATAACAACAGACAATCGTCTGGAGATCGCTATTATTATCGACTCGTGTACGCCGATCGAAATAATATGATCTAGGGTGTAAAAATCAAAAATTTGCGAAAAAAATGTAATAGGACCATTGATTTAAATAGTAAAGATACGGTCATCCGAACGTGAGCCGAACGCGGTCGCCATACAGAAACACTAACGCCATCTATTAGAACTACTATGAACTACGATGTCAATCGGCGTGGTCTGCCCCTAGACGTAACCTTGTAAGAGCGGGTATTTTTAACCGACTTGAAAAAAAGGAGGAGGTTCTCAATTCGTCGGGATATTTTCCCCGATTACTCACTCGAAGACGGCTGGACCGATTTGATTTTATACTGAGATTTTATACTTCAAAGTTGGTCCCATTGTCATTTGGTCACGATCTGATGATGAAATCTTGGAGATCGAGGGAACTCTTCAAATATTATAGGCACATCTATAGCGATTTAGGTATTTTTGATGAGCAGTTGACAATAAGCTATTGTAACTTAGATAGATAGACAAACCAACCCACTAAAAACTGAAAAGAAATAATTCTTACAAAAAACACAACCGACTTCCCAACGTGAAAACTACTAAAGAACACTTTCCAACAACGTGAAAAATAACTTTAATTTCGGAAGTCGGTGTCAAAAAACTAAAATACTGATCCAGAGACACCGACTTCCGAAATTAAAGTTATTAAATTCTTTTCATTTCATCGGCTAAAACGCGCGCCGCTGCAAAGTTATGTCTAACTTTTACTCGGCTTCGCGTCGTCTTTGCCAAACGTTGAGACAAATACGAAAGAAAATTGTTTTAAATAATGTTAGAAGTTGATATAATATTTTTTTTTAACTTACCGGTGATAAGAAATGTTATCATTTATTTTATTGTGCTTTTTGTCGTAGTTCACGCATCCCTTCACGACACAACTTGGCATTTTTGCTTGTAAAATTTACGACCGCTCCCGAAGACAGCCGAACGCGTTCTAGTTTAGTTCGCTCTATGGAAGACCATTTTGGGACCACGTTCGAGGCGTCATTGTAACATGCGGTCCACCCAGTCCTTACGCAGTAATATATATGTCAATGAATAGGACTCAAGAAAATTATAGTAGGTATCTTACATCGACATACTTAAATAAAAAGGCGTGATGCCTGTAATCACCGAAGGGTCAGGCAGAGGTGTAGGTACCTAATATATTTATAGTACACCCACATTTCGCCAGTTATATTTTAAGTCCCATGTTATAGGGATCGAGCCTATTGTCATCAACAGGGCACAAATCTACACTCCGTGGCCGTGGAATCGAACCCAGGAGCTCATGCTCAGCAGTCACGGTTGCGACCACTAGACGAACGAGACAGTCCTACATCTACAACACATAATATTGTCGGATTGTCAGGATTTATTGCGTTAGGCTCGTACGTCATGTGGGCAGAAGATAGGTTTAGTGCAATCGAAACTCACTGGGTGCGATACACTGTTTTTATTAAACTAACAAATTACTTGAAATTACAATTTTACACAATAACAAGGAACACAATGAATCGGGCACACACATATTTTTTTCGTGTAGTTAGCACCTTATCTGGTTAGTTTTACGCCACCCCACGGGCCTCTGACTTGGCTTTGCATGCAGTCAAGAAATATCTCTCAGAGACATGTTAAGTTAGTCACACGCACACCACTCGGCTATCACTGCTGCAGAAGATGGAGTGACTCTAGTAGGTTCTATAAAAGTGTTGGTCAAGTCAAACGACTAAAAAGTTTAACCGACTGCTATTTGAACTTATCTCCTAAAATATTGATATTGCAATCACCAGAAATAATTGTAGATTTATTACTGGCTGCAAGTTTTGCCAGGACATTTTCCATTATTGATTCAAATAAGGAAAGTTTAGGGACGGGACCATATAATTCTAATAATTGATAAGCATTTGGTAGTCCTTTAGCCAATGTTTAGTAAAACAAATAATGTCAAACTTACTATTTTCTAAAATCAATTCAGTTTCTAATAATTTGGAAGAAATGCCTTGGATATTTTGGTGGAATAATTTTAAGGTGTTCTGCTGAGGCCCATTTTTACTAACTAATTGAATGCAAGAAGATACCTTGCTGTTGGAAGGATTAACAATATTGTTAATGGTACCTTCTGATGTATCACTTTCTAGTTTAAATTAATATTTGGAGTGAGGCCAGACACTCCCCCTTGTCATCCTCAGACAACAAGACCCTATCACTAATAATAAATATAGGAAAGCAAGATCTGCAATTTTTATTCGCTCGTGTAAAGGAGGAATATATGAACTTACACCGACTGTGGAAGATAAAAATTTGAATAATGTTGAGTGTCGCTTAAAAAACGCTTTTGTATGCGTTAGTTTAAGTCGATTAATATATACAAAGAAAGCTCCATGACACTGCCGATGTTTATCGTCAACAGGATGAAACTACCAGTACCTAGGTGTGCGGGTGTGCTAAGGTGTGCAATTTAGGTAGGTAGGTACTGGTAGTTTATAGTGTAGTGGAGAATCATACATCCAGCTTTAGCGTTCAGTATCGTCATCATCAGCATCATTCTTCTGCTCTTATTGTTCGGGCGCCACCGACCACTCGGCAATCTTCGGCAGCGACGGGACCACACGGGTAGTGGAGTTGAAGACGAAGAGAGGAACGGTGGTGCGGGCTTACAACAACGTCTGCCCACTTCCTCTCACTTGAATGCTTCAACCCGGGGAGGATGTTCGGGCGCCATCGACCACTCGGCAATCTTCGGCTGCTGTCGGCGACAGCGGGCGACGGGGGGCGGCGGCAAGAGGTGCGGCGTGCGACGTGCGGGACGCGGGCCACGGGCTCACTTCGCTACCGATCTCTGTAGACGACGCGCGCGCACATTTCTTAGTTTACCAACAGCATTATTGTACAAACCTATTTTGGAATATATCATTTTAAATTACAGTCCACTGTTTGAGTCAAGTCCTTAGATAGGTCCCTAACACTTATCCCTATTTATTAAGAGTCGGCGCAGCATGTCTTCTGCCTCCATAGCTATCTCAGTAGTCACCCCCTTTTCTACCTATATCATCTTCATTCATTTGAGTTAGAGTACGGTCACCCGATGTGCAACAAAGTACACAATCATGACAACTATTGGTGGTGGTTCTCAGATGCGCGGTGCCGGAGTGCGAGCGCGGCGCCGCGCAGTTCGACAACGCGGCGGCGGCGGCGCTGCTGCCGGTCGGCGGTGCCTGCCAGCGGTACGCGCCGCTGGGCGGGGTCGGCGCCGGCGCCGGCGCGCCCGTCTGCGACCGCGACGCCTTCCACCCGAACAACACCATCGCCTGCGACTCCTTCGTCTACCTGAATATGGACACTATCTTCGCTGAGGTAAGCACCAACACCATCCACCGGGATACGTTCATAATATTTAAACTCACGCCTTTTCCTATAGGGGAAGGCAGAAACCACAGAACGCCATCTGCTACGATCCTTACCACCGGGATAACACTTGATTGAATGGTCTACATCTAACAACATAACGTTGCACCGAGATCCAATAAATTGCATTAGTTAGAGCGTAAATTTGTGACCTGGTATCTGATATCAAGTTGCTGATTGCATAAACGCGGGCCTCGCAAATGCACAGTTTTATGTGCATTTCCATTTCCATTCATTTTGTTTTACTTTTACTTAACGAAGAACTGCATTTAATAAGTTTCACAAATGAAGCTCTAAGCGTGTGTGTGTTCCAGTTCAACCTGGGGTGCCGCGAGTGGATGCGCACGATGGTGGGCACGGTGCGCAACGTGGCGCTGCCCTTCGCGCTCGTCCTCACCGGATACGTCTCCGACACGTAAGACGTCCACTGTCGACTACAGCCCCGAACTAACTATACACCGAGTAAACAGTAGCCGTAGTTGTAATCACGATCCTGTATCCGAAAAAACGATTTCGCTCAGTATAAGGAAATAGAGGTTTACAGCTGGTTTTGATTTACACAATTAAAAAAACTGGCAATGCACCAGTCGGCCTCATGAGTCACGAGTAGCACCAAATAATATAATAACAACGTTTTAAAAAAAATGTTTTGATTGAAAAACCTACATGTATGCATGCATGTATCTTAATGAAAAACAAAGTTACTGCTGCAGTTTCACGAAATAAGTAGTCCCGTATATCTCAAAAACTAAAAATCAAACCAATTTTAGTTAAAAGTTCTTTTTACGTTTTACAAACCCAATTTTCTTTCTCTTTAGAAATTAGAGGAACACACAATTTTTACGACTTTAGAAACAAATGTCTCATCAACCATTGACTAAGAAGCAACCATTTTGCAACCATCAGTTATAATGTATTGCCTGCCTATTGTTTTTATTTTTTCACTTATTTCACCTCAGATTTGTGCAGCGGTTCATATAAAAGATATCTACTCTAAATTTCAACAGTATGGTGCTAATAATTTCGGAGCAAAATGGCTGTAACATACGAATGGACAGACAGAAGAACAGGACGAATCTATGTATAAGGGTTCCGTTTTTGCCATTTGACAACGGAACCATAAAACGTGAAGTGAAATTATTAGAGTATTTCAAACACAATAAACTATTAATCGCCACTTTTGAAATATACATATCCGTATACTTAGTATGTAACGTTGGACAATGCCGTGATGTCAGGTACGGCAGGCGCACGGCGTTCTGCCTGTTCTCTGCGTTTGCTGGCGTGATGGGCATCGTGAAGGCGTTCTCCATCAACTACCAGATGTACCTCGCCATGGAGTTCCTCGAGGCGGCACTCGGCTACGGCTTCAACAGCGCCGGATACGTCATGAGTAAGCGATTAGCCCTGACCAGTCGATGGGCAATTTGCAACGCGGCAACCAATTGACAGGAATCACTTCAGCGGTCATTTGTGTCAGGCGCACAAATAGTCAATCGTCTGCTCAGCGGTTCACAGTTATCTGTTGTTGAACCAGCGCAAATTGCACAATATACCCCACGCGATGATTTATAACGTAGATGAAATTAAATACCATCACAACACAATCATGTGGATTGCAAGAGCCAACTACCTTAATTGGCATAGCCTGTACCGTGAGCCAACGACTGCGGCACTGTTCCGATTAATGTCTGTAAAGACAGCACATTCTTGGTCGCCTACCCGTGGATCACCGTGAACCACAACGATTCAATCACAGAGCATCTATTGGATTCAATGAGTACTCGTGCCCTCTTTTGTAGGATTGTCCGTATAATTTGTTTGACTAATATGTAAAAAGAGGATATTATTATATACTGCGCCGACCCCAAACAAATTGGGATAAGAGCAAGGGAATGATGATGATGATACCGATTAATTGTGGTGAGTGCAGGCGGCTGTAAGTGGGTACAAACTTACACAGATGTCGTTTCCGCATAGTGGTGGAGATCGCACACCCGTCACTGCGCGCGGTGTTCGCGTGCGCCACAGGCATCGCGTATGGCGCGGGCGGCGTGCTGTTCGCGTGGCTGGCGTGGGGCGTGCCCTACTGGCGCCACCTGCTGCTCACCATCCACGTGCCGGCGCTGCTGCTGCCGCTGTACTGGCTGCTGCTGGACGAGAGCCCGCGCTGGTTGCACGCGCGCGGTCTCGCTGACCGGACCGCCGCTGTCATACGGAAAGCTGCACGGTGGAATAAGGTGACCCATATTTATTTCTGAATCCTCTACTGCATAGCCAAAAATTGCAAGCTAATACAGGGCATTTTTGCTGGGAAACTACTTTCTTTTTTTTCGGATGAAAAATCACATTTTACGGTATAACACAATGTAACGCATTCAACACATTATGCTGATGGATGCATTCAGTAGTAAACGAGTCATATAAAGTTATATACATAAAAAAAATGGTATTAAAAAAACAAACTTGTGGACAAGTTGGAACTTTGACCCCCAATATTTCCGTAAGTATTAGGTTCCCAGGTATGGTCTATGTTTTGTCTTTGGTTTGACGTTTGTCAATAGAGGTTTGGACAACGAATATATCAGGATTTTCATGAAATGGCCGAAGTTAAAAAGTTAAAACGCGTACGATACTCATTACGAGGAACATTCACAAGGATTGAAAACTATAGGTACTAATGAAGAATTAGTTTTTTTGTGAAAAAATTGCAACACGTCTACAAACGCTGAAAGATAATTTTTCCAAATTCCAAGAGCTTCAAAACGAAATTAAAAAAGAAACTGAGGATAGTGAATGATAGTGAACTAAACAAACAAATAGATTATAGGTTTGAAGTTGAAGAATTATATACTAAATTACGTTCAAAATTCCTACAATTACAAAAAGAAAGTGAGATTACAATCGTGCCTCCAAATAGTGCAACGGACACACAGTCAATTTACGAAACCGCAATGACCAACAAAGAAAAACTGTTACGATAAACTTTCAGCCGTTCCAAGAGAACGAAACTTTTACAGACTTTACCAAACTCGTAAAAGTTTACTTCATGCTGAACAATTTCACAGATGGTAAGGTAAAAGTGTACGTACTACTTTGCACGATTTCGCCAGATCTACACGAAATAATGTATAATTTATGCTCTCCAGAAGATCCCTTGACTTGACTTTCAAAGAGATTACAAAGATTTTAGATCATTACATTGATCCAAAGCCCAGTATTTGGACTATGCGACACAAATTTATATCTCGCATGCAACAACAAGAGGAAACTGTGGTAACATACGCCTTTAAAAAATGAAAAATAAAAACGTTTTTGTAAAAAATAAAACCGATTTCGAAAAAAAAACCCAAAAAAATGAAAATTAACTTTAGCTTCAGAAGTCGGTGACCTTTGTTTGATTGATTTAGTTTTTTTGTCACCGACATCTGAAGTTAAAGTTATTTTTCACTTTTTTGTGTTTTTTGTTTGAAGTCTCTTACCGATTTCTTTACTGACGGAAGTAAAACAAATCCTTGTAGATAATTGTGAACGAGCAGCTGATGAGCCAGCTGAAGGACGATACTCGTGCGGAGGCGGCGCAGACGGCGGGCAGCGCCTGGCTGAGCGTGGTGCGCTCGCGGGCGCTCATGTGGCGCCTGCTCGTGTGCGGCTGGTGCTGGGCTGCCACCAGCTTCGTGTACTACGGCCTCACCATCAACTCCGTGGCGCTGTCGGGCAACAAGCACGTCAACTTCGCGCTCAACATGTCCATGGAGATCGCCGCCTCCGTGCTCATCATGATGGCGCTCGAGCGCGTCGGCCGCAAGCTCTGTATATTCATCGCATTCCTGCTGTGCGGGGTCGCTTGTGTTTCACCCTACTTTATTGGTAAGCCTTTACTCCTTTATATGTTTGGAGTTCTTTATATGTTTGCAAGAATAACAGAAGACTTTGCGTTTAAAAATAAACCCGCTTATTAAAAATTACTTATTTTTTTATGATGACTGCTATATTAAATCCGAGTCAGTGTTCTTATTTTCTGTCTGATTGCTTCGCTTGGTCTTGCATTTTCTTTATTAAACATCTATCATATTTAAACATCTCAATGACAATTTAATTAATTTTATAAGTAAGAGGCGCTGTTGTGTACAGATCACGACGGGACAACGCTGGGGCTGTTCTTCGTGGGCAAGCTGGCCATCACGTTCGCGTTCAACTCGCTGTACGTGTTCACGGCGGAGCTGTACCCCACGCACGCGCGCTCCTCGGCGCTGGCCGCCTGCTCGCTCATCGGCCGCGTCGGCTCCGTGCTGGCGCCGCAGACGCCACTGCTGGTCAGTATGCACGACACGAATCGACACCCTGTCGTAGCTCTACTGCTCTAGCGATGCGACTCCTAAAGCACCGCTGCTTCAAGACGGATACAGTATTGCTCATTTTAACATTAAGCTCGAGGTTTAGGGCGTAGCATTGATAGAATCTTGATGAACCACCTATGAACGGATCGCGTTAAAAATACAGTGTTGCGCTACAAAACACATATCGCCCACATCGATGATGCTACCCACTTATCTAGTAGGTGAAGGGGTAGTCTCATAGACATAAAATGAATAATAATAGGTCCCCAATCGGCATTAGGAACCTCTAAAGCACGCAGACCTCGTAAGTGACGGGTTATGTTATCCATCAATGATCTGAGAGCGCTTGCTGTGTCCTCAATTGGACTCAAATCGAGCTCAATCGCGTCGCGTCGCGTCAATCCCGCCGAAAACTCCGTAGATTTTGCACTCGGGCTCCGCTGGCAGCCTCGGGGGTCGCGTAGTGTCGCGCCGAATAAACCGCAGCTGTCAACTCGGGCTGCGTTGGCGGCCTCGGGGATCGCGTAGACCGCGTGGCGTCGCGTCGTTCCCGCCGATGAAACCACAATTTCTGCACTCGGGCTTCGCTGGCGGCCAAAATGTCTTAGATTCTTCAATTAAACGCCGAATTTCTTGACATGAACTTTAATTTAATTATCGGAGTAGGTACAATATATATATTATTTTTGTGTCTTTTTGGAAAAGAATTTTGTTCTTTTCCAAAAAGACAGGTATGAGAGATCGTCTCGCTAAGATGGCGGAGAGTATCGACCACAGAGTAATTTTAACAAAATAGCGCAGCGCGAAGGGAGCTCGCCTTGCGGAAGGTACCCTCGTCGTGATCAAGGACGAGCGTCTGCCGCCCTGCCAATGGGCCCTCGCCAGGATCACCGCCGTGCACCCTGGACGCAACGGCATCGTGCGTGTGGCTACCTTAAGGACCAGCAAGGGAACGACTATCAAGCGTTCTTTTAATAACATCTGTCCATTACCAATTGAGGACAATTTTTAATTTTCAATTTTTTGTTTCTGCCACTCTCTGCCGTGCGTCGGACGAATCACAGGCCAAATCAACCACAATGTAGGTCCCGGAATATGTCCTGCTTAATCGCGGCATATCCAGGCGAAGATGGTGGTACCAGCTCGCCTGACCCATGGGCGGTCCACACTAGCTCAAAATAGAGAGGAATGGAAAGGGAAAAGGGAGGCCTTTGTCCTGCAGAGGGGGACACGAGCTGGAAATAAAATAATATTTTTTGTTATAGAACATGTACGTGCAAGCGCTACTGTACGGCGTGTGCAGCGGTTCAGCGGCGCTGGCCGTGCTGTGCGTGCCGGAGACGCGCAGCGCGCGCCTGCCGCAGTGCGTGGCGGACGCCGAGCACCTGCGCGCCGCCGAGCCCGCACCCCCCGCGCCCTGCGCGCCCCCCGCACCCGCCGTGCGCGTCATCAGTGCCGACACGTGACCCCGGCCGGCTGTCGCTGATGACTCACAGCTGTCCCACGGAAGCTGTACCGACTACCGACCACGCCTGCGCCCGGAGCAAATAAGAGACCGTGTCCCTGCCAGCCAGCTGCTGCCCGCTGCACCCCGGGGACTCGAGAGCAGCGCGTCGATACAATGTCTCGTTAAATGACAGTATGTCGGAACGAAGTTATTGTACTGTCTGATATCTGTGACTGACCCTGACGTCTTGTTTAAGTGAAACCACTCAACCCTGTAGTAATCTATACTAATATTATAAAGAGGAAACCTTTGTATTTTTGTATGTTTGTATTGAATAGGCTCAAAAACTACTGGACCGATTTCAAAATTTCTTTTACCATTACTTAGAGGGATTCTTCCGAATCCGTATAGGCTATATTTTATTCCCGTAATCCCACGGGAACGGGAACTACGCTGGTGAAACCGCGTGACGTCCGCTAGTGGTGTATAATATAATAATAATAATATATTTATTTAATTTGACAACATTGGTCCACTGGTTAGTACACAAACAAACTTATCAAATAAGTGTTAGTATTTATTAACTAAGTACACATACTTATTTCTATTATTTTTCATCCCTACCACACGCACCCCACACTCCAACCTGTACGCTTCAGATAGAACGTCTCCCCAACGAACTTGGTTTAACTGGTTAGAGTACCAGTACTGGAACAAACCCGTCAACTCCGGTGATACACCCGCTCCCCTGAGCTTATCCCAAAGGACATTATATGACACAAGATCAAATGCCCTTGAGAGATCAAGGAAGCAGGCATACACCGGAGTACTTCTATCCTTATAGTATTTGACGGTCTGCTTTAGATAGAGCACTCTCAGTGGAAAGTTCAGGCCGAAACCCAAACTGTGCGTCATGTACAGTTATCCATTTGTCAAGTTTCTTGTCCAGCAAACCGTCCAACACCTTAGCAATTACAGTGGCCAAGGATATCGGTCTGTAATTCGCCTCGTCAGATACACCCCCAGTTTTATTTTTCACGATTGGTACCACTGAGACCGTCGTGACCCGGAGACTTTCCCTTAGCCATTCTTTTAATTACTTCAGCTACCTTCTTGGCAGAGAAATGAATCGGCTCATAATCACGACTAGTCTCATCATCGATCACCCCCTGGGTCGGCCCAAGTGGAGATGATACCATAAATCGATCTTTGAACATGCGGGCTATTTCCTCCAGCGAACTACATTCCCCACACTCACAGGGCGGACCTTCAGCTTGTTGGTCGACTTCCAGAACTCAGAAAAATTCTTAGACGCTCGGTGCGTCGCTACAACTACAACTGAATGAGACGATATTAAAATCTTGTATAAAACGCACACTATGTAGTCAAGTTGTTCTCGCCAGGACCAACAGGGCAGCTCACGGGCCCATAGATGAGCAGCCAACAAACAGTTTATCCTGACGAGAGCAAACGGACGCGATACGCGCAAGCTAACCCTTATGCCTAACTTAACCTAATTGACCCACCTGTTCTTCGAGTCGATATCGCTCGTCGACCACTCGCAAGTTTGAGTTAATGTTTATGTGTAAGTGTATGTTAGTGAACCTTGCGATGGCCTGCAGCAGGGTCCTGACTCGCCTTCGTCAGCTCGCCGTCCAACAACGCCTTCCACCAATCCTCTTACAACTTATCACTCCTTATCACTCTAGTCCAGAAATATAGTCTATAAACACAAGGCCTCGGTGCTCCGTACAGCACAGCCGATACGAGGCAAAACCGTACTGGGTTTTGAATCCCGTGTGCCTGCGCAGTGTCTCCAGAAAAATCTTAACCTCAAAAAATGCGTGCACAAACTCTAAGCGGGTTCCTTCCCAACAGTCGACAGACATGTGATGTCGGACCGCGGCCGCGGCGCGCGTCTGCTACTCTCCCGCTCGCGCGCGTAATGATATCTCGCTTGCGCAGCCGACCGAGAGCGTAAGCAGCCAATCTCGCGCGACGCGGGCGCTATTACTAGCATATTATAAGTTAGGGGATTACATTAATGATAAAAATGCTTGGCTCAATGCTGGTCCTGCTCCACAACCATAGGGGAAAACTAATTGGAAAAATTATTGTGGTAGCTGCAGAAGATTGTAAAAATATCCTTGCTTTGTATAGACTCCATCTCTTAGTATTGTATAATTGCATAGCTCATGTGTGAGTACCATGTAGGTACTGTAAAGCATTTGCATTTAGTTATCTGTCATTGACTTGAATATGCCTTGGTGGCTGAGAGAATATCATGCTCACTCAAATGTCTCGCTGATGGTGGCGAGTGTGTCGGGTCATTTAGTTCCCTTCAATCTGGTTGAGTTGAATGGCGCCGATACATGCGTCATGTTCGTGTACGGGCGCTGTCAGTTGGGACTGGTCATCTCTTAACTGCCACGGTTCATTTTAATTACCTACTGGCAACTTTATTTATAAATTTTTATTTAATCTTTTACTCTGGACCCTCTTAATGTGCACATCTTTCTACATCGTTCTCACATATATTATGTACTAGCTGACCCGCGCAACTTCGTCTGCGTCACATGAGAGTGAGAGATAGGGTAGAGAGAGTGTGAGTCAACCTTATATAGATAGACATATCGCGGATTTTTTTATAACGTTTTAAGAGGAACAATTCCCTCACTGACTATTGCGTGACTTTAACCAGCAGCGCTCGCAACGGAAGCTCTCAGAAGAAATACATTTTCCCTGTTATTGCAATTTTTTTTATCATTGATGCTCCGCTCCTTTTAGTTGTAGCGTGATGTTAGATAACCTATAGCCTTCTTCGATAAATGGACACAACACCAAAAGGTTTTTTAAATTCTAACCAGTAGTTCCTGCAAACAAACACACTCTTGAGCTTTATAATATTACTCTAAATTCAAGTGGGTAACAATTTAATTTCTTCGATATGTTTGCATTAATCGCTAAAATAAGATATCTACCTATGTTTTTCCAAATAAGGGCTTACCTCGAAAGCCTTAGTAAGTCTTCATCCATAGACGCTCGATGACAGTAATTATACTCCAGCTAGATCAAAAGTTCTCGTCAAAGGTGCAGGAAAGCCCAAACACGATTTTTCAATTTTAAATGGGACCAACATTGAGATATTCCTATGCTTTTCACAAAAAAAAGGACCATGTATCGGACTTCTCAGTAAAAAGTTATGCGTTGTCATAAATAAAAAATATAGCAGCATCATGTAGACTTATCTAGAGTACCTTATGCTATAATAACATTTTTTTTAAGTCGGTCAGTCGATTTCAAAGTTATCTGGTGAGCACATTTTTAGTCATTAGTACCATATTTGTACAATAGATGTCGCTGCATCTTACATTTGATGATTAGTTCTTCTTGAACACTTTAAATTCATATATCTTTTGATATCATTAACCGATTACGATGAAACAAAAACTAAATAATACCTAAAGATAAGCACAATTTTTATGTATAAAAGTTATCTACATTGGTTTCGTAAATTTTACGTGATGCTTGATCATCGAAACAGACAAACAGATAAACAGACAAAAATTCAAAAAATGCTGGAAATGAGTTCTGTTGGTTATCCTTTCACACCCTGGCATTTTTTTTTCGAAATATTTTCGATGTACAAAAACGATTTTTCTACAGATTTATTATCATCATCATCATCATCATTTCAGCCGAAAGACGTCCACTGTTGGATATAGGCCTCCCCCAAGGGGGGGGTTTGCCATAATCGCCACGCCTGGCAGGCGGGTTGGCGATCGCAGTACGGTTATTACAAAAGCACAGAGAGCGCTGCTGCCCATTCTCTGGTAAGTCCCTTAGTCGCCTCTTACGACATCCACGGGAAGATATGGGATTTATGATTATTATTATATTTATTTATTTTTGTAGATTTATTATATGTATAGATAATTCATGTTGAGAACATGAATGATGTAACCAAGATTTTGTAACAATATTTTGATTTAAAAGAGTGTCCATGGAGTTTCTTGCCCATTCTTCTCCATCGAGATCTACGCTAGGGAATGGGCAACTACATAACTTCCTCAAGTTATTATGTCTTGTGACTGGGACTGTAGCTTTGTTTTTTTTTTTGTATTTTTGACATTCAAAAGTGCTGTAATGGTCTAATTGAAATAAATGCTTTGAGTTTGAGTTTGACTTTGAGCTAGTATATCCATATTAATCTGATCCTGGTGAGTTTGACACCATTTAATCCTACCCCTAAAGATTTTCTGACTCCGTCGCATGTCTTCCCAAATTCTACCAAGAGAGATTCTATAAGAGAGTGAACAAAATAATCTCCAACGGCTATAACGAGCACACGTGTCATTGGAAAAGTTATAAAATGTCGAATGACTTTTGATGATCAAAATCGGATCTCGCAGAAATCAGGGACGATTTTAAAGCACCGGATTTTTTAATCTACTTAAATACAGATTTTCGTAATCATCCGGACCTCATTTTTCCAGGATCATTGCAAAAATCCCGAACATTTTGCGTAGTCCGTCATCACCATCATCATTTCAGCCGAAAGACGTCGACTGTTGGACATAAGCCTCCCCCAAGTGTTTTTGACACATGGGGGAGGCTTATGTTCAACATTTTGCGACCGGTTCATTTTGCGTAGTTAATTTTCAAAAACCCGTTCCTTTGCAATCGTATTGCGATTATTGCATAGATCCAAATTTCTCGATAGCCTACATTTATGCACAGCGTGGATAGGTACACGGCTCGCCTATAACAAGGATGCAGGATGCACATTACAAGGAACGGGTTCTAATATAAAGGGTGTAAAACACCTCTTAACGAAGCCGTAAGGAACTTGTTCTCCTTGTCATTGCGATCATTTTTTTGTACTACACCATACCTGGGAACCTTCTAGTTACGGAGATATTGGGGGTCAAAATTCCAACTTTTTGACAAGTTTTTTTTTTTTTAATACAAGTTTTTAATGGCAGATTTTTACTTCAAACACCTCCACGACCCCCGTACTATTCAATCCATCCATCAGCACAATGTTTTGAGTGCGTTACACCGAGTTCTACCACAAAACATGATTTTTCACCCCAAAAAAAAAAGTTGTTTCCCAGCAATAATTTTTGCGTAAAGTTACTTAGTTTGATGTACAGAATGCTTGGTTGACGGCTTCGTGATGAGGTCTTTTAAACCCTGTATAATGTAATATATTTTTATTACTCATACTCTGAAAGTAGGTCTGAAGTTGCCTGAGGAGCGGGTTGAAAGTAATACTTTTCAGCCCTAGGGAGAATCGTTTTCAACTGACAGCTGTCAAATTATTTTAAAAAATGGTTCTTTTTTCTATTGAACCATGTTCCAACTTTCTATACAGCCACGATGTAAAATTGAAATAACATAAAGTTACGTATTAATTAAAGAATATATATTTTATATATCTTTATTATAATTAAGTTTCAACTATTTCTTTAAAATAACATAGATTTGGGAAAAATATTTACCATTTTTCGATG
The DNA here is from genome assembly GCA_905147715.2 of Xestia xanthographa. Classification (NCBI taxonomy): domain Eukaryota; kingdom Metazoa; phylum Arthropoda; class Insecta; order Lepidoptera; family Noctuidae; genus Xestia; species Xestia xanthographa. Next base: position 679,315 of record LR990659.1, on the reverse strand, counting down.
ATGAAAATGAAAAATAGGTATTGGCTGAATAGCTGGCCGGCCAGAAAAAAAAAGCAAAATAGGTGGGAAAGCGGCAATAGGGTAGATGACACCATAAAACAATAATTTCAAGACACCTTTCTCTAAAAAAAAAACACTTTATTTTGGGCCTGAAAACCCGATTTATTTTCAATTAATTGCCAAATTCGATTTTTAGTTGCTTTGAAATCAATAAATAGTCTAGTCATTGAGTTGAATAAATAGTGACGTCAAAGTAGGCTATTGCCATACAAAGTCTATTAGAGAACCGCGTTTTGACAGCTCTTAAAAAGTATCTCAATTGATTGGTGTGTCATCTACCCCATTCGAATTCCTATAGGGAACGTGCACAACGACGGTGCTGCCAACTGGCGTCGCCAATCCGAATCTTGTGCTCTATTAATGCTTGACATTGACTTTTCTAACAAGTAAACAGAATTAATTTTATAGTGAAAATTGATTAACTAATCATAATGCATTGTTGCATTAGTGGATGTAGGTACCAATACATCCACAAAAATGAAAATAAATCCTTTAGCGTACAATTCTATTACTTTCCAAAGAGTACTACTATCATACCATGTTTTGGTGAAAAACGCAAAAAATGGATAAACGCAGTAAAGAAAAATATTTGAAAACAACTTGTTTTTGTTACACCCTGCATTGAAAAGGCCCTCAAAATCAACCGTCCATGCAAACATACCAGAACCATTTATACTTCACCATACACGTGTTATATTAGACCGCACTAAAGTTCACACCGAATATCCCTCAACAGTTAATCAAAGACTCCACAATCATGTACTCAGAATATAAACATGGTTATACCCACAATAATGTTTTTGGTCGGCTGCACTCCTTTGGTTTTTTAAGTTTTGTATCTAAATGCTACGGACTGCATTTTATTGATTGCTTCATCAAATGATTGTGAACTAATTGATTTATTAAAGCCTGGAGATACTGTTCTCGCTGATAAAGGATTCCCTTCCATTATAACATGTGTTGAAAATAAGAAAGCTATCTTAGTTATGCCAGCCACCATGTCTTCATACACCACAATTTTCATCAGAAAGTAAACGAAAGATATAAAATTCATATTATTAAACATTTATATTACGCTGACGATCGTTATTGATAAACCGGAACTCATATTTTATACCTTTTAGCATATTCAAAAATAATATAATTGAAGAGACAATTTTGTCTAATTAAATTAAAAGCACGAAGATGAGAAGTGAAAAGTTTTCTTTTCTGTCCGCATAGTGGCTCTTTTGTCGATTAGTGCTGCCACCTATAGTTTCTGCACGTTCCCTTTTTTTTTTACTTTCCTTGTATTCGTAAAGAAAAGCACAGTGTTTACCTCGGGTTAAAGACTTATTTAGTCCCTCGAACTATTAGCGCCATCGCTTCGCTCGGGCACCAAACCCCGTCTCGGGACTAAATAAGTTACTTTCACCCCTAGGGTAACAATGTACTATTCTGAGTCGAAATCAACGACACTAGTCGAGTGCAATTAGACAAAAAATACTCAAAAGGTGGAACACAATTTATAGTGGTCGGATTTTCATGGGACTTTTTTTATTGAGTTCCTAGAGGAGTGGAGAAGAAAGTTTAAAAAAAAAATTTCGCCGCTCGCGACTTTTTTTTTTTAAATATTCTTTGGAATATTGTTTCTTCGTTTAATGACTAACTTCAAATTCGAAAAATTCATATTGTAGCGTAATAGCCTGCGTGCATCCATTAAACGCTAATTTGGTCTGTGTCTTTGTTCATTGTTGTCGATGTAATGCAATATTTCAAGTATTTTTTGGAAATTTCCTATTTTCTGCAATTATTTATAAAATATTGAATTTTTAGACCAAGATTTCTTTTAAATTGGTAACTGATACTTTTTCACAAATAATTGGGTCTAAAATTATTCAATAAAACCATGTTTACGAGTGAAGTGACTAAAAATGTATTCACAATTATCAGGAAATCGTCTATATAAAAGTTAAAGAAGGGATTTTTTTCAAAATATTTCTATGACAGTCAACGTAAATATTATCCTGAAAATATCCTTATTATATCTGCTATCCACAGATAACAAAAAATTTAAAAAAAATGGTGGTACTCGATAAATGTTGATTATTGCTTACGAAGGTGGTATGGGGCCGCTGGTAAATTTACAAAAGTTATCGTAATTATAACGTAACCATTTCTCACGATTTCTATCTAAGATAAGTTGCAAGCTTAGGTCTCTACGCGCAATTTAATATCAATACCGATACCGATACCACTCCCACTTCTTAGCGATAGAGGCCTTTTGTCATATTTTACTTTTTCAGCAGTAACCAATATTTAACAAGTTTCCTTAAATCTTTTTCTAGTTATTATTCCTCGTTAGATAGCTAATAAAATGAGGATTAAGACAACAATTTGCACATTGAGTTTCATAGCAGTATTTGGAAAAAAAATGCTTTCATTAACATAGACTTTTTCTAACATTTCCGAATTAATTTTAAGTCGCTACACTCATGAAAGTGGTCTTTATTAAAGATTTCTGGTCCAGTTATCTGTGAAAAAGCATCAGTTGCCAATTTCAAAAGAAATATTACTCTTAAAATTCGATGTTTTAGAAATAATTGCAGAAAGTAGGAAATTTTCAAAAATACTTGAAATATACATTACATCGACAACAATGAACAAATAAACAGACCAAATTAGTGTATAATGGATGCACGTAGGTCACGTTATTACGCTAAAATAAGAATTCGTCGAATTTGAAGTTATTCATAAACGAGAAAACATATTTCAAAGGAAATAAAAATAAAAGTCGCGAGTGGCAATTTTTTTTTTTAACTTTCTTCTCCACTCCTATAAGAACTAAATAAAAAAGTCCCATGAAAATCCGATCACTATAAACTTTGTTCCACCTTATTGTCTAATTGCACTCGACTAAACTTGCGACTTAAAGAAATTTACTATAGTGATTAGGTAGTGAGGGAAACCGACCAGTGATACTCGGCGCTATTTTTATTAGATGCATCTTCTTCTTCTTAGTCGAGACACTCTTGTCAGAGTGGTCGTGGTTGCGCAGACGAGGTACACGGAGAGATGTTCGGTGGGTCGTTGACTTCCCTGAGGATTGCCCTTTCAGCGATGTGCTTTGCTTTGCCTTTTAGGAGGCATCTCCAGCACCACATCTCCAAAGCGTCGATTTTACGGCGATCCTGCATTCCTAGAGACCAAGTTTCGGCACCATAGAGAAAGATCGGAAAGACAAAGCATTTCATCAGTCTGACCTTAGTCTTTTTGGTAATCCTCTTGTCCCCCCAAATCTTTCCCAGCCGTTCCACTGCTGACCTGGTGATGGCGCACCGTCGTTTTATCTCGTCACCACATCCCCCAGTATTGGAGATAGTAGAGCCGAGGTAGATATAGCTCTGTATAACTTCGCAATTAGCTATACTCTGTACGTTAATTTGGCTTTTTTCAGCCCGGCTTACTATCATCATCTTTGTCTTGTCTCGGTTGATGGCAAGTCCGAAATTGAGGCTGGTACTCTTGGAGCGTGCGTTGCGCCGATTGGCTCTCCAGTCGTATAACATGCGCAGATATCCCCTCCACGTTTCGTTCAGCGCTAGACTTACGTGCCGCGACCTGTAATTTACTAACCTCTCATGAAATGTTGCCTGCGTACTATATCCCCACCCATTCTCAAACATGCCTTGATCACGTAATTGTCAAAGCAAAACTATCGGTAAAATGTTTTGTTGCCCATACAACCCTAACTGACCACTACAGCGTCATTATAAGCCTTTCCCACATGAGCTCCTTACACCATCTCTCAAAAACAATAAAACGTATTCATTATCCATCCCTAAACGAAAAAATTGAAACTATAGACTTTGACAGTATTTACTCTTTAGAGAGAGTATTTACTTTTCAGTATTTACTCTTTACCGTCCAATATCCATTTTGCCTACACTATCCAAAATTCTTGAGAACGTTATTAATAAACAACTAATCAATTACCTAGAAACAAACTTTTCACAATCAATATGGTTTTCGTAAAGGTAATAAGCGAAAAACGCGCGGTGCGCGCGGCGGTAGCGGTGTAGGAATAAGCAATTATTAGTTGGTACACCAACCAACTGATACCATAGTTTCTAGGTTACAGTGGCGAAGGGTGAGCAGGGGAATCCAAGAAAATAAATGAGAACAGGTAGTTTTTTTTTCTGTTTATTTTAACCTCATTTTCATTATCAGCGACCCCAAAAACCACGAAAACGTCACCCACGAAGAAAAAAAACGAAAAAAAGTAGATAAAGACTAAATGCAGAGAAATTATAATAAAAAAATAAAAAAAGTGATTTTATCCTATCATCCTATGTAAATATGTAAGTCAACAAAATAAATACTATAATTTAGTGTACCAAATTGACATTTTCATTTTCTGCCCCTGTACTTACTACTAACTCGATAATCTTCGGCTTAATAAACCTAGCTCCCTACAAAACAAAATAATGTCATCAAGCATTGAACGATTTCTGATTCTATGAGAAATTCAACGAGCGATAACGTTATTTTCTAATCTCGCCTCTCGCCTTCAATACAGTTGTAGGAAATAGTAAAAAACAAATCAAAGAATTATATTATTACTTTGTAATGATCGAGCTAGTAAAAAAGTCACGACCACGTAACAGAAAGATGCCTATGCAATATATTTTATTTTCGAATCATAATTACAGTCTCTGAAAGTACGCTATGTTTAAAGTTGTTATTAAAATACATTTTTTAACACCCTAAAAGTTTTATTTTTTATTTATATATCTCAGATTGCCCTTGCATCGCTTTGATTCTTAGGTTGATAATGTCCAACGATATTTATTTATTTATTAGACGTCTACGTCTGTGGCAGATTTCGCACTGCAGGAAATGACTGTTGCAGGAGGGACGATATTTGTATTAGGATTTAGATGTGGTCCTGATTTGCATGTGGGTTTGCACCTGAAAATAAATACCTATATTAAAACCATTTCTATTTTTATACTGACAAATTGACTACCTTTACAAGCCTTAAAACAGTGAAGGAAAACATTTTCTTTCTTTAAATACATAGGTACCACTTAGACATAGATAAATTATATACAGATACTTGATACATGTTAGGAACCACTGGCATCGGATTATTCCGTCGGCCATAATAGATTTTGTTACTGAATCGAGCAATAAGTACACTTTGTGTCGACTTAGTTACTAAACATTGTCAAAAATTATGTTATTATTATTATTATTATTATTATTATTATTATTATTATTATTATTATATTATTATTATTATTATTATTACATTATTTCATTAATTTATTTTGCCTTACAAAATAAATTATGTTAAAATCAAAACAAAATAAATACATGTTTTGCAATAATTATTGTATCCGGAAATAAATATAAGATCTAAATAATTTATACTTTCTAATTATCAACAACGACACCTATGAAATATTATTTTTTCATCACAAAATTAATAAAAATGTAAATGTTTTAACTTACTTCTTTATAAATCGCCGGCGCCTTTATTATTTGGAATGTCATTCCAAATTCCCTCGACAAACGAACTTTGCACTTAGTAAATAACTATATAGATTTTAAAACTTACCATACCATACACCAAATAATTTTATTATAATAACTTGTAATGGTAATGGCTGGTGACATTGACATAAAAGTAAAATGGATGTCAGATTTAAGTTGCATTAATCGTTCAATCATTCGAGTATCGTTCATTCAAAACTGTAACAATCCTGGTAACAACGATACTACAATTTTACGAAACATCTTTTCTAAAATGTATCCACTTTTATGTTTCTTAACTTCACTACTTTTTGTCGAGGTGGCGAAATTATGTAGACACAGTTACTATATTTGTTACCTGAGTAGTAACATAAATAAGTAACAGTTTCTACACTACAACCGAAATGGTTACGTATCCACTATGAAAGGGTTTTTCGTTTGGAGACAATTTTTTTTGTTTGGAAAACAGGCCCCCACATAAATTGTAGCAGATATTAATGAAACGTATATAGATTTCTTCCTTATAATTTCTAGATTACAGTGGTAATATTAGCTAAGCCATGTCTAACCGGAATGATGAGAAATTCGAAAATGAAAACGTGAATCCAAAGAGATTTAAAAAGAATATACATAGAGCGGACATTGGGACTAATGTCATACAATAATTTTGATGTCGTACGTCAGTAGCGCTATCTAGTTAAGAATAGAAAAAACACAAATATATATTTTTTTTATATATAATTCAGCTATTACACGGTAGATCCCACTAGTAAACCACCTATGATACAGTTTAGGATGGCATCAAATTATCGATAAATCTTATCGATAACGATTGGTAAGATTAATTAAATATTTGTATTATATTGAGACACGTTAAGCCGTTGGTCCCGGCTGTCATTAGTAGATCTTTGACAGTCGTTAGGTAGTCAGAGGCCCAAAAAGTCTGACAACCAGTCTTACCAAAGGGTATCGTATTACCCGGTACTAACTGGGTTGTGGAGGTCAGATAGGCAGTCGCTCCATGTAAAATACTGGTATTCAGCTGCATCCGGTAAAACTGGAAGCCGACCCCAACAAAGTTGGGAAAAGGCTAGGCAGATGATGATTGAGACTACCTCGTTAGTCCAGTAGCCGCAAACGCAACTGTTGAGCATGATGGGTTCGATTACCAGGTCGGGTAAAGTATTATTGGGTTTTTCCATCCGGAATATCTCAATATCAGCTGCGGAGTCTGGATTTGTACCCGGTTGATGGCAATAGGCTCGCCCACTATTACATGTGACATTAGGCAGATGTCCCACCGCCAACGATGAGCGAGAAGCGAGTAGAGCTGGAAACTAGAAAGGCGTTGGCGAGCAGCGAGAAGCGCGTATGTAGTTCCGATAGTTTTTTAGTTGGGCTATTATATAAACGAGTGACGGGCCATTAATCGCACCAAAGCCCACTCCCGCGCTTTTCCTACAGGACAAGGCGAAATGGACAGAATTGTCCAAAGCGTGTATGGATCAAAAGATCCAATACACTAGCGCCCACAGCACCCCAAAGGCGATTAAGATAAAGGTCCCTACGTCTGACGACTATAGGGCCTTAACTCGTCTTATGATCGAACGGAAATACGCTTTCCATACCTTCGGTCTCCCTGAGGAGACCCCCACACGCGTCGTTATTAGGAACATTCCTAAGGAAATCCTCTCCGAGGACGTCCTCAACGACCTCATCGGCCAAAAAATCCCTGCCACAGCTGTGCACCGCCTTCACAAGGCGTGTGGTGGCGACCAGTACGACATGGTACTGGTTATTTGCGACCCGGTGGAAGGCCACCACCCAATTTTCAATATTAAATCGGTCTGCAGCCTTTCAGGAATCGTGATTGAAAGGCCGTTCAAGTCCCATCAGATAGGGCAATGTCACCGTTGTCAGACATACGGCCATAGCCAAAAGTACTGCTACGCGCCTCACAGGTGCGTAAAGTGCCTAGGCAACCATGGCACGGCCGATTGTCCTCGTCCCAAGGACACCTCCCAGGCTACAGAGCCACCCAGTTGCGTCCTGTGTGGCCAGTCGGGCCACCCGGCCAACTATCGCGGTTGTCCCAAAGCCCCTAGGTCCTCCTCCTCAAAGCTGGCGAAGCGCGCCAGCGAACGGCAGCAGAGGGAAAGCCCCTCCGTCAAGATTCCCTCCTCCCAATTGCCCGAACGTCTCAGTCCTCAGAGACCCTCACCCTGGAACTCTCTGAATCACCAGAGAGCCTTTCCAGCACTTGGTAAGGCAGAGACCACCACCATCCCAGGGTTACTTGACACCCCCGTCCCGCCCCCTGCGCCCCCAGCGCCCCGAGTGGCCGCTCCCGCAGCTTCCCCAAAGATTGCTCCCGTCACTTCTCCCGCGCCCTCTCGCCCCGGACCTCCAGGCCCCGCGGCCATCTCAAAGGAAACCTCTTTCCAAACGATCGCAAGATTCTCGGTCTTTGTTGGTACTGAAGCAGATAGCTTAGCTGCTGAACTTAGGAGTGCCCCCATTGACATTGGAATCTACAGCGAAATCTTCAGCCGCTATCCCGAGATAGAGCAAGCCCTAAGAGACCTTAAATCCCCTTGAGTATGGATAATAAGAACTTAGGTAAATTCAAACCGCGATCCCATAAATTAGGTTTTTTCAACGCAAATGGCCTCAGAAGCCAACGTGATGAGATCGCCGCTTTCCTCCGCGACCATCAAATTGACGTATTCCTCTTACAGGAGACCTTCCTTTCGCCCAGTCACCGTGACCCGAAAATAGCCAACTATCAAATAGTTCGCAACGATCGGGTGCGTTGTCACGGTGGTGGCACTCTAATTTATTACAAAAAGGCCTGCATTGCATCCCCATAGTACCCCCTCCGTTAGAGTCTAAACTCGAGGTATCCATCTGTCGGCTCGGCATGACCGGTCATCCGCCGATCACCATCATATCGGCTTATATCCCTCCCGGCGGCACGTCCGAGGAGCACTCGTTACTCACCAAGGACCTTACTGTCCTCTTTGGCTTGAGCGACTCCGTTATTATAGCGGGCGACCTCAATGCCAAACACCCCGCCTGGATTCGTGTATGACTTAGGAGTCTCCCTTAACTTTGACCCTATCGCTCCTATGGAGCACACTCATTATCCGCACGACCCGAGCAAAAGCTCTGACGTACTAGATATCGCGCTTCTCAAAAATGTCAACCTTAAGTTGCATTTGATTGAGACTCTTCACGAGCTCAACTCCAACCATCGCCCTGTGTATGCACTTGCTCCCCCGCTCTGGTCCTTCCGACCCCGATCAGCCCCCGCCTTCCCAAGTGATTACCGACTGGAGGAAAGTCAGCGATAAGCTGAATTCTCTCTCGTCGCCGCACCTGGATGCCATCCCCGACCATATTGTCACAGTCGCAGACACGACAGCCGCCATCAACTCCTTTACAGAGCACATTCAATCCGTACTGACGGATTGTTCACGGGAAGTCCCAGCCCTGAACGATCAGCGCTGGAAACTACCCGATGACGTACGTGATCTAATAAACGAGAACAACGCGGCTATCCGTGCCTAGAGCTCTTTTCCCTGTGACTCGAACAAAGCTCACATGCGCTACTTACAGCGTGCTGTAAAGAAGCGCACCAGTGAGTTTCGTTCGAATCAATGGGACAAGATGCTCAGCGAACTTGAGCCCACTCATCTAGCTTTCTGGCAACTTCAACGGAAGTTACGTGCCACCGAAGAGGCTTCGATGCCTCCTCTCACTCGTCCGGACAAGAGCCTCGCGTTCGAAGACTCTGAAAAGACCGAATGCCTTGCCGACAGTTTAGAATCTCAGTGCACTCCCAGCATGCAACCGGTAGATAGCAAACACCTCGACATGGTAAACGCGGAAGTCGAACGTAGGGCCTCCCTTCCCCCCTTTGAAGACCCCGATGATCCTATACCTGTAGTCACCCCAGACGAAGTGTACGACATCATTAAAGGGCTTAAACCGCGTAAAGCACCCGGCTCCGACGGAATCACTAACAAGGTGCTCAAACTTCTCCCCGGTCAGTTAATAGTCTTATTGGCAGCCATCTTTAATGGCGCCCTAAGTAACAACTTCTTCCCCCAAGTATGGAAAGAGGCCACTGTTATCGGAATTCCCAAACCCGGTAAACCCAAGACGGACCCCGCGAGCTACCGTCCTATCAGTCTCCTGAAAGCACTCGGAAAAATCTATGAGAGACTTATTTACAAGCGCCTCAAAGATTTCGCCGAAGCTAAGAGCCTCATTCCCAACGAACAGTTCGGCTTCAGGACCGAACACTCTTGTATTCAACAAACCCATCGCATCGTCGAACACCTGAGCGCTGGCTTCCAGCGTTCGTCGATGACGAGTGCGTTGTTCTTCGACATAGCGAAAGCTTTCGACAAAGTCTGGCACAACGGCTTATTATATAAGTTGTATCAACTGGGAGTGCCGGACCGTCTCGTGCTCATCTTGCGAGACTTTTTTTCGAATCGCACGTTCCGATACCGCATAGGAAAATTGCTCTCTGCTCCTCAACCTATTCGCGCCGGAGTCCCCCAGGGCTCCGTCATCTCTCCGCTCGCATTCACGTTGTTCACTAGTGACATTCCCAAGAGCAAAAAAGCTCAGTTAGCCCTGTTCGCGGACGACACGGCCATCTACTACACCGGTCGCTGTAAAAACGCAATCGCCAAAACCCTCCAAACCTCAGCCAACGTCTTAGGCGCTTGGTTTAGAAAATGGAGAATCGAGGTTAACCCCGATAAGAGTCAGGCCGTTCTTTTTTCGAGATCGCGTACTAATGTCACTTCCCCCAATCCGATCACTATGTACGGCAAACCTATCCCCTGGGAGAAGCAAGCCAAATACTTAGGAGTCATTCTCGACAACCATCTGACCTTTGGGCCACATATCAAAGCTAGATATCTCTATAGGATGCAGGTCCTTCAGAACCGATTCTTACGTAAAGTCACGGGAGCCTATTACGTCCGTAATGACCGTTTACATTTAGATCTTAAAATCCCCACGTTAGCCCAGTTCATAAAGCGCCTATCCAAGCGCTTCTTCGATTCTGCTATTAAACACCGTAACCCCCTGATCGCAGCGGCCGCCCGCTACGAACCCTCGCGAATTAGTTAGATCCGCCGCCCAAGGCATACTTTAGTCGATCCCGATGACGCTATTACCCTCCTCCAGGAGAGCAGGAAGGAAACTAGCACGCTTAGAAAGCACAGACGCAAACAGCCGTCATTCCGTCCTCGCCGTCGAGGTCCGTCGCGACGCCCCGATACGAACCCTCCCCGTCCCTTGCTCGTGCCAGCTCGCGTTACTGCGCCTGTAGTTCAAAATCAGTCCCTAATTAATGACACCACTCAGATCCAGCCTGTCCCCTTGCTGTCCTCTCCCAGAGACGCCCTAAGCCGAGGCCCGTACCCCGCAGGGGGTGCCCTTAGCGTGTAGTCGTTTAGTTTGTAAGTTTTATGCCCTGGCTGGAGGCCTTACACTTAAGGTACCCACAGGATTGTCCGGTTAAGCAGACGACAACCTCTCTAGGTTGAACTGCGAGATGCCATTTCGAACCTAAAAAACCTAAAAAAAATAAAAAAAAATAATCGCACCACTCGCTCGGAGCTTGTCCTGCGCAACACTGCACGTGCTACGCACTTGTTCCCTTCGCGACAACAATGATACCGGTGAGCATGTATCGCGGAGCGAATATATCTTTGATAGCTTTTAGTCATTTTAAAGAAATATACGCAAACCAATAACATTTATTCCCATATTGACACTTGAGCGACGTAATATGATTACCAGGACAGTAAAATTACGTTTTTGATACTTATTATTTACGACTTAACGTGAAAAAATATCGATAGCAAATATCGATAAACTTACAAACAACTCTCAGTAGAGAAGTAGTGGTACAGCTACTGAGCAACAGAGGACGCTTATTGCAATTTATGTAATTGTATTCACACATTGCGTTGAAATCTTACTGCTCAATTGACACAACGTCCAGCAGATAGGTACCATTTTCATAAAGTAGTTTTTATTAAATGCGAAAAAATCGCAGAAACACTTTTTCAAAAATCGAAAGAAACGGAAAGAGTAAATGTCAAAGATTTTAGTGGAAACCTTAAAAATTAGCATTAAAAAGCTCACAGTTTAATATTATTTCTTTTTACATTATATTCTATTTCTATTAAGTATAATTAAAGCAGATATTATTACCAATGGATACCGTATTTTTTTGTAAACGGAAAAAACGCCCCTATTTACGTTAGTATTTTCTGTCAAATGACATTGACCACAACAGGAATGATTTGACTCGCAAAAAAATTGCATAATATAACTTATTTATTATGATTCTAAGATTCCGGTTGCGTTTCTATGTAATCTTTCGTATTAGACTATAATAAAATGGTTACTTTTTTTGGTGTAATATGAATAATATTTATGCACATCGAAGAGGGCCTAAAAAAACTGTCTCCTTTCACCCCTAAGAGAGTGAAATGGAGTTTGAATTTTCTGTGAAACTTTACATTCTCTGGGTCGATTGACGTGAAAATTGGTGCACACACTCTTCAGTTGAAATTATGAGACACTTGTTTCCCAGTTTTTCCAAAATCATCGCCCACAGAGTCAAATAGGGCTTCGAATTTCACGTATGCAGTGTGGTGCAGTGCAGGGCGTGCGGGGTGCGGGAGTATTTACCTATTAGTTAGTTCTGAGGTAGACGTATCTGTAAATGAATGTGAAACCACTTATTCTGGTTGCCTCTTAATTAGATCTTTTGACACACACTTCGAATTCTGTTAAAACAATACAGTTACTCTCTTCCCAGAGATTAGTTTTAGTCCAGTCGGCAGGTACATTTTACCTGGACATTGGGATATTGTTCCGGGATGATATGGGGTGTGGGATCTGAGTTTTCGACCTCGAGGAGCCTGTGGAGACTTAGTGGGGAGCAAAAGCTTCGAAATTTTCGGACTGTTTTCGGTTTTTCACTTATATTTTCTAAATTGAAGAACATTCAATTCTCATCTGAAATGCACATCATTGAGCACCGAAGTCCTGTTTTCTTGCAGCTGCAAGCCCCGTACTGCACCCTGTTGTGCACTTGCATCGTATTATTTTGAGTAGATGTTCTGGAGCAGCATCTATTGTTGTTGTTGTAGGCATTAAACCTGTAAATAAATAAATACATTAACTTTCCCATAGCACAGTAATTTAGAGCAACAGTTAAGTAATGGTCTGTTACTGTGAACATTAAATAGTACTTATGAAAGAAACAAATGTGTAATACTAACCTCGTTTGTTCAAGCTCAGTCCCTTCCCCAGCCGTATCTGTACTTGAAGTAGGTACGTTCTGTAGCAGTGATACTTGGCGGCATCACGTGTAGGTGGCAACCTGGCTAATTGGAATTTTGGCTTTGCCACCGCTCCTTTGGCATGTCTTTGTTTCCATGGAAGATGGGTAAGCCTTTAGAGTGGGACGCAACATGTGTCGATACTCTTGTGCAATCCTATCTTTAGAGTGGGACGCAACATGTGTCGATACTCTTGTGCCATCCTATCTTCCCCACCATCTATTTTGCTGGTTCTAAATTTGTATCACAATTGTACGTAATGTGTACAGAATTAGTACATATTTTAAAAAATAAGTACCTTATCAGGTTAACAGGTACAGGCAATGATATTATATAGTAAAAAGAAGAATGTCCGTTTCAACCGCGCGGCCACGGCGTTTTTTTTTAAAAAAAACTATGCCAAGATTTTGTAAAAGTTTGTAAAAGTTGATTCCCAAAACCATAAATTTGTCAAAGTTATGGTTAAAAAGTTATAAGGGTTTGAACGTGGCCGCGCCATCGAAACGCAGAGAACCGCGCGGCCACGGAGATCTTTAAAACTAAGCGTTGTAGAGACCTGAAATTTAGGTAAATAACAGATTGAATTTGTAAAAAATTTGTAAAAATATACAAAAAATTCCTAGGTTTATATCTTAGGAGCTGTAAGACTTAAAACCCCATGGCCGCGCCATCGAAACGGTGAATAACACGTTATCGCCGATATCTCGCTGAAAAAGCATCGTAGAGGTCTGAAGTTTTTTGTAAAACACAGATTTGAATTTGTCAAAACTGGTAAAAATACTTCAAAAAGTCCTAGGGTTATATTTTAGGAGCTGTAAGACTACAAACCCATGGCCGCGCCATCGAAACGGTGAAAAATACGTTATCGCCGATATCTCGCCGAAAAAGCATCACAGAGGTCTGAAGTTTTTTGTAAAACCTAGATTTGAATTTGTCAAAACTTGTAAAAATACACAAAAAAATCCTAGGTTTATATTTCAGGAGCTGTAGTACGGTATTGCTTAGAAATACAAGTCGTGATTATTTATCGAAGAAAGTAAGTATTAGCTTGTTTTTTTTTGTAAACAAAACCTAATTAAGTAGAACTTACGATAGTAGGCAAAAAAGTTTTTTTTTTATAATATAAACCCTGTAATAACGTTTTCAATGTTTCGATAGGGTGACCATGACTTATTGTTCACAGAAAACTTTCCACCTATTGTATTAGAAATTATTTCTCAAGGATCCTAAATTAAATAAAAATGAAGAGTCGTGTGTTTATTTCCTATAAACATAATTATGTTTTTGTAAAATATTGATTGACATCGAGTAACATTTACCAATCCGCACTGGGCCAGCGTGGTGGATTATACGCTCATTCCCTCTCAGAGGTGGGCTGTGTCCCAGCAGTGGGAACATTAATAGGCTGATAGGCTGATGATGATGATGATCTTATCGTTACATTTTAGTTTATTTTTTTATTACAGAAATAAGTGACATTGCATAGTATTTCCAGAATGATTTGTTATGACGATGGTAAAACCGAAATGCACACAAGTTCCGAACAACCTATGACAATACATAATCTAACATAATTATGGTCATGGTATACATAGATGATTAAGATATTTAAAAAAAAAACAGTAATTTTAAACACACCATACTTCACAGTCGTATTAAAAAAATATAATATAAAAAAACTATTCTTAGTGTAAGTAAATAATCTGTGATTTGTGGTTTTGTCAGAAATATGTAAGTTAACAATCTGTGATTTATGTGATTTTTTAAGAAATAAACATGTTTTTGTATCTTATCATTTTAATTTAATTTATAATCCTTGAAAAATAATTTTTAATGTAATAAATAGGTGGAAGTTTTTTGTAAGCAATAAGTCATGGTCACCCTAACCAAACATTCAGAACGTTTTGAAGGTTATAAGCGATACCGTACTACAGCTCCTGAAATATAAACCTAGGATATTTTTGTGTATTTTTACGAGTTTTGACAAATTCAAATCTAGGTTTTACAAAAAACTTCAGACCTCTGCGATGCTTCTTCAGCGAGATATCGGCGATAACGTATTTTTCACCGTTTCAATGGCGCGGCCATGGGTTTGTAGTCTTACAGCTCCTAAAATATAACCCTAGGACTTTTTGAAGTATTTTTACCAGTTTTGACAAATTCAAATCTGTGTTTTACAAAAAACTTCAGACCTCTACGATGCTTTTTCAGCGAGATATCGGCGATAACGTGTTATTCACCGTTTCGATGGCGCGGCCATGAGGTTTTAGTATTACAGCTCCTAAAATATAAACCTAGGATTTTTATGTATATTTTTACAAATTTTTTACAAATTCAATCTGTTATTTACCTAAATTTCAGGTGTCTGCAACGCTTAGTTTTAAAGATCTCCGTGGCCGCGCGGTTCTCCGCGTTTCGATGGCGCGGCCACGTTCAAACCCTTATAACTTTTTAACCATAGCTTTGACAAATTTATGGTTTTGGGAATCAACTTTTACAAACTTTTACAAAAACTTGGCATAGTTTTTTTTAAAAAAAAACGCCGTGGCCGCGCGGTCGAAACGGACACAAAGAAGAAGATATCGCACTAGCACGCACAAATTGTTGAGGACAAAGTGACACAATTGTTGCACTTTGATAGCTAGCTATCTCTTTCTATCTTATACGTTCCGTATTATCTATCGCTGTCGTAGTTTTAAATTACTCGCAACGATATCTGAACGCCATTCAGTATGAACATGGCGTATCTTCTTTATAATATCACTAGCGAACGTCACGCGGTTTCACCCGCGTAGTTCCCGTTCCCGTGGGAGTACGGTGATAAAATATAGCCTATACGGATTCGGAAGAATCCCTCTAAGTAATGGTAAAAGAAATTTTGAAATCGGTCCAGTAGTTTTTGAGCCTATTCAATACAAACATACAAAAATACAAAGGTTTCCTCTTTATAATATTAGTATAGATTGAGTACAGGCAACTGAATTATGGCTTGTTGTAGAGCATCTCCTCGGCAACCTCAGGTATTTTTTTTTAAATTACGTAGACACTTATTAGGCAAACCAGTGGTTGTTATAAATTGTACTCTTGCTTTTACCACTCACTGGGTGTGCTAGCTATTTGGCTAAGAATAGATCTGGTGTCTATTGAGCCTGACGACTCATCATGCTGTGCTGGGGCTGCCGCTACGCTTCATATCATAACCTTATTGATAACTATATTATCGAGCCATTTGGAAAGAAAAAACTCTAAATCCGAACGCTCACAGCCTTTTCAAAAAAAATTCAAAACAGTTTACAGCGTAGCGGAGGAGTTTTTTTTACTCCATTTTTTTAAATCGATTGATAAGTTGGTTATTATATTGTTATGATCCAGGGTTCCCTCTAATAATTTCCTGGCTACGTCCCTGGTAGAGTAGGCTAACTAAAAAGTATTATTTAGCAGGCTACGCACATAAACATACAGACATGGAAGATTTTTTTACTGCTCTAAAGTAAAATATCTATGCCCGTGGTACAGTTGGCTAGGTCCGGTTGGACCATGGTAAAAAAAATTAACAGTGTAACAGCTGACTGGACCATTTTTCGTAAATAAAAAATCAAATTACATAGGTAGGTATCTGCATAACATAACTTAACGTCAAACCTGTAATCCCCGAAAAGTTAGACAGAGCTTATTAGTACCTACAGTCACATATCACCAGTTGTATTTGGGGGCCCCCAAATACAACTGGTGATATGTGATTGCCAGCAACCGGACGCAAATCTTCAATAAAAAGAAACAAAATTTTCAATACAAACAAACAAAATGTTCAATAAAAACTTTAATATTATCAGTAATGAGGTTTGTGTGTAATCCTTCCGATCGAAACAATTTGCATAATACACCAATATGATATGACAATCACAATCAATTCAATGACCACTAACTTAAGTAATAAATCTTCGTCAGCTTCCAATCTATACCTACCACAGAGCAAAACGCTCAAAATGGGTGTCAGTCCAACAGAGCAACGTAATAACTACTACAAATCATAATATTGCGATTATTATTTGCGATAACTAGGTACCATACATAATAGTCGCTGGAAAACAGAAGTAGAGCCAATTGAAAATGTTGGAATTTACTGTATTTATTCGAAGACTAGCTGACCCGCGCAACTTCGTCTACGTCACACGAGAGAGAGAGAGAGGGTTAGAGAGAGTGTGAACCTTATAAGATAGACATTATACTATCGCGGATTTTTTTTTAACTTTTAAAGAGAAACATGATTGTTGCGTAACTTTAACCCTTAATTTGATTATGTTCCGTTTATGCAGCGCTCGCAACGGAAGCTCTAAAAAGTTTTTATTTTTTATTATTATTATTTTTTTTTATTTTGTTTTTGCAACATTATCATTGATTATCCGGTCCTACATTAGTGTGTATTTGTGTATAATACATGGAAATCATGCTATGTAAATTTTAAACACATGTTTAGTCATTAGTACCATTTTAGTTTAATAGAGGTCGCTGCATCTTACATTTGATGATAAGTTCTTCTTGAACACTTTAAATTCATATATCTTTTGATAGAATTAACCGATTACGATGAAATAAAAACTAAATAATACCTTAAGATACGCACAATTTTTATGTGTAAAAGTTATCTACATCAGTTGCGTAAATTTTACGTGATGCTTGATCATCGAAACAGACAAACAGATAAACAGACAAACAGACAAAAATTCCAAAAATGCTGGAAATGAGTTCTGTTGGTTATCCTTTACCACCCTGGCAATTTTTTTTCAAAATATTTTCAATGTACACTATTTTTCTACAGATTTATTAGTATAGATTTTACTACAGAAATCAGGAGCGTGGGCAACGTGGGTTGCCGCCTCAGGTTTCGCGGGTGTAAGTCCACACTTTAAGGCTGGTGCTCCAGGGTAGCCCGAGAAATTCAAATTTTCTTACGTTTTTGCAATTTGCAGGCCAGTGCTAGGTTGTATGTCGATTAAAATATTATTTGCGACTGTAAGGGCCAAGTTCACTGAAAAGATAACAGTCTGATTATTTAAAAACAGCTGTTTAAAACACATTTTTGAACGTGAAAATGTGTTTTGAACAGCTGTTTTTAGATAATCAGACTGTTATCTTTTCGGTGAACTTGGCCATAAGACGTATGTAGTTACAGAACTATAATCATCAAAGTAATCAATACAACCCTCCAAGTTCATAAAGGTGCAAGAACGACTTTGACCTTGAAAAAGTCCTTTTTACACCTTTGAACTTGGAGGGTTGTATTGATGATTTTGATGATTATAATTCTGTAACTACATACGTCTTACAGTCGCGAACAATATTTTAATCAACATACTACCTAGTTTGGCCTGCAAATTGCAAAAACGCAAAAAAAAAGGAATTTCGCGGGCTACCCTGGAGCATCCACCTTAATCCGTTCTTATTGAATGTAGCTCATTTGCTGGCGATGCGGCTATTATTCCGTTCTGTTCGTTAGGTAGGTACCTACAATTAACAATAGTTCAAGACCTCTTCAATAAAGACTTAGTTATAGTGCTTTGCTCGCTTTTCCATGAAGAAATGAATCTATTCGATGCGAGTCTTGGTCGAGGTTACTTAATTTTCTCTCTTAATTCACTCGCTCTCACTTTCTCTTTGTAAAATTAATGATATTTTAAGCGATACAAGTCAGAATGTAATTTTAATTGATTTTGCAAAAATCGTTACTTCATCAATGGAGCCCCAAAAAACATTTGTTTTAGTATAAAGAGATCTCCTAAATATTATCTAATATTTGAGCTATAAGTGATTCAATTCTGCTGGTCTTACGCCCAGGGGGTCTAAAATGGCCGCTTTATCAGAATCGTAATATGAATCACGTTAAAAAATTAAAATTCTTAAAATGGACTTTATGATTATAAACATAAAGTCCATTTTAAGAATTTTAATTTTTTACGTGTTCATGCTAAGATTCTGCGTGGATTCTGCTAAAGCGGCCATTTTAGACCCGCAGACTTTATAGAAAATTGCCCATGTTCTTTTATTCATCTAAAATAATTGTAGCAAAAATATACAAAATATTCCTTATAAAACAAAGTTATTACGATGTTTCTTAAATCATTATGCATAACAAGTACTGTGCGGAGTTGAGCATGGCCTCATGAAGTACGAGCACTCGAGTGGCACTCGTACAGCGCGAGCGTGAGCAGTGTGAGCAGTGCCGGGAGCGATGGCGATACAATAGCGTCGCCACTTGATAACTATGTGTTCGCTTATCTCGTTCTAATATCATTACTTACAGCACAATATCGCGCAACTCTTACACTAACAGTTTCTATTTAAACATTTAATACCTTTGATACACAGGGTGTTCAAACGGAACGGCTTTATTCAGCATCGTATTGGATTTACTCGTTACTCGTATAGGAAACAGCAAGATTTTAAAAAACCGGCCAAGTGCGAGTCGGACTCGCATACGAAGGGTTCCGTACCATTATCTATACAACATTAGACAAAACAAAAAACGTGTTTTTTGTATGGGAGCCAAAGTGAGTACCTATACAACTCAATATTTTGTGAATATTTCAAGCGTCTACTTGTTGCCGTTATTAATATCGAGCAAAAAACGGCAAAAAAAATCACGTTTGTTGTATACTATACTATTTTTAGTATTTGTTGTTATAGCGGCAACAGAAATACATCATGTGTGAAAATTTCAACTGTCTAGCTATCACGGTTTATGAGATACAGCCTGGTGACAGACAGACAGACGAACAGCGGAGTCTTAGTAATAGGGTCCAGTTTTTACCCTTTGGGTACGAAATCCTAAAAAATACTCAGACAGCGGACAAATGATCGCACATTGCGTGCATTTTCTGAGCGGACAATTTTTCCATGTATCGGGAATGTTGGTCCTCCGCGTGCCAAGTCCCTCGTCTGCGCAGGCCTCACAGACATAATATTTAATTATTTATTTGAACTTCATGCACAAGAGTGGTACATAGGAGGACTTAATGCCACGCGTCCCGCCTCTACACCCTGTATGGGTAATACATAAAACTATAAAGAACCCTGTATAACACTTGTTTTGTTTCTAAGCTAACAAGTAGGTACATAACATAGTTCATAATGTACCTATTCGCTCAGATGTATTGTTATCTAAATTCAGTCTTAAGATTACCTACAACCAACACTAACTTATCACAATGACAATTAAAAATAATTATTTGTAACAAACTCAATATCATAATGATTATCTTCTAACTATTGTTCACATACTTATACTTAGACGTTGTATATGCTCAATGATCACTGTGATCGTGTGATCATCACTTCTTGTAGACGACTCAATACTGTATAGTAGGAACTACACCTAGTTCATAGTTTGAGTGAGTTATACTTATTATATGTTAACGGAAAAGTATGTAATCCGTCATTGAATTCATTTCCTAGGAAATGTGTACAATAGGGAATATGCATGTAATTTTGTTTTCACCTAAATCAATAAAAATACAGTGTTATCAACCTAAGCAAAAGTTAAGTTCTACTACTGCTTGTCGCTCAAAAATAATATTAGTTCAAACGTCCGGTAGGTACTGTCGCGGCCATGATGTGACGTCATTTACCTCAATCTGCTTTGTTTACATTTATTTTTTTGGCCTTAAGTAATTTTACTAATTGCATGTGCAAATTACATATTCATTTTTTTTAAGTAACCGTAAACAAGATAACAGTTTTATTTACATTATTTACAAACTACAACTCTTTAGTAGTAATAAAAATATGTAAAAGTATCAAACTGGATACAGGGCGTCAACAAAAATTGCGATAACGATATTATAATAAAATCTCAGTGAAACTTTACCAACTTTTCAAATGAAAGTGTTTTTTGACACAGAATTTGACGTCACTACCGGCGTTATCGAGGACGACGCGTTTTGAGAGTGCGTTCCGTTTCACCAAAAACGTGCTACCTATAACAATAAATTGTAAAAAAGTGATGTTTTAGAAACTTAAACAAGTGTACCACAATGTTTTATACGCCAATACAAGGCATTTCCTAAATAACCATCGGAAATGTATTACGTTCATTTTTTTAAGTAACCGTAAACAAGATAACAGTTTTATTTACATTATTTACAAACTACAACTCCTTAGTAGTAATAAAAATATGTAAAAGTATCAAACGGGATACAGGGCGTCAACAAAATTGTCCACATCGCTGTCAACAGAGAAGTGCCCAGAAGGCTGGCAGCATTACCACGTTGGATGGCACTGCTGATTCTTTAGTCAATAAATAGGCCCGCCCTCTGGTCACGTGAAGAGTCGAATAATCGCTTTGCGATTTTCCGAAATACTAGTGGGCACGCGGACCCCACAGAAATAAAGCCCCGCGTAGCCTTATTACAATATTTACCTTGACCTTGATTTTATTCGTGTTAGAGCATTCGTTTTTAAATATTTCCTAATATCATCTCGGAATTTCAGACAATTCCTAGGAAATACATAGGTACATTTCTTCCCTACAGCTACATAGCAGTGAGTCACGCTCGCTCGGGCGGCTTGAGCGGGCGCAGCTCGTGCGGTGTGAGCGGTATGAGCGGCGTGAGCGGGCGCGGCTGCAGGCGCCCGTACACCACGCGCAGCGCCACCAGCGCCGCCAGCGTCAGCGCGGCCGTGCTGCCGAACGTGGCCAGCGGGCCGCGCCGCGCGTACACCGCCGACACGAACACCGGGCCCAGCGCGCGCGACAGGCAGCCCGCGCCCGTCAGCACGCCCATCCACACGCCCTGCGGCCGCGGTCCCAGCACCTTGGAGAATATCGTCTGGATGAGCGTGACGCCGAGCGAGTAGCCCACGGACACGCAGGCGTAGCCCGCCAGGAACTGCGGCAGCGTGAGGCCGCGCGAGCCCGCGCACCACGGCTGCGTGGCCTGCGGGCAGCCGCCGCCCGCCTCGCCCGCGCCGGTCGCCAGCGGCGGCGGGCCCGGGCCCCACGGGATGCACAGCAGCGACGCCAGCCCCGTCAGCAGGAAGCCGCCCCACAGCAGCAGTGCCCTGCCGATATCATGACATTATCGTTTTGGAAATGTAGAGTATTGTATTATACACTCACGTCCTCTTAAATCATAGAAGTCACTGCGTTTGTTAAGTTGTCAGTTCGCCCACAAGATCGCACGTTCCTTGCGTGGGCATACCCTATTCTGGATATTTCTACACTGAGTGAAGCGAATAGCGAGCTAAAACTATATTTAGAGCTTGACATCTCGCTGACGGTACTCCCTTAATTCTCCTAAATTTTTTGTCCGAAAATCATTATCCATAAAACGTTTGCTTTAGACTTCAGTAACCATAATGTTCAAAATCCCGAAATTTTGTTTTACATAATTATCTTTATTTCTAAAACTGTTCTGTCATAATATCGAATACTAATAATTGAATCTTCTTATTTTGCATGCCATAAAGTCAAATGTCCTAAATATTTTATTATATAATGTGTATTATTCCGAATGTTCAGGTATAATAAAATTTTTGGTCCTAAAACATTTGCTAAAAATTAGGTTTTAGTGACAGAAGAAAACGCACACAAACACACGCACACGCAGAAGAGCTTTACACAGATGGTTAATTGAGAATCATTTCTATAATATAAAAGAATTCCTTCAGTTTACATTTAAATAATCTAATTGTAACAAAAATTTGCATGTCATTATTTTATGATTGAATATGTTAAGCTACTGTAATACCATTGTAAGAACTTCTTCTTAGCGTGTCGATGGCAATCTAAATTGAGTAAGAACTTCTGTAACCATATTTATCGGCAAATAAATCTTTGACTTTGAGAAACGAATCGCTGTAAATCCGACCCCACGCAGTCTTGTCTGCCCTAACTCTGGGACCTGCGGAGCCCCGCAACACCGAAGCCGTGACAGAAACCATGCCTGCTGCATGTTGCTTGCTCGCTTGCATGCTGCATGCTTGCTCGCTTGCATGATGCATGCTTGCTCGCTTGCATGCTGCATGCTTGCTCGCTTGCATACTGGATGCTTGCTTGCATACTGTATGCGTGCTTGCACGTTGCATGCTTACTGCAAGCTTGTTGCATGCTTGCTGTTGCTTGCTGCACGCTTGCTGCATGCATGGTGTATGTTTGTTTACATGTTTGCATACTAATTACAGAGAAAAATAAAAACCACATAATTATGTTCATACTCAACTGTTTTATAATGATTGACGGTTTGATTGATTGATTTCCTTCCTTTTAGTGACTACCGATATGAAATGTATGCCAAAAGAAGATTCTAACTGTGAACTTTATGCGAGCAATATTGTATAAAAATGTGTTGTGTTGAAGTTCATAGTATAGCAAAAGCTAAATAATACAAATTTGTTTTAAAGATATCTTTAAGATCCTATAAGATCAAAACATTAAATATTTTTTTAAATTTAGGATTTATAACCAGGTATTATTGAAAACGGTTTTAAGTCTTTTTGTATATTATTGATTGTAATATTTTTGACAAACGGGTTTAGAGCATATTGTATTTAGGGATTTCAATTGGGTTCCTTCTATCTGGCAGAATCTTGATACTCCGAAATTTATTTGGCATAACACACTTGGCATAATCTTCTTTAAACGAATATTTTTAAGGCATAAAAATTATTTAATATAGTTATTGTTTGGCCGAATGTTTGTATTTCCGAATTTACAATGGCATACTTTTAAGATGGCAGAATTTTATTTGGCATAATTACCTTTAGCAATGTTCAAATTTCGCACAATTTCACTTGGCATATTACGAAGATGGCAGAATTTCATTTGGAATAATTGTATTTGGCATTATTGTCATTTCTATAAAATAGCATTTTTAACCAAACATTTAAATATTGTCTTAAAAAGTACCTAATATGATGGGCTACAAAAGTTAGTGACAGAAACGAATCGCTCCAAAACCGACTTTACGTAGTCTTGTCTGCCCTACCCCTAGAGTGTAATTTAAAATCGCGTAGGCGCGGAGGGGCGAGGCGGCCCGCGAGTTGAGGAGCAGGTTGTTGTAACACTCGCCGCCACTGCTGAGGCTGGCCGGCGAAGCCGGCCAGCAAGCCGAAGCTGAGGTGGTGAGCGTTAAACACATCTGCGACGATAAGCTCGCGTGGCACCGCCGGAGCCCTGCAGCGCCGGAGCCGTGACAGAAACCATGCCTGCTGCATGTTGCATGCTTGCTTGCATGCTGCATGCTTGCTTGCCTGCTACATGCTTGCTGCATGAATGGTGTATGCTGGTGTGCATGTTTGCATATTGTATGCTGGTTTGCATACTGCATGCTTGTTTGCATACTGCATGCTTGTTTGCATACTGCATGCTTGTTTGCATACTGCATGCTTGTTTGCATACTGCATGCTTGCTGCATGCAAGATGTATGCTTGTTTGCATGTTTGCCTAGTGCTTACAGGAAAATAAAAACCACATGTTCACAATCAACTGTTATAGAGACTCATCTATCACATCCACATCACAGAAAATTCATTTTTCTGTGATGTGGATGTGATAGATGAGTCTTTCCATTGTTGTGCATAAGAAATGTATGCCAAAAGATGATTCTAACTGTAAACTTTCTGAGATATGATAGTTCTGCTTTTAGTGACTATCGATATAAAATTTATGCCAAAAGATGATTCTGGCTGTGAACTTTCTGCGCTAAGATGGTTCTACTTTTAATTCTTATGCATATGAAATTTATGCCTAAAGATGATTCTGCCTTACAAAATTATGAGTTTTGAATGTATGATAAATGAGTGTCTGCCAAACGATTTTCTGCGAAATGAAGTTTATGCTATCCGCTGTTATGCAAAGTAATATTATGACATAAAAAGTTCTGCTATAAAGGGTGGACCCATTTCAATTGTATGGCATGTGATATAAAGTTCGGGTAAGTTATCATTCGGATAAACGATGATTAGGACAAAAAAATATATGACACTTTAGATTATGGATAAAAAAGTTAGGTAACACGATAGAGAACCCTCGCTGACGAATGAACTGTCAAACTCATGATGAATGGCGTGTCGCGTGTCGCGAGAGACCTACGACCAGCAGTGGACTGCTTATCGATTGTAAACGCCAAGCAGGAAATATAATAGAAGCACATAGCCGTACCGCTCCTCGAAGATCTTGGTGAGCGGGCCGATGGCGGCGAAGGTGAGGCACGCCAGCACGGCGCCGGCGCTCATGAGCGCGCCCATGTACTCCAGCGCCTGGCGCTTGCTCCAGGCGAACTGGTCCATGGTCAGCATGGTCGCCAGCGTCTCTAGCAGCACGAAGTTGAACACCAGCACAAAGAATGCCGCCACCAGCGTCCAGCTGCTCACCAGGTCCGGCTTCAGAGCTTTCAGGGCTTCTTTTTCTACCACCAACCATTCAATATTAACTTTAGTGCTTAACAATGGCAGCACGTCCAGGGGCGGCAAATCGAGCGATCACTTAGTATGAAATAAATAAAAATAAATAAAGTACTATCAGGGTCTTTTCCGCCTGACCATTTTAAATTTTTTTCGCTTAAATCATGCGGACGCGCCGAGCCACGCCCCCTTAAAGTTTTGTGCCTATTAGGAAAGCGTCAACTTTGGCGCGCAAAATAACAATAACTCTCGGTTGGCGTGCGTCGTCAATGCGCTCGGCCGATTCGGTATCTTTTCATTCATTTTTTCTACACAAAGTCAACGAGGCGGGGCTAGAGAGCGTTTTTATGTTGCGAGTGCAAGCAAAAATGAGCTTAGTGGTTGTCAGGCGGGAGTGTCCTCGATAGTACATAAGTCGCATTTTTTTTTAAGTACAAAAGAAAAACCAGACTATGACTAAAACGGAAACTAAAAATGTTTAAACTACACATTGATGTGTTTTCTTTCGATGTTCGTACGACCGGAGTCGTCATTGTTAACTATGTCTTAATATGATAGACTAGTCCTGCCCAAATCGATCCAGCCGTTTCGGAGATTTTTATACACCTAATAGGGACTATAGATAGACCTCAGTACCTGCTATAAATTTGTATACACCTAATAGGGACTATAGATAGACCTCAGTACCTGCTATAAATTTGTATACACCTAATAGGGACTATAGATAGACCTCAGTACCTGCTATAAATTTGTATACACCTAATAGGGACTATAGATAGACCTCAGTACCTGCTATAAATTTGTATACACCTAATAGGGACTATAGATAGACCTCAGTACCTGCTATAAATTTGTATACACCTAATAGGGACTATAGATAGACCTCAGTACCTGCTATAAATTTTTATACACCTAATAGGGACTATAGATAGACCTCAGTACCTGCTATAAATTTCAACTTGGTAAGTCCACCCAGAAAATCGGTGATGACAGATGGACAGACGGACAAGAAAGTGATCTTATAAGGGTTCCTTTTTACCTTTTGAGTTACGGAACCCTAAAAATCAGTACACACCGTCATCCGTGCCCTGCGCAATCATCGCTTCTCTGGCAGCGATCTTCTTCTCCTTGAAGCACCACGGCAGAAACAGCAGGAAGTTGATGGAGCCGAGCACAGCGTTGATCCAGCCGGCGGCAGTGTACATGTCCAGGCGCAGCGGCTGAGACAGGTCGCCGGGCGGCGGGTAGGGGCCGCCGGGCCCCAGCGGCGTGGCGGCCGCCTGCAGCGCGGGGCCCACCACGAAGCCCAGCACCTGCGCCAGCGACACCACGGCCACGGCGCGCGTGCGCTCGCTCACCAGCGTCGCCGCCGACAGGTACGAGCGCGCCACCGCTATGTTCGCTGCAAACATACTCTTGTGCCTTCAGTCACTGATACAGTAGGACTGTACGACACCAACGAAACCAATCACAGGTTCGTTTGGACATTTATTTATATGTTTAAACATTAAAAGGCCAGTCACCTGAGCTGACTCCGACGAGGAACCTAGCGAACACCATCCAGTACTTGGCGTGCGGGCGCGTGAGGTGCAGCTCTGCGTACAGCACGCTGGCCAGCACGAACAGAGCCAGCGTGGCCAGCAGCGGCGCGCGTGCCGAGCCCGCGCGGTTGGCCCACAGCCCCAGCAGTGGCGAGAACATTAGCTGCCCCAGCGGGTTGGCGCCCACCGCCAACCCCAGCACCTCCTTCTGAGCGCCCGGCTCCAACTGGAACATGGCAACCGTCGCGCTTTACTTCCCTTCACTGTACAATAGACCAAGCTCCATCCGAATACAGAACACACAATTTTCAAATGAATGTTGACAACATCAATTCAATATGTGGGCATAACCTAATCTAGATAGCTGCTCCGTTGATGTCGCCGGGTTTGATTCTCGGGTCGCAGTCGGGCAAAAAGTGTTATTGGGTTTTTAGTAGCAGCCCGGAGAGTAGAAGTTGCCGAAGTTGCCGGTATGATACGTGCCTCGGTGCGCACGTTAAGTTGCCGAAGTTGCCGGTATGATATCTACGAGCCTCGGTGCGCACGTTAAACCGTTGGTCCTGCGCTTGACTTCTCTCCGGTCGGGTCGGATTGCCATCCCAACGATGGACTATGAGAGTCAGGGAAGAGAGAGTGCACCTGCAGCCCCTCGGGATGCCCTCGGGCCACCTAGCGGCCCGCATAGGATTTCATCCAGCCCGCGAGCTATTTAAAACTTTAGACATCATTGAACATTGTTTAAAAAAACAAACGTATTTGCAAAAAATAAAACCGACTTCAACAACACAAAAAAGTGAAAAATAACTTTAGCTCCAGAAGTCGGTGACCTTTGTTTGATTCATTTAGTTTTTTTGCCGACTTCTGAAGCCAAAGTTATTTTTCACTTTTTTGTGTTTTTTGAATTTGGTTTTAGTTTTGCAAAAAAGTTTTTTTTAATTTTCAACTTTTAGTTGCAATCTATACTAATATTATAAAGAGGTAACATTTGTTTGTAAGTTTGTATGTTTGTAAGTTTGTATGTTTGGGGGTAATCTCCGGAAGTAATGAACCAGTTTTAAAAATTGTTTCACTGGTAGAAAGCTACAGTATTAATAATAATAATAATATATTTATTTGCGTAAAACATGGTATAAAAAGGTATTACAGTATAAAATAGGACAGACATGTTTTGCCAAGATTAAACATAGCATGCAAATATTTGTAATCACAATTTCCTTAACAAAATCAATATCATATTACAACAACGCTATTTTCGTTCCAGGAATTGTTTTAGACTATAGAAGTTATTGTTAATTAACCATTCATTCAATTTATTCTTAAAAGTATATCTCAAGTGTAGCATTTTCAGATCACTAGGTAATTTGTTGTAAATTCGTACACACATAGTTAAGCAGCTTTTATTGTACTTAGCAAGCCTGGGAGCACTGTTAAGTACGAGTCTGTGAGGATCTCGTCGGCTTCGAGGATTTACATCGTTTGCTACTTTAAATAATTCCTTATGTTTCCATACAAACATGCATATTTCATTAATATATAGACAAGGTAGCGGTAACAAGCCAAGTTTCTTAAATACTGGCTGACATGATTCCTCAGGATGAAGTCCGTATAGAGCCCTAATGCATTTTTTTTGAGCAACAAATGTTCTATTTTGGTCGGTACTGTTACCCCATATTATAAGTCCATAACGTAAAATGGATTCCACATACGCACGGTAAGCTAATATAGCTGTTTTTAGATTAGTACTTTTTTTTACTTGTCTAAGAGCATACACAAACTTATTTATCTTGCTTGAAACATTGTCTACATGCACTTTCCAATGTAGATCTTCATCAATAGTAACTCCTAGGAACTTGGTATGTGTTACTGGTTTAATTTTGGGTATATTTAATTTAAGGTTAAATTTATGATTATTCGATTTGTTAAATTGTATATAAACGGATTTGTCAAGGTTTATTTTCAAGTTATGTAAATGAAGCCAGTTAATTAAAATGTCAATTGTATTGTTAATGTCAGTTTCATGGTCGTAAATTGTATTTGTTTTTTTATTAGATGTCACAATAATCGAGATGTCATCAGCAAACAATATGCACTTATGTTTCGTTATTTTAATGATGTCATTTATATATATCAAGAATAAGATCGGCCCTAGTATGCTTCCCTGTGGGACACCAAACTTATTATATCTATAGTTTGATGAGAGCAGCGTTAATTCTTTATCTTCGTTAATGTTTGTTATGGTAACGCATTGTTGCCTGTTATCAAGGTATGATTTTATCCACTGTAAGGGTGGCCCTCTAATCCCGATTGCTTCTAGCTTTTGCAGTAGTAGATCGTGTGAAACTAGGTCGAAGGCTTTCGATAAATCAAAGAATAATCCTGTGGTTATATTGTTGTCATTGATGTTAGTTAATATAATATTTATGAGGGCATAGATTGCTAATGTTGTAGACTTCCCTTTTTGAAAGCCATGCTGTTCTTTTTTTATAATATTAAACTTTGTACAGTAATTTGTAATTCTTTTGTACATACATTTTTCGTATATTTTAGATAAGATGGGTATTAGGGTGATAGGGCGGTAATTGTTTAGGTCATGTCTGTCTCCTTTTTTGTAAAGTGGTCTAACAACGGAAAGCTTTAAAGCTTCTGGAAAAATTCCCTCATAGAATGACAAATTGATCAAGTATGTTAGTACTTCAACGATTTCGTCGACACAGATTTTAATAATTTTTGTGTTAATTTCGTCATACCCTTCAGAATTTGTGTTATTTAAAAGCAGTATTTCCTTCTTAACTTCAGTTATCGACATTGGTGTGAGGAACATTGAACTTACAGTTACATTATTGCTAGAGTTACCTGTGACGTTTGTTGGCATTGATTTGTTTGTTGAATCGATATAATGGTTATTAAAGGCAGACGCTATTTCTACTGGATCGGTAATAAGTGTGTTTTTATATTTGATACTGTCTATATTATGTCTGGAGTTTGCACTATTTAGCTCGTCTTTTATAACATTCCACGTAGCTTTGCATTTGTTATCGTTTTTAGCTATGTATTTGATATTTGCGTTTTTCTTGGATTTAAATATGCATTTTCTAAGGAGATTAGTATATTTAAG
Source organism: Xestia xanthographa (assembly GCA_905147715.2). Taxonomy (NCBI): domain Eukaryota; kingdom Metazoa; phylum Arthropoda; class Insecta; order Lepidoptera; family Noctuidae; genus Xestia; species Xestia xanthographa. The sequence goes on along the minus strand of LR990659.1, from coordinate 649,301 downwards.
GTATCTAGTCTTATTAGTCGCAGTTTTGTTTTTATAAAATTGATGGCGCAGTAACCTTTTTGTTTTACAACTTGTTTTTAAGCCCTTGCTTATCCAACTTTGTTTCTTTTTGTTATTTAAATTTATTCGTGAGTGCTATAGGCTATATTTTATTCCCGTACTCCCACGGGAACGGGAACTACGCGGGTGAAACCGCGGGACGTCAGCTAGTATCCTATACAAATATTATAGGCGATGCATTAATTTTACATTGTTAACTAAATTGAACTTCACATACCTAAACTGTCGCGGGTGTATTTTACACATCGGCGGCGTACCCCTCAGATCATACAGGCGTGAGGTTACGTCATGATGTTGTATAAACAATGAACATCCAAGCGATTGCAGCAAACACGACCGATTTACCGTCCATTTTGAAGAGTTCCATTGTATATCTCCGAAGATCAGCATCAGATCTTCACTCAATTTAAATGAGACCATCTCAGGAGTACACTCTTTCAAATAAAAAAAGAATTTTGAGAATCGCTCCACAAATGGGGGAGAAATCGGTGAACATACATAAAATTAGACAACACGACTGAAGTAAAAATGTTCATAAAATGAAAACTACTGGGCCAAACTATGTTAATTTTTTATGGGACCAAATGGCGACAATTTAAGAGCCTATACTACCTCAAATTAGCAACTCTATTTGTGGTGGTTCTAACTTCGTTTGAAATACCGTAAGAATAAAGTTCTAATCAGCTTGCACTACAAAGTGGTTGTTACGTCAGTCACTGCAGGCCGAATAGTGCGAATTGAGTGGTTTTATTCTTTATAAATTCAAATTTTCGTCTTTTGGAAAAAATAAAAAACATAAGACCTGCTTTATAGGTAGTTCAGTTTGTATGCAAAGTTTCATGACCTAATTTGAAGTACTTTTTGAATACCAGCGGTTTATTGTTCGATTTGGAGGTAACTTTGGATTTTTTTTCTATCGAAAATTTTTTATGGAATCGTGTTTTCGCCAAACATAGGACTTAAAATTAATGCTCAACTTTACCATATATTTATTTCAAAATTAATGCTGCAGTATTTTAGGCGTAACGGAGGATCATGCTAAGCAACTTGAGGTAGTATAGGCCCCGGGTTTGCGGGACAGTTCGAAAGAGATACCGCGGCCCCGGAACACAAAGGGCGATGAAGGAACATGGATGGGTGTTAGTCAGTAAAAGTCTGACACTGCCTTCTGCTCCGCCCAGAGCGGGAGGGGTTATTTGATGATTTCCCATCCGAAAAAAAAAGAAAGGTAGTATAGGCCCTTAAGAAGAATCACGTAAATCGGATCATAAATATCAGCGTAAACGGTGTACAAACATAAAAAAGTGCAATCGAATTGAGAACCTTCTCCTTTTTGAACTATTGTAAGGACTGTTTTGTAAACGAACGCGGAACGACGCGACGTGACGACGGCGACGCGACGAGTGACTCTAGTGAGCAAGATAGTTGAATCATTGCGCTCTCAACTGTACGTAAAATAAAAAATCGCACCGAGTGATTCGTAGACTGGTTTGTGCAACGAAGACTGTGAACCCAGGACGTAAAATAGTTTCATCGTCGCAGAACAAAAAAGACAAAACTGTCTTTGAAAACGGTTCGTCGTCGCAAGTCGCAACGCCCAACACTAGTGCGCACTGCACGCAGCGCGGCGCGGCGGCAGCGGGTGGCGCCCTTCGCGCGGCCACCTCGTGCCTCTCAATATCGACTATTTTTAGCCTTCACACGACGACGTCGAGCATGCATCACACAGTCAAAGAATGCCGTCCACCGCACACCGCACACGCCCTACACGCCATCTTCTCGTTATGTACTGCAGCGCGCAAAACTGCAACGTTATCGCATTCTTGTAATATGTCATTGTGTACATAATATTATATTGAGAAACTAAAGACAATGGCTGTAGTGTTCAATGTACGCGCACATAAGATAGTGATAGGGACAATCTGAACGTGATAAGTCGATAAGGTGTGAGCGGCGCGGGAGATCTTACTCTGACGCCAGGATTACATAATCCTCCGCACGGACCGGCGGCGGTGGCACCACATCGTGTACATACACGATCTGGTGCCGCCGCCACACCGGTCCGTGCCGTGTGACAGGGGCCGCGCCGCTCGCCCCGGGCTGCAGTGCAGCGCTCACTCAGTCATCAGCATCATGAACTATCGCTTTCTCGATCTCTAATGTTTTCGTTTACATAATAAGTATGTATACTCGGGGCGCCGCGCGTCGCGTGTTTGTGCTCGACGGCTTGGTGCGGTGACGGCGCGGCGGCAACAGTCGCGATAACACTATAATTACAACTATTAATGACTCACTCGCTATCAATTGATTTTAAACAAGGCCACTCGTTTAAAACATTTTCACATTTGCTCGTTGTTGTTTTTTACTTACAATAATAACCGTAATGTTATTCGTCATATTGTCCTAGTCTTTTCCAGAGAATAACGTTCGATGGGATCGCAGGCATTGGCCGTTTTCATATTATGCGATAACGACACGATATCGAGGATTTTTTTTGTTTCATTTATCCGACAGCCTCAAGCTGATCTCTGAATGGCTTAAACATTGGAAGATAAAAGCTAACGGAACAAAATCAGTCCAGGTGAGTAACACTACATGCAAACAAACATGTGACCTTAAACGATATAGCCCTACCCCTACCCCTACGAACCCCTTGGAATACACCTTGACACACACCTTACGTGGAGGCACCACATATTTACCAAACGCAAAGCCTTAGGACAAAAACTCCGCAGCCTACACTGGATGCTCTACAAAAACTCCCAAATGTCTCTGGAAAGCAAATTGCTTCTCCACAAATGCACACTCAAGCCCATATGGTGCTATGGTATCCAGCTGTGGGGAACTGCAGCGAACTCAAACATCGAAGTCCTTCAAAGGTCAATCTAAAACACTACGACAGATAGTAAATGCTCCCTGGTACGTCACAAACGAAAGAATACACAAGGATTTAAAGATAAAAAGAAGAAATCAAAACTAATATCTCCACATACTCCGCCAGAATAAAAGTTCACCCAAATCAATTAGCAATTAAACTAATGTCAAACCCTGTTACCTTCACAAGAATGAAAAAAGGGCACCTCAAGACTTACAACCAGCATGAATAAGCTGTAATGCCGATCGGATGAGGCAGTGGCTTCATACCGTGCAAGATCAGGAACCATCATCTACCTATTGCTGAATTGTCCCAGGACAGATTGCATTAAAAAGGAGTTAAAATATAAATATGTATATCCGACAATGTTGAAACAATATTAACCAACAGTTTGTACTATGCCGACAAACCGTGCACCGTTAGCCGTGTGGTATCCGGCAGAGAACACCTTGCGCCTCCGTAGACCAGAGAATGGGCAGCAGCGTTTTCTGTTAGTCTTTCATCACTGCGATCTCCAATCCGCCTGCCAAGCGTGGAGATTACGGCAAATTCCACCCATCATGGGAGAGGCTTATGTCCAGCAGTGGACATTATGGGCTGGTGTTGTTGTTGTACTATGCCACCGAGCAATCTCAAGGACCTAGTCGCGTTCCACCAGCCATTTACATCCACAATAATAATATGTATGATAATCACCAGTCGACAGTCCCACGATATAGTGTCGTTGCGATAGCTCTGTGTTCTCAGTGGGTATTATTTTGATCGTAGGAATACATAGATACTTTTTTTGTTTCGTTGCGCCTTCATAAGTTGTTCACAATATACCTTGGTAAGTGAGTTGGTTGTGGGTTGCCACTTGCCACCGCACGAACAGGAGTCGGCTCGGGATACCTATGTCTTGTTCCTCATCTCTGGCAAGCCAGAGAGATGACGAGACCTTTGTAGACCGGCCAAAGCGAAGAACAGAGCGTACACCTCTAACAAGCCTCTGTAGGTCGGCTCGACTGGAGATTCGTATCAGCAAACGAACTGAGAGCAAAAAAGTCTAGTCTTATCGACCTTGATCCTTCTACCGGGATTGTCCTAAAGTCCTGCTTCCCCACCCTTCAAACACTTCAAGACATCCCAATATGTTGCCCCTGTGGCACCGCCTCAGTAGTTAGGAGTCTCTCTCCGGAGACCCAATTATTAAATGTGCAAGTCACCTCCTGCCGTGTTTGTTGGTTAGGCAGCATAGATAGGTACTCACAGTCCTTCTATATTTCCAGATGATCAGTGCACTTGAGCCACTTAAGAGCCTGTACTACCTCAAATTAGCAACTCTATTTGTGGTGGTTCAAACTTCGTTTGTAATACTATTACAATAACGTTCTAATCAGCTTGCACTACAAAGTGGTTGTTACGTCAGTTACTGCAGCCGAATAGTGCGAAATGAGTGGTTTTTATTCTTTATAAAATCAAATTTTCATCTTTTGGAAAAAATAAAAAATATAAGACCTGCTTTACTCGTTAGTTCAGTTAGTATGCAAAGTTTCATGATCTAATTTGAAGTACTTTTTGAATAACAGCGGTTTATTGTTCGCTTTGAAAATTTTATGGAATCGTGTTTTCGATAAACATAGGACCTAACATTAATCCTCAACTTTACCATATATTTATTTCAAAATTAATGCTGCAGTATTTTGGGCGTAACGGAGGATCATGCTAAGCCATTTGAGGTAGTGTAGGCCCTTAAGCAAAATATAGGTATAATTTAGGTATTTCTATGTCCTGCAAGCAATGACATCAGTAAAAAGTTAGGTAATGTAAAGGCGCGTTCATACATTTTAAAAATGAAGGATTCGTTTGTCAATGGTTTGGAAAATGTAGTGTTTTCGCGTAGGTAGTCAGTATATACTTAGTACCTAACCTACGAGGCCCCTAAACATAGTACAAATCTATATATTATAGTTCGTTTGGCAACCCTTTCTGCAACAATCTTGCACTAGCCGGGGGTTATTATTGAATGCACTACATACAGAACAATGTCGTCGCAAACAGCATGCAGGGTGCCCGTGTCGAAGATGGACCTAAGATCTAGAGCAGATTGGAGAAATGCCAACAGAACTTGGAGAATGTTGGCTTGAAAATCAGCAGAAGTAAAACTGAATGTACATGTTCTGCGATTTCTGAGGTCTCTCCAGCTCTGGAGCCAGCCCATAGCGCTAGACGGCGCGCTCCTCCCAGTCGGCTCCGCTAGGTATCTTGGTTCACTCGTGCAATGCGATGGCGAAATAGATCTGAGTGTTACGTACAGAATTAACACTGAATACATGAAATGGAGGCAGATCACGAGAACAATATGCGACTGTATACCCATTAAACTCAAGGGGAAGATATACAATCCTCCTGAGCAGCATATTGTTTTTTCGCGATTTTAGGTTTGATCCCATTCTAAAAGTCTTTTGTTTGAGTATAATCAATGATGTTATATATAATACTGAAGTACAATACACTGATTACCAGTCACCCAATATAAAACCATGGTTAAACCTGCTATGCTAACCTGCTTATGTTAATCACTATCTCGAAGATAAAAAAGCAGAGGACACTAGAGGAAGACCAAAGAAGTAGTAGAGGACACTAGAGGAAGACCAAAGAAGTAGTAGAGGACACTAGAGGAAGACCAAAGAAGTAGTAGAGGACACTAGAGGAAGACCAAAGAAGTAGTAGAGGACACTAGAGGAAGACCAAAGAAGTAGTAGAGGACACTAGAGGAAGACCAAAGAAGTAGTAGAGGACACTAGAGGAAGACCAAAGAAGTAGTAGAGGACACTAGAGGAAGACCAAAGAAGTAGTAGAGGACACTAGAGGAAGACCAAAGAAGTAGTAGAGGACACTAGAGGAAGACCAAAGAAGCGATGGATGGGCTATGTGAAGGATGAAATGGCTAGAAAGGAGGTGACTGCCGACTGAGATAACGAGTAATAGAGAAGTATCGAAGAAGAAGGTAGGTACCTATGCTGCGCTGCGCCGGCGCCGAGAGTTTTCGCATTTATTCCGGTTAGACAAAGCTTAGCTAATATAACTAGATACCTACTTACTGTAATCTAGAGGTTATAAGAAAGAAATCAATGTACTTCGTTACATTATTAAATGCTGCAATTTATGTGGGTGGCAGGTGGCAGTCTCCAAACAAAAAAAAATGTGTCCTTTGAAGAGAAGCAAGGTCAGCACAATCATGTGAATGGAAAAATCAGAAAACCGTAAATATGTACCTAGTTTAATAACAAAAAAAGCGATTTTACTATTACAAACTTATTATTTGCGGTTGGTGCAATAGGCGGTTCTAGGGATCGAACAGCAAAGTTAAGTTTGTCCTTTAACAGTTTGTACAGAACCCTCAGTGCGCGAGTCCGACTCGCTCTTAGCCGGTATTTTTTTTGTTGTGTTCGAATGTCAGAAAAAAAAGTTTTTTTTTTTTTTAGTATTAGTACCTACCTACCATGTGATAAGGGTAGATGGCCGCCTACCTACCAACCGGACGGCGCGGCCGGCACATTAGGTATTATTAAAACTTCGGGCGACTTCTAACGAATTTCCTAATTAAACAGCCCAATAAACTTTGCCCTACCGCAATCGGAACCAGGACATCAAAATATTATAATGTAGGTAGTCAATGATATTCTATTAAACAGATATGTTATGAGCGCGCAATCGTGAAGACTCGAAAACGAGCCAATTGGCCTGTTTTTCCTTTATTATTCTGCGTCACTGCGTGGATGTGAGCTGGCTCTCCCCCGCGGAACACTTTTTTCGGTTTTTTTGTAGGTAGGTGTATAACATACCTACCTATTATCTGTTTATTAGAATATCATTGAATGTAGTCAAACAATGAAAACATTTTAACAAATTTGGTTTTTGGTACCTACCCTATTGAGGGAAACCCCATCCTCGCCTCTAAAAATAGATGCTTATTGTTTTTTAACAACACTCGTGCCACTAACGAATTATCGACACGGAGTAACGACCTACAAGATTATACTACCTATGAAAAGAATAAATTGGAACTCACGTTTGCCAAGTGTTATGATTGTTGATTTAAAAACAAAAACACATATTAACATCCAACAACATTAACATTCTACGTAGGGACAAACCTCCACTGACTCAATCATAATTGCTGTAACTTAACACAAGCAACGTTCTAACATGACATAAATAATTACAACGCTATTGTTATCAAAGTCGACAAAAATAATCTGAATTTGAAGTCAACAATGACAAATAAATTCAAAGTAGGTAGGTTGGTACCTAGTTTTTAGGGTTCCGTACCCAAAGGGTAAAAACGGAACCCTATTACTAAGACTTGACTGTCTGTCCGTCTGTCTGTCCGTCTGTCCGTCTGTCCGTCTGTCTGTCACCAGGCTGTATCTCATGAACCGTGACAGCTAGACAGTTGAAATTTTCACAGATGATGTATTTCTATTGCCGCTATAACAACAAATACTAAAAACAGAATAAAATTAATATTTAAGGGGGGCTCCCATACAACAAACGTGATTTTTTTGCCGTTTTGTCTAATGTATAGATAATGGTACGGAACCCTTCGTGCGCGAGTCCGACTCGCACTTGGCCGGTTTTTTTTTCTTTCATCGCTCCCACATTTTTGTAATGTTTATGCAACACAAAAAACATCAGGCAGTATCGTCACCAACAAAAGTCTCCAGAAAGCATGTGTATGCAGGGCACCTCATAATAACAATTATGATAAGGTAGAAGGGTCTTCGTAACTCTAAGTCAGCACATGGTCAGCACCAGCACAGTGTAGGTATATATTATTTGTGACCTCTGCTCACGCACTTTCCCCTAGTGCACGACATCAACTAGTTGAACACCTTGACGGTTGCATCAGTCAGGTGCGAGCGTGCGACTCGTGCGAGGTATGCGCGCACCTACCTTGTCGAGGTAGGGCCACACGCCTGTCAGGACGATGCTGAAGCCCAGCGACATCTGAAACATGGTGAAGTAGATGACGTAGACGCTTCGCCAGCGCTCGCGTCTCTCCTGCGCTGTCTCCAGCAGCGGAGCACCCGCCGGCACCGCCTCGTCCTCCTCGGGCGCGGGCTGCCCCTGCACCCGCCCCGCCAGGCCCTTCAGCCACTCCATATCGCAAACACACACCGGCACTTGTCGACAGAATCTTACTAACGATTAACGATGCAGTACGAGTACGTACAGACTGCGGAGCCACGGGGACGCATCTCGGGAGCGCTCGCGACGGTGTGCCGACCTCGAGACACAAACACGAAGTAAACAAAGAAACGCTAGCACGCGTTGCGGCGGGTGCGGCGCACGGAGCTGCTGAGTTGCGCAAGCGCTCCGCCGCCCGCGCCTCTCGCCGTCTCGCGACTGCGGACTGACCCCACTCGTGTGATGTCGTTCGTTGGCATCGTTTCCCTGCGCATAATCTCGAGGCTCGCTGTCACCGTGCTGATAGCGTTCATTGTGTTGTTAATGTGGCAACAATTTAGCCGCGACTAAATGAGCACGTGTGAGTGCATGAAGCACGCATGGTAGCATATTACAGTGAATATTATACATATAACATAATATATATAATTATATTATTTACAATAATAAATAGATACCTACAGTAAACACAATCTACCTACGTGTTATTAATTTGTACATAGCTACTCAGCTGCATCCGCTCCTACTAGCATGAATCATCTAATTCATGCTTCATCATTCATCAAATAGGTACCTCCACAAAGGAGAGAATTTATAAAATAGTTACCTACGTATGCGGATAGGTCACCAGAGCCAGAGCAGCAGGCCTATTACGTATCTCTGTTGACAGCTCGAAATTATAGTAACTGGGCTCAGTGCAGGCGCGGATACAGGATTTCCTTTAAGGGGGGCAATTTTTGGATTATTCTTTAAAAAAAATTGATGAAATTTTGATAATAAATGGGCGTTAGTTTACAGAAATCCATGTAACTCTTTTCCTACCGACCTACTGGAGTTACCTGGGCCTCTTATAGGTAGACAAAGTTAAGACTCATGAAAAACTAGGCTTCAAGAGCGAGCGTAGCGAGCTCGAATTTTTTTTACAACATTGCCTCAGATTTATGCTATAATTGCTTATATAAATAAGGCCGCGGGGCAAGGGGTCCTAATTTATTTCAGGCTTTGTCTATTGTAGAGTGCCAATCCAGAGGTAGAAAAAACCGGCCAAGTGCGAGTCGGACTCGCGCAAGAAGGGTTCCGTACCACTATTATCAAAAAAGGGCAAAAAAAATCACGTTTGTTGTATGGGAGCCCACCTTAAATATTAATTTTATTCTGTTTTTAGTATTTGTTGGTATAGCGGCAACAGAAATACATCATCTGTGAAAATTTCAACTGTCTAGCTGTTACGGTTCATGAGATACAGCCTGGTGACAGACAGACGGACAGACAGCGAAGTCTTAGTAATAGGGTCCGTTTTTACCCTTTGGGTACGGAACCCTAAAAAGGAGCCTTTTAAAAGTCCTGAGTCTCTAGGGGCAGCTGCCTCATGGTGATGCATAAGGGGTTAAAAGCGATGTCAATAATTATAGACCAATAAGCAAAAAACGGTCTTATTCATAAAAATCCGGTTTTAAACACTCATTAGTTAAAATAGTGTGTACATCTCTCTACAAGGCATTCATTCTTAGCCCACTTTGATGGAAAATTATATTCCCGACAGTCTCCCAAACAAGCTGGTATTCGCCCAAATTTCTCCGGTACTGATCACCTTCACAATTTAAATAAAAATAAAAAATAGGTTCAACAATATTGTAAAAGAAACACTTATCTGTTATATTTTATTTGTTTTACGTTTAGTTTCAGTTGCTCAATTGATTAAGTGTTTTATTTTTATCTGTGGCAGTTTCATATCAGTTGATCAATTGATTTAAATGTGTTCGTAAAATGACTGATACCGGAAGTTACGCTTTTAAATAAATTAAATAAAATTGGCGGTAAAGCAATGGCGGGAATAGTTTAGGTGGGAGCTGTTCTGAACTGAGCGCAGGTCATTCTTTCTCCAGCCGTTGCGACTTCTACATTATTTTATAATCAGTGTAATTATACTTGTTGAGAAATATACAACGAAGAAATAGAAAAGTAATTTACAGTGCTTTATTTCGCCTCCTTACTTCTGAACTTTATAGTTCAGAAGTGGGATTGTAAAAGGATTTGATTCCTCCCGCGCCTACAACTAGTGACAGTTTAAAAACTTAAAACTTGAAGCGGAATATTAACACAAGATCTAACGGTCGTCGTGATGTTTGAAGTTGAGGAAGCTGAACGAGGATTTATCCAGGAGTCGGGGACTCCTCCTAATCCAGTGCATCATCGTCGATCGAGAAAGCGGAGTTTATCACGAAGACGTCGCGATCGTGGCAGCGAATCTAAATCTCCGCCACGTAGGCGACGCAGGCGTCACGAAAGTGGAACACCCAAGTATCGTCGCAGCAGGTGTGATGACCGAAACCAGCGGAAGCATCACAATCGACACCAGCGGAACAAGAGGCGGTCTTCGACTGTAAGTACATCATCTTCTTCTACTGATAGTGCCTCTTCAAGAAGCAAGTCTGCTACAAAATCTAGTGCAAGACATTCAAAAAAACGTAACACTAAACAAGGAACCGAGGAATCTGTGAATAATGTTTCTGCCCGTGAGCTGTTAAATTTGTTAAAGTCATTGCCTACTTCACAGAACCATTTTTCAATAAATAATAATGCTATTCCTGAATTTGACCCCTCTAACAAAGAACAGACTGTTGATATTTGGATAAATAAATTAGAAGAATGCTCTAAATTGTATGGATGGAGTGAACCGCAATTGTTGCATTATTCCCTACCCAAGTTAATGGGGTTAGCAAAGGTGTGGTATCAGGGACTTCCTTCTGTCAATTTTACTTGGTCGGAATGGAAAGATAAATTAATTAAAACATTTCCATCCGTTCAAAATTATGCACAATTATTACAAGAAATGTTAGATAGAAAAGTTAAACCCAACGAAACATTAGAGACATACTTTTACCACAAGATGAATTTATTAAACAGATGTGAAATACATAATAAAAAAGCGATAGACTGTATTATAAACGGGTTAGAAGATAGGAGTATGCGATTAGGTGCTCAAGCAGCTAACTATAACCAGCATGAACAGTTATTAGCTTACTTACAAACTGTTAAATTAGAGGATAGTAAAGAAATTAGGAGACCACTCTTAAAGAAGCGGTTTGAAGGGCAATGTGACAATAAGAGTAGTAATAATGGTGGTACGATCAAATGCTTTAATTGCGGTGAATTAGGTCATCCTAGTTTTAAATGCTCGAAACCTCTTGTAACCTGTAACATCTGTAAAAAACTTGGACACCAGTCATCTTCTTGTAGACGACTCTTGAGGAACACCATTGATAATACTACAAGTAGTAATAATAATAATACTAGCATTAAAAATGGTGACAAAGCGGTGTCTGAAGTAAAAATAGCAGGTGACTTGGACAGTAAATACGTACTAGACATTAATGTTAACGGTAAATTAATGACATGTTATGTTGACCTTGGAAGTCAGAGTACTCTCATTAGACAAAGCGATTTTGAGACATTAGGATTGTCTTATACAGATACACATTTGCCATCCCTTAAAGGTTTTGGTGAGACACTGATTAGTCCTATAGGTAAATCAATTGTTAATTTAACTGTCCAAGGCGTTTCTGCTGCAACAGAAGTATTGATAGTAAGAAACGACCTGCTTAAGTACCCAATATTATTAGGTCATACATTTACCGAACAAGCCGGTATAATCATTATTAAGACTGATGAGCATTTAATTTTACAAAAGCAAATGTACGATAATGTAGGAGAAAAACTAAAATTAATTATTGAATCAGATACTAGCATTAATTCTATGGCAGCTGTTCCAATAAAGGTTGAAGAAAATAGGACTTGCACTGTTTATGTACGTGGGTCAGTACGTGCGGTAAACAAACATAATTATTATATAATGCCCGGCGCTTATACAATCACTAATGGTTTTGGATGTATTCTCTTAGTAAATTTGGGTTTGGAACCCTTAAGATTAATTAAAAACATCTTACTGACAAGAGCTCCGATTATTAAAGATAAAAATATTTTAAATATAAACAAAGTCGAAGTTGAGGAACCTGACGCTATTATAAATCAGATCTCGTTAGGAGATGAATTAACATCTGACGAGATTTTAAAATTAAAAACCTTGTTACAAAAATACAGCGATTGTTTTTCATTTGGTTTAAGTGACTTGGGGTTGACAAATTTAACAGAAATGACCATAACTTTAAATGACACGACTCCCGTTGTGTACAGGCCATACAGGTTAGCTCATGTTGAAAAAGAGAAAGTTAAGGGTATGATACGGGAAATGTTAGATAGCGGAATTATAACGGAATCCACCTCGTCTTACGCTAGTCCGATATTACTGGTACAAAAGAAAACTGGCGACCAGCGTCTATGTGTAGATTACAGGGCATTGAATTCCAAGACTGTCAAAGAGCACTATCCGTTACCTAGAGTGGAAGACCAAATTGACAGCCTTGGGGGTTATAAATATTTTGTTACATTAGATTTGGCGTCTGGATATTACCAGATACCAATCGCTCCTTCCTCTCAAGACAAAACCGCATTTGTAACACCTGATGGGCAGTATCAGTTTACTCGCATGCCATTCGGGTTAGCCAATGCGCCGTCTGTTTTTCAAAAAACTATCAACAAAATGTTAAAAAATACTAGAAACAGTGAGGCCTTTGCTTTCATGGATGACATTATAATACCGTCACAAAATGTTCAACAAGGAATGGAGCGATTGGAAGCAGTACTTCAGTTATTAAGGAATGCTGGCCTTACTCTTAAAGTTGCCAAATGTAAATTCTTTTATACTAAGATTGACTATCTGGGGTTCGAAATTTCGGAGGATGGCGTTAGACCTGGTTCTGGGAAAACCGAAGCCGTAAGATTATACAAGGCACCCACAAACCAACATGAAGTACGACAATTTCTTGGGCTTGCAAGTTTTTTTAGGCGTTTCGTCAGGATTTGCAATAATAGCTTCACCCCTAACAAAATTATTAAAAAAGGATATTAAATGGGAATGGGGCCTAGACCAAGACCAAGCATTTCTCTTATTAAAGTCGGAACTAATAAAACGACCAATTTTGGCAATATATAATTACCAGGCTAAAACTCAAGTTCATACCGATGCGTGTAAGACGGGCATTGCTGGTATACTTTTGCAAGAAGACGAATCGGGTAGGTGGCGAGCTGTTGCTTGTTACAGTCGCCAGACTAATTTCGAAGAGCAAAAGTATCATTCTTTTGAGCTAGAGACGCTAGCGGTAGTTGCCTCTTTAAATCGATTCCGCGTTTATATTCTAGGTATAAAATTTACCATAGTTACAGATTGTAATGCATTGCGAACAACCCTGTCCAAAAGAGATATAATACCCAGAATAGCTAGGTGGTGGTTACAATTGCAAGAGTATGACTGCAGTGTCGAATACCGGCCAGGAACTCGAATGAATCACGTAGATGCGCTTAGCAGAAATGCGATCGAACAAAATGTTGAGTCGGAACCTGTATTCGATATTCTAGCGGTTGAGACAGAGGACTGGTTGGCTACTATGCAAAATGTAGATGATGAGATTAAAAAAATTAAACAGATATTGGAAGATCCTGACGCTAAAAATGTAATGGATATCTATCAAAATTACAAGGTTAAAAATGGAAAGGTTTATCGTGTAGTTAATGACCAACTTAAATGGGTGGTGCCAAAAGGGGTAAGGTGGCAATTACTGAAAAAAAATCATGACGAATTAGGTCATTTTGGCATGGAGAAAACTCTAGATAAATTAAAAGTTCTGTATTGGTTCCCTAAAATGAGGAAATTTGTTAAGAAATATGTTCAATCTTGTCTGGAGTGTTCTTACCACAAAATACCCGGCGGTAAAAAACAGGGAATGCTTCATCCTATCCCAAAACTCGATCAACCTTTTCACACCATCCATTTAGATCATTTAGGGCCGTTTGTCAAAAGTAAATCCAAAAATGCCTACATATTAGTCTTAATCGATGCATACACAAAATATATCAATCTATATGCCGTTAAAAATACTAAAACAAGGACAACTTTAAAAGTTTTAAACAATTACGTTAGTCTGTTTGGTGTTCCAAGTAGGATAATAAGTGATAGAGGAACGTCCTTTACTAGTAAGGGTTTCAAAGATTACATAAATAAACTTGGTATACGTCATGTTTTAAATGCGGTTGCAACTCCTAGAGCGAATGGTCAAGTTGAGCGTTTTAATCGTACAATTTTAGCTTCACTTGCCACTAAAAACCATAATTGCTCCGAAAACGAATGGGATAGACACTTAGAAGAGATACAGTTAGCTATAAATACAACGGTTAACAAAACTACAGGTAAAAGTCCATCCGAAGTATTATTTGGTATAAGGGTACGAACTAAGGGAGATGGGATGATAGCTTCATTGTTAGATTGCGATGGAAACGAATCAAAAACATTAAGTGAAGTTAGGAACGAAGTAAATTTAAGGGTGTCGAATGAACAAATTAAGCAGAAAAACAGATTTGATAAAAAGAGAAAAGAGGCTACAATTTATAAAACGGGAGACTTGGTTAGGATAGAGAGGGAAATAACAAATAATAACGGAAAATCAAAAAAGCTTTTACCTAAAATACAAGGTCCCTATAGAATAATTAAAGCATTAGATCATGATCGATATGTCGTGGAGGACACTCCTTTGACGCGAAAACAAAATAGAAGGTATGAGGCAGTTATATCAATAGATAAAATTTATCCTTGGTTGACATATAGCCAAAAGTACTTAGATGACACAGATGAGGGTTCAGATCAGTCCAACAAAGAATCTGAAGTAGACAATGACTATAATCAAGACATAACTAATAATTGAGATGTGAAATTAATAATTATTTTGTTTAACATAATGTTTTTTTTTAACTTGCAAATGAAATTGATTGTATGAATATTGATTGATTGGAAGTACTTTGATTAGTTTTACGACATACTGAGAGTTTAAATTATTTAATGTAAAATGTGAATTGAATATGTGAATTGAAGTTTTAAATGAGTTTAAATTATAAACATAAGTTTGAAAGGTACAAGATGCATATGAGGCCGATAAGCCAATTTTGGGAGCATCCGTGTAGAGTTTAAATTGTAAACATAAGTTTGAAAGGTACAAGATGCATATGAGGCCGATAAGCCAATTTTGGGAGCATCCGTGTATCTGAGTAACGTAAGTAAGTACAGTATCTGCATACACATGAGGCCGATAAGCCAAACGAAGGAGTATGTAAGATATTGTGACAACGGTATTTCCACACATATGAGGCCGATAAGCCAATAAGGGAGTGTGCAAATACGTTGAGTGATACTTAATGAAAATGATATTGAATAGATGTTGAAAAAAAGTTTTATAGTTGGTTTCACCTTTTTTTTGATTAGCCACATATTGTATTGAGTAGGTACGGTATTTTGTGAAAATGAAAATTATTTGTATAGATGATTTTTTTTTAAATTCTATGTTTATTTTTTTTTACTAGGCACTTTTTGTATAAGAATTACACAATTCATTTTTAAATTGATGGAACAATTTTAGTTTTACTAGATGGCCGAAGCAGTAAAGTTTGATGAAAACAGAAACATGAATTATTGTACGATTTCAGTTTCTGATTGTTTACTTAAATGTAGTTCATGCTTTAAGGTTCATTATTGTATTGTTAAAATTCAATTTAATTAACAGTTACGAGAGGACTCGCAAAGTTCAGAATGGCCGACTGTTATATTTTATTTGTTTTACGTTTAGTTTCAGTTGCTCAATTGATTAAGTGTTTTATTTTTATCTGTGGCAGTTTCATATCAGTTGATCAATTGATTTAAATGTGTTCGTAAAATGACTGATACCGGAAGTTACGCTTTTAAATAAATTAAATAAAATTGGCGGTAAAGCAATGGCGGGAATAGTTTAGGTGGGAGCTGTTCTGAACTGAGCGCAGGTCATTCTTTCTCCAGCCGTTGCGACTTCTACATTATTTTATAATCAGTGTAATTATACTTGTTGAGAAATATACAACGAAGAAATAGAAAAGTAATTTACAGTGCTTTATTTCGCCTCCTTACTTCTGAACTTTATATATCTATGCACTATGCAGCGTTACAACTAAGGATAAGAGTGTTTACGATGAGCTCTGGCACCCAATGTAAGATTTCACTTGTGTTTTGGGTGCCAGCGTCCTCGCCTATACTTTGAACATGTAACAGTAGTTGTAAGACGAGACCGAATCATGGCAAATCACAAATAATTTGGAAAACCTTTGTATTCAGCCTTCGTAGACTATGCGATCGCGATAGCATTTGACAGCGTGAAACAATTGTGCCGTATTTTTGTCTCAAAATCAAATCATCTTTATTTGTGAACACAGGTATTGAAATAAAGATCTTATTCATACATTTTATTTGAGCTCTATACTATGTCCTACCAATGAAATTGGTGTACAAATATTGTTTTTATTAAAAATAAAATTAAATAAAAATGTTTATTTCAATCACATCTAAAGCTTCAAGAAACAGGATTTGGAGATCATCTTTTAAGCAAAGAGATGCTTGTGTTAGGTGACTCCGCTCTTCCGCATTAACATTAACATTCAAATGCAATTGAACACAACATAAATATAAAAGAAGTTGTAAAATATTCAAAGATGTGAGAGTTTTTATTTCGAGTAAATATTTACATAATTAATTAAAAACTAAGTATTAAATAAACTAAAATAAATAAACTAACAACAAACTATAAAAGGGCATCGAAAAACTCCTCCTCAACGCTGTCAGCTGGTAATGTGCCCAAGAGACTGGCGGCGTTGCCACGTTGTATGGCAACACTTAGCCTCTGACCAAGGTAAAAGCCAGCTCTTGGGTCACGGGAAGCGTCAACTAGGCGTTTTGAAAGTTCTTTGAACAGGCTATGGGCACTCGGACCCCACGGCCCTAGAGTTTCAACCCCAAACGGCTCGAAAATATAGTTACCACAAAGGTTTCTATATTTACGCCGTTTGAGGTTCTCTGCAGCCGCAGCAGCAGCGCCAGCACAGCACGACGAACTTGGAAGATGAGAAGGCGCAAGAGTATCGACGCAAGTTGCGTCCCATACTAAGGGCCTACCCATCTTCCAAGGAAACAAAGACATGCCGTCCGGTCTCTTGCCATCGTCGCGTGCCAAGCCATTAGGTTCTAAAACCGCTGGAACGCCGACGGTGACAAGAGCTCGTCGGATAATGTCGTTTATGTTCGCGTGCCGTGCAAAACGCCCCGCACTTCGGCTGCACGACAGGCCGTGGTGACCGAGGCTGTTGACAGCTTCACCACAGTGACAGCGATGAGGAGAACAGCAGGCGGCACCGAGGCGTAAGGCAGCAGCGAGGCGAAAGGTCGTGTCGTCAAACAATGTGCCAATTGTCGACGACGGCAGTGCGTGAAGCCAAAGACCCGACTCCCATTCACCCACAGCCAGTAGGCGCGCACGCTCAGCAGTAGTAGATGACGAGTTCAGCAGATTGTTTTGAACGATTCTGCAGAGCGGCTCGTCCCACCGTCTCTGGGAGAATGGATGGTCGGGTTCTTCAGTGTTCGGGCAAGCAAGTTTCCAAGCATCGATAGCCTCGGAGAAGCACGGCACATCAAAATCAATCAGTGTGGAAGCCAGGATATTCCTGATTAATTTCTCAGTGCCGTGGACCGAGGATATGAAAGCCGGTAAACTAATACTGGAAATTTTGCGGACGCCGAGTCCTCCCATGCGAATGGGAAGAGTAGCTTGAGCCCAAGCTCGGTCGTCCAAAGCCACATTTAAAATAGATGATAAAGTATGTCTGATTATTTGATCCATTTTGTCCAAAAGGTGAGTGTGCTTCCATAAAGGGGAAGCACGAAGGACATATGTTAATTTAGGGCCGAAACAACAAAAACGAATTATTGTGATGGCCGAATGTATGTTAATTTGGAGCAATATTTCAGAAACATCACTGAAATTTTGAATTTTTTCCTCGATAAAAACGGGAAAAGAGTTTTCAAAGATAGGTGACCCGAGGAGGCGAAGAGAGCTTTTTTCTATAATTTTGATGCCAGGGGGCTATTGCGTTAAACTTTGAAAAAGTCAGTTGTCTGTCGGTACTGTCCGCTACATATAATTCGCATTTTGAAATATTGAGGTCGTAAGAAATTTAGATCTAGTAAAACAGAATCTACATCGCCTCCCAGAGTTCCGTCATCAAGATACCAAACGTTAAATTTGGAATTTAGCTGTCGAATAATTGGGTGGATAGCTAAACTAAAAATCACTGGCCGGAGGCAGGAGCAAACGGCTGTGACCACCTCTCGACCTGTAACGATGAGGGAATGAAAGTCCGAATCAGGAGGGTCGGGAAAGGAAAGGCCATCCGCCGGGGCAGGGTGTTTGGTCTCCAGAGCTGCGAGTGTCTCTGGAGAGCACGGTGCCACCACATCGCTGCTGAAGAGAATCCTGGCTGCTCCGCTAATGTCACCTTCCCCTAACTTCGTTTCCACCAGGTGGGATATACCTCTTGAGGATGTATATGTCTGTGCCGGTAATTTTGGGTCTAAATCTTGAGCCGAGACGTTGCAATTTTCTTTGATTTGTGCAGTTAAAGTTTTTTTTGTTGCCAAATTCTTTTGTACATGCAAGATTCGATAAGGAAAGGTGAGCAGTTGTTCCCAAGCACTTAGCGAGTTCTCCCGGACAGCAAGGCGCACGCAACCAGCTAAATTTTGGGCTACAAGCGGTCTAGCACCTCGAAGAACTCGCTTTAGTACTGGAACGGAGTTTTTGAATTTTGAAAGAATTTTCCAAAAAGGGTCGAAAGAAGAAGTTGTAGATGTTGTAGGTGTGGCTATTGAGACAGGGTCTGAGGTGGATGTATTTGAAAGTTTGTGTACTTTCCCAATATGTACCTTCAGACCCCGCTTACCTTTAAAAAAGCGTGCCTGGGAACATAGCGGGCATCTCTCCAGGGTGTTCAGCGATATTGAAGGCTGACTAGCACTGTTGTCCACCACATCGCTGCTGCTGTTACTCATATAGTTCACTTATAAAATAAACTTATCAAATTAACTTTATTAAACTAAAACAATATTAAATTAAAAAAGAAACTCTTAAAAGTCAATATGAACAAGGACATGAATTTTACACTTTTGATTATGCACTGGGGGCCTCGGACGCCGCGTCGTAGAAAACATTCGAGGCCCCGGCGACCGTTTCCGGTGCACGGGGCCTCACCTCCTCAAAGGAACGAAATTTAAAGAGGTCCGGTTTCTCTTGTATGGGGCCGCCGCTGACTGAGGAGGCTCTCTGGATGGCAAGAGCTTGATTCAGAAACCGGTACTCCTGGATACGGCTCGTATTGTTAGGTAGGTGGATGGCAAAGGCTTGATTAAAAAATCGGTACTCCTGGACACGGCTCGTATTGTTAGGTAGGTGGATGGCAAAGGCTTGATTAAAAAATCGGTACTCCTGGACACGGCTCGTATTGTTAGGAAGTTCCACTCACTGGAGCACTGAACTCAGGTAGCTTGGGCCCTGTACTTCCAACCGGTGGGCTACTATTTTTATATTTTAAGTTTTATTTCTAAATAATATTAATGTAAAAACAAAAATATGAATTTTAAATAAAATTTCGTAAAATGTCCAAGTTGACAGGTGAAAGATTGATGTTAATTTTTTTAAAATTAAAGTATTAAAAACTTAAAGAGGAGCGCATTTGTGAGATGTTGTGAGTGGAGGGAGGGAAGGGAGGCCTTTGCCCTGCAGTGTGACAATACAGGTTAGTCGCTAGTGTGCCAACTCTGGATAATAACCTCCAGTTTTATTACCCTTGCCACAGTGAACACAGGGCTCTGCTGTGGTCGACTTTTTAAGTCCCTAGCTACTCGTGGGAATAACATGAATACTAGATCCAAAACAAAAAAACAACTTCAGGCAAAGCTGCCTCACATAGATGACGAAACTTTACAACCATCTTCGTCATCGCCTTCATCTCTTTTTCCATCAATCCCTTCATCATCGCAATCTTTTCGCGTCACACCGACGCCTTCTTCCTCATCAATAAGTATACAGTCAGCAGATGTTGTACAGGAGACAAATTTTGTCGACGATACTGTACCCTCCGCTAAAGCTGCAACAAGTCGTAGGAAATGGAGCATTGAAATGAATAAATTCATCCTACGCACCTATCTTCACCTCACTAGTATGGAAACAGACAAAAATGCATACTTACCACCGCTTCACACTAAGTTCATAGAAAAATATCCGGCTATGCAAGTCAGCCGACAAAGAATAGGCGACCAGCGTAGAGCTATATAGTACACACTGCAAACTAGTTCGGTTTGCAGGGCACACTAACAAAGTTATTGGTGTGCGTAAAGTCAACGGCTGTCTGACTTCGCCTATTTATTAGTGTTTGCGCTTCACAATAACCCGTTGTCCACCCACACACTTGCAATTTCTTGTCACTTGATGTTGCATGGAATATGAAGCATAAATTTAGCCATCTTAACAATCTTCTCCGTGGCACAATGGTCGAGCGTGCGGTATCTTACGCCACCAGCGCCTAGCGCCGTAAGTTCGAATCTGACTGCCAACACATCGGTGTTTTTGTATGTTTTAATGAAACGTTTTATATTTGTTTGTTCAATTCATTGCTTAAATATTGGCAAGTCTTCTTTAGATTTGAGTTAGAATTTATTTGAGGTCTACCCTCTAAAAATGACAAATCATGTGTAAGTTAGTAGTTTAAATTCATCGTCATTTGACTATCGGGCTTACGTTACGTTTTAGACATTATACCCTGCGTGTTTTGGGCAGTGCTTTTATTTGTTAATCATTAACTTAACTTTACATACATACATGCAAGGTTGCTAAAGCCCTGCACATTAGCAACAAAATCAAAACAGCAGAAAACAAAATAAAGACAGTTTGGAAAGTCATAAATAATGAAACTAACAGGAAGAAAATACGTAACACTAGATACACGTTAGATTCAGCATGTGGTCCTAAAAGCTCTAATCTGGAAGTAGCTCAAGAATTTGTAAATTTCTTTACCGATATACCATTAAAAACTACGGAGGCTCTTAATTCCTCACCTGAAGTCTCAATTGGATTATTAAAGGCGAATGTATCTGGCTGCACGGCTGAATTTAAATTTAAACACATAAACCCAATGATAGTTATTAAAGCTTTCCGGCAAATAAAAATCAAACTAACCGAAGATCTATGGGGAATGTCTATCAAAGTGTGTACATCCATACTTGAGACTATAGCCCCATACTTAGCTTTAATTTTTAATTTGTGTGTAGACCAAGGAGTTTTCCCTGATCTAATGAAATACAGTAAAATGATACCTCTTTTCAAATCCGGGGACAGTAAAGATACTAATAATTATAGACCTGTATCCGTGTTGCCAGTTTTTAGCAAGGTTTTTGAAAAAGTAATGCTTAATCAAATGCTCAATCATTTTAACACCAACAAAATTTTACACGATCAACAGTATGGTTTCACCAAGGGACGTTGTACGACTGACGCCGGTGTTACCTTATTAAAGCACATATTTACTGCGTGGGAAGAGTCTCAAGACGCCATAGGAATATTTTGTGACCTTTCCAAAGCATTTGATTGCGTAAATCACGACACATTACTTTTGAAACTTGAGCATTACGGACTAGGTCAACTTGCACTTAGTTTGGTGAAATCATATTTGAGTGATAGACAACAACTTGTTCAAATAAATGGTGTTAATTCAAAGGGTTTAAAAGTAAAAATGGGGGTTCCGCAAGGCTCAATATTGGGTCCTTTCCTCTTTCTCGTGTATATAAATGATCTACCCTATTTATTGAAAAACCAACCTCAAAATATGGTGTTGTTTGCTGATGACACTTCCCTAATTTTTAAGATAAATAGACGGGCCCAAAATCTAGATGACCTGAATAATGCCCTACTTCAGGTCCATAATTGGTTCACAGCAAACAATTTGGTATTAAATGAAAAAAAAACTAAATGCATAAGATTTGCTTTACCCAATGTTAAGAGTAGTGATTGTGAAATAATATTGAATAAAGAGAAACTTGAATTCGTAGATAAAACGGTTTTCCTGGGGATTACGCTTGATTCAAGGCTACAATGGGGTTCACATTTAACATCCCTTGCGGGGCGGCTAAGTTCAGCAGCATACGCTATTAGAAAAATCCGTCAATTTACTGATGTAGATACCGCTAGACTGGTGTATTTTAGTTATTTTCATAGTATAATGTCTTATGGCATTTTGCTATGGGGACGGGCTGCAGATATTGAGTCTATATTTATTCTGCAAAAAAGAGCCATCAGAGCCATATATAATCTTCGTAGGCGCGATTCTCTAAGGGAACTGTTTAAAGATATTGGCATCATGACGGTACATTGTCAGTATATCTACGAAAACATAATGTACGTCAGAAAAAATCTGCATCTTTTTGGTAAAAGAGGTGACAGACATAAT
Organism: Xestia xanthographa; assembly: GCA_905147715.2. Lineage (NCBI taxonomy): Eukaryota > Metazoa > Arthropoda > Insecta > Lepidoptera > Noctuidae > Xestia > Xestia xanthographa. The sequence goes on along the minus strand of LR990659.1, from coordinate 626,731 downwards.
TACAGTACTAGAAATAGGGACCAACTAGTTCAGCCAGGCTTCAGACTCGCTAAAGTAGACTCATCTTTCATGGGGTACTGTTTGAGATGCTATAATAAAATTCCACAAAGTATTCTTGAACTGAATGAGACGAAATTTAAAACATGCATCAAACGCACACTATGTAAGCAAGCTTATTACAAGTTGGGCGATTATATCGCTGATAAAAATGCGTGGCTCAATGCTGGTCCTGCTCCACATGGACAGGGGCGCATAAATTAGATAGCATTACATATAATTGTTGGAGCTGCTGAAGATTGTACAACTATCTTTGCATTGTATAGATTCAATCTCTAGTATTATATAATCGCATAGCCCATATTGTGTGAGTACTATGTAAAGCTATCATTCACTGGAATCCTACGTCTTTTCTTGACTTGAATGTGCCCAGGCAGTTGAGAGTATGTCATGCTCACTCTAATGTCTCGCTGATGGTGGCGCGTGTGTCCGATCATTTGGTTCCCTACAAAATGGTTGAGTTAAATGGTGCTGATCCATGCGTCATGTTCGTGAACGGGCGCTGTCAGTTGTGACTGGTCATCTCTTAGTTGCCGTGGCTTATTTTAATGTTATTTTTTAATTGTATTTTTTGTTTTTACTATGGACACTTTTAACGTGCACATCTTGCTACATTGTTCTCACATAATATACCATCTCAACACGAATGATGTAACCAAGATTTTGTAACAATTTTATGATTTAAAAGAGTGTCCATGGAGTTTCTTGCCCGTTCTTCTCCATAGAGATCTACGCTAGGGAACGGGCAACTACAGTACTTTCACAGTTTTTATGCCTTGTGACTGGGACTGTAGCTACATTTAATTTTAATCTTTGTTTCGACAATTCAAAAGTGCCTGCAACTGGCCTACTTGAAATAAATGATTTGATTTTGATTTTTGATTTTTGAACTACACTTTTAAGAGCTGAGATTATTATTTTGCGTGAGCAAAACGTTTCAATTAGTGAAATTGCGAGGCGTTTAAAGATATCGGTAAGTAACAAAATGTTATTAATATGTTTAGAAGATTAATAATAATGTTTATATAATCCACATGTTATTGATTGTTGTTTTTTGTAACAATATTTTATTATTGTTCACAGAGAAGGACTGTGCAATTGTGGGTCCATCGATATGCAGATTCGGGAAGCATTGATCCTTGCCGACCGGGACCGAAGGCTAATCCATAGCATACACAGATGGCAATGCGCGGCACCGTGATATAATTATAACACATATCGCTGAGCCCTTCTTCACTACTCGTTTAACGGCGACTAAACATGACGTGGCATTACAAACTGTACGGAACCACTTGCGTGCAGCTGGTGTGAAATGTCGTAGGCCAGCCAAGAAAATATTACTCTCAGATATTCACAGACAAAACCGGGTACGCTTCGCAAGAGAACATTTGGATTTCGATTGGTGCAATAATGTTGTTATATTTAGCGATGAATAAAACTATGACTAATACCAGGTTAGATAAATGGAATGACAACTACAAAATTACATCTTTCATCAAGCCCAATGCAACAAGTGATCAGATTCTGAACGGTTGCAATGATGACTTCATAAAAACATTGAACAGTGACGATATTATAGTTTTAGTGATAGGATCTAATGACAAAAACCCTTACTCTTTGATAACTGAGTTGTGTAACGTACTTTATAAACTACGAAACAATACTGTACTTATTACTAACGTACAATATAATCCTTACTTAAACGAAAATACAATCAACTACAACCTAGAATTAATAATACAAAATTATAAAAATTGAAAATACTTAAAAATACACAATTCAGAATACATAAATGGCGGCAACAACAGGTCTATGAAAAGTTACCACCAGTACTATCTATCACATTTAAGTATGAAGTTGAACACAAGAATTGACTACAAGAAATACCAGACTGAGTTTCTAAATCGATTTAAAAATAACCACATTCTCCAGAACAGAACAAACACACATACGACGTCGCGAAAAACCACACAAAGCAAAATTACTGCCTTCTTTGGACAGATAAAAGAAGTCGGTAATGACACTAAAACTGAGTTTTTTCGCAAACAAAACTAATTATACTACAATCACGATAATTCACCAAAATATTGCTGGGGTACTGAACAAACAGGAATTAATAGAGATTGCCATTACAAATTTACAAAAGGAACTGGGTCTCGTAGATATTATATGTCTAACTGAAACCTTCCTAAAAAGTGGTTGTGAACAAAACCTTAGACTTAATAACTATAGACTGGTATCCTTCTTCTCTCGAACTAACCAACGGGGAAGCTCGTGTATATTATTAAAAAATAACCTACAATTTAAAGAAATAAAAGATCTACCATTGCCCATTCCCTTTCAATTCGAATACTGTGCCATCGAAATAATTAAATTTAACTTAATTATAGTGTGCATATATAGAACACCTACACGTGATGCCTCAATATTCTTGAATAATTTGGAACTTCTTACTAATAAACTATGTAGAAAAGGTAAATATAGACTGGATTGGACTGGATAGACTGCATGATTGAATTACCCTTTTTTACAATCCATGCTTTCCTATAGTTAAAATCAAAAATACTTGTAAACAAGTGAAAAATAGAGGTCTAACCAAGGGCATAAAAAGATGCTGCATTAAAAAACGAACATTGTATTTAAAATATCATCTCTACAAACATAACAAAAAACAAAATAAAAAAACATATGACGACTACACTCAAATACTGAAAAAATGCATACACAAGGCTCAGCAGATAAATAGCTTAGACTACATTAATAGGGCCAAAAATGTAAGTAACGCGGCATGGAACATGATTAAAACAAACACAAATAATATGACAAGTAACTCGGAAGTTGACGCAATTAATACTAATAGTAAAGTTTATAACAATCCAAAACAAATATGTGACTTATTTAATGACTACTATATAAATCAAACAAAGACGACCAAAAATGCTCATACAAATAAGCAATATGACATGAAAATAGCTACTCAAAATCCTAAAAGCATGTTTCTTACTCCAGTAGATGAATCAGACATTTATAAAATAATTCACAGTCTCAGAAACACCAACTCGACTGGATATGACGACCTGAGCACTAAAGTGTTAAAAGTATGTGCAATGAGTTTGGTGTCTCCCTTAACCTACATTATAAACCTGTCTCTAACAGAAGGAGTATTCCCAACACGCCTGAAAAGGTCAATTGTCAAACCTCTTTATAAGAAAGGTGTAACTGACATGAGCAATTATCGCCCATTAACCTTAATCCCAATTCTATCCAAAATATTTGAGAAAGTTATGTGCATTAAAATAGAGAACTTTTTAACAAATTGTGATATTCTTAAACAAGAACAATTCAGCTTTAGGAAGGGCAGTTCCACTACTTTAGCATGTTTTGCGCTAGTAAAATACATAACTGAAAGTCTGAATCAAAAATCTAAGATAAGCTGTGTTTTCCTAGACATGACAAAAGCTTTTGATTTTGTTTGCCATAAAACACTACTTAAAAAGCTTGAGCATTATGGAATCCGGGGTAAGGCCAACGACTGGATCAAAAGTTACCTTTCTGATAGAGTACAATGTGTGGAAATAACAAAAACTTGTCAAAGGGAAAAAAAACCTATAGGTCGGTGTGGAATATCGATGCAAATCCAAAGACAGTTCATGCGAGACTGGTTTATTGTTCTTGTACCCACATCACAATATATTACAGTCGGAATATAAACAAAATAATTATGGCACGCCACAGGGAGGTATAATGTCCCCAGTACTTTTTCTAGTTTACATCAACGACATTACAGAGGCGATAGGCAAGGATTGCATACTATTCGCAGATGACACTACAATAATGATTATATTTTCATAGCTCCATTCTTCAGATATAGTATTACCATGTAGTTTCCCTAACGTACTAGGTAGTGTCGCACTTTTAGATTTTTATCGATTGTTCTTACTCGATTTCTGATTTCAAACAGTCATCTATCGTCTATGCATCACTAGCGCTCCGGTGGTTTGCTCATTCCTTTTTTGTGCGCGGTAGTGAACGCAGTCAACTAATATTTAATCTGTGACACAAGTTACTTCAAGTTATAGAACGCGTTACCGTTACCTTTACATTTCAAATATGCCGAAACGAAAGGCTGAAGATAAAATAAAGCGTTACAAAGAAAAAATCAAACGTTTAGAAGAAAAACATGAAGTGCATAAACGTCGACGAATTATTATAAATTCCGATTCAGATTCTGATATCGAAAACCAGGGTAAGTTATATATTTTTTACAAGTGTTAACGGATTACGAAATAAATGTGTGCAATACAGCGTCTATAAGTCTGCCGGGAGGGTAACCGCGAGTTATACACGATGGTTAGACATGACGCGAAAAATCTAAGCCCGGAGGTTGACCGAGAATCATACACGAAGGCAAAATGCATGTACCTACATGTATTAAATATGTTGTAATGTAAAAATTACGCAATCACAATAAAAATCCGTATGGGTGTTATTAATGTTAGTTTTCAAAGTAAAAACTATATTTTTGCCTTATACTTTCAGATGTCCAAATACCCGAAAATTATATTGTTGAGGACGTCGAAATTATGCACCATGATTACCCTAATATACAGAATGAGTCAATACAGACTATACCGATTGACATACCGTTATCTAATACACGGAATACACCAGTTTTATGCGACCCATTGCAGCCGCAAACATGCATGGACAAAGATCCTGAAAATGATTGCGGGTCATCTGAAACTCCGAATCATCCTCTAGAGCAAATTAATACGGTTCAAGAAACCTCAAATGAAGTACCTATAGAACTAGATCCAGAAATACGTCGTGCATTGGGGGACCCCATTGAAGACAGTCCTAAATATGGAGCTAGTATTCAGAACGACTTGGCACAGCGCTGGTTGCCAATATTAAAGAAAGGCTTGACAAAAGATGTTAAAGAAAACTTGTTGAAGGAACACCATATACCAGATAACTGCAGATTACTAAAATCACCCAGTTTAAACCCCGAGATAGCCGCTGCTGTTGCAGAAGCAGTTCGAATTAGAGACAAAAAGATGGAAGTAAAACAAAATCAATTAGGATTGGGAATCACTGCTATTTCAAGAGCTTTGGAAATCATAATTAATGACTGAAGAAAAATTGAAACTGTAAAACATCTTTCTGAAGGTTGTAGAATATTGACAGACCTTCATTATACAGAAACACAAATTCGGACCAAATGTATTACTCCGTGTCTAGATAAATCTATACTGAACATAATTCAAGAAGAGGAAAGAGATGAGTTCTTATTTGGAAGTCAATTATCAGAAAAAATAAAGGCTGCCAAAGCCATAGAAAAGCAAGGTTCACAAATCAAAAGAAATATACCACAAAAAAATAATCAAAATCATTCGCAATCAAAAGGTAGATACACGGGAAACTGGACACCTCCTCCTCGATATCCCTCGTCGTCGAGCAGGGGGGGGCGCGGAGCATACATGACGAGCAGAGTTCATCCGAACAGACAATTTCGCCCTCAAGCGCCGCCGGCAGCGCAGTCGCAGGCGAGGACATTTTCCAAACAACGTGCCCAAACACGTCAATAGTCCAGGTACATGCAGGTAGATTAACTTATTATTATGAATGTTGGCTACAAATAACAAAAAATAAAACCGTGTTAGATTATATTTTAAATGGCTATCGTATACCATTAATAAATAATGTTACACGGCCGCAAATACCAAAGAAATCTTTATCATATATAGAAAAACAAAAAATGCAAATTGCTATTAATAACCTTCTTGACTTAGGAGCTATTTCTGTATGTGAGAACCACACTGAACAATTTCTCTCACCAATTTTTTTGATTCCTAAACCAAATGGGACAGATCGTTTTATTTTAAATTTAAAATATTTTAATAAATATGTAAATAACGAGCATTTTAAAATGGAGGACTACAGAAGTGTATGTACTTTATTATCAAAAAACAGTTACATGGCTAGTATTGATCTAAAAGAGTCGAACTTATTAGTTCCTATACACCCTGAACAGAAGAAGTACTTAAGGTTTCAAATTGAAGACTATTCACAAAATTCAATTACGTATGAATTTAATGCGATCCCCTATGGCTTATCATCAGCACCAAGAACGTTTACAAAGATAATGAAGGAAGTGATGGGCTACTTAAGAAAACGTGGTTTTAGTTCAGTAATATATTTAGACGATATCTTGTGTATTGAGAATTCTTATGAAAAATGTCTTTGGAACGTAAATGAAACTGTCAGAATCCTCGAATGTTTAGGTTTTATCATAAATTTAGAAAAAAGATCATTAGAGCCAAAACAAACATGCAAATTTTTAGGTTATATGTTTGACACACAAAATATGACTATGTACTTGCCAGAAAACAAACAAACTCATATATTACATTTGGTGAAAAAGTTCAGAACATTACAAAAATGTACCATTCGAGAATTCTCTCAATTTATAGGTGTTTTAACAGCCGCATGTCCGGCAATAAAATACAGCTGGTTATACACAAAGAAATTCGAAAGGGTAAAGTATCTCGCCCTGAAAAAATGTAACAATAATTACGATGCGATTATGAAACTGTCAAATAACATTTTACCGGATTTAAAATGGTGGGAAAGAAATATAATGATTTCTAAACATTTTATTTCACCTCCAATATACAAATTGGAAATTTTCACGGACGCGTCAAGGTCAGGCTGGGGTGCTGTCTGCAACAATATGTGCGCCAATGGTCACTGGAAAGAAAGTGAGCTAAAATATCACATTAATTACTTAGAGCTTCAAGCAGCATTTTTTGGCCTTAAATGTTTCGCACGAGATGTTACCAATTGCGCTATATTGATGCGAATAGACAACACTACGGCCATCAGTTATATTAATAGAATGGGTGGTATACAATTCCCACATTTAAATGACTTAACGAGATCCATTTGGCAGTGGTGCGAAGAACGCAACTTGTGGGTATTTGCATCTTATATCAACTCCAAAGAAAATCAAGAAGCTGACACGGAATCGCGCAGAGTTAATCCCGACACCGAAATAGAACTATGTTCAGATGCCTTTCAAAATATTATCAATAAATTAGGAAAAATTGATATAGACTTGTTTGCATCTCGCACCAATGCCAAATGTAGGGTATACATATCCTGGAAGCCAGACCCGGATGCGCTTACGGTAGATGCTTTTACGATATCATGGTCAAAATATTATTTTTACTGTTTTCCTCCTTTTGCAATAATTCAAAAATGTTTACAAAAAATTATCAGCGAACAATCAAAGGGAATTTTTGTTTTTCCTTATAGGCCCACACAAGTGTGGTTCCCGTTGTTAAGCAATATTATAATATCACATATTATTTTTCTAAAAAATGCAATTCGGTCGGATTACAGGATACACCTACCCGCGCAGACTACCCTGGCAGCAGCCATTGTCTCCGGGAAGCCTTCACAAAACAAGGCATTCCATCAGAAGCAATACATCTAATGATTTCTTCGTTGGCGGTAAACACTATTAAACAATACAATACAACGTTCAAACTGTGGTGGAATTATTGTTTAACCAACCATATTAACTACTTAGAAGCACCAAAAGCAGCGCTAATTATATTTCTTACCAAACAATTTGAGAATGGCGCTTCTTATGGGACACTTAATAGCCATCGTTCAGCTATATCACTGCTTCTTGGTAATAATATAGGTTCTAATGAACAAGTTTCACGGTTACTAAAAGGAGTCTTCAAATGTAGACCCTGTATACCTAAATATAATACCATATGGGATCCACAGGTAGCTTTAGATTTCATGGATAAATGGTTCCCTCATACAAATTTATCACTATGTCAATTAACAAAAAAGTTGGCTACACTCTTAGCTCTTTGTACAGCGCATCGCGTACAAACATTGTCATTTATAAAAACAAATAATATTGTAGTCCATCAAGATCAAATCATTATAACTATTTCAAATTTAATTAAAACCTCGGCAATCAATCGTGAGCAACCAACCTTAGTTATACCCTATTTTACTGACAAACCTAGCATCTGTCCTGCAAAATGTTTGGAAGATTACTTAGAAATAACAAAAGATATTAGAAATGACTCTTCTAACTTATTTCTAACTTACAAACGTCCACATAAGCCGGTGACGTCACAAACCATCAGTCGATGGATTAAAGATATGTTAGCAGAGAGTGGCGTCGACGTGACAAAGTTTAGCGCTCATAGCACGCGTCACGCCTCCACATCGACCGCTCGCGCCTCAGGGGTATCACTAGACGTGATTCGGAAAACAGCTGGATGGAAAGCTACATCACAGACGTTTGCAAAATTTTATAATCGCCCCATTATTTCACAAGAATTAGCTAGGTCTGTTTTTGCAACAAACAAATAAGTTTAATTGATTGTTAATAAGTTAAAGACAAATTATATAAAATCATTTAGAAGATTATCGGATAAGTTAAAGATTGTTATTTTGATATTGTTTAGTAATTATTGAAATAAAGTTAGTTTCAATAACCTTTGCTTTATTTAAATACACTTTCCTACAAAAACTTTTAGAATATTATGCATCACTTCAGTTCTCTGAACATCTACATGGTAATACTATATCTGAAGAATGGAGCTATGAAAATATAATATATGATCAAACGAACTTCTAGAAGGAAGTTCGATCATTATTATATGAATAGCTCCATTCGAAGATATAGGAACCCACCCACCTCAACCCTTCGCAAAGTTTTTGGTATCTCTAAAAGAATGAGCAAACCACCGGAGCGCTAGTGATGCATAGACGATAGATGACTGTTTGAAATCAGAAATCGAGTAAGAACAATCGATAAAAATCTAAAAGTGCGACACTACCTAGTACGTTAGGGAAACTACATGGTAATACTATATCTTCGAATGGAGCTATTCATATAATAATGATCGAACTTCCTTCTAGAAGTTCGTTTGATCATATATTAAGAGTGACAATAACAAAAACTTAGAAAAGGAAACCGTTCAAGCTCTGGATAATGCAATCGTATGGCTAGAAAAAAATAACTTAAAAATAAATATGACTAAAACAAACATAATACAATTTCAAACATAGGTACAACGCAAACATAAATAAACTAGACATTCATTATAAAGATTCTCACCTGACCACTGTCGATAATTGTGTATTCTTAGGTATAACGGTCGATAAAAATTGCAATTGGAAAACACATCATAAGATTCTTTCAAAAATAAATCGTTTTATATATGTCCTGAAACGAATTAGACAAACAGTAAACTGTGACACTGCAATGCTGGCATACCATGGTTATGTATCATCTGTACTTAGATACGGCATTGTAATATGGGGTAACTCAGTAGATTTTGACAGAGTTTTTAAAGCTCAAAAAAAATGTATCCGGGCAATTTGTGGAGCTCACTTTTTAGACAGCTGTAAGCCACTATTTCAAAAACTGAAAATTCTACCTCTGCCATGTCTATATATTTTTGAAATATGTGTTTTTGTTAGAAGAAACTACAATTTATTTGAAACTAGCACTGTCAGACCAAATAGCCGAACACGGCAGAAAGACAGACTTCGGTTGCCACCAATAAAACTAAAATTATTTAAGAAAAATGTATACTGCATGTCGATTATTATTTACAATCATTTACCAAATAGTTTTCAAGACCTACCGTTCACAATATTTAAAAAAAGACTTTTCCAACTCTTACTAACTAAAAGATATTATACCGTTAGGGACTACTTAGAGGACAAGTCAATAGATTCTGTAATTTGTAAGTTAGACTAATTGACATCGCCTATTGTGAATGTATTTGCACGTCATGTTACAGGATATGATGAAACCACAATTTACTGTATCACCTTAAATGTACCATATTCTAGCAAATAAATATTTTTGATTTGATTTGATTTGATTTGAAAAATGTTTTAAGTCGGACAGAGACGGTCGCAAAATATTGTGGCGAAAAGATGGTGAACGCTATAATAAAAAAAAATATTCTTCCATGCAGGTCTAGTTGCTGCTTTACTTTGGGATTTTGGGGATGAATGTCATCAATGGGTCCTGGTGAATTAGTGCAGGTAAGGGGTCGCAATACCAGTGAAGGTTACTTGAACGTTTTACATAACCTGATGCTACCAAGTGTGCGCGTTGCATACCGATAGTAAAGGCGCACCAATCGGCTATTAATAAAAATATCAAGGGGTAATTTGTTTTATGTGAGTGATGTTATTGTTAGTGAGATAACAATTTAGGATACCTGTATCTTAATATCTTTCTTACTAACATGTTTATTCATATCACTATAATTAAATTACTCTCTTGAATATGAAAAATAACATTATTTTCTGTTCGACTTAGAATATTTGTCATGCACAAAACTTTATAATTTGTAATTATAATTATTATAAAAACCTAGGCAATAAATATTGTTGATTTCTTATTACAAATTGTTTAATTTTCACTTCCATATTTTTTTGTTATTATCAGTTAAAATATAAAAATAAAAATTCAACAAAATGACAACAAAAGTTTTTAAAAATGCAAAAAGTCAATGACGGTGGCGGGATTCGATCCTACGACATTGTTTTTACCAGCCCGTTGCTTATACACCTATGCCACAAGACCAGTTAGCAACAACGTGAAATTTATGCTTAATATTCTTTGCCTACAAAATAGTCCTAAACGTTTTCAATCACGGCGGCCAATCTTAGCAAAGATTAGCTACACACACGCGTGTTTGCTGACTTATTGTGAGACGTGAGGCGAAGTAATACACCAGTTGACTTTACGCACACCAGCATTATATTGGTGTGCTCTGCAAACCTACCTATTTTGGTGTGTGTACGACGCTCGATTTTGTTGTGACGCTGTGAAAATATTTTTATGAGTGATTATAAGTCTTGTTTATAACAATTCTTAACTTAGTTTAAATATCGATAAAATTGTATTACCACACTTTGACCTTGTTAGTATGCTGTAATACCTCACCTAAACAATTGACTAGCTATTTGTGTTGCCATGTAATCTAGTCCTAGTTCAACAATAAATCTTTATTATTATTTTTATTTATTCTTAACAGGTATAAACGTGTTTATGTTTAACCTCTCGGTACCCGCGCGAAATAACGGTATATCTCCCTGTCGCACCATGCCGCAACACTTAGTTACGTCATCGCATGCGTCATCGGACACCGATAACGAAAACACTTATCGTTCGAGTTCCAAGAGCCCTTATCTCGAACCGTAAACATTGTCGTCTTTGTTATGAATCAGACTGCGTTTTATAATATAAACAACACTTGTGAAACCACTTCAGTATTATAAACAAAGGATATGAGATAGATGACATATGAGAATTTGCCTCGTTATGACCTGTGGCCGTATTTTATTTAATTTTGGTAAAACTACTGATTCAATTTACACGAAACTTTAGAACCAATGTAACAAATACACAAGTAACCTAATACATAATTCATATAAGAGTCTTACTGATACATTCTAATCAGATTTCAACTAGATTGTAACTAAAAATTCTTATACGGCGAACTGTCATTTTATTGTCATTGACCTCGATTTGAAAACACTTGAAATCTATATAAATATGAATATGTATGCTTATTCTTATATTAAATAATGAATTATGATTATTACTTACCTTGTTTTTGCTGTTTCCAAGACCATATTTCATTTTAGAACAGTCAAATTCACATTTTCAATTGTTTACTCCATTTTGACAAAAAATCGTTCGACAAAAAATTTTGTTGGCTCACAAAATAATTTTGGTTCATTGTTCTACGTAAATATCTTGCTACAAAGTAGCATTACACAATAATAAGGTAATAAACATTCACTTCACAACGTTTTCAAGCACTTAACTAAACAAAAACACAATAAATCACTCGAGTGGCACTCCAATGTTTACCTGCACTGACGTTCCAACGACCGACGCGCTTCTATATTTTTTTTTTTTAAGTTGCCCGTTTTAAGTTCATAGTGTTTGGCATCGTTAGAATCGACTACTGTCAGGCACCAGAGGTAAAAATTGCCTAACGATTTCGAACCATAGGTTAAGTAAAAATAAGGTTTGAAGTTGTTCGTACGAGGTGGAACGACGGCGTGCCAGCGGGGCTCAACGGTATGTTCGTTATGTGGAATGCATGTCGGCACTCCGGTACCGAGAGTATTGGCCTACGGTCAAGGTTGGGTCTGATTTGCTGTGTACACGGTGGGTCGCGACTCACTGTGTACTTGTTGTTAAGGCGATGAGCATGATTTTGCTAGGATTAAACTTAATACATCACTACTATTTACAAATTATATGTTTTATTACAGAATGGGCAGAAATAAAAAAGATAGAAAAATAGGCACTCATACCGAGGAGCAAATGCAAAGAGCATTAAATGCCGTTAAAGCCGGAAAAAGCATCCGACTGGCGGCTAAAGAGCACCAAATTGCTTTTTCCACTCTCCAGACGTATAATACTAAAGAAAATCCTGTTCAGTTGACACCAAATTATTCGGTCAGAAATTTTTTTGATGCAGAACATGAGCTTTTTTAATGTTAAAGTGATGACTTCATGTCAATTTAGTTTTTTCATCCGACAAAAGGTCGATTTTAATTTTTTAATAGTGCTGCGCCTTAACAAAAAACCTTCTTATTGTAACAAAATAAATATTTTTGTTTTTCAAATTTGAATTTGTATTGTTTCTTTATGTATAAAATGTCATAGTTAAATTTAACTTTGATGTTTTATATAAAGACATTTATGTCTTTATTTACTTACATATAAATTCTCTAGACCCATTGTTAACCAGGGGGTGATTCATTCTTCACCACCCGGTGTACACAATGGGTCAATTTTGCTCTTTTAAAAAAACGTTATTTACTCTCCTCTCTATCATTGGGGGTTAGTGATTTAGTTATATTCTGAAAGCTGATGAAATATACAATTCAGCAAATCAAATTTCAATTCGATCAGACAAACTGATTTTAAAATATAAACCATGAAAAAAAAGTGACCCCAGTCTTTTTTTTTTTTCTCCTTTTGGCATTGCACTTTTCGTGCTTATTGCCACTGACAATATTATATTTGATAACAAAACATAGGAATCAAGTACTCGCGAAATGATAAAATTTAACAACGAAAAATTTGGAAATGGAAAGGAGATTAGTTGTTAAATATAAATATAATAAATTAACAGTACGGGAAATATAATACAACAGAAAACTAACCCTAAAACGCAACCAGGTGGCCCAACAAAAAGGCTGACTCGGTGCTGGAACTACATATTAAATTAATTATATAGGTACCTATAATCTAGAAAATGTTTCAATAGCTATATCATTATTTACAAGGAAAAGAGCTATGGTTTTATAAATATCTACATTAAAATTAAATAAAATACATGAGATAGAAGTGTGTAAAGGGACTCGGAGGGAAACAAGACTGGAAAAGTGAGAAGTGGTCATAAAGGGGGCAAGAAAAAATAAGGTGGTTCAGATCTCCCACTTCAGCGCCACATTCACACGCAGGGTTCTGCACAATGCCAAGCCTGGCAAGATGAGCATGAGTGCACACGTGACTAGGGAATGCAATCCGGACTATCCGTAATCCGAAAAATCCGGATATCCGCACATTTTTACTCGAGTTCCAAATCCGGATTTGAAAACCGAATCCGGATTTTCTGAATTTTATTTGTCTTTTTTATTTTTGTTCTTCAGAGTTTATTTTAATTTGTACATAAGTACAAATAATAATAAAATAATGAACAATCATTATTTTAACTTAACATTCAGTATTTGTATAAAGTTAACTAAATTTACAACAGTTTAGGCCCAACCGCAGTTCTATCAATCTTATAGGGACTAAGATATGGCCCTTCAAAGATTAAGTTTTGCTCCCGTCTGTAGCAAAATATTGGCAAATCGCTGGTCCTATGAGACAAGTCATCAATAAAAAGCCGTAGTACATACAATAGTTAACTCAAAATCTTGAAAAAACGAAAGGAAGGTAAAAATGTATTTTTGAAGGATTGAGAATAATCTTGGTGTACAAGATTATTAAATTAACAGAAGAATTAATTAATTAATTAAAAGAAGAAAATTAAATGTACCTACTACGACTTTATTATGATGATTTTTCTCATAGGACGAGGCGAGCGATTTACCAATATTTTGCTTCGCAACGAACATAAATTGATAATTTTCGGTACAAATTGACCCTCTTTGAAGGGCCATAGCTTGGTCATTAGGTTTATAGTGTTGCGGTTAGGCTTAAATTGTTGCAAAACTAGTCAACTTTATAATACTGAATGTTATTTTGTTATAAAAGCACAGTTTTTGAGTTTTCGAGCAAAAAGTGAAAAAAGTCTCAAAATTTCGCAGTTTATCGCTTGATGCGCAGCGAGCACAAGTTTTTCGAAGTTGCACATTTGGATCCACAGCAACCTACAACATAATGCTTTGCGATTTTAGCCTTTTTTGCGTGGATTTCTACTGGGCTAATTATGGCTATAACACCAACATTATGGTATTTATTTGTATAAATCCCAAATATATAAGAATATGGGTAGATTTGTTTATTTTCATGAACAATCCGTAAAATCCGGATAATCCGGATTGGACCAAAAATCCGTTCTTAAAAATCCGGATTTCAAACCAGAACGGATTTGCATTCCCTACACGTGACCCAATCGCATACGTATGAATATTGTTGTAATCTTTTTGCTTAACTTGTACTTGCTAAACCAAGGTTTAACAAAAATGGATGGCTGAATATTACGATAAAATTTCCCTTTCGCTGATTGCTCGGACCAAAGCTGATCCCAGGATTTCTGTAGATAAACCCTGGGGCAGAGCTGTCAGATCTTGGGTGTTATTTTTGTACGGAAAAACGTCGCCACACAATACGGCGTCATTAGGTAACTGGTCAGCTCTCTCATTACCTAGAATACCACAATGCGAGGGTATCCACGCAAAATGCACTGAATACCCCTTAATAGAACACCTATAGAGGAGTTCACGTGTTTCATATATAATATAAGGATTATGAGAATAGAAAGGGAATCTGGCCAAAGATTGTAAGGCACTCCTTGCATCAGTTAAAATGAGTGAATTCCGTAAGCCCATCATAAGTATATATTCGACAGCTTTGAATAGACCGTAACATTCTCCCGTAAATACAGATGATTCGGGCGGGAGCTTCCGCGGCGGCCGGGACGTTGAGAGGTTCTCTCCCTCTCACGTTCCACCACCTCCTTCTCTAGCATTACTGCTTCGCAGAAGGAAGTGACGGCGTCCCATTCCGTCTCGCTCCGGACCATGGCTTGCACCAGGGCCGGACGCGAGAGGTCGCCGCCGCCGATCGCCGCTTCGAGGACACGGCGGTGCTCCGCCCACGCGGGGCACACCTCCACCGTGTGTTCCACCGTGTCCTCCGGTCGATCCTCACAATGGAAGCACCCGGGCGTTTCCTCCCGCCCGATTCGGTGCAGGAACCTCCCGAACACTCCGTGTCCGGTGAGGACCTGCGTCAGGCGGAAGGTGAGGACGCCGTGGCGTCTCTCAAGCCACTCCTCAAAGAGGGGACTTATCGCCACTATCGTGGCGTGCCCTGCACGGGGTTGCGACAGTCGCTCTCTCCATGTCGCCATGAGATCCCGCCGGAAGTCTGTCCGCTGAGCGACAATTTGTCGCGGCAGCGGAGTTTCCCCCCGGCGCGGCGTAGCGCCTCCGCGCGCCATTCGTGTAGGCGCGCGAGGACTATCGCCTCCAGATCCCATGGTGGCAATCCGGCAAGGAGGCTCGCCGCTTCGCGGGCAATCGTGCGGTAGCCCCGGGCCAGCCTTACGGCTACCACCTTTTGGGGCGCGTTCAGGTAGTGGGCGGCACGCCGCCTCAAAGAACGCGCCCACACCGGGGCCCCGTAAAGGGCCATGGACCGTGCGACTCTCGCGTAGAGCCTCCGGCAGGAGGCGTTCGGCCCCCCCAGGTTGGGCAGGAGCCGCCTGAAGGCAGCCCCAGTCCGTTCCAGTTTGGGGGCCAAACGTCGGAAGTGCTCCACGAAGTTCCACCAGCTGTCGAGGACGAGTCCTAGGTACTTCAAAGTCGACTCGACACCGATGGATACCCCTCCTACCGTGAGTAAGGATCCCGGAGGTGGCGCATTCCGAGGCCCATGAAAGCACATGGCCTCGGACTTGTGCAATGCCACCTCGAGACCCAGTTGCCGGATCCTCTCAACGACTGTCGCAACCCCGCGTGTCATCGCTTCGGCCGCCGCCTCGTGCGACGTCCCCTGGGCCAGCACCAGCGTGTCGTCAGCGTAGCAAACTACGCTGACACCACTAGGGAGGTCGGCGCGCAGCACCCAGTCGTAACCGATGTTCCACAAGGGCGGCCCTAGGACCGATCCCTGCGGAACACCGCACGACATCTCTCGCCGGTTCCATTCTCCGCTGCGACCGGGGTAGATGACGGCTCTGTCCGTCAGATAGTCCCCGACTACTCGACGGAGGTAGGTCGGCACCCGATGATACCGGAGTGCCTCCCTAATGCAGCTCCAGGGCATGGAGTTGAAGGCGTTGGCGATGTCGAGAGACACCGCCAAGACAACCCCACCCCTGGAAACCGCATCCCCCGTCGTGAGGGCTCTCACGCGCATGATGGCGTCCACCGTAGAGCGCCCCTTGCGGAAACCAAACTGGTGTTCCGCAAGGTCCGGCCCAGTCCCCGCAAGGTGCTCGGCGAGGCGGTTTGCAATGACTCTTTCAAAGAGCTTGCCCACCTCGTCGAGCAGCACCACGGGCCGGTATGCGGACGGAGAGTCCGCAGGGCGCCCCGGCTTCCGGATGAGGACCAGCTTCCCCGTCTTCCAACGAAGCGGGAACTGGCCTCTCTCCAAGCATGCGCTTAGGAGCCCCTCCAGTCGGGGCCCGAGAGCCTCCGAGGCCAGGACCCAGGCTTTGCCAGGCAAGCCATCGGGTCCCGGGGCGGTATTTTTGGCACTGAGCCTGCGTACCGCCACTCTCAGGTCTACCCCAGTCACCTCCGGAGTGTCGTCGTCGTCGTCCTGATGGTCCGCTTCCAGCACCGCAGGCGGCGGAGCCATAGGCGGGGGTGGGTGTTCCCCTCGCGAAGGGAACAGAGTGCTCACCACGTCCTCCACGAGCTCAGGCCGGAGACTCTGCGTCAGTGGGGGGGCCCAGGGGCGGAGTTTGTCCCGCACCAACTTGTAAGGGCGCCCCCACGGATCTCTGTCGAGAGTCCCCAGCATCTCCTCGCGGGCCAGATCCCTGGCCCGCAGGACAGCCTCGCGGAGAGCGGTCTTCGCCGCTCTGTACCCCTCATATAGCTCCGCCTCAATGGCTGCCGCATCCGGTGGGCGGATGCGGAGCCTGCGATGCCTGGCGTACAGGTGCCGTGCAGCGACGCACGCTTTGCGCAGAGACGTTAGCTCTTGCGACCACCAGTACACCTGACGCCGGGCGCTTGTTGGCCGAACGCGGGGCATTGCCACGTCGCAGATGTCGGACATGGCCTCCTGGAACCACCCTGCCTCATTGTTTATGTCGGCAGGCCTGTCCGGTGATGTCACCCAGGCCTGCACGATCGAGGCTTCCAGGAGGAGCTCCCGGTCCAGCTGCTTCAGCGCCCAACGCGGACCACTCGGGGCCTGTTGGACCGGCGCGCTTGAGGTCTGGGTGGAGACGTCGAACCGGATGTACCGGTGGTCGGAATAGGTCTCCACCCCCTCCATGACACGCCAGTCAACGACACGCGGCGACAGAGTGGGGCTAGCAAACGAAATGTCCACCACCGACTCGCCCCGCATCCGCACACACGTGGGGACAGAACCCCGATTTAGGACGACCAGGCCCTTCTCCAGGACCCAGTCTTCCACCATCCTTCCCCGCACGTCTGTGCAACGAGAACCCCAAGCCAAGTTCTTGGCATTGAAGTCCCCGAGGACAAGCACGGGGAGGGAATGGTTTCCGACGACAACACTCAACTCTGCGAGAGAGTTGTGGAACTCGGCGAGAGTTCGGCTCGGGGAGAAGTAGACTCCCACCACTACGATCTCCCCGAACCGGGCTGCTACGCACCCCCGACCCCTCCTGACACCTTCAAGGGTCGGGGTACCGGCGGCGGCCGACGACACTATGGTCACTGAGCCGCTAAGGTCCGCCACCCAGTCTTCCCTGGGGAGGACAAAATACGGCTCAGCGACCACAGCAATGTTAATCAACCACTGCGCCATGCTCTGGAGCAACAGATCCTGAGCGCAGGCGCAGTGGTTGATGTTCGCTTGGAGGAAGCGTAATGGGGCCGTTATTGGCACTCCATTACCGCTTTCTCCCTAGCCCCCTGCGAGGGCCCCTCTGTGGCGGCGACAGTGGCAGCGGCAACGGTGGCAGTTGCGGCTGCGGCGGTGGCGACGGTGGTGGTGGTGGCGGCGGAGGGCCTCCCCTTGCCTCTGGTAGCCTTGGTGGGTGCAGCGCAGGCCTTGCTTCCAGCCCGGTGGTCGGCTGGCTTGCCAGCCACCGCACAGGCACCGCAGTGCGGCGTGGCACAGCAAGCCGCGGATACGTGACCGGGCTGGCTGCAACGGAAGCAGAGTCCGCTGCGGTCAACCTCCGAGGCGCACTGTACTGACACGTGGTGTCCCACGTGGCAGCGATAGCACCTCAGAGGTCTGGGCTCTAGCAGCTTCACCTGCGCTGAGACCCAGCCCACCAGTAGCCTTCGGCCCTCCGTTATGGCTTTAGCCGCCGTCACCGGGCAGCATACCGTAACGGTATGCATACCCGTGGAGTCCGGGCGAATGGCGCCTGCCCTGACCTGATCGGCAGGGCACCCTCCGGACCTGGCGACGGCGGCCACCACCTCCTCCTCGGTAACCGAGTCGTCCAGACCCAGGATGCGCAGGTCTGCGCATCTGACGAGCCTGGACACTCGGGCCTCGTCCGCGTTTAGGGACGCTCTGAGCTTTTCAGCCAGAGCGTCGGCGGACGAGCCGCTGGTTTCGCCAGGGATCTCCAGCAATCGAGCCCCTGTCGCGGTGACTTTAAGCCGGAGGCCCCCGGTGATCCCAAGCTCACTGAGGTTCACCGCCTCTTTCGCCTTCGCCAGAAGGTCGCGGTAGGATACGCCCTTCTTTTCCGCGTCCGGCTGTAGTGTGATCACTACAGCCGCGGTCTTCGGGGCGCGAAGCCTAGCCGTGATCTTCCGCGCCCTGTGCTGGCGCTGCCGCTCCACATTTCGGGCCTTTATATTATTATACCTTACTGTAAATATAGGAGGCTTACGCATTCTAGTAAACAAGACAATGTTAATGTGGTTAAGGAAGTACAAATATTTTCAATAGAATGACCAGATAAATAAAGAAGTAAATCATCTGCATATTTAAGGACTTTTACTGACTCATTTAGAGGGTATTCCAAATCATAAGTGTAAATATTGTAGAGAATTGGACTAAGTACAGAACCTTGAGGGAGACCTTTCCATACTAAACGGGTAAATGAAGAATGAATGAAGATGTAAAGATCTTTCTGAAAGCATGTTAATAATGAACTTAGACAGCATTGTTGGAACTTGTAATGAATTCAGCTTTTGTTCTAGGATACCAGGATACTTTGATACCAGGACATTATCGTAAGCTGAGCTAATATCCAGGAAAGCAGCATTTACAGAGTTATTAGAAGTGAAGGCTAAGCGAATATCTTTTGTGAACACACTAAGGCTGTCTGTAAGATCCCGTAGTAGTCGGCACCTTACACTTGCAGTTTAAGTAGGAAGTGGCAAGTAAGTATGTACTTGGAGTTAGGTGAGTTGACGTAAACACGCACAGATTTGGTAACACTAAAAGTTTATTAGAGTACCGACCACAACAAAGTAAAAGTGGGTTGGATGCTAATCCGCGGTGTTCGCGTAAGTATGTAATTTGTCAACTAACTTAAAATTATATTAAACAAGGTTTTAAATACTAAAGTAGAAAGTAGGTTGCTGCGTTTGCAGCCTGACGTTATGTACGTAAACCGTACATGCTCCCGAGGGCAAAAGGCGGGATGAGCATCCAGTACATAAAACGTTTAAAAGTAAAAATCCCAAAACCTAGGTAATTAAAAAGTACAGACAGTATAAAAGTAAACATTAAGTAAGTAAATAAATTCGTAAATGAAAATTAAACATGTAAATAAATATCAAAATTATAAGTTTTACTGCTCCTCAAAGTGAAATAGTTGTTTCGGCCGCGCGTCGCTGTATAGTGGCTCCGGCGGTGTTGAATGACGTATTTCTTGCATCTCGAGCTCGACCTTGTTGTCGATTCCTGTAGGTTGTCTTGTAGGTGGCCTTTTAGTCTTATGCCATAGTCTCCTAATCCAAATGTAGACAGCAAACGAAGCTGCTCCTCCCAACAGCAAAGAAGTCACAGAGTAGAGATATATGTCGTGACTCGATATCTCTGTCCCTTGTGGTAGTCTTTCCTGCTCTTTTTGCTGAGTTATTTGCTTTTCTATGTTTCTGATACTTATTGCAGATGTATCCAGTTCCGTCATATTCAGCTGTGCGTTTTTCCAACTTAGATCAAATAAATTGTTGATAGTGGTGTTAAGTATAGGTACTTCAATATCCGTATCCATGTAAAATTTGCTTCCTAAGTGGTTGTAGGTGAATATTGTCGCATCTTTCTTTTGTAGTATGCATTTTGGTTTCAAGGCAATCACCCCAGTTCCGTTAATGAGCGCTGGCGTAACTTGATCGCTACATATGACGCGCATCAGCTGTGTGTCGCACAATGTAAACAACCACCAGTTTGGTTTATGTAATTGGATCCATGTCTCTTTGCAAGTTACGTCTTTGATGACGCAGGATAATGACGTTTGTTGGCTGAATACCTTGGCCTCGCAAGGTGCGTCCTTGTCTTGTAAGCTAAATACCGGCTGACGTGAAATGCATGTGTACTCGTCTTCTCCGTAAGACGTACATTGGCGCATGTCTGGCTCTTCCATAGTTATGTACGAATTTTTCACGAAGTTTATAGCGATATAATTGGAGAAAGGCTGTACGATTTTTGACTGTCCTTGTTTCTGGAATGGTATTGGTATTACCCGGTATATTTTGTAGTCCTCATCGCTCAAAAGTGGAATATGCAGTTCGAATAGGAGAAAGTTATTTGTAATCCGAGCCTTGACATGGATTAGTTCGTAGATGTCACGGAAATCCTTTTGTATGTCCTTTATCGGCAAAGCTAATCCCTGTGGTAGTTTTCCAGAGATGATGTTCAGCTGTTCTATTATTTGAGATGCAGGGAACAAGTGTGTATCCAAATGACCTCGGTAAATGTTGGCGAGAGCATTCATTAGCATTTCTTGAATTCTATGTAAATCGCTCAAAATTAAAGTTGATGATACAGCGGCAGAATTCACGTCATTTGCTGTGTATAATATTTGCGCTCTGTTTTCAATTTTTGTGATTACGTTGCAAGTCTGATTTATGTAGGTGTGTATTACGTGAAATTGTTTGTCCATAAATTCCGTATTGTTTTTAATTACGTTGTTTTCAGCCTCTATAATTAAAGTTTGATTCTTCATCAACTGTAACAGATAATTATCATTGGTTTGCAAGGTTTGGATATCCTTTTCGTACTTTTGCGCAAAGTCTTCATCCAAAACTCCGAAAAGTGTTCTGGCTAACTTTCCAATCCCATCAAAGTAGCCTCGTTTTTGCCGTGAATGCTGAGAAAGTAACATAGTGTTATAATTCTCAAGGTGATGCATTTCATGGCGTAGGTGGTTAACAACTGCTTCGCATGGTGTAAACTCGTGCGCGATTCTTTGACAGAGTTTATCAATTTGGTTGATGTAGTTGTTCATATTATTTGTTGCTTGCCAGTAGGAAGTTAGGTTGTAGTAGATCAGTAGTGTCCATTCATCATGTATTAGTTGCAGTTTTCCGGCTTCATCGAAGTAAATAGGTTGATTGTTGGTTATAGAGGTCACCTTGTAGTTATTTGTTACTGGTGACGATTGTGCAGTTCCTATAATTCCTATCAAAGTTATAAGAGCGAAAGTCAGGAAACTGTATTTGTTGGTTCTAGTGCTCCTTTTTCTTCTTTGGTTTTCAGTTATGTTGAGTTTATAAATGCTGCTATAGGTGACACAGTTTTATTTTGTTGCAGCTGTTTGTGTTCTTGCGCAAACTTGCTTTGCTGAACATATTTTATTATAATGTATTCTGCTGAGTATTGTAGGTCAGTTGTTGTCATGTAGGTAGCGCTTGATAGTAATTTTTGCTGTAGTGATGCAAAATATCGAACAATTCGAGAAGTGATTCTTGTTGCTGATGTCAGCGAACTGTCGTTCTGCAATATTTGTAAGCAATGTTTAAAGTGTTGTAGTTTTTCGAACTGACGTCATTGGGTTTGACCCTGCGCGCTTCGCTTGTAGTCGTAGAGTAGTGGTATTAAAGAACACGTAGTTTTATGCCTTCAAGTTTGAAGGCCTCGGATTACTCGCAGCTCACGTAGTAGTCCAGAAGCTGTAGTTGTAGAGTAGTAGTAGTGAAGAACACATAGTTTGGTGTCTTCTAGTTTGTAGGCCTTGGATTACTCGCAGTTCACGATGTAGTCCAGAAGCTATAGTAGTAGTGTAGATGTATTGAAGAACATGTAGTTTTATGTCTTCTAGTTTGTGGGCCTCGGATTACTCGCAGTTCACATTGTAGTCCAGAAGCTTTAGTAGTAGTAATGTGGTTGTATTGAAGACCACTTAGACTGGTGTCTTCTAGTTTGTAGGCCTCGGATTACTCGCAGTTCACGTTGTAGTCCAGAAGCTGTAGTAGTAGTGTAGATGTATAGAAGAACATGTAGTTTTATATCTTCTAGTTTGTAGGCCTCGGATTACTCGCAGTTCACGTTGTAGTCCAGAAGCTGTAGTTGTAGAGTAGTTGTATTGAAGAACACTTAGTTTGGTGTCTTCTAGTTTGTAGGCCTCGGATCAGTCGCAGTTCACGATGTAGTCCAGAAGCTGTAGTAGTAGTAATGTAGTAGTATTGAAGAACATGTAGTTTGATGTCTTCTAGTAGTAGTTTGTAGGCACTCCTTGCCCGTGGTACAGTTGGCTAGTACAGTTGACCGGACAGGCCTCGGATTACCCGCAGTTCACGTCGTAGCCCAGAAGCTGTAGTTGTAGAGTAGTAGTAGTTGGCTTGTTGACGCAGTTGATTCTTGTTTATCCGCTTGGTTCACGAAGAAGTTCCAAAATATCCCCTCCTCGTTGATTGCTCAGAGCTCTCTTTCTACGAATATGCGCGCTTTCTCAACTTGACTAGTGAGATCCGCTTGTGGAAGGCCAGCCAAGCCGATTCGCTGTCGTTTCAAGAGATACCCCAAACAGTGAAATGCTCGAAGGACCATTAAATGTAAGATCCCGTAGTAGTCGGCACCTTACACTTGCAGTTTAAGTAGGAAGTGGCAAGTAAGTATGTACTTGGAGTTAGGTGAGTTGACGTAAACACGCACAGATTTGGTAACACTAAAAGTTTATTAGAGTACCGACCACAACAAAGTAAAAGTGGGTTGGATGCTAATCCGCGGTGTTCGCGTAAGTATGTAATTTGTCAACTAACTTAAAATTATATTAAACAAGGTTTTAAATACTAAAGAAAAAAGTAGGTTGCTGCGTTTGCAGCCTGACGTTATGTACGTAAACCGTACACTGTCCATCGTACTTTTACCCTTCCTAAAACCAAACTGTGATGTAGCTAGCAAGTTTTTGCTTTCCAAAAACCACTCCAAACGATTCTTAACGAGATGTTCAGCAATTTTAGCAAAAACTGTAGAAAGTGCAATTGGTCGATAAGAAGAAACATTAGAAGAAGTTTTGTTTGGTTTCAGAATAGGAATAATTGTTTGAGACTTCCAACTTGATGGAATGTTGCCAGATATCAAAGCTGTATTGATGATATTTAAATATATTAAAAGAACAGAGTCAGACAGATTAGCCATAAATGAATATGGTATACCATCTTCACCAGGAGCTGAATCCTTAACATGTGAAAGGACTCCTTTCAATTCACTTAGTATGAAGAGAGAATTTAACTCAGAATTAGGAATAGGAACATAGGGAAAATGCATTAAAGATCTCTGTTCTGGGGCTGAAGGAGGAGCTAAATGATTCATAAACTCATTGGCTAATTCTAATGGCAGTTTTGAGACTGTTGTGTCACTGAATGCTGACCTGAATCGCCTAATATTTTGCGTTAACTTCTGGCGAAATAGATGCACAGAATCTTTGCCAACCTTCAAATTTCTTTTTCTTAAGGAGCTTACGAGTTGTACGAGCAGCTTCTAGGTATATCTCAAAATTATGACGAGTCATAGTATGACTATAATTTTTTTCTGCTTCTTTTCTTTTTTTTATGGCCTGAGTGCACTCAGCATCCCACCAAGGTGGTGAAGGAATTTTAGCTTTAGCACCATTCTTAATAGGGAAAGTATTATCTGCCACCTCTATTAAAATTCTTGTTATTTGATTAGATAATAGCTGAGGATCATGTAGTTGTAAGGAATTAGTTAAAGCAAGAATTTTTTCTTCTACACAGTTTTTGTATGTATCCCAATCTGCATTTTGAAGTCTATACTTTAATCGTGGTGTTGGATTACAAGCAGCTGGTTTTTTATGTAGAAAAGAAATTATTAAGGGGTAATGATCACTACCATAAGAAGACGGTAAAGGGGACCAGGATAATGTCGATGCTAAATCAGGTGTGCAGATTGAAAGGTCAGGGGCACTTACTCCCTCATCTGGATTCGTTTGGCGTGTTGGGAGACATGTATTTAAAATACACAAATTATTAGAGTCTAGAATTTCTAGTAACTTTTCCCCATAGTTATTGGAACTAGAACTACCCCAGGACTGATGTTGTGTATTAAAGTCGCCCATTACCAAAAATGGTTTAGGTAAAACTGAAAGAAGATTACTTATTTCAGAAAGAATATTTACAGTGGGACGCGAATAATATATACATACTAAACAGATTTTATTTACAATAGCAGCGACAGCAGATATATCGTCACTGAGACTTGGAAGAGGAAAAGATTGAAAAGACAAGTTATTTTTAATAAGTATGGCGACACCGCCATACCCATCGCTTCTGTCTGTTCTTAGACACGCATAGCCAGGAATTCTAAAAGAGAACCCTGGTTTAAGCCATGTCTCACAGAGAGCGACTGCAAAGGGATCGTATTTGTTCAATATGTAGGACAGATCAGATTTTTTATTCACAATGCTGCGACTGTTCCACTGAACAATCTTGAGTAGACTTGGATCCATTATGATTAAAGTTAAATAAGTTAGACAGCGTATCAATTAAAGTAGCAACGTTGGACGGTTCAATATTATTATTTTTAGATAAGGTATTAATTAACATGATTATTAAATTTAAAATTTGACTCTCATTATTATTTGTTGTTTTATTTTGGAATGCAACACCATTCCCTGACATAGAAACTTCATTACTGATTATTGACTGATGAGCTGCCCGGTCATAGCCCTTGGCAATTTTTGGGGGATCTCGAGGTTTAATGAATACCGTTTTCCTTTGTGAGGAGACAATTGGTGTGTTATGTGATTGGGGCAAAGGTTGTGAATAAAAAGAATTTTTATTGGTATGTGATGGGGCAGATGTTACCACATCTGCATACAATTTTGAGATTGGTGGATGAAGCTGCGACGCTTCAGCATATGACACGCAGCTATGGGCCATATAATGCTTAATTGATTTTTGTCTTTCAAATTCTGGGCATTTTTTATTGATGGCGTAATGAATGCCACCGCAATGGCAGCATTTACTATTACTCTCGTCTTCAATACTGCAAGTGTCAGCAGAATGCTTCTCCCCACACTTGAAGCACTGAGGGTTCGACCTGCATTGTACCTTTGTATGGCCAAAACGACAACAATTAAAACACTGAATTGTAGGGAATGTATACAATTCCACTGGCATGGAATTGTAACAACAAAACACACGTTTTGGTAGAATTTGTCCGTCGAAGGTGAGCACGACTGTTTGGGATGGTTTCCACACAGGGGTCGGTTCGTGTATTTTATAGTTGAGACGCCTTGCTTTGATTACTTTCCCGCATCCAGCTGGGACAGATATATTTTCCAATATTTCCTCCGGAGACCATTCGGTAGGAACGCCTTTAATAATTCCAATGCGACACACATTTATTGATGGAACAAATGCCTTCAATTTCTCCTTGGCCAAACTTGGGTCATTTATAAAAGAGTTAGCATCTACGTAACGGGAGAAGCTTAAAGATATTCTATTTCGACCAATGCGTTTTAGAGAACCGTTAATAATATTATTGTATCTGCGATTTTTCAGGAAATGCCCTAAAGTTACTGGGTGTAATGTCTGAGCCGAGTTTTGTGTATCAACATTTTTTTGGATGTGTACAACGTATGGCGACAGGTCTGTGGCTTCGTACAAAGCCCTAGCAACCTGTGGCGCCTTCTGGGGAAGATCTGACTTTAGGAGGTTTTCAGTCTGGGGACCATCCACAGAACGTGGAGTGGCTTCTTTGTGAACTAAAACTGAATGTACGTCTGATGTTATTTTTGGACTGACTACTGATTCGTTATCACAATGACAATTAGTTTCATTATTCATTCCTGTTGAGTGATGACCACTTCGCTTTCTTTTATTGCAATTTTTACATATTTTTCGTCGAGCTCTAGCCCTTTTCCGCTCCGATCTGCCCTGGGAATACATAAAGGATAATACTTGTTATAACGCCGTTTACACAAAGCGTAAAGTTACGTGGTGTGCCAACAATTTTAAATCTAATTGTCTTAGGAAAACATTTCAAAGTAATTTTACAAAAAGAAAAAGATATGCCAAATATTGAATTTGCATAATTAAGAATACAAAGGAGACAGTTTTTTTTAGGCCCTCTTCGATGTGCATAAATATTATTCATATTACACCAAAAAAATTAAGTATCCATTTTATTATATCATCATCATCATCATCATCATTTCAGCCGAAAGACGTCCACTGCTGGACATAGGCCTCCCCCAAGTGTCGCCACATTGAACGGTCACGTGCGACTCGCATCCAGCGGATTCCCGCAGCCTTCACCAGGTCATCGGTCCACCTAGTGGGAGGCCTTCCAACGCAACGTCTTCCGGTTCGCGGTCGCCACTCCAGAACTTTTCGGCCCCATCGGCCATCCGTTCTGCGAGCAATGTGCCCTGCCCACTGCCACTTAAATTTGGCAATTCTTCGGGCTACGTCGGTAACCTTGGTTCTCTTGCGGATGTCTTCATTTCTGATTCGATCGCGCAAGGAAACTCCGAGCATAGCCCTTTCCATTGCCCTTTGGGTGACTTTAAGCCTTCTGATGAGGCCCATTGTAAGCGACCACGTTTCGGTCCCGTATGTAATCACTGGCAACACACACTGGTCATAGACTTTCGTCTTGAGACACTGCGGTAGATTGGACGAGAAGATACCGCGCAACTTCCCGAACGCTGCCCAGCCGAGTCGGATTCGACGATTGATCTCTTTCTCGAAGTTAGACCTACCTAACTGGACCGTTTGTCCCAGGTACACATAATCGTCTACAATTTCGAGTGTAGAGTCTCCGATCTTGATAGGAGTGGGTGTGACATGGGCATTCAACATGACCTTGACCTTGACCTTTTATTATATATTATAGTCTAATACGAAAGATTACATAGAAACGAAACTGGAATCTTAAAATCATAATAAATAAGTTATATTATGATATTTTGCGAGTCAGATCATTCCTGTTGTGGTCAATGTCATTTGACAGAAAATACTTACCTACGTAAATAGGGGCATTTTTTCCGTTTACAAAAAAAAAGCACGGTATCCATTGGTAGTAATATCTGCTTTAATTATACTTAATAGAAATAGAATATACCTAATGTAAAAATAAATAATATTAAACTGTGAGCTTTTTAATGATATTTTTAAGGGTTCCGCTAAAATCTTTTAGATGGTGTAGAAAATCATCATGGCACGGAACGTTATAAATCTGTCTTTTTGGTAGTTGACCATAGAGACTTCTCAAGTCAATGTGGTTGACAGACAACTTCATTTGACATTTACTCTTTCCGTTTCTTTCGATTTTTGTGAAAGTGTTTCTGCGATTTTTTCGCATTTAATAAAAACTACTTTATGAAAATGGTATCTTCTGGTCGTTGTGTCAATTGTGCAGTAAAATTTCAACGCAATGTGCGAATACAATTACATAAATTGCAATAAGCGTCCTCTGTTGCTCAGTAGCTGTACCACTACTGCTCTACTGAGAGTTGTTTGTTTATCGATATTTGCTATCGATATTTTTTCACGTTAAGTCGTAAATAATAAGTATCAAAAACGTAATTTTACTGTTCTGGTAATCATGTTACGTCGTTCAAGTGTCAATATGGGAATAAATGTTATTGGTTAAGATATACTCACTCCGCGATACATGCTCACCGGTATCATTGTTGTCGAGAAGGGAACAAGTGCGTAGCACGTGCAGTGTTGCGCAGGACAAGCTGCAAGTGGTGCGATTAATCGCCCGACGCACTCGCACACTCGTTTATAGCCCAACTACAAAACTATCGGAACTACATACTCGCTTCTCGCTGCTCGCCAACGCATTTCTAGTTTCCAGCTCTACTCGCTTCTCGCGCATCGTTGGCGGTGGGACATCTGCCTAATGTCACATGTAATAGTGGGCGAGCCTGTTGCTATCAACCGGGTACAAATCCAGACTCCGCGGCTGATATTGAGATATTCCTGATGAAAAAACCCAATAACACTTTACCCGACCTGGTAATCGAACCCATCATGCTCAACAGTCGCGTTTGCGGCCACTGGACCAACGAGGCAGTCTCAATATAATACAAATATTTCATTAATCTTACCAAGCGTTATCGATAAGATTTATCGATAATTTGATGCCATCCTAAACTGTAGCACCCCTATCATAGGTGGGTTCTAGTGGGATCTACCGTGTAATAGCTAAATTATATAAAATATATATATATATTTGTGTTTTTTCTATTCATAGCTAGATAGCGCTACTGACGTACGACATTAAAATTATTGTATGACATTAGTCCCAATGTCCGCTCTATGTAGTCTTTTTAAATCTCTTTGGATTCACGTTTTCATTTTCGAATTTCTCATCATTCCGGTTAGACATGGCTTAGCTAATATTACCACTGTAATCTAGAGATTATAAGGAAGAAATCTATTTACGTTTCATTAATATCTGCTACAATTTATGTGGGGGCCTGTTCTCCAAACAAAAAAAATTGTCTCCTTTACAAAAGCAAAAGTAAGTAATTTATTATCTAAGGATACTCATAAATATGAGTAAATGTATAAACTACATAACAAAATTTTTAAAGAACAGTAGTTGTGGTGTGCGTGTTTTGTGGTAAATGAGCTAAGAGATAAGTGAGGAGGTAAGTCAGTGGGGTGTAAGTACACCCCACTGACAGTAAGTACTGTCAAACTGATTTTTGTCATAATTGGAACTTTCAACTATATTCCGCGATGCCTGCGCTCTCATTGCATCCAAATCTACTTCGTCGTTGTCATCAATCGTTATTAAATCAAAGGGTCTGGCAACTTTACCGATTAAACAACTCGAGAGGACTCGCTTGAGAGGTTAGTGACCCGGATAATGGTAGAATTCATTGCCAACTATATGTCACCTGCATCTTGCCAGGAGCGATCTCTACTGACGTCATCAATGTCGACACGACACAGGCTAAAATTTTCGAATTACTATTTACTGAAGCTTGACCTACGTTTACCGAAAAGATAACGGTCTGATTATCTAAAAACAGCTGCCTACAACACATTTTCATGTTCACCAAAGTAAATCAACCGATTAAACACGTTATTCAAGTTCTGTTTTCTCTAACCGAGGTGGGAAAAGTTGTTTATAATCCCGGTTAGTAGATAATCGGTGTATTTTGACGTTTGCGAATTGCAAATATAACAAATTATAAGGTTACATCCAGATATTATTGTGAAAATTTTATTAGAATAAAGACTATGAGCAGCAGTGGGATGGATTCATTATATTCATTCATGCTTCAATATTTTTACACGCAAGTTACAATGTATTAGAACTTAAACAAACCGTAACCAAGCTAATTCAAAATCAGTGACAGACATGTGTTAAATATGATTATTCTCACAGGCCAATGCATACTTAAATATGCGACCTCCAATACGCTCCCCTATAATATTACACATGCATATGATTACTTCTGTACTTGTCAATACTCGGTACCTTTAGCTAAATAAATCACTAACACTTCTGTGTTCAACTGTACTACGCTGTATCCAAAAGTATAGTAAAAAACAGAAGAAATCTAACAAAATAAAGTATGCTTAACAAAACTACATTTAGAAAATTATTTAACCCTTTACACCCGACGGTACACGATAGTGCGGGTAACTTTTAAAAAATCTCAAGGCCGTGCAGATTCATTTTTGCGAACGCAACCGACGTCGATCGCTCGTGAGAGATGTGTACTCACGCGTAGTAGCGCCCGAGTCGTGTAATGGGTTGTCAGTTTGTCTCAATCGTAGGTAAAAGATGGCTGCGTTTTTTGATCCAACGCGCGGCACGTGTAAGTATTGTGTTTTATTGTTTTTTGTTATGTTTTGAATATTGTTTTTGTTTTATTTTACTATTTAAACATTAATCAAATGAAATGCAAACTGATTTTACTATTTTGTTTTGTAAGTTAGAAAAAAAATGCGACTAAACTTCAAGTAGCACGGTCGTGGCCCCTCGGTTGTAACATGGTTGTAACCCTATAAATTGATTTTAAGTAGTTTTTTTGTTTATTGTTTAAAAGCTGGTATTTTGGCCAAGTAGTTGTTTGTTTTTTTTATTTTAGTGCTTCCTGTATCTGATGACCGTATCTTGGAACTTTTTGGAGATGGAACGGAATCAGAGTTTGAAGAATTTAACGAGTTATAAGAGTTTGAAACCGAATCGCGTGTACTCGCTGACCTTGTAGGCTAGGACGACATTTCTGAAGGGTCAGGCGATGAAATGGAACCTGAACCTCTAAGTCAGATAATGACCCCAAGTAGGGGATGCTCTCGTACTACTACCTCACGCCCAATTGGAAGCCCTCTGCTTCGATCTCGTGGTACTAGTTCGCAGCGAATGCAATCACGCAGAGGACGTTCTCGTACTATGGCTACTCAGCGAAATCTGCAGCAACGTGGTTATGGAGACACCTGGAAGAATATTCCTCTTACCGATAAGCCACATAACTATACTGCGACTACCAAAAATCCCAGTTCGTACACCATCCTAATATCTTCATACCTAATTATTTTGATGAAGGTTTCTACGAAGAGACTGCTCGGTGTACAAACTTATATTACATGCGTAAGACTGGCCATCAACTAAAACCAGGGTTTCGACTGTCATCGTCAAATGGAAGGACAACAAGTCCGTGATCATGGCATCTGACTGTACAGGATCTTCGTCTGGTACACTGTCAAACGGTGGGATAAAAAACAGAGAGGCTACATTGATGAACCGGCTTCTAAAATGATTCAACTGTAGAATCAACACATTGGGGGGCGTTGACATTCTCGACCAGCAAATAGAGTATCATCGTACCTTCATCAAGACAAAAAAAATGGCCTTTGAGAGTCATTATCCACTTTTTGGATTTGGCGTTGGTTAATTCTTGGCGATTATACAAAAATGATTGCGTGGCAAATGATTACTCAAGCAAGGACACTCTGACACTACTGGCTTTCGTTTTAGTGTTGCTGACGCTTTAACGAATTTTCCAGAATTATACCGCCGCGACGACGTAGACGTCGATCCTGAAAACGAGCTACCTCCTATCAATAGGCAATACAGGCCAATACGCCCATCACAGGGCAAAAGATATGATGGCTATGATCACCTGGCTGGTGTTTGATGGCAAAAAGTCACCAAGGTCTTGCATGATGGAGGGATGCTATAGCCCATCTAAGATTAAATGCTCCAAGTGTAGTGTTTACCTGTGTCTTTCTCGAAACCAAAACTGTTCCCAATCTTATCACCTCAAATCTTAATATCTAGTTACGATTTTTCAAATTATGTAAGTTTTTGCTATTCTTTCTGTCTTAAATTCTTTTTAAATAATTTGTGATCTCATTTTTGTTCCTAAAAGCTAAAAATATTTTTTATTCTCTTATTTTATTTTAATCAGAGGTTGACTTAGTTTATTTTGAGAAATTTATTGATTTTTGTTAAAGAATTAGTTACAAGAAGGTTTATTTTTTGTTAAATGATAAAGAAGAGGTTATTCAAATAAATAAATAATGATAAGTACCTACATAATTTGTTGTTTTTAATAAAGTAAAAAAAAAAAAGATAACACTCACTATTGTGAGACTTGTAAATTAAATCTAAGTGTCACGATCGTGAGGGCACCTTTTCAGGACAACTGAAAATTCAGGATTTCTTTTTGCATTTTTCCTAGCTTCCCTAGAATCCGAAAAATCACCTCCATTACCTTTTTATTTAATATTTGCAAGTTTTTTTTTTCGGGTGTAAAGGGTGGGACAAAACTTGTGGATCACAAATACTTGCTAAGGTTTTTTGTAGCGATTAGACGATTACTAGTGACTCCAAAAGTTAATGAGAGGTTTTCCTTTTGAGGTTTTAAAAAAAAACTTAGTTTCCAAGAACTCTATAGATGGCGTTGAAGTTACTATGCCAAAGCCAAAACGCTTGAAAAAAAACATTGTGTCACGTCACATACTCTCGTTGACTGACACTTTCATTTGCTTAACCTTCCGAATATAACCAACATTTCTCGCGCTTTGTTAAAATCAGTTTTTTTAGGTTCCGTTCCTTGCATTATCATACTTACTCCTAGCGCCATCTATCCAGCGACTAGGGAAGAGCTAAAAAGAAAATCCCTCATTGCGGTGTGTTTTTTGTAGGTGCATGAATATCGTTTCTTAATTAAAATGTTTTCGATACTCGCATTTGAAATTGAAATATCGCCAAAAAATATCGATATATCAACTGAAAACTATCGGTATATTTTCGACAAGCCTATCTCCAATAGTACTGCTCTGTCATGGCTCTATGAGCTTTATCTAATATCTATACTCTATGATCCTGCCCCTGCCCTAGCTAGCTAGTGTCACAGCGTTGCCAATTTAGCATTCTAAATGCTAAATTTGGCATTTATTTTTTAACTTATTTTAGAAAACATGAAAAGAATGTAAATCACAATATTTCTTGAAATAAAAATTGAAATCGATACTCGACTCAGAAACAGTTTGGCGGTGAGAACCCTGAATGCCATTTTGTACGTCAGATTCGGCCTAAAAAGAGCAGCAGGGCTATTATGTATCTCTGTTGACAGCTCGAATTGATAGCAACTGGGCTCAGTGTATATCAATTAACTGTCAAAAGGTTAGTTTCGTATTATGTATGACCAAACGCGATCAAATATGACGTCATTGGTGAACATCGTGGCTGTTAGTCACCGTAAATCATTTTGACAGATGCTTTCGTATCGATACTTGTAATATTGCGATTATGTAAGCATAATGGACATCAAATTGATAACAACTGAGTGTGAAGTTGCTATCGTGATAGACGTTACTCATAGGTAGTGTTTTATAAGGTTTTGTGATATACACCTATGCCGATTTCTGTGCAAACATTATGTCTTTTGTTGTTTTATTGTTTAGATAGCTTGTGATGTTCTAAAATATTTATTTTCTTGTATTAATATTAGTTGCTAATAAACTAATCGGAATGGTATCGTTAGTTCTGATTTCAGCCACGCGCCAAAAGCTCCTTGTAGTTATAAATGAAAAGGCTTAATTAATTAATTAGAGATAAATAGTTTTATTAGTAGCTCGTAATACTTTTGCGCTGGGCCTTACTTTAAGGTGAATGCTCTAGGGTAGCCCGCGAAATTCAAATTTTCTTACGTTTTTTGCAATTAGCAGGCCCGTGTTAGATCGTATGTTGATTAAAATATTATTCGCAGCTGTAAGACGTATGTAGTTGCAGAATTATAATTATCAATACAACCCTCCAGTTCATAAAGGTGTAGGAAACAAAAAAAAGCAGAAAAAGTTATTTCTACACCTTTATGAACGTGGAGGGTTGTATTGATGATTATAATTCTGTAACTACATACGTCTTACACCCGCGAATAATATTTTAATCAACATACAACCTAGCACTGGCCTGCAAATTGCAAAAAACGTAAGAAAATTCGAATTTCGCGGGCTACTCTAGAGCATCAGCCTTAACTTCACTTTTCTATATACATGTTGTATATTTGTTTTGTGAAACATATTGGAAAAAAAAGACAAATAATAATCCTGTACTAACTTTATTTATTTGAATTATACTACATAATACTACTAATTATTACGTACTACCAACACTGTATGTTTAGAACGGTTGATGATCCAAAACCGGTTCCTAGTCCATCTGAATACACTATGATATTACTACTTTGGGTGGGGTTCAAATTGTGGGCTGCTCGCACTCCAGTCCGGATACACCATCAATCGGCTCATTGTACAGGTTATTGGTGTTAGTGATCTCTTTGCTGGCTTTAATGGTGTTATGTGCCTTGCACAATTATTCTGCTTCTAGTTCAAATATTCGTTTCAGTCATGAGTGTCATGGTATTGCTGAAAACCAGACACTAGTTGACGGAGATGGTGATCTAGTCCAGTATCTCGTCCTATGTGTTGGGTGTGAAGTTCTGCAAGCTGGCTCTTCAGTTGAGTGTTTTTGTTTACTATTGACTAAATTTCAACTTCACTTCCTTCCTGTCCCGCAGTAGCGCTCACTCATTTCTAGATGAATCTAGCTCCGTCAGCTCTGCTCTTAAGTTTCTCACTCATGTCATGAACGTAGCTTCGCAGGTCATCATATTGCCTGATTACGTTAACCAGCACCTGAAATGTGACAAGAAACAGCTGAGTATGTTAAGAGAATATTATGTTTCATAAAACCTTGAGAAAGTAGGAGTTTTGAAGTTAGAATGGAGTAAAATATTAAATGAAAAAATAAAGCTAAGTATGGAAAAATAACTTAAAATTAATTTTCTATTAATTTTAAATTTGATTTAATATGCTCAAAGTTGCTACAGTCAACACTTTAGGGAAAGGCTATTTTTACATTTACTTTGTTAAGATTCAAGGATTGATATGAACATTAGTTTTGCGTGGGAACAAAGTTTAAACATGTTCTTTAATTATGAACTAAGTGGTTTAGTTATAATATTTAGAGCATAGGTATTAGAGACACCATATTAAGGTGTGAAGTAGGGTTTGTAGTGAATGTTATAAGTCTGGGCAAGAGTTTTCGTCCTCGAATTTGCGTTCAGAATTTTTCAAGCAAAATGAGACGTAAACGTAGCTGGTGTTTACTGGGACGTCGCTCGGTGTCTGTGTACTGTATAGTATGTAAATTATACAACATTAATACGTAAATTAAAACAGAATACTCCCCAGGTTCGAAGAATTCAAATTCACAGTCCAAAAGTTGACAGCCGGTTATCGAATGGAGTTATCACAATTTATCCAGGCTTGCACAACAACTTAACACATTCCAAGTCATACATTATCGGTCCCTTTATCAAATAAAGAAGTTATTTGTAAGTAAACATATTTATTTACACAAGTCAGTAATGTCACATGTTATATAAACCGCTTATTATAAAATGTTCCGTATAACCAAGTACTGTAACGCTCAACGGGCGCTACTTAACTTAGCCGCTTAATAGTCGATAAAAAATAGAGTGGTCAACTGCTTAGGCGAAGCGCGCTGTTATTCACCGTAAAGTGATATCCATTCAGTGTGATACATAATACCAATAATATGACATTCACGGTTGTCAACAAAGTTCGGTGTACAACCGAAGCTTGTTAGTCACTGGATATCAGAAAGTTACATAATAGGCCTGCAGGAAAGTGCTTTTGGTAACAATGTACTACTCTGTTTCGGAACCAAAGTGAGTTACGACTCTTGCTCTCAGCCTCCCACATCAGCTGATGTTGATGAAATTCAAGACATTGATATTCTATTCCCCTGATTTCATTTCTTAATAAATACTGACACTTAATTGTGTTGGCATTTATTTTTGGAATTTTTTAGAGAAGGTTAGCATATTTTGAAGTAGTTGAGTTGGCAACACCAAGCAGTGAGCAGTGAGCACAGACAGAGAGCGCTTCAGCAGTTTTACGAGGAATTATTTTCTTCACTGATTGTTATCTGGATCAGCTTACAGCAAGTTTGAAGCAAAGTATACCATTATAAAATTAATCATGAATGTGTCCCGACCTATTGTATCCAGGCTGCTCCAGCAATCGGGTAAGTATTTGCGCCATTCAAATTGTTTATTTGAAAATGGATCAATATTTAATTATCTTGAGAAAACACTGCAGCCGATGCGCACTTGTTTTATTTAATGAAAGTATCTGGTTTTGTGGAAAGCCTTACATTTAATGTAGATTGGTGTGTGGCTTTAATATATTTTATAGAATTTTACATGTAGAGTGTTACATAACATCTGCAGGATAACCTAACTCTGACAGTGTATTTAAATCAATTTTCCTGGTTCATACTATGATTTGATTTAGCATTGTTTGAAAAATTACAGTACGAGGTTACTTAACTTACCTTCATATGTTACTTGTTAAGAAACACTTTCCTAATGCCAAATGTTATTCTGATGGTTAAATTCAACAAATCAGTAAATTTCCATATAATAATTCACACTAGGTACCTATGAAGTTAGGATTTACACTGCACTGTACTAGGAAATATTTATTCTCAACCAATAAGAACTTAAAGTAAATATATTAAATAGTATCAAAATATACATTTAAATTAAGACAATACAGCAGCATCCCTCTATTTAGTTTAAATATAAACAGCAACAACGGAGATACAAAGCAATCAACACTGCGGGACATTTAAATTAATTTATGTTTGTTTTGTTGTACATGATCCCTGTTTACATGGTTCAATATGGAGTAGTTCTGTGATAGCCTTCTGGGTTTACATGCTGTTCCTATTGCCACACGGACCCAAAAGATTATAAGAGATACTGATCTACTATAAAATAACATCACCCAATGATTGCTAGGCCCTTCAAAAGGATCTTAGTAACTTAAATAGGTACCTAATTATTACGCAAAAAACAAGATCACTATAAATGTTGCAAAGTGTCAATGTATCAGTTACACACAAGACAAACTCGATTGTTTATAATTTAATTTGCAACTCCCAAGAAAAGCCAATAGTAGGTACTTATTACAACACTCTTCAACAGCATGCTAAGAGTCCAATATTTTCCCAGACTTTGGAAAATATCACAGATCCTGATGGTCCGCAAAACGGGAAAACCAGCGAATGAAGTAACCTCTTACAGACCTATCAGCCTACTACCAATCCTATCTTAAAAGTATTCGAGAAACTGTTATTACACGGAATGCTACCCCTACTCCAGTAAAATAATGTCATCCCTAATCACCATTTTGGCTTCAGGCAACACCATTCCACAGTGGAGCAAGTGGATAAAATAAGAAAGACTTCAGAGGAGAAAGAGTTTTTCTTAAAAGTATCTATGTAGTATATCAACTATCTGGTGTCCACAACACAAGCCTCGTTGCTTAGTGTGGCGCTAGATGGCGCTGTGTGGAATGTCCAGCAATATTTATTTATTATTATTATTGCTCTTCAGTCTTTCTTGACATACAACAGGCTTTTGACAAGGCTTTTTGTTTAATTGGAAATATCTGGCATTAGTCCGTTCGCATGTACCTATTAAAGATATATCCCAGATAAACAGGGAAACCTTTATTGGCCATAATAACTGTCACACGCACATTTTGTAAAATATTTTAATGTAGCGCTGTTGGTTACTTAAATAATAAAATAAAAATACTAATTGGGTTGTGGAGGTCAGATAAGTAGGCAGTCCATGTAAAATTCTATTCAGCTGCATCCAGTAATACAGGAAGCCGACCCCAATCAATTTGGGAAATGGCTAGGCATATAATGATGAATTTATTTGATTAAATTATCATTTTCTAACTCAATGGCATTGGTGAAGAAAACATTGCTCACGATGTTTTCTTCAACCTGTAGTGCTATTACGTATCTTTTTGATCTCCACTGACTATCAAGCTTCGGTTGTATTGGTATTACGTATTACACAGAGTGGATTTCACTTTACGGTGACTAACAGCCTGGGTACGGTGCCGGTGTAACGTCTTTCACGAAAGCCACTTCAAACGCAGTTGTCATCAATTTGATGTCCACTATGCTTACATAATCGCAATATTAAAAGAATCGATACGAAAGCATCTGTCAAAATGAGTTACGGTGACTATCAGCCACGATGGACACCGATGACGTCATATTTGATCGCGACTTGTCATACATATAATACGAAACTAACCTTTTGACAGTTATTTGATAGACACTGAGCCCAGTTACTATAATCTCAAGCTGTCAACAGAGATACGTAATAGGCCTGCTGCATTTTTATAAAATTCCGAAATGTCAATCTACTAGGTATTTTCCAAGACCTTTGCGATGCTTTTTCAGCGAGATATCGGCGATAACGTGTTTTTCACCGTTTCAATGGCGCGGCCATGGGGTTTTAAGTCTTACAGCTCCTAAAATATAAACCTAGGATTTTTTTGTGTATTCAAACAAATTAAATCTGTTATTTACCTTAATTTCAGGTCTCTGCAACGCTTAGTTTTAAAGATCTCCGTGGCCGCGCGGTTCTCCGCGTTTTGATGGCGCGGCCACGTTCAAACCCTTTTAACTTCTTAACCATAACTTTGACATATTTATGGTTTTGGGAATCAACTTTTACAATTTTTTTACAAAATCTTGGAAGTCTTTTTTTTTAAATAACGTCGTGGCCGCGCGGTCGAATCGCACACGAGATTTGATGCATCGAGGTAGTGAACTGTCGAGCTCATAATTTATCAATTTCAAGTACTATCGAGTTAACGTTTTCGAGCAAGTGTTATTCGATCTAACGTCATTCAATTTTAAATAAGAAACCCAGATGACACACCAATCAATTGAGATACTTTTTAAGAGCTGTCAAAACGTGGTTCTCTCATAGATTTTGTATGGCAATAGCCAACTGTGACGTCACTGTTTTTTCAACGATTAACTCACGTCACTGATTATTTATTGATTTCAAAGCAACTAAAAATCGAATTTGGCAATTAATTGAAAATAAATCGGGTTTTCAGGCCGAAATAAAGTGTTTTTTTAGAGATTGGTGTGTTTCCAATTAGAAACATCGAGTAGAACAAGTACATTGTAGTGGTTTGTCGTGTTGCAGCGCGGCGCTACCACAACGAGCACTTCAAGCCGCCCAGCATGGACGAGCTGCCCGTGCCGCGCGGCTCGTGGCAGGCGCACCACGACGCGCAGCAGCGCCGCTACAACCTGGCGCTGCTGTTCGGCGTCGCCTTCACCGCCGGAACCTTGATCCTTGTACGTATCGTTTACATATTACTAAACTTGATGAGTACTGTGTAAGCAAATCCTGTTCTATGTTCAATACACATGTTCACAACCTCCATTATCGTTTGTTTCAGGCTAAGGCTTCCGGATTAGTGTACCTGAACTACTCGCCCCCCAAGTCCCTGGACTAAGTATTGCTGAGCACGCATGCATCAAAAAGTTCAGCTTTTGTAAAATATCAGTGTGGACACGTCCGTCATGGTACCAACACAGCATTCGCGTTGAAGCTCCTTTCATAACACTAACATATTACAAAAACTGAGCATTATCATTGTGATAGTTTAATATAATCAATATAAATAGTTTGTGTTTTTTTTAATTGTTCTAGCCGACGAAAAATAAACGGAGGACGTTCTCAATAATGTTTGACCAGTATGACAGACTCGATAACTTTTTACAGAATGGTCCGACTAAAACGAATCATTTTTCCAAACTTCATTTTAGGATCCTATTAATTCAAGCAAGGAAGCTTTCAGAATCCTTAGTAAAGTTAAAACAGAAATCCAAAAGAGGTGTGAGATAACACATTTCGAATTCTGAGATCGAGATACCGCTCATAAGAAATCTTGAATTTGCAAAAACGTAATTTTCGTTGCACATTTAAACGAGATCGTAAGTTGGTAGGTGTTTGCCAATTAAGCTTCAAATTGAATAGATGTAGGTACTACGTCGGTTCAACAGTTTGGCGAACTTTACAGTCCTCTCTCAGTTACTTAGGTACCTACCCTCCGGCAGCAGCAAGCCAACAGTGATGAGAAAACAACTGAAGCTCAAGGTGCATACCTCATGCACGCACACACTCGGGAAGGGCGCTGTAGTGTTCACGAAGTCAGCGGGCAGATCGCGCGGCGCAGTGTTGTGCACGAGAAATAATATCTTTATTCGCGAACGAAATGTCTAAACAACGACGACAAAATATTTTTGATTCTAATTCCTTCCTAAAGTTGGATTTATTGTGGGCAAAAGAAGATATAGATTCCTACAATCAGGCGAGGAAGCAAAAAGGCGAGTTTCATCGGAATTATGAAGAACAGAGACAATATCCAAAATATATCTATCTCTATCATAGTAAGTAATTGCTCCAACACGTCGTCGGCGGGCATTTTGAAATTTTGGTAGATAATTTATTCTGCACAACACTACGTCCTACGTCAATGTAGTCTCGAGGACACCGCTCGTACGCCACTCGACGCCCGCTGCCCGCGCCACGCTGCTGACTTCGTGAACAGTTCCATTTAACGGCCCATCCACGACCTTGCCGCGGTGAGCGGCGGCTACGCCGGCGAGCGGTAAGAACAAAAGTATGAAAATGTTTGAAGCACGCCACGAGTCGCCGCACATAGCGAAAACGCGCGCGCTTTTGTCCGAGCGAATCGCAGCAGCGGCGCGCGGTGCGGGGAGCGGCGAGATCAAAAGTATAGATCGCGGCACGTAAGTTGAACCAAAATGGCGGTCGTTCGCGAAGCTACAATTATGAAAAAAAAGTCGATTGAGACCCAATAATGTGTTACAGATTGCATCCCGTAAGTTGAACTATGTCCTTGAATGCGCAGTTGCACATTTTCGGGTCCTACTCGATTTTTTTCAATAATTGTACCTATGCGAACGACCGCCATTTTGGGTCAACTTACGTGCCGCGATCTGGGCCTCGACTCTCTAACGTCCGTCCGTCCGTCCGTCTCTACCTGTCTCTCTCACTCGCACTCATCTGCAGACGTGCGCGAGAGAGACTGATAGAGACGGACGGACGTTAGAGAGTAGGGCCTCAGTACAAGCGAATGAGTGCGACGCCACGAAACAGAGCGGCGCGGACAGCGGTATAGGTGTGACGACGGACTCGACGGCGAACTTATAAACAAAAATATTTAGACGATTTTGTGGCGTGTACCATTACCCCAGCAGGAAAGTGTCAAAATCAAAATCAAAGCATTTATTTCAAGTAGGCCAGTTACAGGCACTTTTGAATTGTCGAAACAAATATGAAAATTAAATGTAGCTACAGTCCGTCACAAGACATAAAAACTGTGAAAGTACTGTAGTTGCCCATTCCCTAGCGTAGATCTCTATGGAGAAGAATGGGCAAGAAACTCCATGGACACTCTTTTAAATCAGAATATTTTTACAAAATCTTGGTTACATCATTCATGTTGAGATGGTACATTATGTGAGAACAATGTAGCAAGATGTGCACGTTAAAGGTGTCCATATTAAAAACAAAACAAAAACAATTCAAAATAAAATTATTAAATTCAAATAAGCCGTGGCAGCCAAGAGCCGACCAGTCCCAACTGACAGCGCTCGTTCACGAACATGACGCATGTATCAGCACCATTCAACTCAACCATTTTGAAGGGAACTAAATGATCCGACACACGCGTCACCATCAGCGAGACATTTGAGTGAGCATGACATATCTCCTAACCGCCACGGCACATTCAAGTCAAGGAAAAACGTAGGTTTCCAGCGACTGATAGCATTCTAGTACATAGCACTCACACAATATGCGATATGCGGCTATATAATAATAAAGATATTGAATTTATACAATACAAAGATAGTTGTACAATCTTCAGCAGCTCCAACAATACAATTAGTGCTATCCATTAATGCGCCCCTGTCCTTGTGGAGCAGGACCGGCATTGAGCCAAGCATTTTTATCAGCGATATAATCGTCCAATTTGTAATATGCTCGCTTACAAAGTGTGCGTTTAATACATGTTTTAAATTTTGTTTCATTCAGTTCAAGAATGCTTTGTGGAATTTTATTATAGCATCTCAAACAGTACCCCATGAAAGATGAGTCTACTTTAGCGAGTCTGAAGCCTGGCTGAACTAATTGGTCCCTATTTCTAGTACTGTAATTGTGTCTGTCACCTCTTTTACCAAAAAGATGTAGATTTTTTCTTACGTACATTATGTTTTCGTAGATGTATTGACAATGTACAGTCATGATGTTTATTTCCTTAAACAGTTCCCTCAGAGAATCGCGCCTACGAAGATTGTATATGGCTCTGATGGCTCTTTTTTGCAGAATAAATATAGACTCAATGTCAGCAGCCCGTCCCCATAACAGAATGCCATAAGACATTATACTATGAAAGTAACTAAAATAGACCAATCTAGCAGTATCTACATCAGTAAATTGACGGATTTTTCTAATAGCATATGCTGCCGAACTTAGCCGCCCCGCCAGAGATGTTAAATGAGAACCTCATTGTAGCCTTGAATCAAGCGTAATCCCCAGGAAAACCGTTTTATCTACGAATTCAAGTTTCTCTTTATTCAGTACTATATCACAATCGCTACTTTTAACATTCGGTAAAGCAAATCTTATGCATTTCGTTTTTTTTTCATTTAGTACTAAATTATTTGCTGTGAACCAATTATGGACTTGAAGTAGGGCATTATTCACGTCATCTAAATTTTGGGCCCGTCTATTGATCTTAAAAATTAGGGAAGTGTCATCGGCAAATAACACCATATTTTGAGGTTGGTTTTTCAGTAAATAGGGTAGATCATTTATATATACTAAAAAGAGGAAAGGACCCAATATTGAGCCTTGCGGAACCCCTATTTTTACTTTTAAACCCTGTGAATTAACACCATTTATTTGAACATATTGTTGTCTATCACTCAAATAAGATTTTAACAAACTAAGTGCAAGTTTACCTAGTCCGTAATGCTCAAGTTTCAAAAGCAATGTGTCGTGATTTACACAATCAAATGCTTTGGAGAGATCACAAAATATTCCTACAGCGTCTTGGGACTCTTCCCACGCCGCAAATATGTGCTTTATTAAGGTTACACTTGGCGTCAGTTGTACAACGTCCCTTGGTGAAACCATACTGTTGATCATGTAAGATTCTGTTGGTGTTAAAATGATAGAGCATTTCATTAAGCATTACTTTTTCAAAAACCTTGCTAAAAACTGGTAACACAGATACAGGTCTATAATTATTAGTATCTTTACTGTCCCCGGATTTGAAAAGAGGTATGACTTTACTGTATTTCATTAAATCAGGGAAAACTCCTTGGTCTACACATAAATTAAAAATT
The DNA here is from genome assembly GCA_905147715.2 of Xestia xanthographa. Classification (NCBI taxonomy): domain Eukaryota; kingdom Metazoa; phylum Arthropoda; class Insecta; order Lepidoptera; family Noctuidae; genus Xestia; species Xestia xanthographa. Next base: position 582,990 of record LR990659.1, on the reverse strand, counting down.
AAAGCTAAATATGGGGCTATAGTCTCAAGTATGGATGTACAAACTTTGATAGACATTCCCCATAGATCTTCGGTCAGTTTGATTTTTATTTGCCGGAAAGCTTTAATAACTATCATCGGGTTTATGTGTTTAAATTTAAATTCAGCCTGGCATCCAGACACATTCGCCTTTAGTAAACCAATTGAGACTTCAGGAGAGGAACTTAGAGCCTCCGTAGTTTTTAATGGTATGTCGGTAAAGAAATTTACAAATTCTTGAGCTACTTCCTGATTAGAGCTTTTAGGACCACATGCTGTATCTAATGTGTAGCTAGTATTACGTGTTTTCTTCCTGTTAGTCTCGCTATTTATGACTTTCCAAACTGTCTTTATTTTATTTTCTGCTGTTTTGATCTTGTTGCTAATGTGCAAGGCTTTGGCAACCTTGCATGTATCTCTAAAAATTTTTGAATACTTAGCAACATATCTGTTAAAAGTTTCAGTGTTCATATAAGGCTTAAGGCCATAAAGCTCATATAGTGTTTCTCTACTTTTTCTGATACCTCTAGTTGCCCAATCACTAAATATAAATTTAGGGCAAATACTTTTTGTCTTCTTTTCAAAAGTTTTGTTGAATTCAGTGTGAACTATTGAAAAGAAATAATCATAAAATTGATTTATATTAATATCGTCATGGCTCATAACACTTAACTTGTTCTGTAGGGAAATATTATACCTATTTAATTTGTTAGAAGTTATGGGTCTAAATTTAATCTGAATTTTTTGCAATGGTGTATTACACCTAAAAGTTACAGTTTGGCCGCTATGGTCAGACGGCAGACAATTAACTATGGCTTTATCTAAGTAATCACAATCGCAGAAAACATTATCTATACAAGTAGCAGAAGATGGAGTGACTCTAGTAGGTTCTATAAAAGTGTTGGTCAAGTCAAATGACTTGAAAAGATTTAATAACCGACTGCTATTTGAATTTTCTTCTAAAATATTGATGTTAAAATCACCACAAATAATTATAGATTTATTACTGGCTGCAAGTTTTGCCAGGACATCTTCCATTATTGACTCAAATAAGGAAAAGTTTTGATAGTTTGGGGGTCTGTACACACACACAATAACATGCTTATCTAGCTCAACACAGGACAGTTCGACGCAATGTTCAGCCGAGAGACCTATTATGTCGTTACGTTGCTTATATCTTAAACAATTTTTTACAAAAATTAAGGAACCTCCACGAAGCATAGTTTTACGGTTATAGCAGCTACCCACCATATAGTTCTCATAATTAATAAGCATTTGGTAATCCTTAAGCCAATGTTCAGTAAAACAAATAATGTCAAACTTACTATTTTCTAAAAACAATTCTATTTCTAATAATTTTGAAGAAATGCCTTGGATATTTTGGTGGAATAATTTTAAAGTGTTCTGCTGAGGCCCTTTTTTACAAGCTAATTGAGTGCAAGAAGATACCTTGCTGTTGGTAGGTTTAACAATATTGTTAATGGCACCTTCTGTTGTCTGACTTTCTAGTTTAAATTAATATTAATATCTGGAGAGAGCCCCGAGACTCCCGTGCCATCGCCAGACAGTGGTGCCGATTCTCTTGTCACAAATATCTCTAAACTAGACTAAAAATCACTAAAATTTAGTTTGTTCCTGTCAAACGACGTTTCCCATTCTGAAATTGATTAAAGTGACATGACTTAAACAGATTATAGTTTGACAGCACTAAGTTATTCAATTTGGTGTAAATGGCTATTTTGCTATTCTGAAATTGACGTTTTTCACCTAAAATTAAGATTGTCAAACTAAATCAGACTATTTTTAATCGCGATTAAAAAGGTGTGGAATAAAATTAGTTGTCATGAACTAAAATTTTCAAAGTACATTTCTCTCGTATTTCTTGAGAGTTTGGATAATTTTGAGGTCAATAAGGAAGCACAACGTGATTGCAGTTGTTGTCGATTCGGTAGAAAGGTAAATGTAGTGTTATTTTATTATATAGGATACAAACAAAATTTGTGAAAATTTACCAAGGGATTTTTGTACTGAACATGTATTGCACTTGTTATTAGTTGGAAAAGAAGTAGTAAATTCATTTCTCATACTCAAAGCCACTTCCAGGTTCTGTGTAATATGAAATAACTATTTTTTAGAAACTTTCAAGAAAGAATAAAAATATTTTAGGTTAGATTATTTTGTGTTCTTTGGCTAATTATCTTGTTTTAATTTATAGATTAGAAGCGTATGATCGAAACCAGAACTTTGGTGCCGACTGCATGGGCCAAGACGACATCTTCCCATCACCAGACAGGCAATCCAAGAATATGTTCATAGGTGAATGAATACATTTGTTGGTCAAATTTTTAGAAAGCTCTCCATACTAACAGTGATTATAAAGAAAATACTATTTCATCTGATCACAGTATAATAAATAAAGCTTCTGAATATAATTTTTTGTTATCTGTTTTCAGCTGTAACACTCAGCGTAAAGGACAGCATTTATATGAATATCGCCATCTTTTGACCACCCGCTTTACCTCTGATGGCATTTACACTTATTAACGAGACCAGTGTAAAGCAATCAATCAAGGACAGCTATATTACTCCAGCTAACAATACTGTAATTTTGTCATTTACGCTTCTAAGGAAAGAACATATAGGAAAAATTACAAAAGGACATGAAGGCGAGATGATTCATATTTTAATGAAATGTTAACTCATTTAATTAACTTTTATGTACATCATTTAGAACCTGCAATTCTAAATAAATATATATAAGATCAGGGGTTAAGTACTTTCTTCTTGAAGCATAACACAATGTGATTCATCTAAAACAGAGAATCGACAATTAAATGTTCATGCTTTACTATTTTTACTAAATGAACTTGAATTGTCCCTTGCACTTTTAATTAGAGCAAATTCACAAATATAACTGGGTTTATAGGGATTATTAAACAACATTTGTAATCTCCATGTTAGTTTTCAATTGGTTAAAAACAACACGTTTATTTTACGTGCTCAAATGTCAATGTCAGTGTCATTGACAGACAACGCAAAGGTTACATCTCCCCCCCTCGAATTTGGGAAAAAAAAAAAAAAAAAATATTTTTTTTTTTTTACATGTTGAGTGAAATTTCGCTGCGAAATCTAAAAATCAATAAGCATAGGAATGAGCTTTGTGACATGATATAATCCAATAGATCTTGTACCACGACCGGTATTTATTTTAAATACCGAATCCGATATTTTTTCTTCAATTTCAAAAGGACCAATTCTAATTTCATCTGTCTTCTTTTTGTTTAGTTTGTTTCCATAGTCAACATATACCTTATCTCCTTTTTTAAATTCATGTTGTAATCTTTTCTTGTCAAATATAGTTTTATTATATTCGTGCGATTTTATTGACCTTTGGAGTGCTATTTTCCTGTCTTCTTCCAAACTTTTTGTTAATAACTGTTTTTCTTTTAATTCATGTGGTAACAAGTCTGTAGACTCACCAGATAGCAAATATTTAGGGGAAAATCCTGTTACAGAATGGTTTGTTTCATTGTATCTATTTCTACATTCTTCTGCTATTTTTGACCAATTTGTTTTTTCTTTAGATTCATTCATTTTGCATCTTATTTTGTTCACAATAGTCTGGTTTAGCCTTTCGTTTAAACCATTTGAAAACGGTGCGTCTACCGCTGTGAGTATTAATTGTATATTTCGGCTCTTAAGGTAATTTTTGAATTCAATCGAATTGAAAGCTGGATATTGATCAGAGAGTAAGATGTCTATTGTTTCATCTTTAGGAATTTTTTCTATAAGTTTGATGAAGTCTCGAGCATTTTGATTCTTAGAACATAGGATATATGCGTACCTAGTGAAGTGATCTACTAGTAGATGTAAATATCTTTTTGTTGATCTTTGACCCCCAAATCCTCCTATTGTGTCCAACGACATTATTTGAAATGGTTTATTTGCTGGGCCTAATTGCGACATTATGCCATATTTTCTGTTTAACCTTGTTTTATTCTTTATGCATATCTCGCAGTTTTTGCATATATTTTTTATATTTTCTGATAGATTCGGTGCAGTATAAAAGGGTTTTATTTTAGATTCTGTTTGATTTATTCCAGTATGACAATATTTTTCATGGGTGTTTTTTATTATAGTTTTACTGTAATCTTCGCTCAAAACTATTTTTTTCCTAGTTTTCCCTGTTTTTTTATAATAAATTCCATCTTCTAAAATAATGTTCTTTTCAAGTTCTTTTATTTTCAAATTTTGTGCCTGATCATATTTTATTTCATGGATATCAATATTATTTACCGTTCTTAAGTTATCTTCATTATTTGCATCTATGTCCAATACTGGGTTTCTGCTGAGACAATCTGCTTCTGTATTATTTTTTCCTGGAAAATATTTTATTTCACAATTATATTGCGACAGATAATGTGACATATCGCCTAATTCTTCGTCAGGTCTGTTTCTTATATTTAACTTCTCTAGAGGTTTGTGATCTGTATAGACAGTAAAATATTTTCCAATCAACCAATGTTGCCAAAACTTTATGCTCTCTTTTATGGCTAAGCATTCTAAAAATATCGCTTTTTTATTTTTTTGTGATTCATTTATTTTTTTAGAAAAATATGCTACCGGTTTTTCTTCGCCATTGTGCTGAATTTGTTTCAGAACTGCTCCTATTCCTATGGCACTGGCATCTGTATAAATAAATATTGGTGCTTGTGGGTCATATATGGCTAGTATTGGTTTGGTACATAGATAATTTTTAACTTTCCGGAATGCCTCCTCACACTGTTCTGTCCAATTAAATCTCTGATCTTTTCTTAGTAATTTATGTAAAGGATCAAGAACTATTGAGACACTCGGAATGTATTTTCCATAAAAATTTATTTTTCCTAAAAATTGTCGTATTTGTTTTCTATTTTGAGGAGCAGGAAAATCTTTTATTGATTTCAAATTGTCTTTTAGAGGTGTAATCGTATTCTTTTGTAATATATGACCTAAATACTTAACTGAATCACATGCAAACTTACATTTTGTTAATTTTAGCCTGAAACCTTCTTCTCGAATAGCTTCCAGCAATTTTTTTATGTGTGTGATATGTTCATCAAATGTCTTAGAGAAGATCAGTATATCATCAATAAAATTCACTGCAAATCCTGTCAGATCATTTTTCCTTATGATGTTTCCCAAAATACGTTGAAATATGGCTGGTGCTGTCTTAAGACCGAAGGGTAAGCAAGTCCATTGGTAATGACCTTCTTGAGTTACAAAACCAGTTTTGTGTCGGTCCGTAATTTTTAAAGGGATGGACCAAAAAGCTGAATTTATATCCAGAGTAGTAAAATAATTACAATTTATTGTTTTTGTTATTAAGTCTTCTATGAGAGGAAATGGTTGTGATTGTGGTATAATTATTTTGTTTAAATCTCTAAAGTCTATGCATAATCTACTTTTTTTTCCTTCGTCCCTTTTAAAAGCTAAGGTAACAGGTGCCGCAAATGGACTATAGGATTCCTCGATTAATTCATGTTTTAAAAGTTGTGAGATTTGATTTTCTATTTCTATCTTGTCTTGGACTGAACATCTATATGGTCTTTTATAACAATATTTTTCAACTTGCAAATCTATACAGGCTTCGTACTTCTTCACTTTTCCAGTGTCATATTTATTTTTAGCAAAAATTTCCGTGTAACTATCCAATAATATGTTTATCTGTTTTCTTTGATCAGTATTTAAGTATTCTGTATCTATATTAAATTTGTTTGTATCTATACCTTCATTAAAGTTTACTGCATATTCTTTTTCTTCTATATTTATTTCCATGTTTTCAATCTGTTTTTCTTCTAACATTTTTTTACTATTTATTTCGAAATTGTCTGTTTTTTGTATTTGGATATTTAAATTCTCATCATGAGTCAACCCAAATTTTTGTATTGAATCTAATCCTAGTATTAGATCGTACTCAAAATTTTTATTTTCAAAGATAAATGCATTTATTTTGATCTTCTTATGCAATAACTCCGCATCCAGTGTAATTAACCCTTTTGTTTTACCCCCTCCACTTATTGTTTTTATTACGTTATAACAATAATTTTGCTTCATATTCGTCACCTGAACTAATTTTGAATTTATTAATGTTATTCGTGAACCAGGGTCATACAGCCCTTTGGCTTCTAAAGTATTATTTAACATCACCGTGATCTCAATTAGTGGAGGGAATTTTAGTTTTTTGGATCTTCATTACTCAGTTCAACTTTTAATATTGAATTGGAATTAAGGTTTTTGTCATCGGTTGTTTTTTTGTCATAGTTATACCAGCAAACATTCTCTGGGTGAAATCTATTTAATTTTCCTTTATTCTCACAAATCCTGCACATTTTTTTTTCAGTTTGTTTTGTTTCTTGTTTGTTATATTTGTTTCCTGTGCTTAAGTTTTTCTTTGTGTCGTTTTTTCTTGTTAAACTTTCTAGTCCTCTAATGCAGTTAAATAAGTCATTTACTTCTTTAAGGCTTTCTCTGTCTATTCTATCCATTATGAAGTTTGGTAGACCAGTGGCAATCAAATGAATCAGGCTTTGTGTATCTATTGATTTGTTTATTTCTAGTAACAGTCTCTCTTTTTTAAGAGCATATTCTAGCATTGATCCTTGTATATATTTAAAATTCATAGCGTACCTGATTGGTGACCAGCCTTTATCAGCAAATGTTTCACATAAACTTTTCTTCCATACAGACCAATCTGAATCTATAGTATGTTTGATAATCATTGAGGTGTACCAATCTACACAATTATCTTCCAATAGTAATCTTAGAATTTCTACTTTTTGTAAATCTGTATCTATTTGTAAACGCGTGCATTCACTTTCAAAAGTATTTAACCATTGTTTCACATTTGTTGTATTTCTTGTAAACTTCTCTATTGAAAATTCTGCTGCTAATCTCGTCTTATTTTCTGTTTTTTTTAACAATGTTGGTTCTGTTGACAACTCATGTTTTTGTTCTAATTTTTCAAGTAAAAACCCATCAAATTGTAAGTTGTCATCATCTAAATATGTTGATTTCATTTCCTTGGTTAATGTTATCCAAACCTGCCTCTTATCATGCCTTTTCTGGAGTGATTTTTTTATTTTGCCAAATATTTCATGGTTTACTATTTCTTTGTGTAAATGCACTGATTGATACTCTCTAGGCACAACAAAAGTTTGGTTTTGTGTATCCGTAATGGAGGTTATGGCATAAATATTTGTCTTATTATCATCTGGTTTGGCTTTTATAATAAATTCAAATCTTAATTTCTCCATTGTATGGGTTAACAATTCGGTATTTATTTTTTCACATGTAAAAGAATTGTCGATTTATAAGATCAGGGGTTAAGTACTTTCTTCTTGAAGCATAACACAATGTGATTCATCTAAAACAGAGAATCGACAATTAAATGTTCATGCTTTACTATTTTTACTAAATGAACTTGAATTGTCCCTTGCACTTTTAATTAGAGCAAATTCACAAATATAACTGGGTTTATAGGGATTATTAAACAACATTTGTAATCTCCATGTTAGTTTTCAATTGGTTAAAAACAACACGTTTATTTTACGTGCTCAAATGTCAATGTCAGTGTCATTGACAGACAACACAAAGGTTACATATATGTATAAACACTATTTGAAAATAGTAAAAAAGCAGAATTAAAAGTACTCTTTTATTTAATATTTTTCATAATACACTCTCCACAATTAGATTCTTCAATACACTTAGAGTTGAGTAAACTAACTGAATTTTTTATAGGATTCGAAACCTGTGTAAAACTTTACGGATTTATCATCCTCTTTGTATCTAGTAATAGACCCGTAGACATACTCGTGGTCAATTTGAATACTTTTAGATAAACACTTAGGAGCACTGTATACATTCGTCTTCACTGTTGTTTAATGTGTTAACTTCTTCTTCGACACCTTTTCTAATGCTGTTGTATACATGGAAGTAAAACTACTGGTTGAAGGTTGCGGTTCTATTTCAAAACTTTCCTGAAATAGTTTTTTCTGCCTTCTTTTCTAATAACGATGCTGTCGGATTTTCTGGTTTAGCTTCGGTGAAACAGAATACCGATGGTACCGCTGTCTTTCTGAAATGATTAAGAAACCACTTAGGTTAACTTATTGTTACTTACCTACCAAGAATGACACAAATTAGTAAGTAATGCAAAGTATGCTATGTTACTGTATTAACTCACCTGTATACTATGAAATACACTCCACACAAACGTGCGGTAAAAACTTTACTTTAATTTTTTTATTGCGTAAGGCAGACTCCCATTGTTTTTTGAGTTTGCTTTCCTTAGGAAACGAATGAACTCCCCTATTTTTACAATTTAACTCGCTACATTAAGGCATTATTACAATAATTGCGGCAATTAAAACGATAAACAAAAACGATTGAAGAAATCCATACGATTTGACAGCTCATAATTCAAAGTAACAAGGTATGGTCGTATTAAGTCCCCATGGCAAAGGAGTTTAATTTTTTATTATTTTTAAAAACCTATCGGTTGATTGATTATTATTTATACATTTGGGTTGATTTTTTGTTTGTTTGAGATTTCAAGCAAACAAAAATTCAATCTTAAGGACATGATGTCCAAAAATGGTTTTATAGAATCAAACATTTTAAACCAGGCCCCTTATTCACAACGCTTCGATTCGATGTTCGATTCGGAAAGTCGTATGTCTATCTTTTTTTGACATTACGAAATCGAGCGAGATGGACATACGACTTTCCGAATCGAACATCGAATCGAATGGTTGTGAATAGCTATGCTGGATAATATAATTATGTGGATAGACAAAAACGAACTGTACTAATTATAAAATACATTTTTAAAGACCTCCAATTTTGAGAAAAGTCGTTTTTTATTTATGTGTGAATTTACACTTATTACTAGTTAAAACGAACAAACCTTTTCCAAACATCATGGTTATTATAGCGAACACACCGAAAAAAGTAACTTGACAATGTCACTGTCAGATATTGACTGAAAGTGTCAGTCATTAGTGTCATTACTCAGGTTTTTTTTTGCAATTCAGATCATTTTCGTTCACATTCATTCATTTTCGTTTAAGCTCTAGTGCAATCTTAGTCTATGGTTTACTCAACTTGGTGACTGTCAAACTCGAATTTAAGTGTGTCAAAACTTTATTTAAGTTTAGAGAATCTTGTTTTCAGAATAACTTAACAAAACCAACTAACTAAAAATAAGAAATTTTAGTTTTAGTTTAGGTTAGTTCGGTGTACAAGAGAATCGGCACCAGTGTCTCCTAGAGTTATACTACTGGAACGTTTAAGTAGTGTCTTATCTGCTATCAATGTGCCCCCACAAAAAATGTGTGCCCCCTGTCGTTTTGGAAAAAAACGATTCCTGCTGGGGTAACGTTTTTCCAGCAGGAAAATTCTAAACGAATGATCGGAGAGAGAAACATTGTGCATGGCCTTGTAGCTTATGTTAGTGCCACAATGTGCCCCCAAAAATAAAATGTGTGCCCCTTCAGGTTTTCGAGATATTGCGTTTCCTGCAGGAGTAACGTTTTGCAGAATCGTATATCTCCAAAACCATTGCATGTGCCCCTGTAGAATAAACACACACGAATTCGATTTATTGATCACAACAGAATGAAAATGTTTTAATAAAAAAAAACAATATCAACAACCTTTGATTATATAATGTCTAGATGGAGCGTCAAGTGCGCGCAAACGTGTCAAAAAATATCAGCCAACTGTTGGCTTACAAGTTCTTACCCGCCGATTAGTGCCGATCGTGCCGGTTTGGCGTCACCAGTCCACGTATTACGCGCGCTAAGTAATAAACAAATAACAGCGATAAAATGACGGTATGTGCTATTAAACTGTGCCGGAATTATACAGGAAGGGTAAAAAATACCAAGCACATCGCCTAACATCGATAAGTAACCAAAAAACGATATATTTCTGTTTTGTTTTTATGAACATAAAATTACGCATATTTTATCAGTATTGCCAGTTTCTTTTTTCATTCTCCCAACTTAACGTCATTTTTAGGGTTCCGTAGTCAACTAGGAACCCTTATAGTTTCGCCATGTCTGTCCGTCCGTCCGTCTGTCCGTCCTCGCTTAATCTCTGTGACCGTTAGCACTAGAAAGCTGAAATTTGGTACCAATATGTATATCAATCACGCCAACAAAGTGGTAAAATAAAAATTGGAAAAAAATGTTTTATTAGGGTAGCCCCCCTATATGTAAAGTGGGAAGTGTTTTTTTTTTTAATTTCAACCCTTACGTGTGATATATTGTTGGAAAGGTATTTAAAAATGAATAGGGGTTTTCTAAAATCATTTTTTGATAATGTCAATAATTTCGGAAATAATCGCTCCAAAAGTAAAAAACAATGTATCCCCCCCCTCTAACTTTTGAACCATAAGTTTAGAAAATATGAAAAAAATCTGAAAAGTAGAACTTCATAAGGACTTTCTAGGAAAATCATTTTGAACTTGATGGAAACAAGAGTTTTTGTACAAAAAATACAAAAAATTGTACAAAATAATTTCTGGACTAAGTTTGTACTATATTCGTATATGCAAGCATTTTTACATAATGGATACCCACCTTTAAACGCATAAGTGGGAACACTTATTGTGACGGACGGGAAACTACGGAACCCTACACTGAGCGTGGCCCGACACGCTCTTGGCCGGTTTTTATGTTTTGATTGTAGGGCGACGCTCCATCTAGACATTATATAATCTAAGATCAACAACATTAAAAGGTACAACCCTATGGTTTCAATGAAGCGTAGGTAATTATTACATCAACTAGGCTTAGTTTCGTGTGAACCCTGGCAAAATGTTGTAGATTTGAGAGATGAGATCAAAAAAAGAAATAGTGTATCATGAGGAGCAATTTGTTAAATAGTAGCAAAATTTGTGTGAATTATATAGTTTTAAAGTTATTTGAGAAAAACACATATTGCTGGAGTAACGTTTAAAACGTTATCCTGGCAAAATCGATTTTCAAAAATTCGTTCGGCGTGGAACCAAATACATGATTAGATAGCTTTTGTTGCGTAGTAAATGTTTCTAAATGGAAATTTGTGTGTAGTATGGTTCTTGAGTTATTTAAGATTATGCTGCGGTAACGTTTTGGGATTTCCCAGATCTCGAAAACGGCTCAACGCAGAAGATTAAAAAAAAATACCAATAAGAGACCTTAATTTATTTAAATTAGTTTAAACATTCGTTTTTGATTTGGTTGTCGTAAACCAATGGAATTAAATGGTTTCAAAAATCAGATAAAAATGAATTTGCAAGTAAACCAAAACACTTTTAGCCAAATAAACAGCTGTAAAAAATACCCATGGTAGACACTTAACACGTCAAGTAAAATAGATAATGTAACTTTATACGATATGAAGATAAAAACAAAATTGATTAATTTTAGACTGGTCGTACTTTAGCGATGAAATACGCAGTTCCCAAAAACATTATCTATTTTACTTGATGTCTACCATGGGTATTTTTTACAGCTGTTTATTTGGTTATAAGTGTTTTGGTTTACTTGCAAATCCGTTTTTATCTGATTTTTTAAACCATTTAATTGCTTTGGTTTACAACTAAATCAAAAACTAATGTTTAAACTAATTTAAACAAATTAAGGTGAATGCTCCAACCAGTCCGCGAAATTCAAATTTTCTTACGTTTTTTGCAATTTTCAGGCCAGTGTTAAGTTGTATGTTAATTAAAATATTGTTCGCGGTTGTAAGACGTATGTAGTTACAGAATTATAATCATCAAAATCATCAAAACAACCCTCTAAGTTCATATAAGTCAAGGAACGATTTTTTCAAGGTCAAAGTCATTGCTAGACCTTTATGAACTTGGAGGGTTGTATTGATGATTTTGATGATTATAATTCTGTAACTACATACGTCTTACAATCGCGAACAATATTTTAATCAACATACAACCTAGCACTGGTCGGCAAATTGCAAAAAACGTAAGAAAATTTGAATTTCGCGGGCTACCCTGACGCTTTCACCTTAAGGTCTCGGTTACTGGTATTTTTTTCAATCTTCTGCGTTGAGCCGTTTTCGAGATCTGGGAAATCCCAAAACGGTACCACAGCAAAATCTTAAATAACTCAAGAACCATACCACACACAAATTTTGCTATTTACAAACATTTACTACGCAACAAAAGCTATCTAATCATGTATTTGGATCCGGGCAGAACGAATTTTTGAAAATCGATTTTGCCAGGATAACGTTTCAAACGTTACTCCAGCTAAATGTGTTTTTCTCAAATACCTTTAAAACTACAATTCAAACAAATTTTTCTACTATTAAACAAATTGCTCCTCATGATACCTACACTAATTATTTTATATGGTCTCATCTCTCAAATGCACAACATTTTGCCAGGGTAATGCACACGATATACGATTCTGCAAAACGTTACTCCTGCAGGAAACGCAATATCTCGAAAACCTGAAGGGGCACACATTTTATTTTTGGGGGCACATTGTGGCACTAACATAAGCTACAAGGCCATGCACAATGTTTCTCTGTCCGATCATTCGTTTAGAATTTTCCTGCTGGAAAAACGTTACCCCAGCAGGAATCGTTTTTCCTTTTTTTCCAAAACGACAGGGGCACACATTTTTTATGTGGGCCCATTGGCAGCAGATAGGGCACTAATTAAACGTTCCGCTCATATAACTCTAGAAGACACTTCACTTGACACCTGCTGGGGTAACGTACACTTTTGTGGCGGTAATGGATACAGAGGCGTTTATAACTGAAATTTTAAATCGACCCCCTATGGATGTCAAAACATCCCCAACACAAATACAAAAACGTTATAAAAATATTGTGGGAAGAAGTAAAACAATGTTTTCCGGAAACAATTTTTCTGAATTGGATTGGACCCTTTTGGATCTGCGGGCCTAAAATGGCCGCTTTAGCAGAATCCACGCAGAATCTTGGTATGAATCACGTTAAAAAAATCTTAAAATGCACTTTATGGCTATGAACATAAAGTCCATTTTAAGAATTTAAATTTTTTAACTTGATTCATATTACGATTCTACTAAAGCGGCCATTTTAGACCCCAGATGTGCTGTTTTAAATATACGTGTATGTGCTGCAGAATACTTATAATCAAATGTTTCCACACTCATTCTTGTGTCCTACTCATAAAACTTATCCGGATATTTTCTGTAATCTTATAGGTCACGAAATTCGCCATTTAAATATCGATCTTTATTCAGTTCGTGCACTCCTCTCATATTAAGAATATCTTGTTTTAAAAATATACTACTCTCTAAACACAGAAGGGATAATTTTGATAACGGCACAATGTTGAGCACGTTCTGACTACCTAACGTCCACCTCGGCACTGCCGCTAGCCCTAGCCGCTACTGAGGGTACGTGGCGTGTCAGTGTTCACGAAGTCAGCGGGCAGATCGCGCGGCGCTAGAGCGGCGTAGTGTTGTTTTACGAGAAATTAATATCTTTATTCGCGAAAGAAATGTCTAAACAGCGACGACAACATCTTTTTGATTCTAATTCCTTCCTAAAGTTGGATTTATTGTGGGCAAAAGAAGATATAAATTCCTTCAACCGGGCGAGGAAGCAAAAAGGCATCGGAATTATGAAGAACAGAGACAATGGTGCCGATTCTCTTGTCACAAATATCTCTAAACTAGACTAAAAATCACTAAAATTTAGTTTGTTCCTGTCAAACGACGTTTCCCATTCTGAAATTGATTAAAGTGACATGACTTAAACAGATTATAGTTTGACAGCACTAAGTTATTCAATTTGGTGTAAATGGCTATTTTGCTATTCTGAAATTGACGTTTTTCACCTAAAATTAAGATTGTCAAACTAAATCAGACTATTTTTAATCGCGATTAAAAAGGTGTGGAATAAAATTAGTTGTCATGAACTAAAATTTTCAAAGTACATTTCTCTCGTATTTCTTGAGAGTTTGGATAATTTTGAGGTCAATAAGGAAGCACAACGTGATTGCAGTTGTTGTCGATTCGGTAGAAAGGTAAATGTAGTGTTATTTTATTATATAGGATACAAACAAAATTTATGAAAATTTACCAAGGGATTTTTGTACTGAACATGTATTGCACTTGTTAATAGTTGGAAAAGAAGTAGTAAATTCATTTCTCAAATTCTCATACTCAAAGCCACTTCCAGGTTCTGTGTAATATGAAATAACTATTTTTTAGAAACTTTCAAGAAAGAATAAAAATATTTTAGGTTAGATTATTTTGTGTTCTTTGGCTAATTATCTTGTTTTAATTTATAGATTAGAAGCGTATGATCGAAACCGGAACTTTGGTACCGACTGCATGGGCCAAGACGACTTCGTATACCAGTGTCCACCCTGTGATACATTCAGTGATATAAATGCGGATTCTCCACTTCCCAATACTTCCCATCACCAGACAGGCAATCCAAGAATATGTTCATAGGTGAATGAATACATTTGTTGGTCAAATTTTTAGAAAGCTCTCCATACTAACAGTGATTATAAAGAAAATACTATTTCATCTGATCACAGTATAATAAATAAAGCTTCTGAATATAATTTTTTGTTATTTGTTTTCAGCTGTAACACAAACAAAGGACAGCATTTATATGAATATCGCCATCTTTTGACCACCCGCTTTACCTCTGATGGCATTTACACTTATTTACGAGACCAGTGTAAAGCAATCAATCAAGGGCAGCTATATTACTCCCGCTAACAATACTGTAATTTTGTCATTTACGCTTCTAAGGAAAGAACATATAGGAAAAATTACAAAAGGACATGAAAGCGAGATGATTCATATTTTAATGAAATGTTAACTCATTTAATTAACTTTTATGTACATCATTTAGAACCTGCAATTCTAAATAAATATATGTTTAAACACTATTTGAAAATAGTAAAAAAGCAGAATTAAAAGTACACTTTTATTTAATATTTTTCATAATACACTCTCCACAATTAGATTCTTCATTACACTTAGAGTTGAGTAAACTAACTGAATTTTTTTATAGGATTCGAAACCTGTGTAAAACTTTATGGATTTATCATCCTCTTTGTATCTAGTAATAGACCCGTAGACATACTCGTGGTCAATTTGAATACTTTTAGATAAACACTTAGGTGCACTGTATACATTCGTCTTCACTGTTGTTTAATGCGTTAACTTCTTCTTCGACACCTTTTCTAATGCTGTTGTATACATGGAAGTAAAACTACTGGTTGAAGGTTGCGGTTCTATTTCAAAACTTTCCTGAAATAGTTTTTTCTGCCTTCTTTTCTAATAACGATGCTGTCGTTCGAGGCTGGATTTTCTGGTTTAGCTTCAGTGAAACAGAATACCGATGGTACCGCTGTCTTTCTGAAATGATTAAGAAACCACTTAGGTTAACTTATTGTTACTTACCTACCAAGAATGACACAAATTAGTAAGTAATGCAAAGTATGCTATGTATGTTACTGTATTAACTCACCTGTATACTATGAAATACACTCCACACAAACGTGCGGTAAAAACTTTACTTGAATTTTTTTATTGCGTAAGGCAGACTCCCATTGTTTTTTGAGTTTGCTTTCCTTAGGAAACTAATGAACTCCCCTATTTTTACAATTTAACTCGCTACATTAAGGCATTATTACAATAATTGCGGCAATTAAAACGATAAACAAAAACGATTGAAGAAATCCATACGATTTGACAGCTCATAATTCAAAGTAACAAGGTATGGTCGTATTAAGTCCCCATGGCAAAGGAGTTTTTTATTATTTTTAAAAACCTATCGGTTGATTGATTATTATTTATAAATTTGGGTTGATTTTTTGTTTGTTTGAGATTTCAAGCAAACAAAAATTCAATCATATGGACATGATGTCCAAAAATGGTTATTTATAATCAAACATTTTAACCAGGATAATATAATTATGTGGTAGACAAAAACGAACTGTACTAATTATAAAATACATTTTTAAAGACCTCCAATTTTGAGAAAAGTCGTTTTTATTTATGTGTGAATTTACACTTATTACTAGTTAAAACGAACAAACCTTTTCCAAACATCATGGTTAATAAAGCGAACACACCGAAAAAAGTAACTTGACAATGTCACTGTCAGATATTGACTGAAAGTGTCAGTCATTAGTGTCATTACTCAGGTTTTTTTTTTGCAATTCAGATCATTTTCGTTCACTTTCATTCATTTTCGTTTAAGCTCTAGTGCAATCTTAGTCTATGGTTTACTCAACTTGGTGACTGTCAAACTCGAATTTAAGTGTGTCAAAACTATAATTAAGTTTAGAGAATCTTGTTTTCAGAATAACTTAACAAAACCAACTAACTAAAAATAAGAAATTTTAGTTTTAGTTTAGGTTAGTTCGGTGTACAAGAGAATCGGCACCACTATCCCGTTAAATTCTTTGACTATACCAGAATAAATACAGAAACATTAGATTATTATTCTTGATCAACAACACTACATCAATGCAGTCTCGAGGGCACCGCTCGTTTGCCGCTCGCCGCTCGTACGCCGGCTGCCCGCGCCGCCCACTTCGTGAATGAGGCCTAAGTTACACTGCCTAGTGCTACTACTATAAATGCGAAACTTTGATAAGATGGAGTTTTTACAACAGCTATACACTCACGTGTGTTGGTGTGTGTGTTCAAATAAGTGTTGGTGTATGTGTAAAAATAACACAATGTTTGCATTTGTTGGGCTTATGTTATGGTGTGTGTGTTCTTGTCACAAGAACACACACACACCCTAACACAAGCCCAACAAATGCAAACATTGTATTATTTTATTACTTTGAGTTCAGAATAGGTACATTACAGAAGCTCTCTCAGCTAACGTTTTAATTTCATACATTGTTAATGGTGCCGATTCCCTTGTTTACAAACTAAACCAAATTTAAGTTCAGTGCATCTTTTTCTTTCTATTTCATTAAGAAAAGGACAGAAGATAAATTTTAGTTATGTTCTGTCAAATTAATCAGCGCCTTACAAGTTTTAGACGCGATTAAAAAGTTGACTACTAAAATTTCATCAAATTACGTCAGGTGCTGACTAATTTGACAGGATTAAACTAAATTATTATTATTAAGCAAAAGTATTATTAATTATTTATCTTCTGTCCTTTTCATAATGAAATAGAAAGAAAAAGATGCATCCAACTTAAATTTAGTTTAGTTTGTGATCAAGGGAATCGGCACCAACGTTCATTATTATATGTATTTTAATGTAGCTCAATTCAAAGACATTTTTTTTTTTTGTAAAATTCGCACTCCCAAGCTTTATAGCTCGGGAATGCGAATTTTACAAAAAAATTAAACCACAAACTAACCATCGCTTGTATCCTATGATACTTGCAAGCGATGGTTAGTTTGTGGCTCACCGATTACACACGGTGGAATGTTTTATCCTCAC
The DNA here is from genome assembly GCA_905147715.2 of Xestia xanthographa. Taxonomy (NCBI): domain Eukaryota; kingdom Metazoa; phylum Arthropoda; class Insecta; order Lepidoptera; family Noctuidae; genus Xestia; species Xestia xanthographa. The sequence goes on along the minus strand of LR990659.1, from coordinate 565,487 downwards.
CTGGAGGGAAAGTACTCAACCCATTCGTCCGTGTGAACCCAACGTTATGCTGTAAGGAAATGTAGCTACAAAACAACGTGCAACGCTATGTTATGTTAGGCGTTTTTGAATAGGACGAGAGAGTGAATCTAGGTACATCAATGAGTATAAACAACTTTATAATACAAATAAAATGTTACAAACAGTATCTCTTAAATCATCCTAAAGTATGAAAGTAGTAGTAGTAAGTAGTATTAAATAAGTACCTACCTGAGACTTTTTACAATATTCAAAATAAATAAAATTTCTTACATGAATAGTAATTACAATGAATCGAGTCTAGTTCGCAGTAGGTACGCCGCGCCGCTCAGTGCTCGCGCGCGATGTCGGAGAAGGCGTCGAGGATGTGCTGCGTGGTGAGCGGCAGCGCCAGGCCCGCGGCCGGGTAGCACGCCGCGATGCGCGCCTGGGAAATAGTACGGGCTCATGGATACTATTTCAAGTTAAATCAGGTGTAACATTAAATCTTGTAGTAAGTTCGAATTCTGCACTCCAATACCTCCTATTTTGAAGGTTCCCAGGTACCGTCCAAAATAAAAAATATATAATAAGTTCTAATATTTATATCGCAAAGTTGTCGGGACGAACATGCAGTGTGTCTCAGCTTCGTTAAGGGTCCCATTACACCCATTATACGTACAACACAACCCGACAACAACCGCCGGACACCAGTTCTGGTCGGAGTATCTTCCCTTTTCTATGTACAACGACGAAACTTTCCCCTATGTTCCTCGTGATTATCAACAGCCACGTGTACCAGCACACTGCCCGCCACACCACCTGCAGCAGCCCGCCCTGCTCGCTCAGCAGTACCAGCACACTGCCCGCCACACCACCTGCAGCAGCCCGCCCTGCTCGCTCAGCAGTACCAGCACACTGCCCGCACTCACCTGCAGCAGCCCGCCCTGCTCGCTCAGCAGTACCAGCACACTGCCCGCACTCACCTGCAGCAGCCCGCCCTGCTCGCTCAGCAGTACCAGCACACTGCCCGCACTCACCTGCAGCAGCCCGCCCTGCTCGCTCAGCAGTACCAGCACACTGCCCGCACTCACCTGCAGCAGCCCGCCCTGCTCGCTCAGCAGTACCAGCACACTGCCCGCCACACCACCTGCAGCAGCCCGCCCTGCTCGCTCAGCAGTACCAGCACACTGCCCGCCACACCACCTGCAGCAGCCCGCCCTGCTCGCTCAGCAGTACCAGCACACTGCCCGCCACACCACCTGCAGCAGCCCGCCCTGCTCGCTCAGCTGTACCAGCACACTGCCCGCCACACCACCTGCAGCAGCCCGCCCTGCTCGCTCAGCAGTACCAGCACACTGCCCGCCACACCACCTGCAGCAGCCCGCCCTGCTCGCTCAGCAGTACCAGCACACTGCCCGCACTCACCTGCAGCGCCACGTGCTGCGCGATGAACTCCTCCTGCATGGCCCGCCACACCACCTGCAGCAGCCCGCCCTCCTCGCTCAGGTGCTTCTCCACCGTGCGGTACAGCCGGTGCAGCGACTTGCGCACTGCCAACACAACGTAACATCACGCCTCTACTCCCCGAAGGGTTAGGCAGAGGTGTACCTAAGGGCGTACGCTACAACTCGTGCAGATGTGCTCGTGTTTGTCACAACATGGCGCCAGGACAGACCTATTCTTTTTTTAAACGCATTGCACGGCTGGAGCCGGTGTCCGCAAGGGATGCTCTGTTAATGATCCGTAGCAGACAACTTGTCGCACGCGCCCGCACCTCTTAACGCTGCTCTTATTATTTTTTGATACCACATCTGCGCGAGATTTACCGCGTTAATTAGCAAACTATTCGCGAATATATAAAAACAAACATTTGAAATTCGAACTCGCGAAGACGCAACACGTCTAACGAACGAACTAGGTGGCAATTTGTGATTGAGTTATAAGTGTTTTGTGATTAAATAAAGATTTATGGTGTTCAATCGGTAGTGTATTAATTGTTACCAATACCCAGCTCGTAACGATACTGTTTTTTCACCTCAAATGTACAATAGGTCGCAGTTTCCTTTAGAAAATATTGTGCGACTCCGCACTTTAGGGTGATGACGAGATCAACAAGCTGGGATTGTTGAGTATGTGATGTCTGGTCGCGACAGGGCTAGTAGCAGTGGTACCTTCCTGCGCGGGGTACATGGCCAGCACACGGCGCAGCTCGTGCTTGCTGAAGGCGGCGCGGTAGCACACCTCGTCCTCCCGCACACCCTGCGCCACCGCCTCAGACACGCCCTGCAACACACTGCCGGCTCACACCCTGCGACACACTGCCGGCTAATACCCTGGGACACACTGCTGGCTCACACCCTGCGACACACTGCCGGCTCACACCCTGGGACACACTGCCAGCTCACGCCCTGCCAGACACTGCCGGCTCACACCCTGCGACACACTGCCGGCTCACACCCTGCGCCACCGCCTCAGACACGCCCTGCAACACACTGCCGGCTCACACCCTGCGACACACTGCCGGCTAATACCCTGGGACACACTGCTGGCTCACACCCTGCGACACACTGCCGGCTCACACCCTGGGACACACTGCCAGCTCACGCCCTGCCAGACACTGCCGGCTCACACCCTGCGACACACTGCTGGCTCACACCTTGCAACACAGTGCCGACTCACACCCTGCAACACACTGCCGGCTCACACCCTGCGACACAGTGCCGGCTCACACATACCCTGCATCACAGTGCCAGATCACACACACCCTACCACACACTGCCGGCACACACCCTGCGCCACCGCCTCAGACACGCCCTGCAACACACTGCCGGCTCACACCCTGCGACACACTGCCGGCTCACACCCTGCGCCACCGCCTCAGACACGCCCTGCAACACACTGCCGGCTCACACCCTGCGACACACTGCCGGCTCACACCCTGCGCCACCGCCTCAGACACGCCCTGCAACACACTGCCGGCTCACACCCTGCGACACACTGCCGGCTCACACCCTGCGCCACCGCCTCAGACACGCCCTGCAACACACTGCCGGCTCACACCCTGCGACACACTGCCGGCTAATACCCTGGGACACACTGCTGGCTCACACCCTGCGACACACTGCCGGCTCACACCCTGGGACACACTGCCAGCTCACGCCCTGCCAGACACTGCCGGCTCACACCCTGCGACACACTGCTGGCTCACACCTTGCAACACAGTGCCGACTCACACCCTGCAACACACTGCCGGCTCACACCCTGCGACACAGTGCCGGCTCACACATACCCTGCATCACAGTGCCAGATCACACACACCCTACCACACACTGCCGGCACACACCCTGCGCCACCGCCTCAGACACGCCCTGCAACACACTGCCGGCTCACACCCTGCGACACACTGCCGGCTCACACCCTGCGACACACTGCCGGCTCACACCCTGCGCCACCGCCCCAGACACGCCCTGCAACACACTGCCGGCTCACACCCTGCGACACACTGCCGGCTCACACCCTGCGCCACCGCCTCAGACACGCCCTGCAACACACTGCCGGCTCACACCCTGCGACACACTGCCGGCTCACACCCTGCGACACACTGCCGGCTCACACCCTGCGCCACCGCCTCAGACACGCCCTGCAACACACTGCCGGCTCACACCCTGCGACACACTGCCGGCTCACACCCTGCGACACACTGCCGGCTCACACCCTGCGCCACCGCCTCAGACACGCCCTGCAACACACTGCCGGCTCACACCCTGCGACACACTGCCGGCTCACACCCTGCGACACACTGCCGGCTCACACCCTGCGACACACTGCCGGCTCACACCCTGCGCCACCGCCTCAGACACGCCCTGCAACACACTGCCGGCTCACACCCTGCGACACACTGCCGGCTCACACCCTGCGACACACTGCCGGCTCACACCCTGCGCCACCGCCTCAGACACGCCCTGCAACACACTGCCGGCTCACACCCTGCGACACACTGCCGGCTAATACCCTGGGACACACTGCCAGCTCACGCCCTGCCAGACACTGCCGGCTCACACCCTGCGACACACTGCTGGCTCAAACACCCTGCGACACAGTGCCAGCTCACACACACCCTGCGACACAGTGCCGGCTCACACACACCCTGTGATACAGTGCCAGCTCACACACACCCTGCGACACAGTGCCGGCTCACACACGCCCTGTGATACAGTGCCGGCTCACACACACCCTACCACACACTGCCGGCACACACCCTGCGACACAGTGCCGGCTTAAACACCCTGCGACACAGTGCCAGCTCACACACACTCTGCGACACAGTGCCGGCTCACACACACCCTGTGATACAGTGCCAGCTCACACACACCCTGCATCACAGTGCCGGCTCACACACACCCTGCAACACAGTGCCGGCTCACACACACCCTGCAACACAGTGCCGGCTCACACACACCCTGCAACACAGAGCCGGCTCACACACACGACCTGCGACACAGTGCCGGCCCACACACACCATGCAACACACTGCCACCACGCCTTGCACACGCGCTGACGAAGCTTCACCTCGAAGAACTGCGTGAGCTTCTCTAGCGGGCGGCCGAAGTACTGCGTGACGTAGGCGCGCAAGGCGTCCGAGTAGCGCGTGCGGCACTCCCGCCGCAGCGCCTCCAGCGCCGGCACTCGCAGCGCCGACAGTACGCCGTGCAGCCGGTGGTAGTTCTCTGCCCAAAGTTTTACCACTCTCATCGTATTTATTTTGGTTTAATTGTAGTGTGGTAGCACGCTCACTCACACACGCAGCACGCACTCACCCATGTGCAGCACGGCGCGCGGCGTGCGCGGGTGCTCGGCGTGCTGCACGGCGTGCATCATGGCGCCCGCCAGCGCCACGTACCAGCGGTCCAGGTCGGCGCGGCGCCCGCTCGACACGAAGATGCGCTCGCACGCCACGCTCAGCGCCTCCAGCTCCTGCAGGAAGCTGAGCAGCCCGCACTTGGGCTTCTTGGCCGCCTGTGGGACAGCGACACGACGTGTTCACAAGTTGCTTCACCGCAGGCGGCGGACCGCGTTAGGTAGGCAGCCTCACCTGCTTGACGGCGTCGGGCAGCGCGGCCAGGCGCTCGGCCACGCTGCGGTCCGCGCCGCGCTTGGCCGCCACGGCCACGCCCGCCAGCGCCGCGCGCGCCCACCGCGCCTCGCCCCCGGCCGCGCCCCCGCCCCCGGCCGCGCCCCCGCCCCCGGCCCCCGCGCCCTCCGCGCCCAGCACACGCCGCCCCACGCACGCCAGCGCGCGCATGGCCCCGCTGCACAGACACACGCATGTAACGGCCGCCGCTCGCGCGTGGCGTGCGGCGCTACTGGCGGGTACTGACTAGGGGTCGTGCCGCTCCACGTGCGCTACCAGCGCCACCAGGTCGCTCTCCAGCGCCGGGAACAGCTCGCACATGAAGCGTCGCGTCTCGCCGCCCGCGCGCCGCGCCTCGCCCCGCTCTCCGCCCTCACTGCGCTCACCGTCACCGCCTTCGCCCTGAACTCAAACACTCAGACATCTTAGCATGTAGTGAATGTCACTGGTTAGGCATAAAGCAGCTATGAGAGGGTATGGGCTAATGGGAATGGGTTACCTTGACGTCGATGTCCAAAAAGAAGAATTGCGCACAGAAGTCTTGCTCGGCATTGCACAGGCTCTCTACCAGACTCAGCACCTGCCGACAGTCGGAACGTCGAGATGAACGGTGACATAATGAGTTCGTTAGCGAAGTCGTAGTGGCTATGCACTCACGGTGTCGAGCGGCTCGTCGGCGCGGTCGGGCGGCGCGCCCGCCAGCCCCGCGCGCGCCAGCTCGCACGCCGCGCGCACCTCGCGCTCGTACACGCGCGCCCACGTGCCCACGTACACCTGCACACAACTCGAGGTCAGCGCGCCTGCCCGGCACGACCGCGGCACAGCGGCGCAGGCATACCTTGGCCAGCGCGTCGAACGCCTTCTCGTCCATGTCCTTGAGCCAGCGCATGAAGGGCGCGTAGGGCAGCAGCTCGGCGTGGTGCCGGTGCGCGCGCGACTCGTGCGCCGCCTCGTTGCCGAGGTGGATGAGTGCGTTGTTCAGGTGCCGCGCCAGCGCCGCCGCCAGCTGCGACACGAGACACACGAGCTGAGCGGAGCGCCGAGCGGACAGTCAGCGAGGCGAGAGAGACACCGGCTCACCTGGTCGCGCGCGCGCGAGAGGCGGCGCAGGCGCTCCCGCACGGCGGCGAGGCGGCGGCGAGGCGCGGGCGCGGTCGCCTCGGCGCGCAGGGCCGCGCGCAGCGCCTCGCCCGCCGCTAGCGCACGCGCACGCCCGTCCGGCGACGTCAGCGACGCCTCGGCCAGCGAGTCCAGGTCGCGCAGCGGCGGCGCGTCCAGCCACGCGTACACCTCGCCCAGCTCGGCCAGCAGCGCGCGCGCGTTGGCGTCGGCGCGCGCGGCGTCGGAGCGCGCGTGCGGCGCGGCGGGCGCGGCGCGGGCCAGCTCGTCGTAGCGCCGCAGCCGAGCGGCCAGGGCGGCGCCGGCGCCCAGCCCGGCCTCCAGGCGCTGGGCCAGCGCGGCGCCGGCGCCGCCGGACTCGGTGGCCGCGGCCAGCATGCCGGCCACGTTGAGCGCGTCGAGGCGCGCGAGGCGGGAGCCGAGGCGGCGCACGCGCCTCTCGGCGTCGGCGTCGGCGGGCTCGGCGTCCTCCAGCAGCGCGCCGAGCGCCGCGTCCGATGGCGTCACATCATCTCCGCCTTGCCACACCGACTGTTATAATAGTGTTAGTATTAACCAGATCTTCAAAGTGAAAAAACAATATAAAATTATCTGGCAGGGACGGCGCTACACAATTTGTTATTTACACTAGGAAGACAGGCCTAAGTTAATGGAACTTTAATAGATTGTTTGGGGGTACACTAGGAAGACAGGCCTAAGTTAATGGAACTTTAATAGGTTGTTTGGGGGTACACTAGGAAGACAGGCCTAAGTTAATGGAACTTTAATAGATTGTTTGGGGGTACACTAGGAAGACAGGCCTAAGTTAATGGAACTTTAATAGGTTGTTTGGGGGTACACTAGGAAGACAGGCCTAAGTTTTCGACCTAACTCGGGGAGGGTGGAACAAAAGCCTTTTCTGGCTTTTTTCAGTTTTTTGCTTACATCTCTTAAAGTAAGCACATTTTGTGTGCCACATTGGACAAAGTTAAAGGGCATTAACTTTCCTAAAAGTTTGTTGGTGAGCCAGATTTTCAAGCCCAATATTAACTGAGATACAGCCAATCAGCAAATCAATATCAACATCTTGTCTTCCACACAGCTACTTTTTAATATTTAGTTCGTACCTCTCAGGAAGACTGTTCCAGGTCAAAGAAGGTGAAACTACATCAATTTTTTTTTAAATACAAGCTGGTGTACCGCAGGGGTCAGTGTTGGGCCCTATACTCTACACTATTTTCATAGCTGACCTTCCATGCTCGAATACCTACCATAACAACAGCTACATTCGCCGATGATACCGCTATGCTGGCGAGTCACAAGAACCCTGTAATTAGCCTCAAAAATCTTACAGGAAGGGCTAGACGACACAACAAAATGGCTTGGAAACTGGCGGATTAAAGCTGTAACTCAAAATCAGTGCAGGTTACTTATACCCTACTCAAAGGCAATTGCCCCTCGGTGAAACTAGAAAACGCTACCCTTCCTCATCAAAACTCTGTCAGTTACCTTGGTCTTTATCTTGATAGGCGTATGACATGGAATGAGCACATCAAGAAGAAACGAGATGAGCTGAATATTAAATACAAAAGCTTCTTCTGGTTGCTAGGTCGAAACAGCAAACTGTCAGTAGACAATAAATTACTAGTGTATAAGACGATCCTGAAACCCGTATGGATGTATGGCCTTCAGCTGTGGGGTAGTGCTTGTAACTCCTCCATCATACGAATCTAAAGAATACAGAACATAATCCTCCGAACAATCAGTAATGTCCCCTGGTATGTGACTAATGCTGAGATCCACGAACACCTGGAAATGCTCACATTGAAAGAAGAAACTACCAACGTCAAGACTAGATACAGGGAACTGCTAGAAGCCCACCCCAATACCCTTGCACGACAGCTCACAATTCTCAGCTATGCTAAACGCCTCAAAAGAAAAGACATCCTATAGGGTAGAGAATTACGAGTAGATGTTCTCGCTGGAGGACACACTCTGAATGAGAGAAGCATGCAACACATCTGCTAAAAGTGAATGCACTGATTGCAGATGCAATAGAGAAAAAAAAAAAACATCTTGGAAAACTTTTATTCAATTCAGTTCTCTACAATACTGTAGTGTGATCTGAACAACACACGAGCCAAATTTTGTCAGAACCCCTTTATAGCAGCAACTGAAATACATCATCTGTGAAAATTTCAACTATCTAGCTATCACGGTTCATGAGATCCAGCCTGGTGACAGACGGACAGACAGACAGTGGAGTCTTAGTACCCGTTTTTACCCTTTGGGTATGGCACCTTAAATAGAATTGTTATAATGTGACCACTTAGTAAAAGTTATGCCATAAGTACATTAAAAACTATTTTTTTAAGCGTTGATTTTCTCTTTTTGTGGTGGGTTAAAAAGTAACTCAGTTTGTCTGTTGCCTTTTCACAACCAAGCCACGGGTAGGCCACATGATGAGAGAGGAGAGTAATAAATGGACGAAAGCAATAACAGAATGGACCCCTACATTCCAAACAAAGAGGAAACGAGGAAGGCAAAGAAAACGTTGGTCTGATGACATAAAAAGGCATGCGGGTCCTATATGGCACAGGTTAACCCAAACAAGAGAAAAATGGAAAGAGCTGGAGGAGGCCTTCGTGTCGCAAAGACACGCCGACGCCCAATCTAATCTATACATATAATAAATCTGTAGAAAAATCGTTTTTGTACATCGAAAATATTTCAAAAAAAAATTGCCAGGGTGTGAAAGGATAACCAACAGAACTCATTTCCAGCATTTTTGGAATTTTTGTCTGTTTCGATGATCAAGCATCACGTAAAATATACGAAACCAATATAGATAACTTTTATACATAAAAATTGTGCGTATTTTGAGGTATTATTTAGTTTTTGTTTCATCGTAATCGGTTAATTCTATCAGAAGATATACGAATTTAAAGTGTTCAAGAAGAAATAATCATCAAATGTAAGATGCAGCGACATCTATTGTGCTAGAATGGTACTAATGACTAAAAATGTGCTCACCAGATAACTTTTAAATTGACTGACCAGCTTTATAATCATCATCATCATCATCAGCCTATTAATGTTCCCAATGCTGGGACACAGGCCTCCTCTCTATAAGAGGGAATGGGCTATAATCCACCATGCGGGCCCAGTGCGGATTGATGTTTTCTTTTACCGTTTTGAGAGCAGCGGTGATGAAATAAATTACACAAAGTAATGCGCTTGCCTGGGTTCGAACCCACGACTTACTGTTCGTAAGTCGGGGCCGCCACCACTAGGCCACCGCTGCTCAGCTTTATAATCATTGTAATACAAGGGGCTAAAATGACCCATTATATACGAGGTAGTTTTACTACCGGTACCGAGCTTTAGCGACAACTCACGCAGTAGCGTGATGATGTAAATTTAGTAATTAGAGGAGCGAAGCATCAATGATAAATGTTGCAAAAAAGGGGAAAATTATTTATTTTGAAAACTTCCTTTGCGAGCGCTGCATAAACGGCTAAAGTTACGCAAAAATCATGTATTAGGGAATTGTTCCTCTTAAAAAGATCAACATAAAATCCGCAATAGCATAATAATGTCTATCTTTTAAGGTTGACTCACACTCTCTCTGACCCTCTGTCTCTCTCATGTGAACCAGACGAAGTTGCGCGGGTCAGCTAGTAATAATATAATATCCTAAAATTAATGATAGCAATAACATTAATGATAATAATTGCAATTGTAATATATTAATAATAATTAATCTAATGTAAATTTACAATTTAATGTTATATGCTATGAAAAAAATATTTAATTGCATGATAAATATAATTAATTAACTGTGAAATTCTAAATTATGTATATCTATATATATAAAAGAAAGACGGGTTTGTTACATCACTTATAACTCGAGATCTGCTGGATCAATTTTCATGGTTTTTGTTTCGTTGGATTTGTCTCCGCCCAGAATAGCAGAATACATTTTAAAAACAATGAAAAAAAAAAAAAAAGGGTGAATAAACTTTTGTCTGTATTTTTTTTAGGTAGTAGGTAGGTAGTAGGTAGGTAGGTAGTAGGTAGGTAGTAGGTAGGTAGTAGGTAGGTAGTAGATAGGTAGTAGGTAGGTAGTAGGTAGGTAGTAGGTAGGTAGGTAGTAGGTAGGTAGTAGGTAGGTCATGTGACGCAGACGAAGTTGCGCGGGTCAGCTAGTATAATATATTGTGTTGGCAATAAAGGCTTAATAATAATAAGAATAAAGTTCTAATCAGCTTGCACTACAAAGCGGTTGTTACGTCAGTCACTGCGGCCGAATAGTGCAGAAATGAGTGGTTTTTTTGCGATTTACAAAAACTCTATTGATTGGACTAAAAAAATAAAACACATAAGACCTGCTTTATAGTTAGTTCAGTTAGTATGCAAAGCTTCATGATCTAATTTGAAGTACTTTTTGAATACATTTATTTACATTTTTTATTGTTTGATTTGGACACCTCCAAATCGAACAATAAACCGCGTCACTTTGAATTTTTTTTCTATTGAGAAAAGTTTATGGAATCGTGTTTTCGTCACACATAGGACTTAGCATTAATCCTCAACTTTACCATATGTTTATTTCAATATTAATGCTACTGTATTTTAGGCGTAACGGAGGATCATGCTAAGCCATTTGAGGCATATATACCTTACACATGTAGATATTACCTTACACGTGTCTAGCTTTACAGGGTGTGTTGTTCTGTTTTTTTTTAACACATGTCAAAGACAGCATTATTTTGAGTGCTCATCACATCACACTTTATTTTTCATAAAAATCTTAGTTACAATAAATTTTTGTTTTAGTTAAAGAGGGCAGATAAGCCAATTATCAATAATAATTTACTATTAGTCTTGGTCAGTGGGTGTTCTTAGGGGCGGAACTAAAAAGGAGCCAAAATACGACTAAACAATAAAATATCTTGTAACGTAATTATCTATGTTGCAGACTTATTTAATGATCTATTAACATCACAGCTAAACAGTTTATCCAGGCACAATATGGTGAAGGCGTCAGGAAGCCGTAACTGAAAAGTAATCGTATGAATGACGTCGTGACAAGGGGGGAGCGTGGTCTCACCGCGTCGGCACAAGGCTGGTCCTTACTGCTCTCCCATTCTCGTTGCAGTGTCGTCTCTTCGTATTTCATCTTGTTACAAGCCGACAATATCTTTGAAAACTTATTTATGTCTGCTTGTTTCAGTTCCAATAATAAAATTAAATAAAAACTGCTAGAATCTCCTATTCAAGCTGTGGCCTGTAACTAACTTGGATTATGAATAAACAATAAAGCACTATTTATTCCCTACATGCATTATTATGTTAATATATCTTTAGAATTACTATTAGTAAGTACACAAATAAAAATAAAATTTTACAACAACAATTTTCACAAAGACACAAACATCTAAGTCAACTTCAAGCGATAAAACTGTCAGTGTCAACTGTCACGCACGGCTGTTAGGCTGCGTTCCGAATTACGCTGTAATCGATTTGAGCGTCCATAAACCCGTTCCGAATTACCGTGAGAGCGATTTCGATGTCATGACATGCCATGGGGCATGTCATGATGTCACTTCCTACCATTGACTTGAGAAGTAGATGGACTGGAAATACCTACAAAAAAAAGGTGCCACAAAATTTCTCATAAAATGGCTGCCAATGATAGGGATGTACCAATTATGGAATATAGTGTTACTATAACAAGTATCGATACTAATACTACATAATAGTTTTACGAGTCTTACTAGATATCACGTTTGAATCATATTTATAATTTACTAAGCACTTCGCCCACGAAAATTGTGATAGCTCGGCTAATTTGCATGACATCAATATAATTTATATCCTATGTTACTCGGTAAAGATGTAGCTTTCTAATGGTAAAATAATTTTTAACAGTAGTTCTTGAGTTAAATCGTAACAAACACACAAACAAAAAATCAAATCTTTCCTCTATATTATTATAGCATAGATTCTTACAGTCTGTTGTAACAAAAAAATGAGTAAGTTTAATGCTCTTCTGATATCTGACCGTTATTAAATGTAGTGTTTTTCTGCACAGAATTTATAAACAATTTTAGTCGCATCACTTTTGCGCTTTCGCTTATTTTATATCTGGTCTGTAGCTTCTAGTAGGTATGCGGACTAGGTTTGCCAGATACAGTAATTTCATTTCCTGGCCAATTCGAAGGATACTAATTTGGTGGGTACCTACGAAAATAGATAATGGTCTTTGTAAATTGCATTTCTTGTAATATTTTACAAACATACCAATACACTTAAGTATGTCAAAAATCAACTTTAATTGCTCATACTATGCAGATTATTTTTTAAATATGAAAACACAAACATTAATTGAGCATCGCACCTCGTTTTTAGATATTCATTAAATAAAACTTCGGTAAAAATCAACATGTGTTTTATTTATTCAATAAACATTTGGTATGAAAACAACAATATTATGTAAGTATATCAAAATAAAACAAACTACCTATTCATTTCTAAACAATGTTAGTTTGTTCAAAAACTGCTTTCCGAGGCACGGAGGAAACTCGGTATGTAATGGGTGGTCACCCATCCACAGTCCAACCTAGGCAAACATCAGATTTTTTAACGTTGCTCGTCTCACAGAAAACAGATGACTCTTGATGTTGTTTTTTGATGGATGCCTGAAAAAAGTAGGAATTTCGTTATGCAATATGTTGAAAGAGGTTAAATGAGAGATTTTTATAAGAAAGAACATTTTTGAATTAAGTTGTTCTATGTGTCACTCAATGTCTGTCTGTTCTTGTCATCGTGTAAATAAAATCTATATTGTAATAAATTCACGTATTTGGATCTCGGATTCCTGCTTTATTTTATTTCTAACAGTTTTGTATTGTGTAACGGGCTGGTGTCCGTAACTCCACGTCAAATTCGTCAGTCATAACGCGTACCTAATTTGCGTGCGAACAATAATAATCTTTTTTCGACCCGATTAGTACACGTATGTAGGTACTATACCGATATCGTACCAGCACAGCGAAGGAACTAGTATCGGAAAATATTACCACAACGGTACCACACTATTCCACCATGACATATTATTGTAAACAAACGAATGAAATTATGAAATTAAAAAAAGGTCTGTTGGACGAAAATAAGCCCAAATATGAACACTACAGCCATAAATTCACGATCCCTTAGCATTTTTTTCATCAAAAGTGTATTACTATGTGTATTAATTCATGAAAACCGGCTACTAACCTGTGAAAAGACAATTTAGGTTGATTTTCCTTCTTTCTTGCACAACATATCATAACACAACACGCAGGCATGTTGAATAGCTGTTTTCCACCATATACGTGCAAATTTTATAGATAAACTCTTCGTAATTTTCTCACAAATCTTAAAAATTGCAAAAGTAAACACTCATTTGACAGCAGAACTACCACAAAACTCGTCGCATAATATGGCGGATACGGCACTTACCTACAACTGTTACTACGTCACAACAAAATGTTGTCATTATGAGCAACAGCTGAAATATTGTTGTCTCTTTTATCAAATACGATTACCACATTAAATAGAATGAAACAAAACGATATTTCACATTCCGTTTCGTATTTCACTCACATTTGTCTATGCAAATGTAGGTATAGAATATCGGGGCCCCTCCATATTTCTTTCTATCTCTATGCTTCCTACCCGTTTAATTTTTTAAATCATTCTATGCTTAATCTCACTAGGTACAATCCTGTACCGATTTCATAAAATGAACTTGTTAAGACGCCATGGCCGAAGAGAGCCCTTCCCGGCCCGCCTATCGTCAACGCGAGAATAATCGAAAATCTTGTTGTTTCATCCCCAGAGCCACGGGCGGCGATATTCGTCTGTCAAGATAGTCACGAAAAGAATTGAGGCCGCCACCATCGCTTAAACTAGTAGTGAACTACTTTCCCCTTCCAACTAATTTCATTTCATTCAACTAGGTGGATGCTCAAGGGTAGCCAGCGAAATTCAAATTTTCTTACGTTTTTTGGAATTTGCAGGCCAGTGCTAGGTTGTATGTTGATTAAAATATTGTTTGCGACTGTAAGACGTATGTAGTAACACAATTATAATCATCATCATCATCAATACAACCCTCCAAGTTCTTAAAGGTGCAAGAATGATTTTGACCTTGGAAAAGTAATTTTTCTACCTTTATGAACTTTGAGGGTTGTATTGATGATTTTGATGAATATAATTCTGTAACTACATACGTCTTACAGTCGCAAACAAAATTTTAATCATCATACAACCTAGCACTGGCCGCACTGCAAATTGCAAAATACGTAAGAAAATTTGAATTTCGCGGGCTACCTACCCTTGAGCATCCACCTTAAGGTGGATGCTCAAGCGTAGCCCGCGAAATTCAAATTTTCTTACGTTTTTTGCAATTTGCAGGCCAGTGCTAGGTTGTATGTTGATTAAAATTTTGTTTGCGACTGTAAGACGTATGTAGTTACAGAATTATATTCATCAAACTCATCAATACAACCCTCAAAGTTCATATTGGTGTCAAAATTACTTTTCCAAGGTCAAAATCATTCTTGCACCATTATGAACTTGGAGGGTTGTATTGATGATTTTGATGATTATAATTGTGTTACTACATACGTCTTACAGTCGCAAACAATATTTTAATCAACATACAACCTAGCACTGGCCTGCAAATTGCAAAAAACGTAAGAAAATTTGAATTTCGCGGGCTACCCTTGAGCATCCACCATCCAGTCTTTTTACGTCACTAGCTATTATATTATCTGTGCTAGCGGACTGACAGGCCGCGCGGCCCGTCCCCACTACCTACCTAGAGCCGCGCGGCTTCCTTTGAAGTAGACCGACAACCTCCCATAATTATTATTATTTTAGAGTATGTAGCTACGTTCTGTGATTATTATACACTTTGCCCTTGCCGACAACCGTCGGGCGGCGCGGGCCCGCGCGGCACAGGCCTTGCTCTCGTCCACAATCATGATGAGGCTCGGCCGCGCGGCTCTATTGCAATATGTGTTCTGTGCTCTAGTGGGGACGCTGCTTTACTTAAAGTTGCTCTGTGACTGTGAATAATAACCTAAAAGTCCATGACTAAATTCTATCTATCATTCATCCATCTGTCAAACGAAATCGAGTGAGACAAATGGTTATAGTTTCACAAAAAGAAATATAAAATTTACTGACTTAGTTGCAGTGTATTTGTGAAAGAAATCTAGTTGAATATAAAAAGTATTTTTACGTGACACAATGGCTCAAAAAGCAGCTCCCAAAAACCCCAAAGCGAAATCTAGCGAGGAGATCTTCTCCGGCTTTCAAACTCTTCGCGGTGAACAGCGACAACTCGCGAATAAGATTTCAGAATTAGAAATGGATCTCAACGAGCACAAGTATGTATATATTGTCTACTGCTGAATAACATGCACTTTATAATATTATGAACGCTAAGTTGCGTTGAGACGAGATCGTCAATGCTTGTACTCGGCTACTCATCTGCTGATTTAACTGCTTATTTTTGTTTCAGAATAGTAATCGAAACTCTCCGAGGAGTGGATAAAACTCGTAAATGTTTTCGAATGGTGGGTGGCGTCTTAGTTGAGCGCACGGTTGCAGAAGTTTTACCTGAGCTAGAGAACAATTGTGAACAGCTGCCTAAAGCTCTCAAAGCATTGGAAGAACAACTCTCTAAAAAAGGACGAGAGATTAACGAATACATAGAGTGCCACGATATCCGCCTGCAGCGCGTGGATCGCCCCCCTGCTGAGGCAGCTCCGGAGCAGCCTGCCAAGTCCAATGTTCTGGTTGCTAGTGGTTAATATAAATAGGATACGCATTGAACTATTTCGCATTTATTTAACTCGAAACTAATTGCTTTCCAGCTTTTCTACATTGTAATTGTGTGTGTAAATATTAAAACTATAAGCATCAACATTAATAAGATGCTACTATTGTTTTAGGTATCCTCTCAGAAGTGGCCTGTGTCCCAGTAGTGGGAAAATTTCAGGCTGATTATGCTTATGCAGGAATACCCAGTCTTGTTGCTTTGTTCTATAAAATAATAATGTAATAATTATTTAATCCTACTATTATAAATGCAAAAGTTTGTGAGTATGAATGTTTGTTACTCTTTCACACAAAAAGTACTGAACGGATTTGGATGAAATTCAACACAACATTGGATTGAATTCAATGTTTAACACACAGATAGTTTATAACCTGGATTAAAACTAGGCATGCGAAATGTAGCTCACTGAAAAGAAAAGAGAGATAAAGAGCTGTATCACTCTTTTAGCTCTTTAGCTCACCAAATAACTCTTTTAACTCTTGAGCTCAATTGATTTACTTGCGAGCTACAGATCAAATTGAGCTGCGCAGCGCGCTACTTTATGCAAGTTAAACGAGACAACTAGCTCAGTGGCTCTATAAAATCTTTTAAGTTCTTTAGTTCATCTAACTTAGTTGCGAGCTATAGATTAGATAAAATTAGATTCATTGGTTTGTTTTGTTCTTATTACAAATAAATAAAATTATGAAAGCCAATGATTTTCCTTCTTATTGAACAGGCTTAGGACTGTCAAACTCGCAAAGCCACAGAGTATAGAGTCGATGAGCCGTTGAGCTAAATGAACTAGTGAGCTATTCCGTGAACGACTGAGCGACTGAGAGCTAGATTGTAATTAAAGAGCTAGTTCAATTTTATCTCTCATTCGCGAGCTACCCACGTCTAATTAAAACATAGGATACTTTTTATCCCGGTAGTAAGATCCCATGTGACAATAATATTATCAAACTTCATGCGGGCAGGGCCGCAGCCATAACTAAGCTGGTTATACAATATGTTAAAAAAACCCTGTCTGATTGGAAAGGGGCATAATTTTATTATAGGTGTGGGAAATGTTGTCCACAGGAATCGTGTGAAACAAAGTAAACTATACTTCCACAAGAAACGTATTTAATACATTAGACAAGAGCCGAGAACCACCAGAAAAAATTCCCTCTGTCAGACTTGTGTCTACTTGACACCTCGCTCCAAAATAAGGCTGGGCGTAGCATTCAGTGATGTGCCGCCGCATAGGTATACCCAACACATTACCAAATAAAATAAGAAACATCAAATCATCATCTGCCTAGCCTTTTCCGAACTATGTTGGGGTCGGCTTCCAGTCTAAACGGATGCAGCTAAATACTAGTATTTTACATAGAGTGACTGCCTATCTGACCTCCACAACCAAGTTAATACCTGGGTAATACGGCACCCCTTGGTAAGACTGGTTATCAGACTTTTTGGGCCATTGACTACCTGTAATGACTCAAAGATCTACAACATTTTAACGTTTTTTCTGAGGCACGGAGGAAACTCGGTACTTATGTAAGGGTGGTCACCCATCCACAGACCAGCCTGCAAGCACGGCTAAACCTAAAGATCGACCCGAGCGGCAGTTTTATTATTGGTGTAGCCACGAGCTTCTCAGGAAATAAGAAACATAAAATATTCATAGTATATTCAAAGTAAAATTTGACAGTAAATTCGGGTTGTCTTCTGCATGTAACAATATCATTAAATCATTCAATGATTCGAAAGACACGTGGTGCTATCTATTTTCCTCAATCAATCAGTTTATTTGTGTGTAAATAAACAGGTGTTTACTTATATATGGGGTGCACTATGTTTTGTCATACAAATACAATATGTCACACAGAACAAGTGACCCGTTGTGTCATTCATTACAGGCATTAAAAAAAAATATTATATACCTATTTTAAATTAAATAATACATGAAACGAAAAGGATACAACAAATACAATAAAATTAATAAATAGTAATAGTACTTCTTATCAAAAGGTAAAAAAAAGCATTATTTTAATAATTGGCTGTTCAAAAATTCGCCTACAACACAATAACATTAATAAATTGTCAATTAATAATTTGATATGAGCCTCAGCTTTTTTAAACATAAAAATGTCATGTTTTTTAGGTCATCAGGAATTTTATTAGGTAGGTACCTACCTAGACTTGTGCCATACCAAAAACACTTTTTCAATACACTTCCTCGAAAACTGGTCCATAACGCACTACGATTAGGTACAACATGCAATGTATTTCACACGCGTGCGATTATTTCCATTTTCCCGCACGTGTGCGGGAATGAAAATTGCCACAGATAACTATACCTAGACCTGCAGGGCTATTATGTATCTCTGTTGACAGCTCGAATTGATAGCAACTGGGCTCAGTGTATATCAATTAACTGTCAAAAGGTTAGTTTCGTATTATGTATGACCAAACGCGATCAAATATGACGTCATTGGTGAACATCGTGGCTGTTAGTCACCGTAAATCATTTTGACAGATGCTTTCGTATCGATACTTCTAATATTGCGATTATGTAAGCATAATGGACATCAAATTGATAACAACTGAGTGTGAAGTTGCTATCGTGATAGACGTTACTCATAGGTAGTGTTTTATAAGGTTTTGTGATATACACCTATGCCGATTTCTGTGCAAACATTATGTCTTTTGTTGTTTTATTGTTTAGATAGCTTGTGATGTTCTAAAATATTTATTTTCTTGTATTAATATTAGTTGCTAATAAACTAATCGGAATGGTATCATTAGTTCTGATTTCAGCCACGCGCCAAAAGATCCTTGTAGTTATAAATGAAAAGGCTTAATTAATTAATTAGAGATAAATAGTTTTATTAGTAGCTCGTAATACTTTTGCGCTGGGCCTTACTTTAAGGTGAATGCTCTAGGGTAGCCCGCGAAATTCAAATTTTCTTACGTTTTTTGCAATTAGCAGGCCCGTGTTAGATCGTATGTTGATTAAAATATTATTCGCAGCTGTAAGACGTATGTAGTTGCAGAATTATAATCATCAAAATTATCAATACAACCCTCCAAGTTCATAAAGGTGTAGGAAACAAAAAAAAGCAGAAAAAGTTATTTCTACACCTTTATGAACGTGGAGGGTTGTATTGATGATTATAATTCTGTAACTACATACGTCTTACACCCGCGAATAATATTTTAATCAACATACAACCTAGCACTGGCCTGCAAATTGCAAAAAACGTAAGAAAATTCGAATTTCGCGGGCTACTCTAAGAGCATCAGCCTTAACTTCACTTTTCTATATACATGTTGTATATTTGTTTTGTGAAACATATTGGAAAAAAAAGACAAATAATAATCCTGTACTAACTTTATTTATTTGAATTATACTACATACTACTACTAATTATTACATACTACCAACACTGTATGTTTAGAACGGTTGATGATCCAAAACCGGTTCCTAGTCCATCTGAATACACTATGATATTACTACTTTGGGTGGGGTTCAAATTGTGGGCTGCTCGCACTCCAGTCCGGATACACCATCAATCAGCTCATTGTACAGGTTATTGGTGTTAATGATCTCTTTGCTGGCTTTAATGGTGTTATGTGCCTTGCACAATTATTCTGCTTCTAGTTCAAATATTCGTTTCAGCCATGAGTGTCATGGTATTGCTGAAAACCAGACACTAGTTGACGGAGATGGTGATCTAGTCCAGTATCTCGTCCTATGTGTTGGGTGTGAAGTTCTGCAAGCTGGCTCTTCAGTTGAGTGTTTTTGTTTACTATTGACTAAATTTCAACTTCACTTCCTTTCTGTCCCGCAGTAGCGCTCACTCATTTCTAGATGAATCTAGCTTCGTCAGCTCTGCTCTTAAGTTTCTCACTCATGTCATGAACGTAGCTTCGCAGGTCATCATATTGCCTAATTACGTTAACCAACACCTGAAATGTGACAAGAAACAGCTGAGTATGTTAAGAGAATATTATGTTTCATAAAACCTTGAGAAAGTAGGAGTTTTGAAGTTAGAATGGAGTAAAATATTAAATGAAAAAATAAAGGTAAGTATGGAAAAATAACTTAAAATTAATTTTCTATTAATTTTAAATTTGATTTAATATGCTCAAACTTGCTACAGTCAACACTTTAGGGAAAGGCTATTTTTACATTTACTTTGATAAGATTCAAGGATTGATATGAACATTAGTTTTACGTGGGAACAAAGTTTAAACATGTTCTTTAATTATGAACTAAGTGGTTTAGTTATAATATTTAGAGCATAGGTATTAGAGACACCATATTAAGGTGTGAAGTAGGGTTTGTAGTGAATGTTAAAGTCTGGGCAAGAGTTTTCGTCCTCGAATTTGCGTTCACAATTTTTCAAGCAAAATGAGACGTAAACGTAGCTGGTGTTTACTGGGACGTCGCTCGGTGTCTGTGTACTGTATAGTATGTAAATTATACAACATTAGTACGTAAATTACAACAGAATACTCCCCAGGTTCGAAGAATTCAAATTCACAGTCCAAAAGTTGACAGCCGGTTATCGAATGGAGTTATCACAATTTATCCAGGCTTGCACAACAACTTAACACATTCCAAGTCATACATTATCGGTCCCTTTAACAAATAAAGAAGTTATTTGTAAGTAAACATATTTATTTACACAAGTCAGTAATGTCACATGTTATATAAACCGCTTATTAGAAAATGTTCCGTATAACCAAGTACTGTAACGCTCAACGGGCGCTACTTAACTTAGCCGCTTAATAGTCGATAAAAAATAGAGTGGTCAACTGCTTAGGCGAAGCGCGCTGTTATTCACCGTAAAGTGATATCCATTCAGTGTGATACATAATACCAATAATATGACATTCACGGTTGTCAACAAAGTTCGGTGTACAACCGAAGCTTGTTAGTCACTGGATATCAGAAAGTTACATAATAGGCCTGCTGTACTTAGTCCAAAGTGGTGCCTATAGTCTGAGGTGAATGTTTTTTTTTTTATTTCGGCAAAGTACCACGCGTCTTGACGGCATAAATATTTTATGAATATTCAAATTGTGTTTATAAATAGAATATCATAGATAAACATGATTATTAAAAACTAATAGTTACTTACACAAATGAACATTTATTTGTGTTCTGAATTCAAAAATATAAAATAAATCTATTTTTTATATTAGGCTGTTTACCGGCTTCATACCGTTGCCTCTCCTTCAACCTGGCGAAACCAAAGCACGAAAAAAAAAAAAAGTAAAACAAATCATAGTTTCTTAGCTCGTGACAAAAATATTTTACGTTATTTTATTTTATTTCTTCAAAAGTGTATTGAAAAACGTCGTTTGATACACGTGGACATTTGTTATTGCAATTCTCGGCTCAAAAACACCCTCGCCTACGGCTCGTGTGTTATAATTCCGCCTCGAATGCAATAACAAACTTCCTCCACTTGTATCAAAATGTACTATTTCGCGCGTTCTTACATTTTAGATGACATCGTTTATTTAAGTACCTACTAATGGTTACGACACGCAATGGAGTTTTTTAGTGGAAGATATTTTTTCAAATAATTGTGTGTTTCTTTTCACAAACAACGCAGTTTCTAATATGTATAATGCAGGACAGGGATCTTACGGAGGTGGTTTTATCGGAACCGGAATCGGAGTCGGGAGTTTTTAAATTTGGTTTGTCGGAATTGGAGTCGGAACCGGAATCGGAGTCAGATCCGGAACCGGAGTCGGAGGCGGATTCGGAAATGGTGGCAGAAGAAAAATGTGTTATGGGCAGGCAATAAAAAGAAAGTAGTGAATTATGAATCGATGACAGAACGCGTGCTGTGTTCCCCGGGCGACATGCATAAATCTGTTACAGCCACCACCGCGCGTCGTCCGTCGCCGCCGCTCGCCGCTATCTGATAATATGCTTCGACCTCCGATTTAAAAGTATCGGAACCGGAGGTGTAAAATCAATCGGAAGTTCCGACGTATCGGAGTCGGAGTCGAAGCTTCGTAACATCCCTGATTCAGGAAGGTTAATTATTTTGAAAGACTTAAAATAGGGTCTACAGTTCTACACCCAACTAGCACCACAAATAGCTGTTCAAGACTGGACATCATAATTTTTGCTCGAGGCTGTTATTTTTTCTGTACAAGGGCTGTATAGCCTGCTAGCATGCGCAGCATGTGGTCTGTGAACGCAGCTCTTATAATTCTGAATTTGGCCTCAAATGAACCAGCTCTGAGCATTACAGTAGCTTGTTAGCAGCTCTTTATAATACTGGATGAGCTGGACAGCGGCTGTACAATGTCTAGACTAGCTATCTTTCTAGCCACTATCCAGCTCCATTAATTATCGTAGACAGCCAAGAGACGGTTTATGGCTTATTATTATTGTTAAATCTACAAAGAAATATAGCAACAAAAAACTTTGAGCACATAAAATTGCCGCTTTAGCAGAATCCACTCAGAATCTTAGTATGAATCACAAGCGGCCATTTTAGACCCGCAGATCATGCAATGTTACCTAAGTACGTCAAAGCAATGCGTCAAAGGCTCTAAACTTTTTCTGTGCATGACATTTATGATTGTCGTAAGTTAAGTTTTTTATTCACGTTGATTTTGTAGGTACCTCTATTGGTAATTTAAATTATACTGCGGGTGCCACTTTACTGTTAATAAAAATAGGTAATTCGAGAGAAAAATAGGTAATAGCTAATTCGAGAAAGTCGTGGATGTTTCTCGAAGGATCGGTCGCCATATAAATAAACGACATGTTTGCGGGGCAGGCAGTCTGATTTTGGCTAAACAACGAAGTGAACAAGAAGTGCGATATCTATATGCGAATAGTGATCAGTAGTGTAGGTACTTGTGATTGAGTTTTAAGTATTTTGTTATTATTAAAGTTATTTGGTGTTTAATCGGTAGTAATTAATTTATCCCATACCCAGCTCGTAACAATTTGGTGTCAGAATCAGAAGTGAGGGATAAATTATGCCAATTCTACCTAATGACGACACGGACGGTAGGTATCCGTACCAGGAGTCAGCGACAGCAGGACGTCGACCAAAGGCGGTTTGGAGATTCTCCGACACAGACACCGGGTGGTGACAGCCTGCGTCAGTGCCAGTCGCTGGTCCATCCGGAGTTTCTCCAGCACCAGTGGCGCCAGACTTGTCAGCTTTAATGGCGCTGCTGCAGGAGCAGGCTCGCCGTCAAGAACAGGCTCGCCGTCAAGAAGAGCAGGCTCGCCAGTTACAAGAGCAGTTGCAACGAGATAAGGAGGAGCATGCTCGCCGTCAAGAAGAGCAGGCTCGCCGGTTGGAAGAGCAGTTGCAGCAAGATAAGGAATCCGCCGCCAAGAAGAACAGATGCTCCTCATAAAGGATCTTCATGTAAGTTTTGGCAAAGATCTCAAGGTGATGAATGATCAGGTTCACCAGCACGAGAATCGCATCTCAGAAGCCGAAGTTCAGATCGCTGGGATGAAGAAGGCTTTGGGAGAACTGAAGACTGGAGACGTGACTGTGGCTTCACTAGTTGCTGCACCTTCAGCGCGGGGCTTTAAGGTGCCTCGACCATTCGATGGAACATCTTCGTGGTCAGCTTATAACATTCAAATAGAGGCTGTTATGAAGGCGAATGGATGGACAAAACCGCAAGCCATGACCGCGCTCGCAAAAAATTACGCCATATCGCAACACAGAAGCCATCTTTTTTCCTCAGGAGCAGCTTTTTTTTACAGTTTATTGTGAATAATTTCATGATGATCAGTTCAGAAAAAAATCAAATCATTTATTTCAAGTAGGCCAGTTGCAGGCACTTTTGAATTGTCGAAACAAAGATGAAAATTAAATGTAGCTACAGTCCCAGTCACAAGACATAAAAACTGTGAAAGTACTGTAGTTGCCCGTTCCCTAGCGTAGATCTCTATGGAGAAGAACGGGCAAGAAACTCCATGGACACTCTTTTAAATCATAAAATTGTTACAAAATCTTGGTTACATCATTCGTGTTGAGATGGTATATTATGTGAGAACAATGTAGCAAGATGTGCACGTTAAAAGTGTCCATAGTAAAAACAAAAAATACAATTAAAAAATAACATTAAAATAAGCCACGGCAACTAAGAGATGACCAGTCACATATGACAGCAGAGGTTTAGGTGTGAAAAGGTAATATACAAACTTACATAATTTAGCATTTATAATATTGTAAGGATAAGGATTTTAATCACCCATTACCTAAAATTCTTACAAACTTTTAAAACATGACAACACCATATTCCATGGTCCAGGTCCATGAAGGAACTATTTAAGGGTGAGTTGCCTATGGCACTGAAACGGAAACTTAAGGACATGTGTATTCTCCCCGTCTTAACCTATGGTGCACAGACTTGGTCTTTGACTAACATTCAGAAGACCAAACTCAAGGTTTGCCAACGAGCAATGGAGCGCAGTATGCTAGGTGTTAAATTAACGGATCGTGTTCGAAACAATACTGTGCTCCAAAACAAATATAGCTGACGTGGGTCAAAAGGCTGCCCAACTCAAGTGGGTCTGGGCAGGTCATGTCTGCCGCATGCCGGACAAACTGTGGGCCAAAATTGCAAGAAACTGGTGCCCTGACACAGTGAGGCGGGGTCGCGGCAGGCCACGAAGGAGTATAGAGATGGCGGGACGAACTGGACTAGTTCCATCCAAACTGGAAGGAGGGTTCGCGAGAAGTGGAAAGAGTGGAGGGAGGCCTTTGCCCAAGAGTGGGACAGACCAGGCTAGAAAAAAAAAACTATCTTCGGCCTCAGTTCGGCTATGTTCGATTATCAATTGTCTGACGTCTCGACCCGAGGAGCAACTGGAGTAGGTACCTACATCTAATCTCGATAGGTAGGTACCCAAAATAATACCCACCTGATCATACTGGGTTTTTTATACATATTTATTTGCTTATAGTAGGTAGGTATGATGTGCTGGAGTGATTAGAACACTACATACAAATAAATAAATAAATAAATAAAAAAGCCTTATAATCCATGCATTTACAAAATAATTTAACAATATGAATTAAAATTTCATGCTTGATTATTATTATCATCCTTTGAAATATTACAAAAAAGAAAAAATAGAAAAATAATAAATAATAATCAATTAATTCAGATATAAATGTATCAAATAGAAAAGTTAAAATAATCAAATATATCGTAATATAAGTAAATTATTATTATTTTTAGGATATTCCAGTTACTATTATTATTATTATTTATTTAATTATTATATATATATATATATTTTTTTATTCATGGACCCCTCTCAGGTGAAGGCCTCCTCCAAGGATTTCCATTTGCCTCTGTCTCTGGCGACATAAATCCAGTGCGGTCCAGCGACTTTTCTAATGTCGTCCTCCCAGCGCGTGTACGGTCTACCGACGCGCCGCTTGCCCTGTGGTCCGTCCCATGTAGTTACTTTAGATGTCCATCTCTTGTCTTTATGTCGTGCTACATGTCCAGCCCACTTGAATTTCAGTCTTTGAGCATATTTGAGCGCATCTACTGTTTTGGTTATGCTTCTTATCTTTGTATGACGGATTCTGTGTGTTTTTCTTATATTAAGCATGCTACGTTCCATTCCCCTCTGGCACGTTATTATTTTATTCTTGACTAGCTTCTGCCCGCGACTTCGTACGCGGAACCAGTTGCTTATGCCAGCGACAACGGGGTCGTCAAAATCGAAGATCTGATACGTCTGATGTCGAAGCGCAATTATCTATCCGTGAACGTCTCCGACTCGCGAGACAATGCGTGACGTTCACGATCAGCAGTCAGTCGCGCATCACGTTCCTCACTTTAGAAGTCGATGTGTGGATACGCTGAGAACTCAAGCGTAATTCTCTTTCCGTGAACGTCTCCAACTGGCGAGACAATGCAGACGTTCACGATCAGCGGTCAGTCGCGCATCATATTCTTCACTGGTCTCTAGAAACCTGGATGTAGATGCGTAAATACTGCTGCTGCTGCTTCGCGATCCGAAGAGGTTTCCACAGAGCGAGTTGAAGCCTCATGTTCTCGAACAGCATCAAGTCTCTCCTGACGCTCTTCGGTAGATTCCTGGGATCTTATGATCCTCAATCTTTTAGCTCCTTTGGAACATTGGGAAAGATTTGACCTCTATCTAGGCATGGTTATAGTTTTATTAAAATCTAAGTGACTGCTTCGCTGCGTTACCGGGTAGGCTACCGTGTCACGAAGATAAATGGAAAAGGAAATTAAACACTAAAATAACATAAGCCGGAAGGCATATTTTTTCGATAAATAAAATAATAAAAGGGAGTTTTGGGCAGTAGAGTCAAATTTTCAATGATATACCATCGTCATCGAAAATCAGTCCTAAACTATTACCACCTTCACCGCGTGGAAGTACTCCCAGCTTATGTTATTTTATAATTATACATTAAAATTAGTGATAGCTTTGATTTCCACATCAGATGTTTCTGATCTTCGATTTTTATGAGTCAACAGGAAATGCCCATCAGACCGAACAACTTTTGCTAAGACGTCATTCCTATATATGTGTTATGGTGTAGCTGGGCTCTTGGAGTTCTACAACAGGTGTCCCAGATCTTCGATTTTTATAAGTCGACAGAGAGTGCTCATCAGATTGAACAACTTTTGCTAAAACTTCATTCCTATATATGTTATAGTGTAGCTGGGCTCTTGAAGTTCCACATCGGGTGTTCCAGATCTTCGATTTTTATAAGTCAACAGAGAGTGCTCATCAGATTGAAAAACTTTTTCTAAGACGTCATTCCTATATGTGTTATGGTGTAGCTGGGCTCTCGGAGGTGCACATCAGGTGTTCCAGATCTTCGATTTTTATAAGTCAACAAAGAGTGCTCATCAGATTGAACAACTTTTGCTAAAACGTCATTCCTATAATTATATACAATAGTGTAGCTGGGCTCTTGGAGTTACACAACAGGTGTTCCAGATCTTCAATTTTTATAATTCAACAGAGAGTGCTCATCAGATTGAACAACTTTTTCTAAGACGTCATTCCTATATGTGTTATGGTGTAGCTGGGCTCTCGGAGTTCCACATCAGGTGTTCCAGATCTTCGATTTTTATAAGTCAACAGAGAGTGCTCATCAGATTGAACAACTTTTGCTAAGACGTCATTCCTATATGTGTTATGGTGTAGCTGGGCTCTCGGAGTTCCACATCAGGTGTTCCAGATCTTCGATTTTTATAAGTCAACAGAGAGTGCTCATCAGATTGAACAACTTTTGCTAAAACGTCATTCCTATATATATGTAAGTGTAGCTGGGCTCTTGGAGTTCCACATCAGGTGTTCCAGATCTTCAAATTTATTCTCTCAGCAGAAAATGCCCATCACGTGGAACAATTTTTGCTATGGTACCATTTTTGTATCTCTTATAGTTCAGCTGGTCTGTTGTGGTTCTGCATCAGGTGTTCAAGTTTCCAATATAAATTATAGCCTATATCTTGCCCAGACTTAATACCTATACAACAACAAAAAAATCATTCAAATCCGTCCAGCAGTTCCGAAGATTAGCGTGTACAAACAAACAGACAAACAGACAAACAGACAAACAGACAAACAGACAGACTTTTTTTTTTGGATTCGTGCTCTATTACTGTTTCTAAACCCCCCTCAATTATTTATTTTTTAATATATTCAATGTACAGACACAGTTTTTCTACTGTTTTATTATATGTATAGATGTTATTCGTAAATTTCCACGTCTGGCAAGCATATGTCAGACATGGCAAAATGCAAGTGTCCATCATTTTCTTTTTCATTTCTGTTGGCATGCTACTTTTCATCACTTCTCTGTAACTCCAGAACTTATTCCACGTAATTCGTGTTCTGCGCTCCACCTCCAGTTCGTTGCTATTGCTGTCCAATGTTATCTGCTTTCCCAAGTAGATATATTGATCCACGTACCGTAATGGTTTGTTTTCTAGAGAGATGGTTCTTTTATAACTGTTTGTCATGGTGTTTGTTTTTGTCAAGTTTATTTCTAATCCGACTTGTCTGCTAGCTTCGTGTAATGACTGTATCATGTGCTCTAAGTTGCCACCGGGTTCAGATAGCAGTACCAAGTCATCTGCGAACCGTAAATGACTCAGGTATTCTCCTTTGATATACAAGCCGTACTTTTTCCAGTCTAATTGATTTATAATCGATTCCAATACTGCAATAAATAGTTTTGGAGATAGTGGGTCCCCTTGTCTCACTCCTCTATTGATGTTGAAATCGGGGCCAGTTGATTCCAGTTTGACTTTACTGACGCTGTTGTTGTATATACTTTATATTACTTGTATATACTCATTTTCTACTCCTTGTTTACTTAATGCTTCCCATATACTTGTGTGTGAAATTGTGTCAAAAGCCTTCTGGTAATCTATGAAGGCTATGTAGAGCGGTCTTCGGTTCTCTTGGTATTTTTCAATAATAAGTTCCAGAGTGTGTATGTGATCTATGGTTGAATATCCCTTTCGAAAGCCAGCTTGCTCTATGGGCTGTCTCTTTTCTAAAGTTTCAGATATTCTTCGATTAATTATGGAAGAGAATAGTTTGTAAACAGTTGGTAGAAGGCTTACTGGCCTGTAATTGCCGATTTCATTAGGGTTTCCTTTTTTATAGAGCAAGATTATAATGGATTCTGACCATTGTGCAGGTATGATCGCAGTTTTGAGTATTAGGTTAAATAATGCGGCCAGTGGTGATGCTAGTATTTCACATCCATGTTTAATTGCTTCATTAGTAATGAAGTCTGGGCCTGGGCTCTTTTCTAATTTTAACTTATTAGCTGCTTGTATAATTTCCAGTTCGTCGATATAGTTTATATTATTTTCATGGCTTTCGTAGTTGTTGTATGTTTCCTGTTTATTGTTATTTGTCTGTTGTGTATTCGCACTGTATAGGTTTTTATAGAATTCTGTAGCAATGTTTAATATTTCTTTACGGTTGTGTGTTGTTTGTCCTGATTGGTTTAATCCCTTGATCCAAGTCTTATGTTGGGTTTATTTCTTACTGGCTTGATTTGAAACGAACCATCTTTCCCGCCTCAACGCGCTCGACCAATCAGACGCGTGGAAATCTACCGCGCTCCGAACGAATGAACGATCGCGCCACCTTGAGAGACATCTTGAAGAAAACGCGTGCGCGGCTCCGTAAAATATTAAGAAAACTCTGGAAATTACTTATTATAAACTGTGGAAACTGTCTAATCCTCTTGTGCTAAGTGCTGTGAACCTCTGTAAATGGATTCCTGGTCCCGGGACAGCGCAAAGCGGTGAAAAGACGTCGGTAAGTTTCTTCCATATCAAGCCAGCATTTTTTGTTCATAAATTCAAAATTAAAGCTATCGAACCACACATTTTGGTCATTCGAGCCAGGATTATCCAGTTACGAAATCAATACTGCTAAATATCTATTCATTTACACGTATTTATTGGTATAATTCTTGCAAACTTTGTCGTTTCGTCCATTGCCGGTAGGTACCTACACTACACGATTCATATTTTTACACAATAATTCGCTTGTATCTCAGTAAATATACATTGTACAAGCTCCAAACCTATTTGAAACTCATTTTTACGTATTCTGTTACCTAATCCAACGTTTATTTCAATTCATAACTCCATATTTCGAATCTTGAATTTCAAATTATTTTTTACGGAAAATTATCGGCACCGGGCAGCCGCCATTGTTATTTGCCGTGTGCTTTGTAATAATTTTGTACTAAAATGCCTAAAACTGATTTATTGGCTGAAGAGGAGTTCGATACGTTGGTACAACCACATATTGCTACAAAAGAAATGTGTTTTATGAGATTGCAAGCCTTGTATCAGATTGCCAAGAATGTTAGTGACAAACCCGAGTTGATAGGAGAATTTAACGCTCGTTTTAGTGAATTGCTCAGTTGGCGGGAAAAGTTCGAAAAATCCATACAAAATATCACTATCCTAAAACGGAAATATTTTCAAGACTACGTTCCGTCATATAAAGAAATTGAAAGTTTTGACGAAATTTATTATTTCATTGTCCGAGTTTCGAGTGGTATGAACATAGATATGAAACAAAATCGATCTGAACAGAAATCGGAGGGCAGCTGTGTAAAGCCTAGGTTACCTAAATTGGAACTGTTTCCTTTCGACAGTAAACTCGAAAACTGGCCCACCTTTCGCGATACGTTTTCTAGTCTGATTCACACTAACAAACAAATAGCGGATATTGAAAAGTTTTATTATCTTCTATCGGCAGTAAGCGGGTCCGCTATAACGATTGTAAAGTCTATGCCGGTTACATCGTCTAACTACCAGATAGTTTGGGATGCGTTGGTGAAACGTTATGAAAATAAACGCGCGTTAGCGACTACCTATCTCGACAAGTTATTTAACTTTAATCCATTAGTGAATGAGTCGGTCTCCGGACTTAATGAATTCTTACAGACATTTCAAGAAAACATTAAAGCGCTTCATCTGCTTGAAATCAAAGATTTGTCGGGATTTCTGTTGTTTTATGTCGCGTTGCGTAACCTGGATCCCGTAACTAGGCGTGAGTTAGAACGAGAGTTGGGGCATGGGGATGAGCTTCCTACTTATGACAAATTGATAACTTTTATCGAAAAACATGTGCGCGTTCTCGAGATGTCCGAGTGTACTACAAATTCCACTGCCATAAAAAGTGTAGCGTCCACTCGAGGTCAATCAAAGGTCAACCACCCTTCTGGTTCAAAATCAAATAATTTAAACTCACAACGGCCTACTTTGTCGTCAGCTGTTGCCAATACAGACGAGCCTGTAAAGTCAAATAAATCCATGGAATGTCTGTATTGCAAAAAGATGCATTCTATATATCGATGTATCGAATACACCGACTTGACACCCGGACAGCGTCTCGATAAAATCAAACAATTAAAACTGTGCGAAAATTGTTTACGCGAGCATTCTGTCGACGACTGTCCGTCGAAAGTACGGTGTACGATCTGCAAAAAAAAGCATCATCGCACATTGCACATAGATTCTTTTGCAAATTCGAGTTCTAGTGCCATCGCATTAACGTGCTCAGCTAAATTGACAGTCTTGCTCGGCACCGCGGTTATACACGTCGCAGATTGTTGGGGTCAGTACCAAACCGTACGTGCTATAATTGATAGCGGCGCTATGTCGAGCTACATAACTCAAGACTGTGCAAAACGCCTAGGGCTGTCGCGACGTAAATGTAACTTTGAGCCGATCGGTCTAGGTGGCAATCCAGTGCGGGATTTCGGGCTAACAACTTGCGAAGTTAAGCCGCGACACTGTGCTGGTCCTATCATGTCGACTGATGCGGTTATTGTTTCGAATATTACGGGTAATTTACCTACTATGCCTCTCTCTGATAAGACTATTGTTGAATTTCAACACCTAATGTTGGCCGACCCGACCTACTATAAACCCGCGCCAGTTGACTTATTGATAGCAGGCGACCTGTTTCCATACATCTACGACGGTCAAAAAATACCTCCACGCGAACATGGCTTACCTGTTGCCATGAGCTCAGTATTTGGGTACGTCATACTAGATCAGACTGAACTCGATCGTTCTAATCACACCGCTGCCACCTTACCCGCTAATGATGGTCCCTTTTGTGGATTCTCCATGAACCTCGATAATATTATGCACTCATTCTGGGAGGTTGAAAATGTACCATCGGAGGTGACGCGTCGCAGCCCGGACGACGAATTAGCTGAATTTTTGTTTGCAAAAGAACATCGTCGTGATCCTACGGGTAGGTATGTGGTCAAGTATCCACTTCGGCCATCAGTTGAACTCGGCGACTCGAGCCAAATGGCAACTCGTCGACTACTCAACTTAGAGTCAAAACTAGAGCGGGAGCCTGAGCTGAAAATTCAATATCATAAATTCATGCACGAATATGAGGACCTCGGTCAATATGACTTGTCTTGGTGATGTCCAGAACGTGGATTCAAAATACATCATCCCGCATTTCTGCATCATTAAACCAACAAGTACCACAACGTCTCATCGCGTGGTTTTTGATGCGTCTGGTAAGACATCTAATAACGTTTCGCTCAATTCATTGGTACTACCGGGTCCCAAACTTCAAGCTGATATCAATCAACTCTTAATAAACTTTCGTCTTCACGAAATTTGTCTTTCAGCAGACATTTGTAAAATGTTCAGAATGATTGACCTTGACCAAACTCAACGACCTTATCAACATATTCTCTGGCGGTACTCTTTGGATCAGCCTATTAAAGTGTTTGAGTTGAATACATTGACTTATGGCGTAGCTAGTTGTCCATATTTGGCCATAAAGGTGTTACACACTTTAGCGGACGACGAAGCGGACAAATTCCCAAAAGCCGCTCCTCTTTTGAAAACAGCGTTTTTCATGGACGATCTTATATGGTCTGTGGCTACTGTTGAAGAGGCGCTTGAGCTGCAGAAGGAGCTCATGGACTTATTGGAAGCTGGTGGCTTCATACTCCGTAAGTGGTCTAGCAATTGCCCGCAGGTGGTCGAACATCTAGATGAGGCTCATCGCGAAACGCCAGTTGCATTCGACGATGAGGCGAATTTGTCTATAAAAGTGCTTGGACTTCAGTGGCTGCCGGCATTTGATGCATTCTCCTTCACTACTACTCCGTCTAGCTCAGTGATTACAAAGAGAACGGTTCTATCCCAAATAGGTCGTCAGTTCGATCCACTAGGTTTCGTGGCTCCATGTATGTTTTATGCCAAATGTTTCATGCAGGAACTTTGGGCTCGCCAGTTAGACTGGGATCAAAGCTTGCCATTGGATCTCGAGGCTCAGTGGCAATTATACGTCAAGGAACTTCCATTATTGACGAATTTAAAACATGAACGGCATGTCAAGGTAGTGCATCATACCTACTGTCAGATTTTAGGTTTCTGTGACGCCTCGACTCTTGGGTATGCTGCTGTTGTTTATCTTCGAACTAGGAATGCGGAGGGTGACGCTAAAGTCAGTTTAGTCATTGCAAAATCTAAAGTCGCGCCTTTAAAGACCGTCACCATCCCTCGTCTGGAACTCATGGCTGCACACTTGCTAGCCAAGCTTATCAAGTACGTCCAATCCATTCTACACAATCGACTTGAGATCAATGAAACATTGTTGTTCACGGATTCTTCCGTCGTGCTTGCCTGGCTCAATACTCCCAGCTACACACTCAAAACATTTGTGTCCACTAGGGTGTCCAAAATCAACGTCAGTGTGCCCAGTGAATGCTGGTATCATGTTAGTGGTGTATCGAATCCAGCTGATATTTGCTCTCGCGGCGCGTTACCATCCGTATTGCTAGCGACACACGAATGGCTCAACGGCCCTGACTGGCTCAATCTTGACCCGATACAGTGGCCAATCAAAACAATGAGTGAATTCCGTGACTGCAATCCTCCTGAACTTAAGTGTCCCACCAAGACGGTCCTCGTTTCCACTGAAACAACAGATGATTCACTTTACAATCTCACAGAAAAGTATTCTAGCTTCACTAAATTGCTCAACATTGTTGCTCGGTGTTACCAGTTCATCCATAATTGCAGATCAGCTGTTCAGAAGCGTAGATCACTCTCGGTCACTGACCTCAGACAGGCACATGATATTCTAGTCAAATCAGTCCAAAAACATCATTTCTCGAATGACATATTAACATTATCAAAGGACGGTCACTGTAGTCAATCCTTGAGAAAGCTCAACCCTTTCATAGATTCCAACTGTTTCCTGAGGGTGGGGGGTCGACTTTCCCAATCGGATCTAACTTACGAAAAGAAGCATCCGCTTCTCCTTCCAAAGAAATCTAATTTCACAAGTATCTTAATCGATCACTTTCATAAACTTCATTTACACGTGGGCCCACGCACTCTTCAAAGTTTAATCAATCAAAAATATTGGATAATTTCAGCGCGTAGTGCTATTCGATCACGTACAAGTAAATGTATGTCTTGCTTTAAGGTGTCTCCTTCAAATCGACAACCTATAATGGGTGAACTGCCTAAGTTCCGCACTCAAGATATTCATGTCTTTCACACTGTTGGTGTCGACATAGGCGGACCTTTTCCTACCAAGGAGTCAACTCGTAGAAACGCTCACGTATCCAAATCCTATTTGTGCGTATTCGTGTGTTGTGCCACACGAGCGGTACATTTAGATGTCTTATCTTCTCTGAGTACCGAGTGTTTTCTCGCATGTTTCGACCGTTTTACGGCGAGAAGAGGTTTATGCTGTTCCATTGTGTCCGACAACGGCACCAATTTTGTCTCAGCTGGCAAACAGCTAAAAGAAGTTACTGAATTCCTTAATACTGATTCGGAAAATCTATCCAGAGGCTTCGTCTCTCGTGGAATTAAATGGAGACACAACCCTCCGACAGGAAGTAACTTTGGTGGACTTTACGAATCTGTGATTAAATCTGATAAACTACACTTAAAACGTGCCGTGGGTACTAGGGCTCTATCTTTTGAAGAACTAGGTACGGTTTTCTGCCGAGCTGAAGCTGTGCTCAACTCAAGGCCCCTCTGTGCTTTGTCGAGTGATCCTAACGAGTTTGAGGTTCTAACTCCTTCACACTTCCTCATAGGTAGGGAACTCCTATCGGTTCCAGAGCACGACTTAACTGATTTGTCCGGTTCTAGACTGAATCGTTGGCAGCTTGTCCAACAAATGTCACAACAATTCTGGAAACTTTGGAGACAAGACTACTTGCATACATTACAACAACGGCAAAAGTGGTTGACCAACTGTCGAAATCTCAATATCGGTGATCTTGTCCTTTTAAATTCTGATGCACCATCGCTTCAGTGGGTTTTAGCTCGAGTTTCCAAATTGCATAGTGGGCCGGATGGGGTCGTGCGTGTAATAAGTGTACGCACTGCCAATAACCACGAGTTTACTCGTCCTGTTTCAAAGGTGAGTCCTCTCCCGTTGGATCAGGACTCAGAATAGTTCTTTATTGTATAATTCTAACCGTCATTATGTAAATTCTTGTTTATGTATGACTTCCTATTACTTATTCTTTATTCTAATATAAAAATACAGTCCACTTGCTATATTATATTTATCTATATAAATCAAATACCTTACACACACAAACACATATCAATTCTTATGGTTAATTATTGCATAATTCAAAGTTCAACTAATTCAAACCTCACTTATCCTGGTATCGTAACTGGGAAATCCTTGCGGATTTCGGTGGGGGGAAATGTTGGGTTTATTTCTTACTGGCTTGATTTGAAACGAACCATCTTTCCCGCCTCAACGCGCTCGACCAATCAGACGCGTGGAAATCTACCGCGCTCCGAACGAATGAACGATCGCGCCACCTTGAGAGACATCTTGAAGAAAACGCGTGCGCGGCTCCGTAAAATATTAAGAAAACTCTGGAAATTACTTATTATAAACTGTGGAAACTCTCTAATCCTCTTGTGCTAAGTGCTGTGAACCTCTGTAAATGGATTCCTGGTCCCGGGACAGCGCAAAGCGGTGAAAAGACGTCGGTAAGTTTCTTTCATATCAAGCCAGCATTTTTTGTTCATAAATTCAAAATTAAAGCTATCGAACCACACATCTTATTTGTTCGGAGTTCTTTCATAGCTTTTTTGAAACTTTTTCCTTGTGTAAGGTAAGTTTGTATTTTCTGATTCCTGTAGTGTATAAAGTCATATTTTATGTACTTATCTACTCGTTAGTTTATATAGTGCGCTAAGTTCGTTTTTTTTCTGATCGGGATTTGTCCGGCGTTTTTTGTAATATTTGTCTCCTATTTAGTAATGCCATTGTCCTTTCTGAGAGAATTTTGTGTCTAATACGGGTATTCTTAACTTGTCTTGCTAGTTGTAGACTGACGTTGATAGCATGCAGTAATTTGTTATAAAAATCCTGCACTGTCGTCTCCATCCGATAATCAACTAAATTTGATATTTGATGCCCCAGATTTTGCTTGTATGCTTCAATTTCTTCTCTCGTTTTTAAAGTGCTATTTTGGTTGTTGGTGAATTTGATTCGGCTTTTCTTTGTTACTTTTAAAGTTATTGTAGCTCTTACCATTCTATGGTCTGTGGAGAAGTTAAGGTTTAGTGTTTCTATATTTTGGAACAGCTTAGGTTGGTTTGACAGTATATAACAGTACATACAGTTGACAGTACATACAAATAATAAATATCGCTGGACATTAACACACAGCGCCATCTAGTGCCACACTAAGCAACGAGGCTTGTGTCGTGGACACGAGATAGTTGATATACTACATAGATACTTTTTGTTTGTAAATATATACTTATTATACATATAAACATCCATGACTCGGAAACAAATGTCCATGCTCATCACATCACACAA
The DNA here is from genome assembly GCA_905147715.2 of Xestia xanthographa. Lineage (NCBI taxonomy): Eukaryota > Metazoa > Arthropoda > Insecta > Lepidoptera > Noctuidae > Xestia > Xestia xanthographa. Next base: position 528,980 of record LR990659.1, on the reverse strand, counting down.
ACATTTGCTCCAACCGGGATTGGAACCCGAGACCCTAAGAACGTAAGGCAGCCTCACTACCGCGGCGCCATTCGGGTCATCATTACAAATAATGTACCTATTGTAGTCGTTATGTTACGTCATGTATTTTGTACATCTTTGCCAGTCGATAGATAGGTAGTCAGTGTCCCAAAAATTCTGACAACCAGTCTTACCAAGAGGTATCGTATTACCCTCAGACCAAATAAAAAGGTAAAGACGGAACTCTGCGAACAGTAAAGTGAGGCCCGTCAAATTACGTCTTGCTCTGTTCAGCATACACGCTCACACGCACACATTTGCATTAAACTAGGCCTCAATATATGCACAACATGTAATTTACGAAACCGGGCTCACTTCTCTCTTCGCAGAGTTCCGTCTTAACTTTATTTTATGGTCCGAGTGTATACGCCGAGACGTAATTTGACGGGCCTCACTTTACTGCTCGCAGAGTTCCGTATTTACTTTTTATTTGATTTGAGGTATTACCTAGTAGGTACTAACTGGGTTGTGGAGGTCAGATTGCTAGTCGCTCCATGTATAGTACTGGTATTCAGCTGCAGCCGGTTAGACTGGAAGCCGACCCCAACTTAGTTGGGAAAAGGCTAGGCAGATGATGATATGGTTTTAATTTCATCTCTCACTCGATACCTCCACGCGTTCCCGAGATGGGTCTTGGCTGACAGACGGACAACAAAGTGATCCTATGAGGCTTCCGTTTTTCCCTTTTGAGGTACAGAACCCTAAAACGGTTGTAATGCTCATGATTATTGAAACTACACAAGTTATTGCATTTTATATAATATAGGTAATAAAAAATATAAACAACTTTATAATATGTAACATGTCAATATTAATAGCTACAACAATAAGATAATGCACTTAAACCTATATTACAAAAGTATTCCTATGAACAGTTAAACTGTTTCTAGATTATTACTTATCAATAAAATTAGTACCATTATTTTATAATTATGGAGCACCAAACAACCTTTTTAACCGACTTCCAAAAAGAGGAGGTTATCAATTCGTCAGATCTTTTTTATTTTTGTGTGTATGTTCAGCCTTTTTTTCGCCAATTGTGAACAGATTTCGATGATTCTTTTTTTGTTTGGAAGAAAATTACTTCGCAGTTCGCGGTGGTCCCGTTTAAATTTAGTGAAGATCTGATGGTGATCTTCGGAGAAATACAATGGAACTCTTCAATTATAGACAGCAAATCGGTCGTGATTGCTGCAATCGCTTGGATGTTTGTTGTTTTCACAACATCTTAACATATCATCACGCCTGTATGCTCTGAGGGGGTATGCAGATGTATACAGTACACCCACATTTCGACAGTTAGGTATGTTAGGTTCAATTTTATTGGGGATAAGCCTATTACCATGACATGTATTGTTAATAATATGAAATAAATGACTGCCTCGTTCGTTGGTCTAGTCACAATATAAAAATGGACAGTAGGGAAACTACCTACATACACTCGATACCGCACACTCACACAAACATGCGCATCGACGGGCCCCCGAGCGGACGTCGCGGTGCTGTCAGTAGCGCGTGCCGCGCCGAGACCGAGTGCTCATGTGTAAGTTTATATCTCACGGTATTTTTAAAAATGCCACGAACGTTTTGCGCGGTATACGGCTGTTTGAATTTTTTACACAATTAAATTCAATAATAAAGAAATTCGAACATGTCGTAGCAGAAAAAATATTTTTCTGTAAATAATTTGTAATACAAAGATATTTTTTTGAGTACTTTTTTTTTAGTTTGCCTATTCTGTCCCACTGCTGGGCAAAGGCCTCCCCCATTCCTTTCCAACTCTCCCGGTGTTTTGCCTCCTCCGGCCAATCAGCCAGGAACGAGTCCAAATCGTCACGCCAGCGTTTCTTGGGCCTGCCTCGGTGACGACGACCGTCTTCAGGTCTTCGTCTTTAAGTGCTTAATAAAGGTATTTTTTCATGTAATAGTTTTTTAATTCCTAGCTATCTCACGCATTTTCGGGTTGAAACGCGGTACGGTTCGCAGCCGCTCATGAGTCGCCCGCGCGCCACCTGCGCTGCGGGGGCGGCTAGCGCGTCGTAAAACGTTATCGTCCATGTTGTTGTTAGGTTCTTTTCAGATGAAAAACTGTTTATATCCAATATTAAGTTTTAATAAGATCAAGAAAAAAACATGGCGTTACGCCCACACACCGTCACACAAGAGGCAGAGTGCTATTTTTTTTTTTTTTTTTAGTGATGTGCCATTGCACCTCCAACACCCTTCCTCAATGTCACATCACATCACTAAATCAGCTTAACATAACTACTATAGTGAAACATCTTTTATAATCTTAAAATAGCCGACTCTTTAGCAACTTGACTACACAACTCAAAACAATTTGTTTCTACACTTTTCAAACTTAGCTTTGCACAATGCTTTGGTACAAATATCTGCTATTTGATACTCACTTTCAATATATCTAAGAATTACAATTTTCTGTTCAACTTTATCTCTAATGAAATGGTACTTTAAGTCTATATGTTTGAGCCTTTTATGATGTTCTGGATTCTTAGAAATATGAATGGCAGATTGATTATCTTCATACATAACTATTTTATTACACTTCAAATTAATTTCACTTAACAAATTCTTAACCCAGCACCCCTCACTTATACCTCTAGCCAAAGCAACATATTCGGCCTCGGTGGATGACATTGCTACACACTGCTGCTTACTAGAAGACCATGAAATTGTACAACCATATACCATAAGTACATACCCTGAGGTCGATTTGCGGTCTTCCTGATCTCCACCCCAATCAGCATCGGTGTATCCAATTAAAGGCTCCTCTGACACATTTTTGTATACTAACTTAATACCTAGTGTTCCTCTAATATACCTTAAAATTCTCTTTAAACCCTTCCATACATCTTCATTCGCAGATGACTGAAAAACGGCTCAAATAACTCAATGCATAACATATGTCAGGTCGTGTACCTAACATAGCATACATAAGTGACCCAATTAGTTCCCTACATTTTCTAGTTAACTCTTTATTGCTCTCATGACTCTTCTCAATTTTTAATCCAGACTCCATAGGTGTTGATGCTGGTTTACAGTTTTCCATTCCATATTTCTTCAATATGCTTCTCAAATAATTCTCTTGATCAATTTCAATAGAGTTGACTTTCTTCCTTAAATTAATACCTAAATACTTAGAAACTCCATTCATATCTTTCATATCAAAACTTTTCCTTAGTACTTCCTTTAACTTCTCTATTTCTTTTCTGTCTTCGGAGACTAAAATTATATCGTCGACATATACTAACACATAGAATTTTACACCTTGCTTGTAGTATAAGCAGTAATCACACTTACTACGAATAAACCCTTCCTGAGTCATTAACTTATTAAATCGTTCATTCCAATATCTTGGTGACTTCTTGAGTCCGTACAGTGATTTTTGTAACTTAAGTACTTTTCCATCCTTTTCCATACCTTTTGGTTTCTCTAGGTAAACTTCTTCATCTATTCTTCCGTTTAGAAATGCGCTTTTAACATCCATTTGCTGAATTTCTAAATTATATTTGCTTGATATAGCCAGTAAGATTCGCAGTGTTGGTAATTTTGCAACTGGAGCATAAACTTCAGAATGATCAAATTTTTCTTTTTGTTTAAAGCCCCTGGCTACTAGTCTTGCTTTATAAGTCTCGGTATCTTCATCTTTCTTTATTTTAAATACCCACTTGCTATCAATAGTCTCCTTCCCTTCAGGTAATTTCATCTCAATCCAAGTATTATTTCTTTCCAAAGCTTTTAATTCAGAGTTTATTGCTTTCAGCCACTTGCTTCTGTCTTTTCCAGTTACTGCCTCTTCATAACTTAACTCTTCTTCTCCTTGTACCAACATTCCGACTTCATAATCATCTGTCCATTTTGGCTTTTTCACTCTTCTTCCACTCCTTGTCCTTCTTTCAACCATTCCGGTTTCATCTGGACTAAACCATTCTTCTTCAAGGTATTCTTCATCATCATATTCTGCATATGAATGTACTGACTCAGTACTTGACTCATTATCTTGATCTTCACTTATGTGTTGTTCAATTGCCTTTTTTTGTTGTTCTGTGTCTTTTTCTGAAACTTCTTGTTCTTCTAGAACCTCTTCTTGTTCTTTTGGGACATCTTCTTGTTTTTCTGAAACTTCTTCTTGTTCTTCTGGGACATCTTCTTGTTCTTCTGTAACTTTTTCTTGTTGTGGCGATACTTCCTCTACAATATATTTTTCTTCTTCATGTTTCTTTTTCTCTTCATGCACAAAAGTGACATCTCTGAATGTTTCGACTTCACCCTTTTCCTCAAACCACACTCGGTAACCCTTTGTTGTAGTTCCATATCCAACAAACCGTCCTTGTTTTGCTTTCGGATCCCACTTGTATCTTCTCTGTTTAGGAATGTGTGTGTATACTTTATCACCAAATGTTCTCAGACTATGTATATCAAACGACTTCTTGTAAAGTAACTCATATGGTGTTTTACCCTTCTGACTACTGGATCCTGTCCTATTTATTGTGTACACAGCATCATTAACCGCTTCTGCCCATAAGTTCTTACCTACCTTTGCATTAATCATCATAGTCCTAGCAGACTCAACAATTGTCCTCATCTCTCTCTCTATTCTCCCGTTCTGCTCTGGTGTATATGCAACTGTAAACTCATGTACAATTCCTCTCATTCTGAACAACCTCTCCACATCTCTATTCTTAAATTCTCCACCACCATCTGAACGAAACCTTTTAACCTTGCACTCAAACTCATTTTCAAACTGCTCGAGATACTCTGCTATTCTCTCTTTTGTCTCATACTTATGTTTAAGAAAGTACACATACCTGTAATTACTGTAGTCATCCTTCAACAATAAGAAGTAAGATGAGCCACCCAAGGATTGCGTCTCCATGGGGCCACACAGGTCTCCATGCACCAATTCGCCTGGTCTTGCTGCTCTGCTGTCACTGTCATAGAAAGGTAACCTACATTGTTTTCCCTCTATACAAGATATACACTGTTCAATCTGCCCTTCATACTTTACATCATTTTTACCTAAGATATCCTTTACATGTTTAAAATTCTGATGGGCCATCCTTTGATGCCACATTGATAAACTAACAAGTGCCAAGCTATCATTATTACTCACGTTTGTTTCAAATTTAATATCCATTAAATATAAATTTCCAACACGTTTAGCTTGTGCAATAATTTCTCCTTTTAATGTAAATTTACAATAATCTGTATTTGACAACACTGTATACCCATGATCTACTGCATTAACCAATGAAAACAAATTTGCACTTAAGTCCGGCACATACAATACACCTAACATTACAGAAGGTACATATTTTGATCCATTAAACGATAAGAAATTAATATCACCAATCCCTTCTACATTTAACATTTTACCGTCTCCGACAACTACTTGTTTATTCAATTTACGAAAATTACAAAATAAATCTCTATTGTAGGACATATGGTCACTAGCTCCCGAATCCATAATAAATTCTAAATTATTTTTACACACCGGTTCTTGGACTACAAATGCTTTTACCTTATCACTTTTATCACTACAATTCTTAACTTTTGACTTACAGTCTTTAGCAAGATGTCCAATTTTATTACAGAAATAACACTTTCTCTGACGACATTCACTTTTCATGTGACCAGTTTTTCCACACACAAAACACTTCTTCTCATTACTATTATGTGGTTTGCTTCTGGTAACAAGTGCCGATGAACTTGCTGTAGGCTCTGTCTTGCTGTAACGTTCCTCTTCAATTAATAACCTTGATGTCAATTCTTGTAGGTTTTGTTGTTTTTCTGGTACCGACTCCCAAGCACTCACGAAATGACGATACTTCTCCGGCAAAGACAATAAAATTTTGGTGATGACCATTTTGTCTGACGGACTTTCTTGGAGATTTCGGAGTTGAGCACATATCTCCTCAATCTTAGTGATGAACTTCATCATAGGTTCCTCAAACTTCAGGTTGAAAAACTGCTGCTGTATTAGGTGCACACTCACCTGTGACGACGGCTCATATAATGCTAATAACTTTTGCCACATTTCTGAACTGGTTTTACATACTGACAAGTACGAGATTATATTCTCGTCGACTCTAGTGACTATAATTTCTTGGGCTTTACAATCTTTGTCTTCATAATCTTTCTCTTTTTGAGCGTCTGACCCTGTCTTGACTTCAGCACCCGTTACAATTCCATACAACCTTTTTGACTTCAGTACCACTGACATTTGGAATTTCCACGAGGCCCAATTCTTTCCATTTAGTACCACATACTTATTTTCCATGCGACCTTCCATTTTGTTTTCTTACAGCACACCGCATTTACCGCCGATCGCTAATGTGAATTTCTTCCCTCACCTCTGGCGCTATAGCAGCACGCCGCATTTACCGCCGATCGTAACTGTTATCTTCTTCACGCGCCTCTGGGAACCTCAACCAACAGCACGCCGCATTTACCGCCGACCGCTACTGTGATTTCTTATTCTTTCCCGCACCTCTGGAATTATAACAGCACGCCGCATTTACCGCCGATCGTAACTGTTAACTTCTTCACGCGCCTCTGGGCCCATAACCTGTTGTTGTTAGGTTCTTTTCAGATGAAAAACTGTTTATATCCAATATTAAGTTTTAATAAGATCAAGAAAAAAACATGGCGTTACGCCCACACACCGTCACACAAGAGGCAGAGTGCTATTTTTTTTTTTTTTTTTAGTGATGTGCCATTGCACCTCCAACAGTCCAACCGCGGCTCGCTCCCGCCAAAGTTTGTAAAAGGTTACGCCGTAATGACAAAGTTAAAGATCTATAGTTCTATAAGTTGTTTTTGTGTTAATATTAAACTGTTTTCCGTGTTTAAACTATCATCTTTTATTGAGACTAACCGACGCCATAAGATAACTACGCTATTAATTCTATTTAAATTGTATTTGAAAGTTAGTTAATTACATATTTCAATTCGATCGATTGATCACAAATTCACAACACAACAGAATAAAAATATTTTAATAAAAATAAAACAATATCAACAAAATTGAAAGGGACAACCCTATGGCTTCAATGGAGCGTAGGTAAATAATGCATCAACTAGGCTTAGTTTCGCTACTGTCCGTTTTAATATTGTGATCTAGTGGTGGCGACTACTCAGCATCAGGTCCTGGGTTCGATTCCCAGGTCGGGCAAAGTATTATTGGGTTTTCCATCAGGAATTTCTCAAAAGCGGCCACGGAGTCTGGGTTTCTGCCGGCGCTCGCCCTCTATAACTATCACATGGGACTTAAACATAACTGGCGAAATGTGGGTGTACGTACTAATGGGTACAGCTCAGCTCAACTCTTCGGGGATTACAGGCGTGATGTTACGTTATGTTAAAATAAATGTATGGCTAATAAAGTATTACAACAAAAAATGGAAAAATGAAAAACTTTTTTACAAAAAATAAAACCGACCTCAAAAACACAACAAAGTGAAAAATAACAGCTTCAGAAGTCAGTGGCAAAGAAACTGAATCAAACACACAGAAGTCACCGACTTCTGAAGCTAAAGTTATTTTTCAGTTTGTTGTGTTGTTTAGGTCGGTTTTATTTTTTGCTAAAAAGTTTTTTTAAATAATGAAGTTAATACAATATGTCATCACACAAATTGAATAAGTACCTCTTGTTCTTGACAATGCTTTTGTTTGGGTTCATAGTCGGACCCAAAATACTTGTATGACTAGTAAAGTGATCTCAATGGCTGGCTCACGTCAACTTGCAGCAAATTATACAAACTTCTGTCATTACGTTAAATGGTAGGGTGTTATTTTTCTTTCCTTGAGACAAACGGCATTCATCTAACAATCAATTAGTCACCTTAGCAGTTGCAGTTCTTTTCAACAGACTTCTAAAAAAGGAGGAGGTTTTTATTTTTCATATGTTCACAGGTTTCTCTGTGAATACTGGTTTGATCTAAGTTACTCCTTTTTTTTTCTTTTGGAGGAGAAGGGGAGAAGCTTGGTGGTGATCTCATATCATTCATATTAACTTTGCTTCAGTACCTACTATAGGAGTTATCGTCTATCTATAATATGCATTTTTTCTTCTTCGTCTATGTGGATGATGTGCTCATATCTTCTAGTTTCAATGTTAAATTGATACTTGACAAGGATTTGAGCGAGATACCACAACTAAAAAAGTCAATGAAGCAAACAAGTCACAGACTTCCGAACTTATTTTCCACATTTGTGTGTTTTTTTTCTGGAAGCCGGTTATATTTTTGGCACAAAAGTTTTTTAGAATCAAAGGTTAAAGCAGTACCTACAATGAAGCATTTTTTTTCGTTTATTTGTTAAATATTTTGTACCTAAGTGAAGATTACATTTTGATCAAAGGATTACTTTAGGTACTGTGTGAAGTACAAACAATCCTCTGGCTATTTTTCGGAACAACTCTCAGCTGTGACAATAGAAATAACTGACGATAAGTCATTATTATGTAGATTTTACTTTTATTTATACAGCAGTTCCAAGATTGACGTTTATGAAGAGCCTAATTCACTGAAGATACAAGGTTGTGTTCCGTTTATGAAAAAAAAAAAAACTTTTTTTAATCAATAAAAAGGCGTCTCAATTTGTAAATATAAATATGAATGATAGGTAAGGCAATGGTGGCCGGCCGGCGGCCCACGGGCCCAGTGCCAGTGGTAACCTTCCTACAAAATACAGTAAAATAAAAAAGTCTAAAATAACTATTGTAAGGAGAATCCTCTCTTACGTCAGTAACTACCCCACCCCGCTTATAAAAGCAAGGCGCTGGGGATAGAACGACCATTTGGTCGCCGACGCTCGGACTGGACGGACGTGTGAATCTTCAGCCAGTCGTAAGGTTACGTAAGCCATCTGAGTTTATTTTGTTGCTTTTGTTGTTTTGTTGTGTAAAAGTGATAAAGTGAGTTTGTGTGTTTCGTTTAGTGGATTTTAAATCTTAGTGGAATGTAAGTAAATTTTGCTGATTGTAATTTGAGTTAATTGTATTTTCGAAGTAAAAATGTTTTTTTTGTTGTGAATTGTTTTTTTTTAATAAATTTCCACTTCTGAAGCTTATATCAGAAGTGGGATAAAGGACTTTTAAGGCCCACTTAGAGAAGTCTCGTAGCTCAAAATTGTTGTGAACAGAAAAACCGTTTTTTTTCTTTTCAATTTCTTTTTACGACTACCCACTTTATCACTTTTTTTTTATTCGATTGTCTTAGTTGTCTGATTTGTTTGTCCGATTTGATCCTGATTTTCTGGTGATAATGGGGCGTGAAAGGCCGCATACTCGTGAAAAACGTACTCGGGATAAGTCACGCGATCGTAAACTACGTCGATCCCGTGGGTCATATGATCGCAGTAGTGGTAGATCGTACCGCGATTCGAGTAGGAGTCGTCGTACTTCGCAAGATGGCTTACGTAATCGAGATCGGCATGATTCTCGTAGTCCCGAAAGGCACCGATCGCGTACTAGGGATAGGCGCGATTCCCGTAGTAGGGATCGTTCACGTAGCGACATTGGCAATAGAAAACGCACTCGTACTCCTTCGCCCCCGGTTCAAACGAGTTCTACCCAAAAGGATATCGAGGTTTTGCCAAAAGCTAAGAAGCCAACGATCCCTAATACGCCGGAACGACATCGGTCTATGGAGTCTAGTGTCCCTGGCTCTGAGGCATCCACTCTCGCTCATGCCTTGATGCAAGCAATAAAAACGATGCAACCAGCAAGGTCACAAAACTATTACGTGTCGAACTTTGACCCATCAATTAACAGCGTCGAGACATGGTGCAGCGAAGTGGATCGTGCTAGAGAGGCCAACGGTTGGGGTGACCACGAATGTCTGTCGCGGGTAGCTACTTGCCTTAAGGGTGACGCCAAGGTCTGGTTAGGGGAATGGGTGACAAACGATAGGACGTGGTCCAATTTCGTACGCGAGTTCAAACCCCTTTGCCCGAGTAAATTGGACTACGCGAACATTTTGTTCGAAGCTATGAATACTACGTCAGACAAGTATTCAACTTACTCAGAATACGCCCGTCGTACCCTATTGCGTTTGAGAATAGTTCAGGGGCTGAGTGACGAATTAAGAACGCTAATCGTTATACGCGGTATAGACAATCCACAGGTGCGTGCAGCTGCCGCTAACGCAAACTTGACCTCTGACACTATTGTCTCATTCCTGTCAATTTACGCGAAACCTTCAAGGAACGACAAGGCCGTTGATCATAAAAGGCAAGGCCAAATGAAATCAAACCACCGTTCTGGCCCAAAATGCTTTAATTGTAATCAAAACGGTCATCTTAGTCGCAATTGTAAGAGGCCTAAGGCAAACGCAACCAATAGCAAGCCTGCTAACATGGCTTCGGACACATCCTCCAATACACAACCTTCTTCGAGCAATTCTTGTACGTTCTGTAAGAGATCGGGACATACTGAGGACAAATGCTTTACCAAAGCTAAAACCGAGCAACGAAATCCGCGTAATGTCAACCTTTGCTCTTATCGATCAAATATCGCACAAAATAACGACATGACTACCGCGATAGTAGATGGAATACCCATAGACGTGCTCATTGATAGCGGAGCCCTTGATGTGTCCCTTATTTCCTCAGATATTTTGAAACATTTTACGTGTCAGCCAAAACCGAGACGTTGTGTGTTGAAGGGTTTGAGTGAGAAAGAAGTAGTCGCCACATCTTACGTCACGTTCACTGTGGAATTCAGAGACATTGCTATCGAAGTTGACTTAGTAGTAGTTCCATCGTCCTTCATGAACGCCCCTATCATAATTGGCACTGATGTTTTGAACCGCGAAGGCATCACTTACATTCGTACTAAAGATGAGCAGTACCTCACGCGTTCCGATAACATTAGCGCAAATATCAATGCCATTTGTGTGGGTGACCAGGCTAAAGTAAATACACCCCTTCAGGGTACGGAGTTGGTTAGCCTTATGTCCGTCATAAACGAGTTTTCTGACTATCTAATATCAGGGACTGCTATGACCACAGTTCAAACAGGTGAGATGGAGATAAAACTTACCAGTTCCACCCCTGTCGTTTATCGTCCGTATAGACTCTCTTACTCCGAAAAACTCAAAGTTAGGAAGATTACACAAGACCTTTTAGATAAGAAAGTGATTAGGCGTTCGAAATCTGAATATGCGAGCCCGATTATACTCGTAAGAAAACGTGACGGCTCAGATAGGCTTTGTGTCGATTTTAGGGCACTAAATCGAATTACAGTGAAAGATCGATACCCTCTTCCACTTATAGACGACCATATTGATAGGTTAGGCGCGTGTAAATTCTTCTGTAGCCTTGATATGGCTACAGGGTTTCACCAAATTCCCCTTAAAGAGGAATGTGTTCATTTCACTGGTTTTGTAACACCGGAAGAACACTTTGAGTATGTCAAAATGCCTTACGGATTAGCTAATTCCCCAATAGTTTACCAGCGCATTATAAATGACACCTTACGCAGCCATCTTAATGAGGGAAACGTGCTGGTCTACGTCGATGACGTCCTTCTGCTAAGTAATTCTGTGTCGGAAGGGATCGAACTGTTGCGTAAAGTACTCAGGACCCTTACATCGGCCGGTTTTTCAATAAATTTGGCTAAATGTTCGTTCCTCGTCACAGAAGTAGAATATTTGGGGAGGTTAGTTAGTCAGGGTCAGGTTAGGCCGAGCCCACGAAAAGTGGAAGCCCTAGTTAACACCTTGCCGCCTGAAAATGTAAAGCAAGTGCGCCAACTCTTAGGTTTGGCGGGTTATTTTCGGCGGTACATAAAAGATTATTCCACTAGAACTGCTCCAATTGCTCATCTAACCCGTAAAAATGTCAAATTCAATTGGACTGTCGAATGCGAAGCTATTCGCCTCAATCTCATTAAAGAATTGACCAGTGAACCGGTACTTTCCATTTTCAACCCTAGCTTTCCCACCGAAGTCCATACAGATGCCAGCAGTGCTGGATACGGTGCGGTACTCCTACAAGTTCATCCAGATTCAAAAAAGCACGTTGTGGCTTATTTCAGTAGGACCACTAAGGGTGCTGAAGGGAAGTACCACTCCTACGAATTGGAGACCCTCGCCGTCGTCAAAGCCCTCCAAAACTTTCGACACTATCTGGTTGGTTTGAAATTTGTGTTGGTGACAGACTGTAATGCCCTTAAGGCAACCGAACGAAAGAAAGATCTTTTGCCTCGAGTAGCCAGGTGGTGGATCTACCTTCAAGACTTCGATTTCTCAATCGAGTATCGAAAAGGAGTGCTATTACCTCATGCAGACTACTTAAGTCGCAACCCTGTCAGTATCAATCAAATTTCTAGACCGAAAAATTGGGCTCAGGTTGCACAGTCAGCCGACAACGAGACGCAAAATCTCATCCAAAGACTTCACGATGGCAGTCTCGATGCTAATCGTTATTCCGTCCGAAATGGAGTCTTGTACTACAAGTACACCCCAGTGGGTCAAGATCCACGCCTACTCTGCTATATACCAAAGGGGCACAGACTTAGTCTCTTAAGAGTATTTCATGATGAGCACGAACACATCAACGCGGAGAAGACCCTTGATCTTATCCTAAGACATTTTTGGTTCCCCGGACTCAGACAGTTCGTTGGCAAATACATTGCTCACTGTCTCGTGTGTGTGTCGCAGAAGAGAGTTGCTCGAGCTCCTTTGCAAAATATTACTTCCTGGGAAAAACCTGATACACCGTTCCACACTGTTCATGTTGACGCCTTAGGCCCTCTGCCTGTGTCTGAAGGGTATAAATTCGTTTTACTTATTGTTGACGCTTTTACCAAATATACCCTCCTCTACCCGATTTGTAGACAAGACACTAGTGAGGTAAAACGCGTCGTTACACAGGCTATTTCTATGTTCGGAGTGCCTAAGCTTATGGTCACTGACAAGGGACGAATGTTCGAGTCTAGCGAGTTCGTAACATGGATAAATGAACTCGGTTGTAACCTGCATTACATAACGCCGGAAATGCACCAGGCTAATGGCCAAGCTGAGCGTTACATGCGTACCGTCCTCAACATGCTACGTATCCAGTCAAACTATAAGAACGTACCCTGGTCAGAAACGTTGTGGAAACTTCAGTTGGTGTTAAACATCACGAGACAGAAGACAACGCAAGTATCACCATTGAATCTTCTGATTGGTACTGAATCCACAACTCCTGTGGTTCGAGCTCTGGTGCGCGACATAGCTGTCGAAGGATCGACACCAAATAGAGAGGCCCTACGTGAAGTAACCAGAAGCAGGGTGCGCGAACTCTTAAGGAGCAATCAAGCTAGACAAGACGAACAGGTTAATCAACGGCGGCGTCCACCTCGCCAATTTAACGTTGGTGACTCCGTGTTCGTAATAAAATTTTCCCAGTCAACAGGAAAACTTGACTCCGGAATGCGTGGTCCATATAAGGTGGTAGAAGCACTGCCTAGTGGACGCTATAAGCTGCGTTTGCTCAGCGGTAGCTACGGAAAGACTACGCAGGCTGCTGCCCAGCACATGGTGCCGTGGCGTGGCGAGTGGTGCCCAGAAACGTGCGCCGCGTTCTTTGAGAGTAAGTAAATCACTGTTGTTTGAATTTTCGGACAGGAGTGATGCTTTGGCTGCTGTGCTGTGCTGTGCTGTGGTGTCACCGGTAGCAGGCGCGTGTGTGTCGCCGGCAGTGTTGGCACCTGTTGCTGAGTCACTGGTGGCCGTACAAATTTGGCCATGTGCAGTCAATTTGTGGTCTCACACGTATGAATACGGTCTGCGTGTTGAGAGAACTCGTGCGTATGAATACGGTCTGCGTATCGAGTGGGCTCATATACATGATTGCGGTCAGTATATGAGTCAGCTTACACGTATGAATACGGTCTGCGTGTTAAGCGGCTTGCACGTATGAATACGGTCTGCGTGTTAAGTGGCTTGCACGTATGAATACGGTCTACGTGTCAAGCGGGTCTGCGGGTTGTCAGACCATGTTGCAGGTGGCGGATCTGAACGCTGGTCGTGGTCGCGGTCGCGGTCACCGTCAGCAGGACAGCAGCAAAGAAACCGCCGCTTGCGCTCTGGACACGTACAGGACAATGCCTTGGCTTTATTTTTATAATCGGTTTAAGAAAGATGGATGTGTGTGTCTATTCAATCTTATGAACTATTTGAGAGAACGATGAATGAATTAGTTGGCTGGAGACGAACGGAACTTTGTGAGAGGCTGAACGCTTTACACAAATTGCTCGGGTAGCTTCTAACAAGATCTTGTTTGCAGATGAAGATACTGATGACGACTATGAACAAACCGGGTCCTCTACTGCGGTCGACCCGTCGCTTCTGCCAGCAGGCGAGGTGGCGACCTCTCCCATCGCGGGTCCTAGCGGGGTCACTCCAAGAGTTTGTGTCGAGGACGACACCTCGCCAGGAGAGGCCGTGTAAGGAGAATCCTCTCTTACGTCAGTAACTACCCCACCCCGCTTATAAAAGCAAGGCGCTGGGGATAGAACGACCATTTGGTCGCCGACGCTCGGACTGGACGGACGTGTGAATCTTCAGCCAGTCGTAAGGTTACGTAAGCCATCTGAGTTTATTTTGTTGCTTTTGTTGTTTTGTTGTGTAAAAGTGATAAAGTGAGTTTGTGTGTTTCGTTTAGTGGATTTTAAATCTTAGTGGAATGTAAGTAAATTTTGCTGATTGTAATTTGAGTTAATTGTATTTTCGAAGTAAAAATGTTTTTTTTGTTGTGAATTGTTTTTTTTTAATAAATTTCCACTTCTGAAGCTTATACTATAATTTCAGACGTCTGTGGCAAAAAAGTCAATGAAACAATAGTAGATGGTGTGACAAGGGAGCAAAATAATATTTTTACGGCGAAGGCGCTATTTTGAATACAGAGCGAAGAGAAGGATTCTAGAATAGAATCCTGACCATAGCGAAGGATTCTAAAATAGAATCCTGAGCGTAGCGAGCTATGTAATATCATAATTGCTACCGTGACGTCTGTGACGAACTTTAATTATAATTTATTTTAAGCATTGTTTTCATGTAAGTGACTTTGTGTCTTATATTTAAACCTAACTTTCTGTAAATAATTTTTAATTAGAAAGCATTGATATATTTTAGAAAGTAAAAAATTATACACGGTGAATTTTCAAGTGGTCATACTCGTAGATAGCCAAATCGAATACGAAATTATAAGGAATTGCGAAAAAATAATATTCAAAGGAGGGTCGGAACCGATTTTAACGTTTTGAAAGCCCTAGTCACATATACGTGACAAGCAAGCACGTGCCCTTTACGCCAAATGATACAAATATGTGACAAAATGGTCATTTTTTACACGGGCACGCGCGTGCATTTTTGCTCTGGCGGTCAAAAGGTTAACGAAGACAATGAAAACATAAGCTGCATCACTGAATGTTGAAAAAAACGGAATTATGACACCATTCGATAGCGTCGCTACTATGGATCAAATTCTGGGAAGTAATAAACATTGGAAACCGTAAAATTGACGCAACTGTCTAATTCAAACCGCCTAATCAACGAAACTGGCAAATTAAACGAAGTCACGAGTGAGGGAAACTGACCAGTGACACGTGGAATGCAGACACAAGTTATCATTTATTTCATCACCGCTGATGTCTCACACGTGAAATCTACTAACCTCATTGGCTCTGCGTGCGGATGTTACATCATGGTCCCCTCACTAAGAGCTGCTACGAGATATCTACCTACTAGTAGATTGATGGAAAGACATCCGGAAGTGTTCATCGTTTTGGGTTCCTTTTAATATGCTTACCTACCATGACGCATTCACTGAACGCACGGAATGCTTTATGCTTAATATCTAAGTAAAATACAATAAAAGAGATATGTAAACTTATACGACTAGAGCTGGAATAGCTCGCGAGCCAGTCACGTCGCGCGTCGGGTACTAGAAGTGCATGACGTTAGTGGGCGCGTAGGTCTCGCCCTCGCCCAGCGGCGACTGGTCGGGCGCGCGCAGCGGCGGCGGCGCCAGGTCGCTGCGCCCGCCCGACTTGCGCACCACGCGCAGCTCCGAGATGCGCATGTCGCGGTCCACCGACTTGCACATGTCGTACAGCGCCAGCGCCGCCACGGCGCAGCCCGTCAGCGCCTCCATCTCCACGCCCGTGCGGCCCGTGGCGCGCGCCTCGCACTGCACGCGCAGCGCGCCGCCGCCCGCGCACTCGCCCGCCGGCAGCGCCACGTGCACGCGCACCACGTCCAGCGCCAGCGGGTGGCACAGCGGGATGAGCGACGCCGTGCGCTTGGCGCCCATGGCGCCCGCCAGCTGCGCCACGGTGAGCGCGTCGCCCTTGGGCAGGCGCGCGTCGCGCAGCAGGCGCAGCAGGCGCGCGCTCACGTGCAGCGCGCACGTGGCCGTGGCGGCGCGCGCCGTCACGGGCTTGGCGCCCACGTCCACCATGCGCGCGCGCCCGCTCGCGTCCAGGTGCGAGAACGGGCCGGCGTCCTCGTCGTCCGAGGCCGGCGGCCGCGAGCTGTAGGCGCGGGCCGCGAGCCGCGCCGGTGGGCGCGACGTCGCCCACGGCGGCAGGCGCGACGTCGCCCACGGCGGCGGGCGCGACGTCGCCGGGCTCCGCGCTGTAAGGTGTCCACATGTCTAGGGCGCGCGCCGGGAGGGGGGCGCGGGGAGCGCTAGCCGCCGATGAGGATCATCGGTCGGTTCTCCATGTGCGCCAGATTCTCCATGCCTAAAAATACACGTCGAACGAGAAGCTCGCCGAGCTGGATAGCGGCGCCTAGCGCATATCGCCCCTACGCTTCTGTACTACTTAGTAGTTAACACGACGGTACATAGGCTTCTTCGAACAGTGTTCAGTGTTGAACACCTTTCTGCCAACAATCGTCTGCGACCGAGCGCTGCACAGACGAGCTTTGAATCGTAACCTCTGTTTAGTCTACCGAAATAATGATGGGCACATTTCTGTAAACCACGTCATGTCTCTGCATACAAACTTAACGTAGGTATGTCATAAAAGTATTTTTTATCACACCGTATAATGATTGTACTTCTCCGGGACCTTATAAAGGGTGTAACAAGACCCTTAACGAAGCCGAAAGGCACTTGTTCTCCCCGCCATGCGCCATTGCGATATATTTTTGTTCTAGACTATGTCACCGTAAAATTGTAAATACCGTTAGATTATAATCTATCTCGCGAAATTGTAAACTGTCGAAAGATTGTGAACAAGGTACGCACCTCGCGCGCTGTTTGTTTGAACGTCATGTGCCCCGCGCCCCCATATTTGTTTGTTAATTCGTTTGTTGTCGAATGTTTAACGAACATTGTTTTGGCGATTTTAAATTGATTTCGTGTTGAAAATAACTCACAGCTTTAGAATTCGTTATATGAAATTGTGGTGAAAGTTAAATGAATCTGTGACTAACCAAAGAAACAAACAGAACGGTCTACTGTAGGACAGACCAATCAGCGACAGGTTCACAATCTTGAGTTTATAATCTTGCGAGATAGATTATAATCTAACGGTATTTACTAGTTTACGATGAAAACTATACCTGGGAACCTTGGAAGTCAAAGTCTAACTTTTTCATAAGTTTTTTTTTAAGGGCGCGTTTGCATATCAGGCAAAATTATGCTATTTTTGGTACATTTTATGGCATAACCAACCAAAATCCAAAAGAACCAATAACTACCTCGTATAGATTGGATCTTCAAATAAAAGGTAAGTACTATAATATCGAAAAATGTTTCCACATTCTATTGTCGAAAGTAAAACACGGTTTTCATTTTTCTGCACCTACTGTATAAACATAAGTCGTGCTGCTTGCGCGCCTCTCCAGTCGCGACTGCTAGCGACGCGGAACAGGCGACGAGACGACGCCGTGCCTGCGCCACGCCGCTTGAGTATAATTCACATCGTGTCGCCTACCTACATTTTGTATTGAAACGTTTTGAAGAGGCAAGATGCCTGCGCCGCGCCTTCGCCTTACGCCGTTTCTGTATAATTCGCGCCTAAGAAAAAATAGTATTATTTTTACGCAACTTTGGCAACTAATATCTAAAAATTGGCCGTCATCGGCACAAGTTAGCAGGTACACACTGCAAACTAGTTCGGTTTGCAGGGCACACTAACAAAGTTATCGGTGTGCGTAAAGTCAACGGCTGTCTGGCTTCGCCTATATATTAGTGTTTGCGCTTTACAATAACCCGTTGTCCACCCACACACTTGCAATTTCTTGTCACTTGATGTTGCATGGAATATGAAGCATAAATTTAGCCAACTTAACAATCTTCTCCGTGGCGCAATGGTCGAGCGTGCGGTAAACAGTATCTTACGCCGCCAGCGCCTAGCGCCGTAAGTTCAAATCCGACTGCCAACACATCGGTGTTTTTGTATGTTTTAATGAAACGTTTTACATTTGTTTGTTCAATTCATTGCTTAAATATTGGCAAGTCTTCTTTAGATTTGAGTTAGAATTTATTTGAGGTCTACCCTCTAAAAATTACAAATCATGTGTAAGTTAGTAGTTTAAGTTCATCGTCATAATGTTATTGACTATCAGGCTTACGTTACGTTTTTAGACATTATACCCTGCGTGTTTTGAGCAGTGCTTTTATTTGTTAATCATTATGAATCACTTAACTACACTTTTAAGAGCTGAGATTATTATTTTGCGTGAGCAAAACGTTTCAATTAGTGAAATTGCGAGGCGTTTAAAGATATCGGTAAGTAACAAAATGTTATTAATATGTTTAGAAGATTAATAATAATGTTTATATAATCCACATGTTATTGATTGTTGTTTTTTGTAACAATATTTTATTATTGTTCACAGAGAAGGACTGTGCAATTGTGGGTCCATCGATATGCAGATTCGGGAAGCATTGATCCTTGCCGACCGGGACCGAAGGCTAATCCATAGCATACACAGATGGCAATGCGCGGCACCGTGATATAGTTGCAACACATATCGCTGAGCCCTTCTTCACTACTCGTTTAACGGCGACTAAACATGACGTGAAATTACCAACTGTACGGAACCACTTGCGTGCAGCTGGTGTGAAATGTCGTAGGCCAGCCAAGAAAATATTACTGTCAGATATTCACAGACAAAACCGGGTACGCTTCGCAAGAGAATATTTGGATTTCGATTGGTGCAATAATGTAATATTTAGCGATGAAAAATGTTTTAAGTCGGACAGAGACGGTCGCAAAATATTGTGGCGAAAAGATGGTGAACGCTATAATAAAAAAAAAATTCTTCCATGCAGGTCTAGTGGCTGCTTTACTTTGGGATTTTGGGGATGAATGTCATCAATGGGTCCTGGTGAATTAGTGCAGGTAGGGGGTCGCAATACCAGTGAAGGTTACTTGAACGTTTTACATAACCTGATGCTACCAAGTGTGCGCGTTGCATGCCGATGCGCACCAATCGGCTATTAATAAAAATATCAAGGGGTAATTTGTTTTATGTGAGTGATGTTATTGTTAGTGAGATAACAATTTAGGATACCTGTATCTTAATATCTTTCTTACTAACATGTTTATTCATATCACTATAATTAAATTACTCTCTTGAATATGAAAAATAACGTTATTTCCTGTCCGACTTAGAATATTTGTCATGCACAAAACTTTATAATTTGTAATTATAATTATTATAAAAAACCTAGGCAATAAATATTGTTGATTTCTTATTACAAATTGTTTAATTTTCACTTCCATATTTTTTTCTTATTATCAGTTAAAAAATAAAAATTCAACAAAATGACAACAAAAGTTTTTAAAAATGCAAAAAGTCAATGACGGTGGCGGGATTCGATCCTACGAAATTTGTTTTACCAGCCCATTGCTTATACACCTATGCCACAAGACCAGTTAGCAACAACGTGAAATTTATGCTTAATATTCTTTGCCTAAAAAATAGTCCTAACCGTTTTCAATCACGGCGGCCAATCTTAGCGAAGATTAGCTACACACACGCGTGTTTGTTGACTTATTGTGAGATGTGAGGCGAAGTAATACACCAGTTGACTTTACGCACACCAGCATTATATTGGTGTGCTCTGCAAACCTAACTAATTTGCTGTGTGTACGCATACGTTCACAGTACACACTAACACTACTTGATGCCACACATTTTGTTCGTGAGAAAATAAGTAAGGTCTGGCGGCCCTGGGATCTTGGACTACAATACTTTTTTGTTTATTGGAAGATTTTTACTTTAAACATCTGCACGACCCGGTACTATTTAATCCATTTATCAGCACACAATGTTTTGAGTGCGTTACATTGATTTGTACCTATTTTTTTTCGGATGGGAAATCATCAAATGACAAATGGGCGGAGCAGGCGGGAGTGTCAGACTTTTACTGACTAAAACCCATCCATGTTCCTTCATCGCCCTTTGTGTTCCGGGGCCACGGTATCTCTTTCGAACAGTCCCGCAGCCCCGGCAGACTCCTATTGCTGACTCTCTGTGTCGCACGTGGAACACTCCTGCTTGTCGACACGGCCTGTCGTCATGAGACGGACGGACGGCGAGCTAGCCCATAGCTCTCCGCCCACAGGCTCGCGCCTACGGTGCAGGTGGGCGGGTGTACCACGCTTGGTTGACGGCTTCGTTAAGGGTCCGTTGACACCCTGACACAGGGATTTATTATATTATTGACGAAATCCGGTTGTCAGTTTCTTGAGAAATACTATGAAACACAAACTTATTTTAGCTGGCTATAATGCATACGATAATATTCATCCTGACTGAGGAACAAAACCTTCTCTGTGCGTCCGTCGCGCTCTCGGCCGGAGCTTAAGGCACCATAAGCCTCGTCGGTCGTAGTCGCTGTTGGTCGTGTGTCCCCGGACACATACCTGCGTGTCGCGCCTTCTTGTTGTGGAGCGCGGCGCGCACCAGGCGCAGCAGACAGGCGTCGTCGTCGCCGGCGCGCAGGCGGTCGCGCAGGGACACCTCGGCCGCGCCGAACAGGCACACCTTCAGGTTGCCGTCGGCCGTGAGGCGCAGGCGGTTGCAGCTGGCGCAGAAGTGCGACGTCATGGACGAGATGAAGCCCACGCTGCCGCGGTAGCCCGGCGCGCGCCACACCTGCTCGCACGCCCGGTCAGGGCCTTACTGAGATCTCATTCTTAGGACGGCCACTGTTTCTGATGTCAACGTTACCGGGACGCCGACAACGTAGCGTCTACATTGTCATGGTCATCAGTACAAAATAAAATTCATCATCATGGAAGATGTAGGTACATCATTTTGTGGAATGATAACAAACAGTTGTCATTTTAAACTCACACACAATATACTTACAGCATAAACACATGGTGATTGGTAATTGGGTGCTATCCTTGAAATGGGTGATACTAAACCTAATTTGCAAAAGTTCTAAAAGTAGAATTACAAAAAAAAATAGTTTATTTCGGAACACCGACATCACATTTACGGTTTGATTTCTCCAAAACAACCCAGTTTGCACCC
The DNA here is from genome assembly GCA_905147715.2 of Xestia xanthographa. Lineage (NCBI taxonomy): Eukaryota > Metazoa > Arthropoda > Insecta > Lepidoptera > Noctuidae > Xestia > Xestia xanthographa. Next base: position 507,402 of record LR990659.1, on the reverse strand, counting down.
TAAGTTGAAGACCTAATTTGCCATCCAACGTGGCAATGCTGCCAGCCTTCTGGGCACTTTTCCTGTTGACGCCCTGTAACCCTTTTTGATATTTGTACGCGGACGCCGCGCGCAGTGCAGCGCGGTACGGCACCAGCTTGGAGTCGTCCCACTTGTTGTCAAATGTAGGTATGGACGCTGTGGATGTGTGTGTGCGCTTTACGTACGGTGGCGGTGTCGTTGGGCCGGGGAGGCGCGGGCTCCAGCGCGTGCGCCGCGGACGCCGCGCGCAGTGCAGCGCGGTACGGCACCAGCTTGGAGTCGTCCCACTTGTTGTCAAATGTAGGTATGGACGCTGTGGATGTGTGTGTGCGCTTTACGTACGGTGGCGGTGTCGTTGGGCCGGGGAGGCGCGGGCTCCAGCGCGTGCGCCGCGGACGCCGCGCGCAGTGCAGCGCGGTACGGCACCAGCTTGGAGTCGTCCCACTTGTTGTCAAATGTAGGTATGGACGCTGTGGATGTGTGTGTGCGCTTTACGTACGGTGGCGGTGTCGTTGGGCCGGGGAGGCGCGGGCTCCAGCGCGTGCGCCGCGGACGCCGCGCGCAGTGCAGCGCGGTACGGCACCAGCTTGGAGTCGTCCCACTTGTTGTCAAATGTAGGTATGGACGCTGTGGATGTGTGTGTGCGCTTTACGTACGGTGGCGGTGTCGTTGGGCCGGGGAGGCGCGGGCTCCAGCGCGTGCGCCGCGGACGCCGCGCGCAGTGCAGCGCGGTACGGCACCAGCTTGGAGTCGTCCCACTTGTTGTCAAATGTAGGTATGGACGCTGTGGATGTGTGTGTGCGCTTTACGTACGGTGGCGGTGTCGTTGGGCCGGGGAGGCGCGGGCTCCAGCGCGTGCGCCGCGGACGCCGCGCGCAGTGCAGCGCGGTACGGCACCAGCTTGGAGTCGTCCCACTTGTTGCCCGAGAACGGCATGAACTCGATGAACCTGCGGACCACGCCAGGTTATGTCTAGTCTAGTCCACTGCTAAATGACTAGGACTATTGAATACTCATAAATTGATTAAATTGTAGCGCAAGGCGCTGGAGTATGTAGGACATGTACCTACACTACTACTGCTACATGTACTTTTAATTGCATACCTTACTTCTACGTCGCGTTCTCGTGTATATTCCACAAAATCACATATTTCGTCATCGTTGAAACCTGAAAAAGTAATAGAAAGTATAAATTATAACGATGTCACCGTCATCAACCAAATCTGTGTAACCTTACCGCATACGTCTCCACCATACTGCAATATGGCGTCATCCTACTGAAAGGGTCTTTACAGCTCAAAAAAGGGCTTGCTTGCTGTAGGTCTTAAGCATGATCTTAAACACTGACACTAAGACAGACAATTGCCTGACTAGTGCGAGCGAGACAGACTATTTATTCCCTTCAGCAATATTCTGTCTTAAGACAGACTATTTCCCTACTAGTGCGAGCGAGACAGACTATTTATTCCCTTTAGCAATATTCTGTCTTAAGACAGACTATTTCCCTACTAGTGCGAGCGAGACAGACTATTTATTCCCTTTAGCAATATTCCGTCTTAAGACAGACTATTTCCCTACTAGTGCGAGCGAGACAGACTATTTATTGCCTTTAGCAATATTCTGTCTTAAGACAGACTATTTCCCTACTAGTGCGAGCGAGACAGACTATTTATTCCCTTTAGCAATATTCTGTCTTAAGACAGACTATTTCCCTACTAGTGCGAGCGAGACAGACTATTTATTCCCTTTAGCAATATTCTGTCTTAAGACAGACTATTTCCCTACTAGTGCGAGCGAGAAAGACTATTTATTCCCTTTAGCAATATTCTGTCTTAAGACAGACTATTTCCCTACTAGTGCGAGCGAGACAGACTATTTATTCCCTTTAGCAATATTCTGTCTTAAGACAGACTATTTCCCTACTAGTGCGAGCGAGACAGACTATTTATTCCCTTTAGCAATATTCTGTCTTAAGACAGACTATTTCCCTACTAGTGCGAGCGAGACAGACTATTTATTCCCTTTAGCAATATTCTCTCTTAAGACAGTCTTGTCTATAGTGTGTGAAAGCCCTAAGTTGGATGCTCCAGGGTAGCCCACGAAATTCAAATTTTCTGACGTTTTTTGCAATTTGCAGGCCAGTGCTAGGTTGTATGTTGATTAAAATATTGTTCGCGACTGTAAGACGTATGCAGTTATCAATATCATCAATACAACCCTCCAAGGTCATATATGGGCTTACCCTGGCGCTTTCACCTTAAGGATGTTGTGAATTTTCTAATGGACAAAGCTGTTACGAATACGAATTAACTCATGGTAGTCATGGTTTACTGATGATATTAATTATTTAAAGAGTTTCGGCGCGTGTAGTTGCATTTACTTTCTGATATGTATTTAAAAAACAGACACAAAAATAAACTAGAATCATGATTGTTAAATACATTTATTAAAACGTACAAAAGACTCTTTATTAATCTTTTGTACTTTATTGATTGTACCTAATATTTATGACAAACGGATTTAGGGCATATTGTATTTTGAGATTTCAATTTTATGGCATGTGATATTATGTTCGGGTAAGTTATCAATCGGACAAATGATGATTAAGACGAAAAAAAATATGGAACTTTAGATTATGGATACAAAAGTTAGGGAACATAATAGAGATCCTATTAAGATAGTTTATCATGAAGTAATTAAATAACAAGTGCTGGATAAAAAAGTTAGGGAACATAATAGAGATCCTATTATGATAGTTTATCATGAAGTAATTAAATAACAAGTGCTGGATAAAAAAGTTAGGGAACATAATAGAGATCCTATTATGATAGTTTATCATGAAGTAATTAAATAACAAGTGCTGGATAAAAAAGTTAGGGAACATAATAGAGATCCTATTATGATAGTTTATCATGAAGTAATTAAATAACAAGTGCTGGATAAAAAAGTTAGGGAACATAATAGAGATCCTATTATGATAGTTTATCATGAAGTAATTAAATAACAAGTGCTGAGGTCAATGTCATAGTTCAACTGACCGAAATAATAATAAAAACGAATGTTAACTATGACGCAATACACTTGTTTCGCTCACATTCGCTCACTCCACATTCGCACAGAATTATTACTAGACGCCTTTCTTTCTCGAAGGGACAATCATGTTGCGGTATTGCGCGTAGCTATAGAAAAGTGTTGAGAGCGAACATGATTGATCTTTTATCTGTTTCAAGTTTGCAACATAAGAGGGCCAACTCTGTTCGGTAAAAACCAATCAACTAAGGTGCTAACTCGAAACAGATTTGTATGATTGTTTTCAAAATTGTGCAGGACAATGTATGTGTACTATTGAACACCATCCAGTGTTGGCTCATATACAGGGATTGGCTTTACGCCACCCGGTCCGTTTGATGTCTGGTAATGCACTGATGCTAAAGTATTTAACAAAATTGTCACTTAGATACAAGTACAATGATTGTTGTAAACAGCTGCGTTACCAATTGTTCCGTTGCTTAGACCGAACATATTATGCCGTGCGGCAATGGTTCAAACATTATTTTAGGAATTCCCATACATTACATAAATAAAAGCTTAAAAAACTCAAATACCTACTAAAAAAACAATTGATAGAATTTTTATAGGTTTTCCTGTAATCTAGAGGCAATTAACTATATTTTTTTCAAAATTTTAGGTTCGCTAGTTTCGGAGATCAGGGTTAGGGGGTCAATTTCCGTCTTCTTTCATGAATAAAATCAAAACTATTTATTTTACAATAATAGCAAAAATATATTTGAGACCCTCATAACGAGCCCTTACATTTGATATGATATTTATTTACTTTGCACGTTTGTTTGGGTCATAGGATTACACCATCCTACCAAATTTCACCTGGATTGGTCTAGTAGATACGGAGCAAATGGGCTGTGACAGAGTGACTGACAGACAGACATACGCACGAGTGATCCTATAAGGGTTCCGTTTTTCAAATTTTTGGTACGGAACCCTAAAAATCACCAGAAACCAGCTTTCTAGTACTAACGGTCTCAGCAAAACCTCGGACGGACGGAAAGACGGACATGTATGACGAATTAGAAACATGACGCGTTCAATTTCACCGTACGTACCTTTCATGAGCACGACGTTGATCTTGACGGGCGAGTAGCCCAGCTGCAGCGCCAGGTCCACGCCCGCCAGCACGCGCGCCAGCCCCGGGCGGCGCGCCATGCGCTCGTAGCGCTCCGGCCGCAGCGAGTCCAGCGACACGTTGAGCGCCGACAGGCCGGCGCGCTGCAGCGCGGGCAGGCGCCGCGTCAGCACCAGCCCGTTGGTGGTCATGGACACGGCGCGCACGCCCGCCTGCTCGCGCAGCCCGCGCACCACGTCGGCCAGGTCGCGGCGCAGCGTGGGCTCGCCGCCCGTCAGGCGCACCTTGTCCACGCCGGCGCGCACGAACACGCGCGCCAGGCGCAGCAGCTCCGCGCTCGACAGCAGCGCGCCGCGCGCCGACAGCGGCACGCCCTCCGCCGGCATGCAGTACTGGCCTGTGTCACCAACCGCACCGGGATTTCAGGAATAAGCCCACTTGCATGCACTGATGCACACATCGATTCATCATTAGGTTAGGTTCATCATGATTATATCACATAAAATAGCTAATCATCGAAAGGGTCAGGAGTCATGGCTCACAGCGTCGACTCTTATCATGCGTCACTACGAACCAACATAACCCAAAACAAAATGTGTGTTCCTATTGTTTTTATTATCGGTAACAACCGTAAAGGAACGGCTGAAATAAAAAGAATTGGCTGAAGTTGGCTTAGAGATCAGGTCCACGCGATGCCAGCCGGCTGACGCAAGCCGAGCGCGGGCGCACGAATGTGTCGCGACTGACTACAGAATGTCAGTGTTGAAGAATTAGGTTGATATCTTGGTGATTTGATGACAAGTGGCCTAATAGAACTTGGCATTGCTAAGACTTGAATCATCATCATCATCAGCCTAGCCTTTGCGTTGCCTAGCCTTCCTTTAGCGTTGAAGTCGGCTTCTAGTCAAACCGGATGCAGCTGAATACCAGTTTTTGCAGGCTGCCTATCTGACCTCCTTAGGCGATGGCTTGAATACATATAATAAAATGGATATTTATCCCCAAGCCGATAAACAGTGAATTGAGTGCACTACGTAGCAAAGCAAATGAGTTTATTGACTGTGTACTGTGTACAGTGTAATGTGCCGGTGCGCGGCGCCTGTTCAGCGGCACACACGTGCGCTCCTCGTATGTTACAACTTATTTACTTAACAAGCACACCAAGGTCAGACAAATGTTCCGCTTCAGTGAATCAGCACTTTCCAATTCGTTCCACATTAATTCACCAAATAATGTTTTTTTTAAAACCTACCTGTTTGTTCACATGATATTAAATAAGTCCTTGATATTTATTGTGACGCAAAGTAAGTATATGAGATATATTATTACCCACGACGGAACGGAGACGGTGTATGTGTTTGGGGTGAGAGGATGTTTGTTTGTGCAAATACATGTTGCCATTTTTCTTCAAAACTACTAGTCCGATTTTGATGCAGTTTTCAGTTATGGGTTCGAGTTTGATTGGTGCATGTTCTTAGATAGCTGTTACGGTGACAACTCACCAGGGGGCGCTGCAGCAAACATTGTTTGTGCAAATCCATGTTGGCATTTTTCTCCAAAACTACTAGTTCGATTTTGATGCAGTTTTCTATGATGGGTTTGGGTTTCATTGGTGCATATTCTTAGATAAATGTTACGGTGCCAACTCACCAGTTGTCTTCTCACGAGGGAACTCCTTAACGGTAAATAGCACTATTATGAAAATTTGTAGACGCGTTCATATTTGATAGATAAACATGATTTATATCATGACCTGATCCTACAGCCAGGTTTGCCTTCTCGCGAGGGAACTCCTCAACAGTAAATAGCAGGGATATGAAAATTTGAAGACGCGTTCATATTTGATAGATAAACATGATTTATATCATGACCTGATCCTACAGCCAGGATTGCCTTCTCGCGAGGGATCTCCTTAACGGTAAATAGCACGAATTCAATGATTACAACAAAACTAAAAATTTATAAAATTATTAATTAAAAATCCTTATAAAAAAAAAGCTTTTATAAAAATGCACTGAAAAGAAGAAAATAAACCTTTTAGTAAATTAAAACGAAAAGCTTTCATAAAAGCTTGTCCCTGGGGTCGGCTTCCAGTCTAATCGGATGCAGCTGAATACCAGTATTTTTACCCACGACGGAACGGAGACGGTAGGTATAATCGTTTGGGGTGAGAGGATGTTTGTTTGTGCAAATTCATGTTTGTAATTTTTCTCCAAAACTACTAGTCCGATTTTTATGCTCTCTAAAAAGTTTAAAATAAAAAGCAAAATTTAAAATTAAAAAATAACCCCTGACACGTAGGGTCATAATTTCAAGGTTATCTTTTCTTTTTATAGGGTTTCACCATCGATCACTATTAGTGATCGATGGGTTTCACGAATATACTTTTTTTGTGACCTGGGTTTTTTAAGTTTTTAATTTATTTTTTCAGGGTGACCCGCTCTCTCCTAAGTTGTTTACAAGCACTCTTGAAGAGATATTTAGATCGCTAGCAGCCTCATGGACAACCAAAGGCATTACAGTCGGTAGTAAGAGGTCGACTAACCTCCGATTTGCTGACGACATAGTCTTTTTTGCCCCCACAGCCTTAGAACTACAGACCATGCTCCAAGAATTGAGCACAGGCAAGCTTCAGGGTGGGATTCGTAATGAATCGTTCTAAAACCCAGCTCATGACCAACAGCACTAAGCGTAGGGTCGAGGTAGATGGGCAGGAAATACAGTATGTCGATGAGTATATCTACTTGGGCCAGTTAGTATCTTTCGAAAACAGGCAAGAAAGAGAAATCAATCGCCGAATCGAAAATGCCTGGAAAAGCTACTGGTCCATGAAGACGCTAATAAAGGGTTATCTTTCGATCTCCCTGAAGCGCAAACTCATCGACATGTGCATCCTGCCCGTCCTAACCTACGGTTGCTCAGACCTGGTCGCTCACCGAGTCTCAGAAGCACCGCCTTGGAGTTTGCCAAATGCCAATGGAACGCAGCATTCTGGGTGTCAAAAGACAAGACAGGGTTCGAAACACCACGCTGCGTTCCAGAACTGGCATAGTGGACGTTGGCATGAAGGCTGCTAGGGTACAATGGGATTGGGCGGGTCACGTCAGTCGCATGCACGATGACCGCTGGGCAAAAGTCTTCACAAGATGGTTGCCGGAAGACGGACGGCGCCGCCGAGGCTGACCCAGAAAAAGGTGGCTAGACGATTTGGACGCGTACCGCGAGGGTTGGTCCGGGAGGCACTGAAAAAGGAAGGAATGGAAGGAATTGGGCGAGGCCTTTGCCCAGCAGTGGACAATACAGGCTTCATGTTTTTTGCAGCGACTCCTAAATTTTTGTTTTCATTTCTTTTATTTTCTTGCGTTTTAAGATTCAGGTAATTTGGTGTTTAATCAGGTTATTAATAGAAATTACGTTTAAAGCTGGTTTAGTGATTTTCATACCAGAGTTGGCGGGTGGTGATGCCGTTGTAGTTTGAGTTTGAGTCATCGTGGTGAAAGGATTAGTCAGCTAGACTCTGCGTTACCGAGTGCTAGCTGTCCAGGGTGCGCCGGGCGTTTGGAATCGCAGTAAGATGTTTTTAACGCCGCTCGGGGAGGCTCCTTTCATGTACCCCAATTCTATGATAAAAATTCTATGATACAGTCAACATCAAAAGACTTTTACGAAAAGTCAGCGAGCTCACCAAGGATGTCGGTTTCGTGCAAATTCTTAGCGCTATTTTAAATAACCGCCGCTTTCAAGTTCATCTCGACAACAGCAAGAGTAGGTGGCGTAGCCAGAAAAACGGGCTCCCTCGAGATAGCGTGCTAGCCCCAGCTCTTTTTAACATTTACACAAACGACCAGCCTTGCTCTCCAATAACGAAACGCTTTTTATATGCAGACGACCTTGCTCGGGCCGCCCAGACACTTACATTTGAAGAGGCAGAAGATAAACCGACGGAAGCTCTGGAAACACTAGGGAAATTCTATGATGAAAATGCCAAATCCGTCCAAGACCCAGTCCTGTGCTTTCCATCTCCGCAACCGCCAGGCAAACAGAGCTCTCAGTGTCTCGTGGCGGGGCGTTAACGTGGAGCATTGCTCTCAACCACGCTACTTGGGCGTCGCCCTAGATAGATCTCTAACTTATAAGTACCACTGCTTTAAAACAAAACAAAAAGTCGGGACTAGAAATAACGTTCTTCGCCGCCTCACATCCACCAGCTGGGGAGCATCGCCACAAGTTCTCCGCACGACCGGCCTATGTCTTGCTTTTTCTGCTGGGGAGTTTGCATGCCCAGTGTGGCACCGTTCAGCCCACGCTAGAGAAGTTGACATAGCGCTGAACGATACTTGCCGCATTGTAACGGGGTGCTTAAAACCCACCCCTCTTGCGATGTTGTATCCGTTGGCAGGTATAGCCCCACCAGACGTTCGGCGCGAAATAGCTAGTCGCATCGAGAAGGGAAAACAGGAACGAGATAACCGCGGTACGGGCATCAAATGCCACCTTCACGCTTAAAAAGCCGTAAAAGCTTCGTGAGACACACGATTTCCTCAAAGGACAGTGCGTCAGATGAAAGACGCGAATTGTGGAGGAACAGATATCCCACCCCTCCTCACTTCATCAATCCAGCAGAACATCTTGGACCTGGACAGGAACTGCAGTGGCCAATCTGGAAATCTCTTAACCGTTTGCGGGCCCAGGTTGGCAGCTGTAGAAATAATCTGGCCAAATGGGGTATCATCGACCCGTCCCAAATACGATGTCAGTGTGGAGCCCCTCTGTAGGATATGCCCCACCTCCTTTCTTGCGCATCCTGCACAGCCACCTGCACCTTCCAGGATTTAAACGAAGCCAATGACAGAGCTCTTCCACCACAAACTAGGATAAAAAAACCGGCCAAGTGCGAGTCGGACTCGCGCACGAAGGGTTCCGTACCAATTATTATAAAAAAATCACGTTTGTTGTATGGGAGCCCCCCTTAAATATTAATTTTATTCTGTTTTTAGTATTTGTTGTTATAGCGGCAACAGAAATACATCATCTGTGAAAATTTCAACTGTCTAGCTGTCACGGTTCATGAGATACAGCCTGGTGACAGACAGACGGACAGACAGGGAAGTCTTAGTAATAGGGTTCCGTTTTTACCCTTTGGGTACGGAACCCTAAAAATAATTGTCTTGTATTTAGTTTCCATTTAGTTAGTAGTTAAAAATCCACATACCCTTTCAATAAAGTGAACATTATTCTTAGTAGAATAATGTTAATATGGGTACCAAAGAAGGGGCTTAACTAGTGTCAAGCCCTTTCTTTGGTACTCATATTGAGAGATTAGTGAAAAAAAAAAGAAGTAATTCGCCATTTTGTGGTGGCGGCCATCTTGGATTTCAAATTTATCATAGTGTATAGAATCTTACTAGTCAAGCCCTTTCATTTGATAGGTACCCATTAGGGCATACGAACCGGTTTTTCCCGGTTCTCAAAAACCCGGGAATTCCCGGGTTTTCGGGTTTTTCGGTCTTTTTCGCAATCGATCATTATTGATCTGTGAATTTCGCAGATCAGACACGCAACACGTCGTTGGTTGTTTAAAATGTAGAAATATGAATAAGTGAAATTTTATATCCCCCGAGTTATTCATCTAATTTATAATTTATTCTCAAAAATACGCTATATATAGTATTTTTCAGGTATTCTTTTATTTTTTTATTTCGTAAAACATTTAATTTTAAGCCATTAATTTGAAGCTTTTTTTTCCAAGTAACAGTTTTTTTTAAATTATTTTTTAAAGTATTTTTCGTGATGACGTCATTTCATAGTCTGAATAGCTTTAAGTCTTTGCCACGTTTTCAATACATCATCATCATCATCATCAGCCTATTAATGTTCCCACTGCTGGGACACAGGCCTCCTCTCGATGAGAGGGAATGGGCTATAATCCACCACGCGGGCCCAGTGCGGATTGGTAGATGTCACATGTCTTCGCATTTTTTGGTTCTAGGACATGCCGGTTTCCTCACGATGTTTTCCTTCACCGTTTTGAGAGCAGCGGTGATGAAATAAATTACACAAAGTAATGCGCCTGTCTGGGTTCGAACCCACGACTTACTGTTCGTAAGTCGGGGCCGCCACCACTGGGCCACCGCTGCTCTCATTTGGTACTATATTTCAATACATACAAAAAACTAATAGACAACTTCAAACTTGACATTGACAACAGTTGACACTTGTCAGATACGATTTTTTATTTTGTTTGTTGTGAAATGTGAATGCTGTGATCGTGGCTGTGATGTGAATTTTTTGTTTGAGTTACTTTTACGATTTTTAGCAGATTTAATTTCTGCCATTATCCGTGCTGCATATTCGTGCAATGAATCTGTTATCGACAACTGGTGCTAAATGCTACGAAGCAAGACACCGTCATGCAGAAACACTACAACAAATAGCCTTTTTACTAATCCAAACAATAGGCAGGCAGTTCCGTAAAGCATGCAATGGTCGATCAATGTTGCAGTAAGTATTAAAGTCCAACGGGAAAGCAAGGTCTGTCGTATACAAAGAATTAACGCAGAGAAAGAGAAATTATGGCAGCGCGCGATCCATCTCTAATAACTAGCATTGACACTTTGACACTGACGGTATGACAGACTAACAACAGTTTTATTTTTTATTTATCTTGAAAAGCGCGAAGGAAGTAGTCTGGCTACGTTATGACGTCATTTAGAGGTCAAATAAAAGTCAAATGGTTACATGTATTATTGTGAAAATAAACACAATCTTGTGATATAGAGAGCTAAAAATAGAAAAATAAGGCTTAGGACCCAAAAATCTCCAAATGGTTTTGGAATCAGCGTAAGTTAATTTTTACTTTACATATAGAATTGGTAAAATTCTTATTCGAAAGTACCCGTTGTATATTTTTTTGTCTTAAATTTATTGTGTATTTATTCTTCTGAGATACTAGTCCAGCCAAATTAGCTCAAAAAATAGGGGTAAGGTTACAATAATTCGCATAGACCTAAAAATTGGTACGAATGTTAGGAACATCATTACAAATGAAATGTCAAAAGTCCCCATCGATCCGACCTTTGCAAAAATAAATATTCAAGGTCAAAGGTCATGCAAATAGGTTTTTTGCATTTTTCATCTGAACGGTAAGTTATCATAAAAATATGTTCGACAAAATTGTAAATCGTGCAATTATCTATAAAAAATGATATTATAATTTTTCCTAAGAATCACCGTTTCTGAGATATAGCTGTTCAAAAAGATGAACAAGTCGTGTTAATCATAAAAATCAAGTGTTTTCACGGCACCGCTGTAGTGGTGTACCTGGCGGGTTTTTTTTAACGTGATGAGCCTATTCCACGATCTATTGAAGTCATGTTTAATAAAAAAATATTGTATTGAAAAAAAATTGAACTATTGGGAATTGCGGTGAAAATTATGAGTAAGGAGCTTATGCCCGCGGCTTCGCCCGCGTGGAGCTCGATAATTGTCCCACGGGAACATACTACGGGGATAAAATATCCTTTGTGTTAATCCAGTCATAAGCTATCTGTGTGCTAAATTTCATCCAAATCTGTTTAGTAGTTTTTGCGTGAAAGAGTAACAAACATACACAGTTACACACAAGTGAAGTGTGATTGTAGAAAACGATTTGTCTGATTGAAAAATAATTATTTAGTGGAACTAAAACCGAGTGCAATCACCTTGTATTCCCATAACCTCTGCTTCTGCTTGGAAATTAATTGACAATACATTGGAACCAATACAGACATTACTTCGGAGTGTTTCCGGTGCGGGTGGCACCAGAAAAACTCCGTAATACATTTGTTTGCAATTTCATTAAGGGGTGTCATGCTAAATGCAGCTGCAACAAAGTTGGATTGTTTAGTTTATTAGCATATGTCGGTTGTTAGGAACAGTCGTGCTCCAATGTTGAATCGCCTTTAGAAAAGTATTCTTACGATATCAGCGAGGAGATATCTCATGTATCGGTCATAGAACAATTTACTTGTACTCAGCAGGAAGAAGATGAAGAAAAGAAGACATTGCATTTGAAGTTCCATTAGATAATTTTATCAATCAGACGAATGATATTCTTTAGTTAGGTGCTCTAGGGCATCGAAAACTGACCATTTTTCAGAACCGGTTTTTGGTTTCAGGTTTTTGTTCCAAAACCGGGTTACCCGGGTTTTTCGGGTATTTTCTGGTTTTTCATTAATACAAAATGCCCTTGCTCTATTTGTTAATGAACAATTACAAAGTTTATAATATTGACCAGGCGCTCGACCAAATGGTGGAAATCTTCAGGGAGGAAGCTCTAGACGCGTTTTTACAAAATGCGGCGTACAAGCAGGAAGTCCAAACGTTCGGAGTAGACTCTGGAGTTTATGACGGACCGACGTGAAAACCCACTCCATCCCTTCGACAGAACTACAGGCACTCAGCAAAATAATTAGAATATTGGTAAGACGCGATCTTCGATGCTCCAGCACATGCTCAATAGAAAAAGCAATTAGCAAACCTGGGGTTCGAATGTGTCCGTCTAATTACTTGGAAGAAGCCACCTGACAAAGTTGACTAAATCTAGTGGGGAATGGGGATATCGTCATTTCGAGGCCGGAGATTCTTTTGGAAGTCAAAAACTTATAGGGCCAGTTGTACGCATCGTATGCATCTGGACCTGACCCCGAAAATGAGAATTCCAGATTAACCTTAACCCGCCAATTCACTGAAGACCTGCCGGGAGTCAGCCAAGGTGAATATCGAGGCGGCTCTTAGACAGCTTAAGAATCGAAAAGCCCCTGATGAGGATGGGATAACGACTGAGCTTCTGAAAGCGGGAGGAAATCCTCTATTAAGAGAGTTTTTCAACTCAATCCTGTTCTCTGGGAAAACTGCAGAATCGTGGAGGAGTCGGGTCGTTATTTTATTTAAAAAGGGGAACAAGACCATTTAAAGAACTGCATATCCATTTCGCTCCTTAGTTGGCTAAACGCGTCACGTCTCTTCAAAACATAAATCATTAATGATAAATCGTCTAGCGCGGATATTCGTCGACTTCCAGCCATCGGAGCAAGCCAATTTTCGAGCAGGATACAGCACCCTAGACCACATCCATTAAGTGCGGCAGATTATACAGTCCGAAGAGAATAATTGGCCTCTGTGTTGCACATTTGGACTATGAGAAGGCTATTGATTCTATCTACACCTGGTCAGTCCTGGAGTCTCTGCAGCGGTGCCAAGTAGACTAGCGATACATCTAAGTGCTGAGAACCAGCAAATATAGAACATCCCATTGCGTCGGGGGCTAAGGCAAGGGTACGTAATTCCCCCGGAATTGTTCACCAACACACTGGAGGATATATTTAAGACGCAGAACTGGGAAGGACGTGACATTAACATCAACGGCGACTAAATCTCACATTTGAGATTTGTAGATGATAATATCGTCATACTGGCTGTATCGCTGCACGGCTTGAAGCTAATGCTGGATGGCCTAGTAGATTCTTCAATACGCATTGGTCTCAGGGTGAACTTAAACAAAACTCAGATTATATTCTAGGAACATGTTACCCCAGGACCTATTGTTGTGGTCCTCTAGAGGTTGTTCGAGAACATAATTTTACCTCGGGCGACCTGTACAGTTTGGTAAAAACAACTTTGAGAGGAAGGCTACCAGAAGAATTCAGCTGGGCTGGACGTTGCGTATTCTACAGAACCTACATACTAAGGTCTTCAACGAGTGCGTTCTGTCTGTTATGACTTACGGGGCCGAAACGTGGACACTCTCGGTACGGCTGGTCCATGAATTCTAGGTCGCTTAGCGAGCTATGGAGCGGACTATGCTTGAAGTCTCCTTGAGAGAGCGTATCGGGAACGAGGTGATCAGATACTTTTGTTTAAAAAATCATCATCATCTTCAGCCTATTAATGTTCCCACTGCTGGGACACAGGCCTCCTCTCTATGAGAGGGAAAAAAATACAAATGTAAAATTATAAGAATCTCAGAAGAATAAATACACATTAAATTTAAGCCAAAAAAACATACAACGGGTACTTTCTAATAAGAATTCAACCAATTACACAACCCAAGAAACCCTGTAGCGTATTTTTGAGAATAAATTATAAATTAGTTATATAACTCGGTGGATATAAAATTTTACTTATTCATATTTCTACATTTTAAACGATCTACCACGTGTTGCGTGTCTGATCTGAGAAGTTCACATTTCAATAATGATCGATTATAAAAAAGACCGAAAAACCCGAAAACCCCGGTTTTTAAACGACAAACCCGGTTTTTTTTACAAACTGAAAACCCGGGAATTCCCGGGTTTTTGAGAACAGGGAAAAACCGGTTCATATGCCCTATCTCATAGTTCACACCACTTTCATCTTTTCCAATTGTACCATTTTTTATTTGATACAATATCTTTATAGTTCCGTTTCCAAAAGGTATTCAACGGGACCTTATTACTAAGCCTCCGCTGTCCATACGTCCGCTGTCTGTCAGCGGGGTGTATCTCATGATCGTGCTGTAACAACTAGCTGGGGTCGGCTTCCAGCCTAACCGGATGCAGCTGAATAACAGTATTTTACATGGAGCGACTGCCTATCTGACTTCCACAGTCCAGTTAGTACTGGGTAATACGATTCGACCATTGGTAAGACTGATTGTCAGTCTTTTTGGGCCACCGACTACCTGTAACGACTGTCAAAGATCTACAAATGACAGCTGGGACCAACTGCTTTACGTGCTTTCCGAGGCGCGTAGGAAACTCAATATGTAATGGGTGGTCACCCATCCACAGACAAACCTAGGTAAGCACGGCTTAACCTAAAGATCGACCCGAGTGGCTGTTATTATTTAGCCAAGAGCTCCTCGTCATCTAACAACAATAAATAAATTAAAAATTAAAGGTTCACCTACTACGATGGTACGGAACCCTTCATGTGCGAGTCCGATTCTAACTTGGCTGGTTTTTTAACGAAACAGGGCCACAACAGATCGTGGAATACACTTACCGGAGTAACCACGTTTAAAAAAAACACGTCAGGTACTCTACTTAGACTACTTCACCGGTGCAGGTGGCGTGGAAACGTATAGATTATTATCAAAAACACAACTTTTTCATCTTTTTGAACAGCTATATCTCAGAAACGGTAGTTCTTAGGTAAAAATAATAAATCAGCTTTTATAGATAATTGCACGATCTACAATTATGTCGAACATATTTTTATGATACAACTTAGCGTTTGGCTGAAAAATGCAAAAATCCCATTTACACGACCTTTGACCTTGAATATTTCTTTTTGCAAAGGTCGGATCGATGGGGACTTTTGATATTTCATTTGTAATGGTGTTCCAAACATTCGTACAAATTTTTAGCTCTATGCGAATTATTGTAACCATGCACGTCTAATTTGACTGGGCTATACTTATAATTTTACATTTGTATTTTTTTTTAAACAAAAGTATCTGATCACCTCATTCCCGATGCGATCCCTCGGAAGACTTCAAGCATAGTCCGCTTCATAGCTCGCTAAGCGACCTTGAATTTATGGACCAGCCGTACCGTGAGTGTCCACATTTCGGCCCCGTAAGTCATAACAGGCAGAACGTACTCGTTGAAGACTAAGGGCCAAGTTCACCGAAAAGATAACAGTCTGATTATCTTTTCGGTGAACTTGGCCCTAGGGGTCTTTAGGCTCGTAGAATACGCAATGACAAGATCCGAAGAAGTTTTCCAAATGCTGCCCAGCCCAACTGGATTCTTCTGGTAGCCTTCCTCTCAAAGTTTTTCTTACCAAACTGTACTTTGCCCAAGGTAAATATGTTCTCGAACAACCTCGAGAGGACCACAACAATAGGTTCTGGGGTGACGTCTAAGTTCACCCTGAGACCAATGCGTATTGAAGAATCTACTAGGTCATCCAGCATTTGCTTCAAGTCGTGCAGCGATACAGCCAGTATGACGATGTCATCTACAAGTCTCAAGTGTGATATGTAGTCGCCGTTGATGTTGATGCCACGTCCTTCCCAGTTCAGCGCTAGCGTTCAGCTTAAATACATCCTCCAGTGTGTTGGTGAACAATTTTGGGGGAATTACGTACCCTTGCCTCAGCCCCCGACGCAATGGGATGTGCTATATTTGCTGGTTCTCAGCACTTAGGTGTATCGCTAGTCTAGTTGGCACTGCTGCAGAGACTCCAGGACTGACCAGGTTTCGATAGAATCAATAGCCTTCTCATAGACCAAAACTGCAAGACACAGAGGCCAATTATACTCTTCGGACTGTATAATCTGCCGTACTGTGTGGATGTGGTCTAGGGTGCTGTATCCTGCTCGAAACTCGGCTTGCTCCGTTGGCTGGGAGTCGACAACTATTCGCGCTAGACGATTCGTGGCGTCTCTTGAAACCAGCTTGAACACGTGGCTAAGGAGCGCAATGGATATGTAATTCTTTAAATGGTATTGTTCCCCTTTTTAAATAAAAGAACGACCACGCTCCTTCTTCACGCTTCTGCAGTTTTCCCAGAGAACAGGACTGAGTTGAAAAGCTCTCTAGATAATAATAAGATAAGATAAGATATTTATTTTGCAAATATGGGTACATACACGGTGCCATAAAAATATAATAGCAACAGCCATATTTAACCAAAAGGCATGCAAAAGTACAGAAGACACTAGTGATGCTAAGTACATAGAAAAATTAGACAATGTCAATACATTTAAAGATTGATAAACTACAATTACACAATAATTATTCTACAGTCAACTTATTGCATTGGAATTGAATAAAATATAAAATAAAAAAATTAATGTCATATTTTTCAAATGTCCAGTCGTTTTAAAGTACCAAGTAATCAAGAAATTCCTTTCTCCATTAAAAATTCCGTCACACTATAATACTAGAGGGTTTCGTTCCTCTTTCAGAAGCTCAGTCGTTATCCCATCCTCATCAGGAGCTTTTCGATTCTTCAGCTGTCTAAGAGCCGCCTCAATTTCATCTTGGCTGACTCCCGGCAGGTCTTCTGTATAATGGTGGGTTAAGGTTGCTCTGGAATTCTCATTTTCGGGATCAGATCCAGATGCATACGATGCGTACAACTGGCCGTATAAGTTTTTGACTTCCAAAAGAAGCTCCAGCTTCGAAACGACGGTATCCCCATTCCCCACTAGGTTTAGTCAACTTCGTCAGGTGGCTTCTCCCAAGAAATTAGACGGACACATTCGACCCTGGGGGTCGAACGTGTCCGTCTTTTGCTCAATTGCTTTTTCTATTGAGCGTGTGCTGGAGCATCGACAGAAATACAGTTGCTCAGACGCGTCTGAGCAACTGTATTTCTGTCGAAGTAATAATCCACAGACAGGCGCACACAGACACGTCAAACTTTTAACACCCCGTCGTTTTCGCGTCGGGGGTTAAAACATTAAAACAGGAATAGCAGAACAGGGTCCGAGCTACCGGTGGTCAGGGCTCTTGAGAGAGGAGCCTCGCCTCCTAACAATATGCGCCGTGTCCGGAGGTACTGCTTTCTGAATCAAGCCCTTGATCCAGCTGCCAAGCGAGGGCCTCCTAAGATGTTGGTCGAGGCTCTTGGCTATCAAGCCATTGGCCGACACAACACAACTATCGGCACATGACTGCTGTACTCATGTTCCACATGTCCACAACCTCGCAAGCCAGATCTAGATATTTGAATTGTTTATCTTTCTCTGCTTTCACAGGGTTCTCATCATGGGGGACCATTATATCAACAATCATTGTGCGACGGTCCAATCGATCTATCACCACAATGTCAGACCTATTGGCAACAACAGTCCTGTCAGTGGTGATAGGTCGATCCCAATAGGGAACGTGCACAACGACGGTGCTGCTAACTGGCGTCGTCAATCCAAATCTTGTACTTAATTGCAAGGAGTTAATATTAAACTTGACATTGACATTTTTACCAAGTAAACAGAATTAATTTTATTAGTGAAAATTATTATTTTAGCTAATCATATTCATAATGTATTGTTGCATTTCTGGATCCTACCAATACATCCACAAAAATGAAAATAAATCATACTGTTAAGCTTTCACGGTTCTTAACTGTTCTATACTTAAAATGTCACTTACGGGATACCTTTCGTGATTATTGTTTATGGAGACTATATTTCTTGTCATCAAAATTTATATTTGTCATCTAAGTTGTATCACCTAATAAATAGATCTATCGCCACGAAATATGTTCGTTCTCAGATAAACAAAAAGTGTTCCCAGGTATGAATGATCAAATTAATGTTAATATATGTGTAAAATAAGAGATGGATTACCACTAACATTGTAGTGCATTAGATGAATATAAACTTCGTTTATATAATAATAGTTTTATTACTTAAATAATAGCTTTGTGCTCAGAATGGTAGATCTGTCACCAAATAAATCGATTATCGATCCCTGACTGCGACTCCTTTTTATTTGTTATTTTGTGACCATTGCAGCATTACATTTTATTTTGTTCAGTTATTAAAATAATAGTATTCGTTGTCAATTTAATACATCAATTTATAATTTGAATGAGGTGGTTGATGACAAACTAGTTTTGCCTAGGCTGACTTGGGGCACCCCGACACGGATAGATTAGGCTAGAAGGGTATGGCGGGGTCAAATGAGCGAGCGAAGCGAGCGAATAGACCCCGCCATCCCCTTCGTGGTTATTTTTTATAAACCATTCAGTAGTAGGAGCTGTCGACCGGGTCTCCCTCGACTCGGATGCAACAGCATAACAGTTCAATTTCTGGTGGTGAAAAAAACTTTTTGGTTTTAATTTCACGATAAAATGGGGATTAATTTTGGTGATCATTTACTAATTTAGCTAAATCTGGTGGTTCGTTAATTGTATGCCGAAATTTTATTTAAATATATTTTTACTACTTGAGGAAATTAAGATCTTTGGGGGAGGCATATGTCCAGTTAAGTAGTAGACTCTTTTGGTTGAAACGATGATGACGACAACCCTACATTTTTTTGGAACTGATTTTCTTGGGATTTATTGGTGATTTCTTTAAATTAGTTTGCTTAAATACTTATTAGGACAAACCTTTTATATTACATACAAAAACATGTATTTGGTACTAGACCCTATATCTCCATGATTTTAGGTGATTTATCGTGGAATTGATTATATTGTTTGGTGACTACATTTTGGTGACAATTCTACTATTTTGAGGGCAAACCCTATTATTTAAGGAACGCAAAACTAATTAAATTGGTGACAGCTTAAATGATACCCATTGTTTATTTTTGAGCTCAAAGCATTTATTTCAATTAGACCATTACGGCACTTTTGAAAGTCAAAAATACAAAAAAGAAAATCAAAGCTACAGTCCCAGTCACAAGGCATAATAACTTGAGAAAGTACTGTAGTTGCCCATTCCCTAGCGTAGATCTCTATGGAGAAGAACGGGCAAGAAACTCCATGGACACTCTTTTAAAATCAAAATATTGTTACAAAATCTTGGTTACATCATTAATTTTGAGATTATACATATATGTGAGAACGATGTAGAAAGACGTGCACACTAAGAGCATCCAGAGTGAAAGATTAGATTAAAAATGTATGAATAAAGTAATTAAAATGAACCTTGGCAGCTAAGAGATGACCAGTCCCAACTGACAGCGCCCGTTCACAGACATGACGCATGTACCGGCGCCATTCAACTCAACCATATTGAAGGGAACTAAATGACCCGACACACCCGCCACCATCAGCGAGACATCTAAGTGAGCATGACATTCTCTCAGCTACCAAGGCATATTCAAGTCAATGAAAGATAAATAAATGTAAATGGTGGTTGAACAGTACAAAGTACTCACACATGTGCTATGCAATTATATAATACTAAGAACTGGAATCTATACAATGCAAGTATATTTTTACAATCTTCTGCAGCTTCCACAATACATTAACATGGGAATCAATTCTTCATCTTCTTCTTTACGTGACGATGGACTCAAATAATGCCCGACCAGTACAAACAATTAGTTTGCCCCCCCCCCCCACCTATGGTTGTGGAGCAGGACCAGCATTTAGCCAAGCATTTTTATCATCAATGTAATCCCCCAACTTATAATATGCTTGCCTACATAGTGTGCGTTTTATACAAGATTTAAATTTCGTCTCATTCAGTTGAAGAATGTGGGGAGGTATTTTATTGTAACATTTCAAACAGTACCCCATGAAAGATGAATCCACTTTAGCAAGCCTGAAACCTGGCTGAACTAGTTGGTCCCTATTTCTAGTGTTATAGTGGTGTCTGTCCCCTCTCTTACTGAATAAATGCCGATTTTTTCTAACGTACATGATGTTTTCATAGATGTATTGACAAGGTACTGTCATGATATTAATTTCCTTAAACAGTTCTCTTAGAGAATCGCGTCTACGTAATTCATAAATGGCTCTGATAGCTTTTTTCTGCAGAATAAATATAGACTCGATGTCTGCAGCCCGTCCCCATAGTAAAATACCGTATGACATAATACTATGAAAATAGGTAACTAAAATAGACCAGCCTCGCGGTATCAACATCAGTAAATTGACGGATTTTTCTAACAGCATATGCTGCTGAGCTTAGCCGTCCTGCAAGAGATGTTAGATGAGGACCCCATTGTAACCTTGAATCGAGCGTGATTCCCAAGAAAACCGTTTTATCGACAAATTCTAGTTTCTCTTGATTCAATATTATGTCACAATCACTACTTTTGACATTTGGTAGAGCAAATCTAATGCATTTAGTTTTTTTCCCATTTAGTACTAAATTATTAGCGGTAAACCAATTGTGGACCTGCAGTAGGGCGTTATTTACGTCATCAAGATTAGTGGCACGTCTGTTTATTTTAAATATTAAAGAAGTATCGTCAGCAAACAACACCATATGCGGATGGTTGCTAAATAGATGGGGTAGGTCATTAATATATACTAAAAAGAGGAAGGGACCCAATATCGAACCCTGTGGTACACCCATTCTTACTTTTAAACCCATTGAGTTGACTCCATTTATTTGTACCTGCTGCTGTCTATCATGCAAGTACGATTTTATTAAACTGAGCGCAAGTTTACCTAAACCGTAATGCTGAAGTTTCAAGATCAGGGTTTCGTGATTTACGCAATCAAATGCCTTCGAAAGGTCACAGAAGATTCCTATGGCATCTTGTGCCTCTTCCCACGCAGTAAATATGTGTTTTAATAAATTGACACCGGCGTCAGTTGTACAACGTCCTTTGGTGAAACCATACTGTTGCTCGTGTAATATTTTATTAGTGTTAAAATGGTTAAGCATTTGATTGAGCATTATCTTTTCAAACACCTTGCTGAAAACCGGCAACACGGAAACGGGCCTATAGTTATTGGTGTCTTTACTGTCCCCGGATTTAAAAAGCGGTATTACCTTACTGAATTTCATCAGATCCGGGAAGACCCCTTGATCCACGCACAAATTAAATATTGAGGCTAAATACGGCGCTACAGTCTCAATAATTGAGGTACAAGCTTTGATAGACATACCCCATAGATCTTCCGTTAATTTGACCTTGATTTGCTTAAAACCTTTTATGACTGTTAAGGGGTTTATATGTTGAAATTTAAATTCATTTGGACAGGCTGAAACGTTCGCTTTCAATAAATCAATAGAGAGCAAGGGAGAGGAATTTAAGGTTTCAGTAGTTTTAAGTGGGATACTGGTAAAGAAATTTACAAATTCTTGAGCAACTTCATTGTTTGCTCTCACAAGGCCACGCGGTGTCTCTAGTGTGAAGTCATTACCTTGTTTTTTATTTCTATTTGTTTCACTGTTGATAATTTTCCAAACCGTCTTTATTTTGTTGTCGGCTGATTTAATCTTGTTGCTAATGAATAAGGATTTGGCTACCTTGCAAGTGTTTTTAAAAATTTTCGAGTAAGTAGCAACATATTTATCAAAAGCTTCAGTGTTGATGTAAGGCTTAAGGCCGTACAGCTCAAACAATCGTTCCCTACTTTTCCGAATACCCTGTGTTGCCCAGTCACTGAAAGTAAACTTTGGGCCAATAGTTTTAGATTTCTTTTTTAAAGTATTATTAAATTCAGTGTGCACTACCGAAAATAATTCTTCATAAAATACATTTGCATTGTTTCTAATATGACCCGGTATACTTAACTTGCTAATTAAATTATTATTAAATTTGTCTAGATTGCTGGGTGTTATTAGTCTAGTTTGTATTTGAATTCTTTGTAATTGTCTATTGTACGCGAAAGTAACCGTCTGACCACTATGATCTGAAGGCAGGTAATTTACAATGGATTTATTTATGTAATCGCAGCAACAAAAAACATTATCGATACATGTAGCAGTATTTGTAGTAATTCGAGTTGGTTATGAAAACACATTTGACAAGTTAAATGATTTAAAGAGACTTAAGAATCTACTGCTATTCACATTATTCTCTATGATATTAACATTAAAGTCACCACAGATAATTATTGGTTTATTACCAGTTACAAGTTTTGCCAAAGCATCTTCCATTACTGACTCAAAGAAAAGAAAAACTGTATAAATCAAATAGCGTAAAATTCTATTAAGTACTTTCCAAGGCCATACCTACCATGTTTATGTGAAAAACACAAAAAATGGATAAACGCAAGAGAAAAATATTTGAAAACAACTTGTTTTTATAACACTAGCATTGAAAAAGTTCAATGGCCCTCAAAATCAACCGTCCAAGCAAACATGCCAAAACCATACTTCACTAAGCGAACACACGTTTTATTAGACTGCATTGAAGTTCACACCGAATATCCCTCAACAGTTAAACAAAGAGTCCACATGCTCCTACTCAGATTAAAAACATGGTTATTTAATAAAGTTTTTAGTTGGCTGCACTCCTTGTGCTTTCATAAGTTTTGTATCTAAATGCTACGGAGGGCGTTCTAGTGATTGCTTTGTATCAAAAATGTTTGTGGACTAGGTAAATGATTTGTTAGAGCCTGGAGATACTGTTCCCGCTGATAAAGGATTCTCTTCTTGATGTGTTGAAAATAAGAAAGCTGATTTAAAAGCCACCATTTTTTCCTGCACCACACTTTTCATCAGAGAAACTAGACGAAGGATATAAAATTCATATTATTACGGTTAAAGATATTTATTTCTCAAAAGAATTACAAATTCAGTTACAGAGAAAAACATAAATAGGTTTACAATGTTATCTGCCATTCACTCATACGCGCGTGCAGCTTTTCATCCCATTTTCAAATTTTTGCATTGAGTGAGTTAAGGATTCACCCCCCTCTAGATATAATCCAGTCGGTGCCGATTGTGGGTATGTTTATCTAGGACCTTATGGCCCTGCTAACAATAAAGACACCACAGTGGTCCCTGGTCCAAGAAAAATAATTATCGAAATTATTGATCATGACCAAATTTAGCCCATTTGTTTGTAAAAAAAAAAGATTTGATTATTGCATTAATAAAACATCTATCTGTTATGATACCCACATTGACAAATGTATGTATAAATTACAATCAAATAATTTGTTCGTGAAATTCGTCATCGGCTTAGATTACTTAGACCGCTATACTGTGTCCGTTTCGATCGCGCGGCCACGGCGTTTTTTTTTTTTAAAACAACTATGTATGCCAAGATTTTTTAAACGTTTGTAAAAGTTGATTCCCAAAACCATAAATTTGTCAAAGTTATGGTTAAAAAGTTATAAGGGTTTGAACGTGGCCGCGCCATCGAAACGCGGAGAACCGCGCGGCCAAGGAGATCTTTAAAACTAAGCGTTGCAGAGACCTGAAATTTAGGTAAATCATCCGCCTAGCCTTTTCCCAACTATGTTGGGGTCAGCTTCCAGTCTAACCGGATGCAGCTGAATACCAGTATTTTACATGGAGCGACTGCCTATCTGACCTCCACAACCCAGTTAGTACCGGGTAATACGATACCCCTTGGTAAGACTGGTTGTCAGACTTTTTGGGCCTCTGACTACCTAACGACTGTCAAAGATCTACATATGACAGCCGGGACCAACGGCTTAACGTGCTTTCCGAGGCACGGAGGAAACTCGGTATGTATATGTGGTCACCCATCCACAGACCAACCTAGGCAAGCACAGCTTAACCTAACGATCGACCCGAGCGGCTGTTATTATTTAGCCACGAGCTCCTCCTGAAATTTAGGTAAATAACAGATTGAATTTGTAAAAAATTTGTAAAAATATATAAAAAAATCAAAAAAGGTTTATATCTGAGGAGCTGCTGTAAGAATTAAAACCCCATGGCCGCGCCATCGAAACGGTGAAAAATACGTTATCGCCGATATATCGCTGAAAAAGCATCGCAGAGGTCTGAAGTTTTTTGTAAAACATAGATTTGGATTTGTCAAAACTTGTAAAAAACACAAAAAAATCCTAGGCTTATATTTTAGGAGCTGTAAGACTAAAACCCCATGGCCGCGCCATCGAAACGGTGAAAAATACGTTATCGCCGATATATCGCTGAAAAAGCATCGCAGAGGTCTGAAGTTTTTTGTAAAACATAGATTTGGATTTGTCAAAACTTGTAAAAAACACAAAAAAATCCTAGGCTTATATTTTAGGAGCTGTAAGACTAAAACCCCATGGCTGCGCCATTGAAACGGTGAAAAATATGTTATCGCCGATATCTCGCTGAAGAAGCATCGCAGAGGTCTGAAGTTTTTTGTAAAACACAGATTTGAATTTGTCAAAACTGATAAAAATACTTCAAAATCTCTGCGATGCTTTTTCAGCGAGATATCAGCGATAACGTGTTTTTCACCGTTTCAATGGCGCAGCCATGGGGTTTTAGTCTTACAGCTCCTAAAATATAACCCTAGGACTTTTTGAAGTATTTTTATCAGTTTTGACAAATTCAAATCTGTGTTTTACAAAAAACTTCAGACCTCTGCGATGCTTTTTCAGCGAGATATCAGCGAAAACGTATTTTTCACCGTTTCGATGGCGCGGCCATGGGAGTCTTACAGCTCCTAAAATATAAACCTAGGATTTTTTTGTATATTTTTACAAATTTTTTACAAGTTCAATCTGTTATTTACCTAAATTTCAGGTCTCTGCAACGCTTAGTTTTAAAGATCTCCGTGGCCGCGCGGTTCTCCGCGTTTCGATGGCGCGGCCACGTTCAAACCCTTATAACTTTTTAACCATAACTTTGACAAAGGAGACAGTTTTTTTTAGGCCCTCTTCGATGTTGCGTATATTCATATTACTTACACCAAAAAAAAGTAACAATTTCATTATAGTAATAAACGAAAGATTACATAGAAACGAAACCGGAATCTTAAAATCATAATAAATAAGTTGTATTATGATATTTTTTTGCGAGTCAAATCATTCCTGTTGTGGTCAATGCCATTTGACAGAAAATACTTACGTAAATAGGGGCGTTTTAAAAAAAAAAGTATGGTATCCATTAGTAATAATATCTGCTTTAATTAAAATAGAATATAATATAAAAAGAAATAATACTAAACTGTGAGCTTTTTAATGCTATTTTAGAGGTTTCCGCTAAAATCTTTTAGATGGTAGGTGGGGTACCTTTAGAAACTCATCATGGCACGGAACGTTGTAAATCCGTCTTTTTGGTGGTTGACAAACAACTTCATTTGACCTTTTACTCTTTCCGTTTATTTTGATTGTTCTGAGTGTTTCTGCGATTTTTTCGCATATAATAAAAACTCTTTTATGAAAATGGCATCTGCTGGTCGTTGTGTCAATTGTGCAGTAAGATTACACCGCAATGTGCTAATACAATTACTTTCAGAGACTGGTCAGACGTGTTATTATTATTGTTTATTGTTCGATTCACGTTTTCATTTTCGAATTTCTCATCATTCCGGTTAGACATGGCTTAGCTAATATTACCACTGTAATCTAGAGATTATAAGGAAGAAATCTATATACGTTTCATTAATATCTGCTACAATTTATGTGGGTGGCCTATTCTCCAAACAAACAAAATTGTCTCCTTTATGGTTTTGGGAATCAACTTTTACAAACTTTTACAAAATCTTGGCTTAGTTTTTTTTTAAAAAAAAACGCCGTGGCCGCGCGGTCGAAACGGACACGCTAACGCTATGTATTTTATGGTACCTATAACACTGGTGTATCACCAGACAGACTTCATATCATACTAAAACTTAAGCCCTTATTGTTAAGTTTGCTTTTGCCTATGTCTAGTCTATTTCTATAACTTTCGAGGTTACAATTATGAATATGGGTGAATGTGTACGAGTCCATGGTGTAGGACTGATTGTCAAGTGTGAAGTGATTTTGGTTTGCCACATGGCTCTTAAAAAATAAATATGTGATCCTGGAAATATAATCTTTCTCTAGTAATAATGTCCTCAATATTATCATAAAAGGTTATCTAAATATATAAAAGAATAAACTGGCTGATTGACTGACTGACTCATCTATCAACGCACAGCCCAAACCGCTGGGTCTACAGATTCCAAATTTGGCAAGTAGGTTCCTTATGTGGTCCAGGGGTGCACTAAGAAAGGATTTTTAAAAATTCAGCCCCTAAGGGGGTTGAACGGGGCTCCAAAGTTTGTATGGGGAAACAAGATTAGTTAGACTATTTTATTCGAAACTTCACAGGAGTGCTCCTATTGATAAATGAGTAGAAACAGGTTTCAGATTATTTCAGAATTCAACCCCTAAGAGGGGGAAATGGGGTGGCAAAGTATAAAAATCAATGCACAGCCCAAACCGCTGAGTCTAGAGATTCCAAATTTGGCACAAAGGTTCTTTATGAGATTTAGGGGTGCATTAAGAAAGGATTTTTCAAAATTCACCCCCTTAGGGGTTGGAACGGGAGTCCAAAGATTACATGGGGAAATAAGATTAGTTAGACTACTTTATTCGAAACTTAACAGGAGTACTCCTATCGATAAATGAGTTAACGTTTGTGTTTCAGGTTTTTTCAGAATTCAACCCCTAAAGGGGGAAATGGGGTAACAAAGCCTGAAATTCAACCTAGGTATTGTTTGTATGGTGAATTGGGTTGGGTGTATTACAAAAACAACGATTTTAAAATTTAATGTGGCGGCCCTAAAATAACATCATTCCCTGTTGGGGTGCGATGGGGTTGAAATGTCTAAAAATCAATATGGGTGTCGATACCGAGATTATCAGGGGTGCTGATTACGAAAATGGCATTTATTTTGAGATCCAGAAGATGGCGGATTCGACTTCTATACAGGGTTATTGTTGATTTATTGTGATAACGATGATGATGATTGTGATTACGATGATGATGATTGTGATAATGATTGTGATGAGGATGATATTTATTACGATGATAATGATTGTTTTACGATGATGATGATTGTGATAACGATGATGGTGATTGTGGTAGTGATGGTGATAGTGATTGTGATTGTGATTGTGATTGTGATAGTGATAGTGATAGTGATTGTGATTGTGATAGTGATAGTGATAGTGATAGTGATTGTGATTGTGATTGTGATAGTGATAGTGATTGTGATAGTGATAGTGATAGTGATAGTGATAGTGATAGTGATAGTGATTGTGATTGTGATTGTGATTGTGATTGTGATAGTGATAGTGATAGTGATTGTGATAGTGATAGTGATTGTGATTGTGATTGTGATTGTGATTGTGATTGTGATAGTGATAGTGATAGTGATAGTGATTGTGATTGTGATAGTGATAGTGATAGTGATAGTGATAGTGATTGTGATTGTGATTGTGATAGTGATAGTGATAGTGATTGTGATAGTGATAGTGATAGTGATTGTGATAGTGATTGTGGTTGTGATAGTGATGGCGATTGTGATCATGATGATTGTGATTAAGATGATAGTGATTGTGATTACGGTGATTATGATTGTGATGACGAGGATAGAGATTGTGATAGTGATTTTGATGGTGATTGTGATGGTGATGTGATGATGATTGTGATAGTTATTCTGAGAGTGGTGGTGATTGTGATGGTGGTTGTGATGGTGATTGTGATGGTGATTGTGATGGTTATTGTGATGGAGATTGTGATGGTGATGGTGATTGTGATGGTGATTGTGATGGTGATTGTGATAGTAATGGTGATGGGGATTGTGATTGTGATAGTGATAGTGATGGTGATTGTGGTAATGATGGTGGTTGTGATTGTGATGATAATAATAGTGATGATTATGAAATGTGGCACATAGATAGTTTATAACCTGGATTAACATGGAGGACACTATTTATCCCTTTAGTATGATCCAGTGGGACAGTAACCGAACTTCACGCGGGCGAAGCCGCGGGCAACAGCTAGTGGGCTATATTTGTGATAATTTATAATATGGAAATATGGCAAAGTAAATGAAAATACAAAAATACGAAGAAAATGTTGAACTGTCAAAGAAAAATGGATATGAGAAAGTACGAGGCTATGCCATTTCTGAAAGAGGAAGTGAATTTTCAAACATGAAAATTTCGTCTGAATTTATTATTAAGAGTCCTATTACATTTTTTACGTAAATTCATGATTTTTGACGCAGTAATTCTCAGCAGCAGTAAGATATTTTAATTATTTGCTTAAGAATAACGATAGTGCCATTCTCGTTCTTGTAAGTTGGAGTTACAGATTTTC
The DNA here is from genome assembly GCA_905147715.2 of Xestia xanthographa. Classification (NCBI taxonomy): domain Eukaryota; kingdom Metazoa; phylum Arthropoda; class Insecta; order Lepidoptera; family Noctuidae; genus Xestia; species Xestia xanthographa. Next base: position 478,582 of record LR990659.1, on the reverse strand, counting down.
ATTTTTCTTTTCGTGTAATTTACTATAAATATTTTACGAACTCAGTTTGCAACAAAAACCGTCGACGATGGAACTTTAACGCTCAAATTCACATAGTTACATTCAATTCTTATAAAAGCTAAAATTACTAAAAGATAATTTGAATGTTTTACTTGTTTATTGGAGTTTTAGGATTTCTTTAAATTCCTTGAGTTTTCACGGAAAAAATCGTAAAAAATAGTATTTTAAGCCATAAATGTCTTAATTCAGCGTCCATTATATTCCAAATAAACTCAATTTTATCAAACAAATTAATATGATATAAAACTTCGATCTACAATGAATAAGTTTCATTAGTTTTCGTTTGTCAATATAATAAGACAAAAATACAATAAATAAAATTAAAGTACCTACTATAATTTTCAATTCAGCTCGCTCCTCAGTCTCATGTCAGTCTCGTCTCTAATATTCGTCAATATCAATCGACAATCGTCCAAATATCGCTATTATTATCGACTCGTGTACGCCGACCGAAAAATTTTTATCCAGGAAGTAAAAATCAAAAATTTGCCTAAAAAATGTAATAGGACTCTTAAGTAGAGGAAAAAGGTGTCGTAGAGGCGATAAAATCTTCGGACGTACAAAGTACACTGGATGTCAAGGCGAGATCGATTATGGCATGGCTGTTACTTTGATTATATAATGGCTAGATGGAGCGTCAAGTGCGCGCAAACGTGTCAAAAAATATCAGCCAACTGTTGGCTTATAAGTTCTTACCCGCCGCCGATTAGTGCCGATCGCGCGTCACCACGTATTACGCGCGCTAAGTAATAAACTAATAACAGCGATAAAATGACGGTATGTTCTATTAAACTGTGCCGAAATTATACAGGAAGGTTAAAAAATACCAAGCACATCGCCTATCATCGATAAGTAACCAAAAAACTATATATTTCTGTTTTGTTTTTATGAACATAAAATTACGCCTTATTTTATCAGTGTTGCCAGTTTCTTTTTTTTCATTCTCCCAACTTAACGTCATTTTTTGTGGGTAAATTAGTTAGTCTAGGGTTACGTTTATATTATTTAGTTGGTCTACTTTATTTATCGATTTAAAAAAAGGTGGAGTTTATAAATTCGTATTAAGTCTTTCTTTATATGATTTTGAAGTCGATGCCAAGTAAGACTTGTTATTATATTAGCTAGGTAAATAATTTACTTGATACCGACTTCATGTTCACATTTTAGTCATTATTAGCTGACCCGCGCAACATCGTCTGCGTCGCATGAGCTTACCTACCTACCTACTATCTACCTATCTACCTACCTACTCTCTTCCTACCTACCACCTACCTACCTACCTGTTACCTACCTACCTACCACCTACCTACCTACCTATTACCTACCTACCTACCTATTTCTCACCGTTTAAACCTTCCGTGAACTTCTACAAACAATTCAAGACCATAATTAGCCAAATCAGTCCAGCCGTTTTCGAGTTTTAGAGCGACGAACGGCAATTCATTTATATATATATACTAGTATTTGCGTGGGTGCACGAGCTGCGCGCAGCTCGCGTGTTGTCGTGTTCTTGAGAAGTATTCCTCACCATCATAAAATTTTGAGAATCCATAGGAATCCTTAAAATAATTGGAAAATCCGTTACAACTACCCCTAAATCAGTATGAAAACCCTTAAGAACCCCTAAAACATTCTAAAACGTAATTCAACAAAAAAAAAAAAAAATTCATTAGAATCGTTCAAAGCTGAGTTACGCTTCACCCGCTCAACCTTCGTTACGTTAAGGAGGTCGCCGGCTCGCTTCGCTCGCCACCTCCCCCCTTCGCTCCACTCGGGCTCGCAGGTTCGCTCCACTCAACCACCAGACAGGTTTCGACGCCTACTATAATATTTGTTCAAACACATAATGGCTATCTCTGACCGTTACGAAGTTATAGCCCTTTTATTTTTAGGGGAGGTTGGGGAGGGGAGGATACCCTCCGTATACAAATTTCAACGCCCCTCAATAGTTTTAGGTAAGAATCAAAAGATTTTTCAGTAGTAAAAAAAGGGGTGAAGAGGGGGAGAGTGGGGAGTTTTGAAAAATGATTTTGACTAACTCTAGGCCCCTTCTTACGAATCTGAAAAAAAAAATGTTCCAAGTCTGTCAACTTCCGAGATCCGCCTAAAAGGGGGAGAAGGGGGACAAGTGGGTCAACTTTTGAAAACTGGTTTTTACTTTCCTGAGCCTCCTCTATACGAATCTGAAAAAAAAACGTTTCAAATCCCTTGGTTTCCGAGATACAATAGGGGGGGGTGAGAAGGGGGGCGAAAAGGGGAGGTTTGGCACTTTTCCCAAACTATTTAGAGTTAATTGTTTACGAATCTGTCAAAATATACCCACCTCCCCATTCACCATCTGGGAGAACAATTCTGTCAGTCAGTCAGTGAGTGGTAATCGAGCTCTAGATAGTATAATATTATTAATAACTGGCACTGATTAAAAGTATTAAATCGGTAATTTAACCTCCATTTTTATTCCTTGGATAAAAGTTACCTGACTAATGAATAATCAGCCCTAAACAAATATATTATTATTGAATGAGTAGAATATGGTGATCAACATAACATCTTATTTTTTAGAATACCCAATAATCCTATTAACAGGAATCGATGGATAGATCGCATTAAAAAAAGCCGTGGAGATGCCGCGTGGAAACCAACAAAAACTAATGTAGTTTGAGAAACTACTGCAGAGAGAAAAAGATAGAAATAGTCTAATTTTAGTTTAGTTTGTGAACAAGGGAATCGGCACAATTTATAGGGAAGATGCATGATTTTTTTATCACTCTAAACAAAGCGTATTAACATCAGAAATAGCCAAGTGAAATTATTTTTTAAATATCTATCAAAAATACTAAGTTATAAGCATTTGAAACTGCTGATTAGACAGAGAGATCCGATACAACGAATGACGTCATTCTTTGCATCGACGTACAAAATCCATACTAAATTCCGTTTATCTAGAAAGAGATAGAAACAAAAGATTAAATGGTTATAACTTTTGTGTTATTTGGCCGATTTATGTCATGTTTCCGCTTTTTGTCATTATTTTTATAGTACTTTAACATCCCGTATCGAAGTAAACAAAAGAAAATTTATGCATCTTCCCTATTGTAATACTTATTTAATTAACTTAGCTGATATAATACAACATTCAACAACTCTATTTAAATTTAAAGTGTTTTTTTTATTTATCGAAGAAAGTAACTACATACTTAATAAAAAGACACTACTAAATAACTGAATAATACCTACTACATGTACCTGTTTTGATGACCCGAATGGCGCAGCGGTGGTGAGGCTGCCTTACGTTCTTAGGGTCCCGGGTTCGAATCCCGGTTGAAGCAAATGTTTGTGTGATGAGCATGGACATTTGTTTCCAAGTCATGGATGTTTATTATGTATAATAAGTATGTATTTACAAACATAAAGTATCTATGTAATATATCTACTATCTGGTGTCCACGACACAAGCCTCGTTGCTTAGTGTGGCGCTAGATGGCGCTATGTGTTAATGTCCAGCGATATTTATTTAATTACATACAAACACCTAAAATTTATCTTATTTAATTAGTGTATTATTTTTAATATGTAACTTATGGGAGAATTATTGTACTAGCTGGTAAAATTATTCACGCACACAGAGGCACAGTATAACAGTGTAAAACACTGTCTGCACGCACACAGGCTTGAAATTGTTGGCTCGTTTTTTATGTTTTGATTGTAGGGCGACGCTCCATCTAGACATGATATAATCTAAGGGCTGTTAAAAAATAAATATGTAATCCTGGAAATATAATCTTGCTCTAGTAATAATGTCCTCAATATTATCATAAAACTTATTACATTACACGTTTTATCGGGCCCTGCCCGCAGGGACAGGGCAGTGTAATAAGAAACAGGGAGTCAGGGTCCTTATTTAATAAGCGGCGCCCTGCCTGATCGGGGCAGGGCACACGATCGACAGGGCCCGATAAATCGTATAATGTAATAAGGCGCTAAGCAGTAGGTAATTGATTAAAGACTTACACCGTAAATTACATCGTTCGGTCAGCGAAATACGAAGATAGTTGTGACGTCGCCCAAACGAGTCCACGAGAGGCGCCGCTGCGTCCTGCGCCGGCGACTCCGTTGCGATGCCAGCCTCCTGTTTTAAATAACCTAGTAATGTAAACTGCATACAATGCAAGGTGAGTAAAACTTTATTTTAATGTTCCGAAGTTCGTACTTACATTGGTATACGATCTATTTAAATCGTCCACAAGCCGTTTTGTTCCTAGAAATGATACTTCTTGATTGTTAAGTCGTGTTAGCGAAATAATTTTACTTAAATTATATCTCATCATAACTTTGTCTTTGATCTCGAACAACAAATAAATACCCCGATGCAAGGACAGAAAGACTGACAAGACAACTGAGTCAACTGTCAAGTGTCACCTGACAACAAACAATGTCGAAAACTCTAAATCAGCCGAAATGTCCAACGTCCGTGAATGTCACCGAGACCCAGACGTCAGATTAAAATTTGACAGCTGATACTTCGTTCGTGAAATGTGGTCATGGAACTATAGTCATGGAGGAATAAGCAATAGAAACAACATATGGCAAAAAAGAGTAGAAAATACGGGGGCCGCCACTGTGCTGTTTATATGGCAACCCGCTGTGACCGTATAGCGTACGAACCTATCGTCTTGATACTTTTGTTACTATTTTTTTAATATATATAATTTATTAAAATCAGTATCATTTTTTGAACAAGAATTTATTCTTCTCATGTAACTGCCTCTATATAAATATATACTAGAAATACTGAGTTTTTTTTTTAATTTTTTAGTATTAAAAAATGACATAATGTTGGATTTAATATTGTTATTGTAATTTATTCTAATATATTTTCCTCCAAATATTCCACCCTCTCCATGTCATCCGAGTCTTGGCTAGAGTTAGTCGCATATTCGTCTGAATCGTTCTCCGATTCAGAGGAACTACTATCGACTTTGAGGTTTATCACTATTCGCTCCTGTCTTCGTACATAGTTAGTTCCCACTCGTAATAATCTTTTTCAATTTTAATTACATGCTGGCATGAATTCTTCCAATCCTCTTCCGTAATGAGAGGTTTTCTTTTTGAGGTAATAAAAAAACTTAGTTTCCAAGAACTGTATAGATGGCGTTGAACTTACTATGATAGTTGGTGCCAAAGCCAAAACGCTTGGAAAAAAAAACATTGTGTCACGTCACATACTCTCGTTGACTAACACTTTCATTTGCCTAACCTTCCGAATATAACCTAGTTTTCTCGCGCTTTGTTAAAATCAGTTTTTTTAGGTTCCGTTCCTTGCATTATCATACTAACTCCTAGCGCCATCTATCCAGCGACTAGGGAAGAGATAAAAAGAAAATCCCTCATTGATTGGAATGCGCGCTCAGCTGCTTCCTATAAACGAAACATTTGATTAAACCTCTCAATATTAAGGTGAATGCTTCGACCAGCCCGCGAAATTCAAATTTTCTTACGTTTTTGGCAAATTGCAGGCCAGTGCTAGGTTGTATGTTGATTAAAATATTGGACGCGATTGTAAGACGTATGTAGTTACAGAATTATAATCATCAAAACCATCAATACAACCCTCCAAGTTTATAAAGGTCTAGCAATGACTTTGACCTTGAAAAAATCGTTTCTCGACCTTTATGAACTTGGAGGGTTGTATTGATGGTTTTGATGATTATAATTCTGTAACTACATACGTCTTACAATCGCGTCCAATATTTTAATCAACATACAACCTAGCACTGGCCTGCAATTTGCCAAAAACGTAAGAAAATTTGAATTTCGCGGGCTACCCTGGAGCATCAGCCTTAAAAGTAAAACATCAATATATAGTGTGACATAAAAGAGTAGAAAATAAATGAGGGCGCTACGATCGCTCAGGTGGCAACCCAGTTAGTACGACCTACCTGATCTTGATACTTGAATAGTATAATTGGTCTAATAGCTATAAATAATGAGAAAATAATTATTTTAAATAAGTATGTTTATTAATTCATTGCTTTCAATAAGTTCCTCGTAGATAATAAATAGATTTGGTACGTAATAGTAATAAAACTACAAGTTCACTCAAATACATATTATGAGGGACTGAGGGACGACCCTTTCTGTGTATAGCTGGAGTCGAGAATATCCCGCCGTTTTGCACAATTCTGCGCTTTGTGCTTACAGAAACACCTAAAACAAACAAAGCATGGTATTAACTAACATAAGCTTATAGATACAACTTTAAACTGCTGTCAGTTCAACGAAAACAGTCCCGCGCAAATATGTTCATTACGTGAAAATATTTTAAAATTGTTTCTTTCCATTAGTCGGTTGCTTCAACAAGTATGGTATAGCAAAAAATATTAAAGCAATAGTAATTATTGTCTATGCCTTTAATACTCATCGGTTTGTATGTTGTCTACTTTATTTGTCTATGTCATCTGTCACTCCTCTTCTCTTTGACCTGTGAACGTGTACGCACATAATTTATTAATGTTGATTGCATTTTATATTATCAAAGTGATCCATTGTATTAATAAGCATCAAGTATCTATAATAAGTTGGATGTATAAGACGATCGATTCATGTAATATATTTTGGAAGAATATACGTTGTCTATCGTGCTGGCTGGTTTCATTTCTCAAGCTGTCACCATCACCATACTGCTGTAAAGGTTCGAATCCCCACGGGTTCCTCATCGGTGCCAGGCTTGTGCACCAAAAGGTTATGGGCCCAGGAGTTTTGCTGACAGAAACTGAGGAATCAGTTGCCGATAGCTCACAGTAAGAATTATTTTTTCTAACCTCCAAAATATGCCTGAAGACGTGCACGTGGACGCGATGCCGCCGCAGCCAGCTTGCACAGCGACGCTGCTACCACCTGCTAGTTCTTTCGGTACGCAGATCGAACGCTTGGAAGGCGCACGCAACTATTATGCGTGGAAGTTTGCTTCTCGCATGTCATTGATGCACGATGGATTGTGGGATCTGGTGGTGAACGGAGCGACGGAGGGTGACGCTCGTGACCAGCGTGCTCTCGCCCGTATATGCCTCGCGATCAAGCCTAGCATGTACCAATATGTAAGAACCGCAAAGAGTGCTAAGGAAGCTTGGAAAAATCTCGCTGATGTGTTTGAAGACTCTGGACTGGTTCGCCGAGTTTTGCTACTACGACAGTTACATCGGGTAGATTATAGCAATTTTAGTAACATGACTGATTACATTGAAGCTGTAATGATGTTAGTGCAACAATTGGCAGACATTGGAAAAACAATTGAAGATCAAGAAGTTGCTGAGATTCTCTTAAGCGGACTAACATCTGAATATGATCCGTTAGTGTCTAACTTGGAAACTGTCAACATGACAAGTACGCTCACAAGTGAAGTAGTCAGGGCCCGACTATTACAAGAAGAGACGCGTAGGTCAACAGATGACAATACTGCTTTCGTTACAAAGAAGAGGGATTTCAGAGGCAAATGCCATTATTGCAAGAAGGCTGGCCACATCAAAAGTGATTGTTTCAAGATGAAGAGCGATAAAAAACATCAAGAAAAAGCTTTAATTACTACAGCATTGATGGCATACCCGAAAGATTGTTGGTTTGTGGATTCTGGATCCAGTGCTCACATGTGTAACAATATAGACATTTTTATGAACTTTAGACAAAGTTGTAGCAAAATAAAAGTGGCAAATAATGAAGAACTCGAGTGTATTGGCATTGGTGAAGTAAATTTAAATTTCGGTAATAAGCTCCGCAAACTAAGCAATGTTATGCTTGTACCAGAACTTTCCAGCAATTTAATTTTAGTTAGTAGATTAATTGAAAATGGTTATGATGTGACGTTCAGCAGGAAAGGTTGTATCATTACAGATTCAAAGGGTAAAATTATAGCATCTGCTTCTATTGTTAACGGTATGTACAGGTTAAAGGTAACAATGAGTGAGCCTTTGCACAATAGGGTGAACTCTATGTTCTTGCAGGGGCAAGAGACTATGAGTTCCGTAGTTGCTGACCAAGGATTGCCAGTAGATTTGTGGCATAAAAGGCTGGGGCACATAAACTATAGGGATCTATATAGTATGAAGGATAGGGTGTCCAATGGTTTTATGTTTCAGAATCAAGTGGAACATGGCAAATGCATTCCTTGTTTGGAGGGCAAGTTGCCATCCAAACCTTTTGCTAAAGGACCAAGCAAAGTTGCAGGTGAGCCGTTAGCCCTAATCCATTCTGATGTGTGTGGTCCTTTGCCGATCAGCTGGGGTGGTGCGAAATATCTACTCACTTTCACTGACGATTGTACAAGGAAATCGTTTGGCTACCTGTTGAAGAGAAAATCTGAGGTATGTGACCGTTTTATAGAATTTGTTAATATGGTTGAAAGGCAGATGGGTTTACCGGTTAAATGTTTGAGATCTGATAATGGAGGAGAATTTGTAAACAAACAACTTTCTATGTTTATGAAACGGAAGGGTATATTGCATCAAACTACAATTCCATACTGTCCGCAGCAGAATGCAATTTCTGAAAGGCTGAATCGTACTTTAATGAACAAGGTACGGTGTATGCTGCAGCATTCAGGTCTGGACCGGCGTTTTTGGGGAGAAGCGGTGACGACCGCCATATATCTTAAAAATAGATCTCCTACAGCAGCTTTAGGAGGCCGAATTCCAGAGGAAGTGTGGACTAGGTCGAAGCTAGACCTTAGCCATCTTCGTGTTTTTGGCTGTGTGGCGTATGTGAAGGTTCAGAACGTGAATCGCAAGAAATTGGATGCAAAATGTAAGCCATATGTATTTGTGGGATATTCAGAAACTTCTAAAGGTTACAGATTGGCTGACTGTGATGACCCTAGAAAAGTTGTTATGTCTAGAGATGTTGAATTCTTAGAGCAAAGTTTTTATAATTTTAAACATAATGGTAATATTATTAATAATGTGAATTATAATTTTGAGTTTTTTAATGATTTTAATAATATTGACTATGGTAGTGCGAATGACAGTAGCACGGAGTCTACTGACAGGAATGAGAGTACTGTCGACAGCAAAAGTGTGAATGATAGTAACACTGACAGGAATGAGAGTACTGTCTATAGCAAAAGTGTGAATGATAATAACACTACTGGCAAGAATGAGAGTATTGCTAAGGATTTTGTAGGGAATGATAGTACCACAAATTTTGATATGAATGACAGTAACATCAATGTTGTGAATGAAAGTAACAACGATCTTGGTTATATCCGAAATGAACATGATTATTCTATGACATTTCCAGGATCAGGAGATGAGGAGAACTACTGCACGGTGAGCGAGAGTGATTCTCTTGTTGACTGTCCTACTGATGACGTGGACTGGTCACCGGTGTCGGACACCGTTCGAGGGGAAGCTGTGACGCAGCTGCTTGACCCGCCGTCGACATCTACAGGTCGCCCTGTGCGTAGTACACGGTCGGTTCCACCTAAAAGGTATTGTGACACTGATTGGTCACTTATGGTCAATAATGGTTTAGAACCAGCTTCATACAAAGAAGCTATGTCTAGTCGAGAAGCCGATGAGTGGCTGAAGGCTATGAAAGAAGAGTATGATTCATTAATGGTTAACCAAGTGTGGAAATTGGTGGATAGGCCGAAATATAAAAATGTTGTAAAATGTAAGTGGGTGTACAAAGTAAAAAATGACGCTTCAGGTAATTTTATATGTTATAAAGCACGTTTAGTTGCGAGAGGATTCACACAAAAGGAAGGTGTCGATTTTCATGATACATTCTCGCCTGTTGTACGCCACTCTACAATGAGAATATTATTTAGTTTAGCAAATGAATTTGATCTGAATATTGATCATGTAGATGTAACCACAGCTTTTCTTAATGGTAATCTAAATGAAACTATATACATGCAACAACCTGAAGGTTTCAGTAAAAATGATGAAAAAGTTTGTTTACTGCAAAAGAGTATATATGGATTAAAACAGTCTAGTCGCATGTGGAATGTTCGTATACACAGTGTTTTATGTAATATTGGCTTAATTCAAAAGTAAAAGTGAACCTTGTGTATACTACATGATGTCACAAAATGATTTTATGATTGTAGCTCTTTATGTCGATGACTGCTATTTGTTTTACCGTAAAGATAGCCAGTGTAAAAAGAAATTCATAGTAATATTGGAATCAGAATTTAATATTAAAAATCTAGGTCAAATACAAAGCTATCTTGGAGTACGCGTGACTAGGGATAGGAAAAATAAAACATTGACTTTGGATCAGTCTGTTTATATAAAGAGTATATTAAAAAGATATAATATGGTAGACTGTAAAGCCGTATCTACTCCCATGGTTCCCAGTAACAAATTGTTAAAAGAAGATGAATGTTTGAATGACGAACAGTATCAGTACAGACAGTTAATAGGCTCTCTTATGTATCTGTCTGTTTGTACTCGTCCTGATATTGCGTTTGCCTGTAGCCATTTAAGTCAGTTTAATAATTGCTTTGGAAAAACGCATTGGTTGGCTGCTAAGCGTTTGCTACGGTATCTAGCAGGAACAATTAATTGCGGTTTACATTTTGTAAAAAGTAAGGAATTGATATTACATGCATATACAGATGCCGATTGGGCTAATGATTGTTTTGATAGAAAGTCATATACAGGTTATGCAATTAAATTAGGAAATAACATTGTAAATTGGGAATCTAGAAAACAACGGTCTGTGGCCTTAAGTAGTACAGAGGCAGAGTATATGGCAATTGCTGATGTATCTAAAGATCTTTGTTTTGTAAAGCAATTGTTGTCAGAATTAGTACCTAATGTAAAGGTGCACATCATTGTGTTTAATGACAACCAAAGCGCTCATAAGATAATAGAGAATAAGGAAATTAGTCACAAGCGAACAAAACACATTGATGTGCGCTTCCATTTTATTAAAGATTTGGTTTTGAAAGGTTTCATGTCTGTTAAATATTTGTGTACTGAAAAGATGTTTGCAGATGTATTAACAAAGTGTTTGAATTCTAAACAACATAATATGTTTAGGCATGATTTGTGTGTTAGGCCTTGTTAAAACTAATTTTATAGTTGTAGTTACCTAATCAATATGTGTACAATTATTAGGATACTAAATTAAATGATAATATTATTGTTGTGTTTACTAGCATGTGACTTATTGTATATGTAGAGCCATGTGTATGTAGAGCCATGTTGTATGTAGAGCCATGTGTATGTAGAGCCATGTGAATGTAGAGCCATGTGTATGTAGAGTTGATAGTTTTATTGTAACTTTACATAAGTTTTAAAGGCATAAGGGGAAGTATTAAAGCAATAGTAATTATTGTCTATGCCTTTAATACTCATCGGTTTGTATGTTGTCTACTTTATTTGTCTATGTCATCTGTCACTCCTCTTCTCTTTGACCTGTGAACGTGTACGCACATAATTTATTAATGTTGATTGCATTTTATATTATCAAAGTGATCCATTGTATTAATAAGCATCAAGTATCGATAATAAGTTAAATGTATAAGACGATCGATTCATGTAATATATTTTGGAAGAATATACGTCGTCTATCGTGCTGGCTGGTTTCATTTCTCAAGCTGTCACCATCACCATACTGCTGTAAAGGTTCGAATCCCCACGGGTTCCTCATCGGTGCCAGGCTTGTGCACCAAAAAAAAACGTATTTGGTAATACGCAATTAATTACATTAATGTTTTTGCCTTACTATCAATTTTGTTAAGTCGCGCTATAAATAACTACAACGGTATTTGTTTATCTTAGCATAACCTCAAAAATCGTAGACAACTAATTTGTAAATACTACTAAAATCGAAAATTTTGTTCCCTGAATGTATTCATCGTTTGTAATTAACGTTTACTGCAACTTTCAATAGTTACTTACAAGTAAAATCTGCTGTACGATGGCAAACATCTTCGAAGTAGGATAGTAGCTTCCCAGCTTGTGTAATTCGGCCAAACACCGTATGAAAACTTTATAAATTATTTCACGGGCACCTCCACGAATTACCTTATTCATGTCACTGTTTTCCTGTCCACACTCAGAAATAACACACAAAAACCAAAATTCTATTGAAAAACGAAACCGATCGAGAAGAATTGACAGCCCAAGTACTCATTTTAGATGTTGCCAGAAAATGAAAAATTTTAGTTCCCAAATATTTAATTTCTACTCTTTTATGTCGCACTGTAACCTCTCTCAATATTATACTAAGTCAAACTGTCTCTTTATGTCGATCGAGCATACATTTTGAGCTGCATTTTAGGTAGAAATAGAATTTAAATTAACGTATTGTAAAGTACGCCACTCAAGTATCAACAGTAATCTTGCGCGCTATACCAAAGTAATGTCAGACAAAATGTAAACATAACCTATGTGCTCTATGATTATTGACAAAATTCCACTTATTTCGTATGCAAGCAATTCAAAACAGAATGGGGTTCATCAGTTAACACTTAATTGATCTAAAAACAACAAAACAAACAGAACATACTTAACTGTCATATCACGGTTCTTTAGTAAACATCGTTGAGATCGGTAAGAATGGTTTTGGCCTCTTTTTCTGCCAAACATCGCCTAAGAACCTTATAAATAATCTCTCTGCCAGCACTTCGGATGGTTTTATTCATTTTTTATCACTTTACGTTAGTTTAATCACGCTTATGGCACAATAAATTATACATTCTAAAAACTTGCGAACTTTGTTTACATCAAACGTCATAAGTTTTTAAATGTTGCCAGCAATCAAAAAAATTAGTTCCGTTTCTAGACTTTTTTGCCAAGCTGTACCTATTTGTCAAAGTACAGTCGTGGTCGTTTCCGCCTCATCAGTTTTTTTTTTTTCACTTAAATCATGCGGAGGCGCCGAGCCACGCCCCCATAAAACTTAGGCCTGGGTTGGCTTTCGAAACGTGACGCCCGGTAAGGGGGTTTAAAGGGGTTCAAGCTGGTAAGGAACAGGTCCCCGATTATAACTAGACCTACAAGCTAATGCACATTTTTCGAGAAAATATTTCTATTGAACGTGTAGAAGAGCTAGATATACCTCAGTGTTCTGGAGAAAAGCAAGCATGTGCACATGTGTGCGGCTTTATCGCAAAACACATGGCAATAAATTGCGCGCAATGTAAAAAAAAATATGCTTGCTGATCCGAACACTGAGGTATGTCATTTATTTACATCATTTAGGGAACACGACGACTTAAAATGCAGTTTTAAATACTGTAAAGGTATACACACCTTCTTAGAACACCTTCAAAGTCTATGGACTACATTGCCACGCAACACCCGTATGTTGATACTTTGAAGTTTGTGTGTCTTTAAAATAAAACTATGTTTTCCTTTCAATGTATTTCTATTCAATTTAATAATTTACCAAGGTAGCAGAGCGTGTACGAAATTACGAGATTTAAGTGAGTAACCCTGTCGCATTTGTTTTTTATAATGTCGAGCACAAAAATCGACCCTCTTACGAGAGAAAACTACGACACATGGGTCATACAAGCTGAGGCCGTACTAGTACGACAAAAACTGTGGAAAAATATCGAAAATAATGCTACTGAAGCTGACAAAGAAGGTGACAGACAAGCAAGATCAGAACTGATTCTTAAAGTCGCTCCTTCTGAACTCAAACAAATTAAAAATTTACAACAGCTAAAGCATTATGAAAGAAAGGAAAAACTGAAAGATACCTACGCCAGCAAGGGACCTGCACGAAAGGCATCCCTCTTAAAACAACTGATCCTAATAAAATTAGAAGGACACGACGTACGTGATCATTTCAACAAATTCATGGACATAGTAGACAAACTGGCAGACATTGATATAGCCATAAACGAGGACTTGTTGACAATCATGATGTTGTACAGTCTCTCATCCGAATACGAGAATTTCTTTTTTTTTGTATTGAAACACGAGACACACTTCCGAAGCCAAATGAGCTGAAAATCAAAATTATCGAAGAATCTGAAGCTTGTCATAGCAAAACTTTAGAAAACAACGACAAACCTGAAAGTTCACTCATGAAGAAGCGCTATACGCCACATGCAAAATTTGCAAACAGAGGTAACATCTTTAAACGCAAAACCCACAGAATCTGTTCTAACTGCTGGAAGAAAAACAATGAGAAACCAACCAAAAACAACAACGGTTCTCATAAGAACAATTATAATAATAATTTTATTGTCAGGCCTAGGCCCATGTAGTACTTGGCCGTGTGGTATCCGGCAGAGTAGAATAGAACCAACCCATTACACTCACGGGTGTTGTATAAGGCGACTAATGTCTGAGACAGAACACCTTGCGCCTCCGTAGACCAGAGAATGGGCAGCAGCGTTTTCTGTTAGTCTTTCATCACTGTGATCGCCAATCCGCCTGCCAAGCATGGAGATTACGGAAAATTCCTCCCATCATGGGAGAGGCTTATGTCCAGCAGTGGACATTATGGGCTGTTGTAGAAGTAGTAGTTGTAGTTAGGCCCATAGATAAAATAAGTACACAAAATAATAATTAAGTAACAAAATAATACACACAGCCACATAGTGCTACACAGTGCCTCCTCACACAAAACGAGATGCCTATAAACAGCATTTGGACAGCGGTTGTACGTCTCACATGACATACCAACGAGAATTATTTGCGACCATTGAGCAAATATCCAGAATTAGCGCGCGTTTCACCCGCGTAGTTCCCGTTCCCGTGGGAGTACGGGGATAAAATATAGCCTATGTTACTCAGGGTGAATGTAGCTTTCTAATGGTGAAAGAATTGAAATCGGTTCATTACTTCCGGAGATTACCTACATACAAACTTACAAACAAATGGTACCTCTTTATAATATTAGTATAGATATAGACTATAGCAGATTCTGTCGAGTTTATCTCATCAAAACCAAGAACGAAGTATTCGACAAGTTGAGAGAGTTCAAACATCTAGCGGAGACACAAACTAGAAACAAAATTAAGTTTTTACAGTCGGACAATGGTACTGAATACGTCAATAAAGAGTTTGACACTTACTTAAGACGTTGCGGAATACAGCGAAGGCTCACCGCACCTTATACCCCAAATCAAAACGGAGTTGCAGAAAGAAAGAGCCGCACCCTCGTGGAGAAAGCGAGAGCAATGATGATTGACGCACATACACCATTAAAATTCTGGGGCGAAGCAGTCTTCACTGTAAACTACCTATCAAACAGGAGTATTAAATAGCGCTATCCAGAACGAAACGCTATTCGAACGATGGGTTGGCAGGGTTGCAAGACTTTTGTCTTGAAGAAAGGCATCAACGGTCATAAATTTGCACCAAAGGCAATTCCTGGCATGTTTGCGGGATACTCTGAAACAAGCAAAGCTTTCAGAATTTTCATACCCTCGAAGAACAGTATTGTTACATCGAAAGATATTCGAGAGGTGAAAAACATGTTCTTCGAAGAACATAATAAAACTGAACTTTCCAAACTGTTCAATGGAATCCAAAGTTCATCAGATCAACACAAACAAACGTCACGCAAGCAAGTGACTATTACGTTTGAAGATAACATAAGAGATAACCAGCACAGTGATACAGACACCGATGATCAAGATGACAACGGAACTTCATTACAACATTTAGATGAAAACACTCAACGGATCGAACCAGTAAACATTGAAAGTGAATACGAATCTCTTTCCGGGTTATCCAATGATGACGATGATGATGAACCTGTACATAATGCTGTTGCTGAAAACGTGACTAATGATGCGAGATCTTTGAGAGATAGGACTAAAATCACAGCTCCTAAGCGCTACGATGGTTTTATTTTGGCAGCTGTTGAAGAAATTGAAAACCTTCACAAGCCTAAAGAACCTTTCAAACCTTTACCTTACCTTCAAAGAAGCATTAGAATCTTCTGACCGAAACAAATGGCAAGAAGCTATGAAAAATGAAATGGCATCTCTGAACGAAAGCCAAACCTGGGATCTGGTTGATTTACCTATAAGACGAAAAGCTCTGCCTTGTAAATGGGTATATAAAGTTAAAAATGAATCCTGGTGGACTACTCAAAGATCTGTCCAAGAACACAGAGAAGCCGGGGAAGAACACTTAAATGGATACTTTTAGGTAGGAGCTTGGGGTTTTGTGGGGGGGAGGAGGTGGGTCATAGGAACCCCCCGACGGGGGAGAAAATCGTCGGAGATGCATATTTTTTTATGAATTTTTTAAAGTGACATATTTTTTGATAAAAAATTAGTATCGTGCCGAACGCGGAGGGGTGGGGGGTGTGGGAGGAGGGAGTGTGGCCCCCCTGCCCCCTTGGTACCACTCCCATGAAAAGGTACCTAATGCACCATTCCTGAGAAAAACCGATTAATGTAACCTAACCTCAAAACACATTATATTCGCCTAAAAAGCGTAGTATACAACCCGTCCCCGTCAATTTCACAGAAAATCCATATTATTTTACTACTTACCGAGTTGAATTCTGGACTAATTCTTATTACCTACTTTTAATATTGTTTACACACAAATAGTTTTTAACTGGTTGTATCACTGAAATCCCAATATTTTAACTGTTTACAAACACTTAACTTTTATGACCGCCATAAATATACTAAGAAAAAAGTCACAGATAACAATATATTTTTCAAATCATAGACAAAATTGTTTCTAGGGTAGGTTGTAAGCTAATGTAGTACATATGTAGATGCAGACGATGATTATAAGCGATCAAATGGCCGCTTTTCCCGCTTTTCTGTTTTTTTTTTCAATTTGTTTCCACCTACATGTATGTTGAGATTTTAATTTTTAATTAATTACCTGTTAACTTACTTGTTAATGTGTTTTTGAACTGATAAGCTCTTGCATCCGAGTCAAGGGAGACCCGGTCGACGGAGCTCCGCTTCGCTGGGCTCCTACTTCTGGATGGTTTATAAAAAAATAACCACGAAGGGTATGGCGGGGTCTTCTCGTTCACTTCGCTCGCTCATTCAACCCCGCCATACCCTTCTAACCTAATCTATCCGTGTCGGGGTGCTCTTGAAATTCCGCGCGCACGTACGTTATACTCTATGCCAAAATAGTCTGTGGTGTGTCTATCTGATGACTAGGCAGCATGGTCTCAGACCTTAGCCTCTGTTCTGTAAGGAACAAAAAAAAAACAAAACCAGTCTATGGTGTGAAATGTCATCTTTTTCAATACAAATTACAAACAATTATATCAATAATTCTGCAATTAATATCTCCGAAACTATTCATCTCCGACGGTTAAAATTTGACAAATCGTTTTCTTATATTAGTAGGAACCTACAGTATTACAACATCCTAGGTTAAAGTATTCATATAAGTGTACTTATAGCATAAAACTAAATGAGCAACCCCAACAAAAGACGTTCCATGATTCGAATGTAAAATATCACGGTTTAGAAGAACCAGGAAGAACTACGATGTCTTTATTTCCGGCTTACGCAGATTCAAGCAAAAATGAAGGTGATTATAATATTTGGAAATATTCAATGAAAATGCCTGGTAAGTTGTGAACACAAAATGACTAGTGAGTATTTATTTCGCAGCAGAGGAGCTATGTAGTGAGTCTTTAACGTTGGAGGCGCAGCTGCTGGCCAGCGATAACGACGAGGACCGCGAGCCGGGCGCGGCCGAGGCTGCCGAGACGGCCGGTGCAGGTGCCGCCTCCGGCAGCCACGAGCTCGGCCCTTCCGAGCAGCAGGACTACTACCTGGACTCCAAGTTTGACGTCGGGAACCTGCGTGTCTCCACACTCTACTACCCTGGAAGACCACAGTAAGTGAATAATTGGTGTCCTGTTTAGCAGTCCCTGCATGAATAAACTTTATGAATTCCTAAAGGAAGGGCAGTACAATCTTAATTTAAACAAATCACGTTGTGACATTGTTTGTCCACAATGGACTCTAACCGATTGTAATCAAAGGAACATGAGTCAAATTGGGCTCAGAGTCCAACAGAGTTATGGCATATGCCATTGTAAAACTCCTCGCTTGATCTGGAATTATTGGCCTTTGGGGCTTCTAATTGGGTTTTTGCTTTACTGTTTGTATATATTTTTGATAATGTTGATATATGTTGCAGGTATACCTTGCCTTTCTAGGCGCTCCCACATTGCGCCTTATGACTAACGCAATTGAATGCCTTTGCATAATCTATAAAAGCTGTATATAGAGTTTTGTTGAATTCATTGTACTTCTCAATTATTTTTTTGAGTGTGTGGATGTGGTCTATCGTTGAGAAGTTCCGTCTGAATCCGGCTTGTTCCATTGGTTGGCTTTCGTCTAATTTTGCGCTTACCCTTCCCAAAATGATCTTTGCGAAATATTTTGCATACGTTCAACATTAGGCTTATTTGCTGGTAGTTCCCGATGTCATCCTTTGCACCTTTCTTGTGTAGTAGGATTATATATGAAAAGCTGATATATACCAACACATTGGGAAACCCCATTGTGTTGGTATATATCAGCTTTTCAAAATTTGGTTGAACATCTTGGTAAGTATTGGTACTAATTCATCAATAGTTCCTCTCAACATCTCGTTTGTAATTTTGTCTGGTCCAGGTGCCTTCTCCGTTTTTTGACTTTTTATTGCCTTTTCCACTTCACTCTTCATAATATCAGGTTCACACTCTGTGTGTGTATTAGCTAAATGCAAAGATGTCAAAACTACATCTTCAAGCATAAATATCCAACGGACCGTGGTTTCTAAAAATTCTTGAAATCCACAACAACCTACATATGAACACAGTGAAAGAGGAAACTAACAACACCAATCTC
This sequence comes from Xestia xanthographa, assembly GCA_905147715.2. Lineage (NCBI taxonomy): Eukaryota > Metazoa > Arthropoda > Insecta > Lepidoptera > Noctuidae > Xestia > Xestia xanthographa. The sequence continues at coordinate 459,723 of LR990659.1, read as the reverse complement.
AAATAGAAACTAGGTTGAAGGATCACCCAAACCAACTAGCCCTACCTACAACTAAAGATTCCAGAGGCAATGCAAAGTCTGAAACGACTGCATAATAATATACTGGATAGCCCACAGAAATCTTAATAATAAGGCAATAGAAATGCTATAGTACTAAATTTTATACTGGGACGAGTGTCGCCGGGTCACAGCTACCACCACATAAACAAACAATAGATACACAATAACGCCTACACATGCACTTTTACGCAATATTTTCTAAAAACGCATAATCTCAGGGGGCGCGGCTCCTGCAGCCAATAAGAAACGTGTGCGAAAAGCAGAAAATGATATCGCGCGCTCACACTCACTTAGGAATAGTGCAGTGCAAAGTATTACGAGCTCATTTCGATAAATTATCGAAAATTATAATTTTCCGTTAAGCGTTAATCGCCAAGGAGTCTCGCAGAAATAGTAATAATATAACTAATAATTTATTGAAAATGTTTCATTCCTCGACGCCCTTTAAGATAATTTATCAATAAGAAAATGGAACACAATAAAACAATAAGTATAAGTACATTTACATTCGATCCAACCTTAATCCATTATCTTTAGAATATAAAAATGTGTATTGTACCTACACTTAATTATTTTGACATAAGACAAAGCATTAATTGATAAATATTGAACATGTCCTTGTATCATTTACAAGGATTCTCGACGCAGACTGTTTTTTAACTTACCAACATACATAACAATATTAAGCCTTCCTCCTGTTAATTTTCTGAATGAGAATAGTAGATTGTATGACAAGGGAGCAAAATAGTATTTTTACGGCGAGGGCGCTATTTTGATTCCAGAGCGAAGCGAAGGATTCTAGAATAGAATCCCGAGCATAGCGAGGGATTCTAAAATAGAATCCTGAGCGTAGCGAGGGATTCAAATTACATCGCCTGAGGGAAAAATATGTTTCTCGAGTCATATACTCTACTTTTCATCTCGTTCTATGAGAAAATAAATAAGAGACACTTTTAAGTAATTAATGAATAAGTTTAATTAAAAAAATGACATGAATGTAAAAAAGGTCAATTACAAATTTATATTTATATCTATTACACTGGCGAAATTTTGAAAATTTTTTTTCACTGTGTGTGTTTTGTTTGGGATTGATATAGTTGTGGATTTATTTATACAGAATGACATTTTTATCACTTTCAAAATAAAATGGGTATAATCGGTGAACGGAGTAGAAGCAAATGCCACACTTAGTTTTTTTTAAATTCGAAATTAAAAAAAATATATTGTTTTTTCGTTTGATGTGAAATTCGATATTTTACATTTTTTGTTTTTTATTTTTCTTTCTTTGTTCTAATATGAAAAGTTTACTTGAAATTTGTAGCGTTTTTTGATGATGGATCAATTCTTTTCTAAACTGTGGAAAAAAGAAAAACAAAACTAGGTATGCCTTAAGCTTCTACTCCATTCACCGAATATACCCATTTTTTTTGGAAAGTGATAAAAAAGTCATCCGGTATTTTGAGTGTTTGTAATCTCAGTATGTGGCTGGTGCTCAGGAAAAGGTTCCTTTGATGTAGAAGAGCGCGGTGACAACGGCATGGGCGAACTATCTGCAACTCTTAATATGCGGGTGCTGACCCCCGCACCGTACAAACACTAATTCATACAATTTTCGTTCGATTTCAATGAACGATTCATGTTCCAAATTCAAATCTCATTACTGCCCGCTAGAAAGTCTAGTGGAGAAAAGAGCTACTTTGCTCCCGCTAAAAGGGGAACAAAACGACACTTTTCGAATAGAAGGGATGAAAAATAGTTTAAAAGTACGGACTATCAGGTAATCGTTAAAAAAATCGGTTTGTAAACTATTTAGATAGAAAGAAAACAAACATAGTACTTAAGGGGCTGACAACACCTAATTTGTTGAAATTGATGTTATTTAAGCAGTTTTTTAAGAAAAACTTTTTGTTCTAGCACGGCAAAAAAAATATATGTTAATGATCATATTTCAAAGACCTTGGACGGACTCGACGAAATCGGCTCGATAGAAAATAATTGCAAAGATTGGTCTTAAAATCATCATTGTCCTATGTCTTTATTTTTTTGACGTATGGGTCTGCAATTAAAAACATGAAGTCAACATATTCATACCTAAACCGCTAACGAGTCATATTTCACAAATAATCCATACTTTTTTATATATCAATATTTATTCATTATTTTCTTCTAAAACCTGGCCGCCCAGTGATAGTGACGTCTCGTTTTCTCCCATACAAATAGACAGTGTGCGCGATTTTGGTGTTGACAGCGCCTTAAGTAAAAAGTATTTTTTTTTATTCAGTTCGCACAACAAGGTACAATATTAAAAAGCTAGAAACAAAAAAACAATGATCCTTAAGTACTAGATTTTTACAAATTCCCTGGACTCCACACTAGGATACCCTGTGTCGTGGGGTACTTATAGTGAAAACTGAAAATACATCTTATATTTAAATATTTAACAATAAATCATAATACATTCCAATCTCGGTAAAACTAAGCTAAACTTAATTAATCATCGATACAAAATAGTAGTGGCACGTCACTAAATTGCGGCCAACTCATGCGGCTTGTTCCTGGAATTAACGCAAACGGCGATTATTGTTTATTTCGCATGGCTATAATTTAGTTGCTGCTTTTAGCAGTTGTATTAATAGACATGAACAAGCTTAAGTGTTAATGGTTATTGATTTGACAAAAAAATTGTTTTTCTGTGATAATCGTAGTAGTGGGGGTGAAAATATTTGATTTGTCTTTATTTATTAAAAACGATAATATTTCAAGAAATAAGTACTTGTCGCATCCGGTCATGAGTACGGACGGGCGAATGTATCGAAAGCGCGCCAGTGGTGACATCACGCGACCTACTTACCAGTCTACCCCACCATGGCGGCTTCTACAGAGTCCTGATTCAGTGTTACCAGATAAAAAAATTAAACTACCGTGTCAGCTAGCTAAAATTACCGTGCTTTGAGTCTAATTACCCTAGATGTCAAAAAAAATACAGTGTGAATTACCGTGTTATTGGAAGTTTTTTTTGTATGCTTTATTAGAAATAATCAATCAGTCTTCCAGAAGTTCCATTTGTTGCTCATAAATCATAAATAAGTATCGGTCTCGTCGTAACTATCACTGTCAGTATCATCGCTGCCCATTACGAGCTCGTACTTTACTTTAATTCGAAGATAAAATTTTACACACCAAAACACCACTAAATAGCAAACAACTATGCAAAGCAAATGACATTCTTTCTATCCATTCACTACTACTACTATGCTACTTATTTTAATATTAGTTAGTTGAAAGAAAATAAAACCCAAAAGAAAAACTTCTTTACTTTGTCGGATTACACTACCTCACAAGCAATTGAAATGTTTATAGGGATTCCCCCGATGTCAAAGACGAGATGACCAGTGTGGCTGCTTTTTGGAATATACGTTCCATTTTACGAAAGTTTCTGATTTTAAAATCGACTATTTTTACACGGTAATTTAAATACAAAAATACCGTAGAAAATGACACGGCAATAGATCATTACCGTAGACCGTGTTCAGGTCAAAAATACCGTGCATCTACGGGAATTACCGTGTATCTGGTAACACTGCCTGATGTTAACAACACGCGGCGAGGCGGACATTCTGAGTCTGATCGCAGCGGAGTTAAGGCGTCTTGAAACTGTACCCGATTCATTGTGCCAAGTGTTAATGTGTGAAAGTGTAATGTCAAGTATTTTGTTAGACTCAGTGTATCTGTTTGAAAAGAGTAACCATGGAGTTTCTTGCCGGTTCTTCTCCATGGACACTACCAAGCCGAACCGTGTAATGTGAAATAAAATAGTGTATCGCATCCAGTGAGTTTTTATAGCACGAAACCCGTCTACAGCCCACATAAGCTCGAGCCTAGTGAAATAAAATCCTGACAACCCGACATCAGAAGTGGGATAAAATCGTGCTAATTAAATCAATCATAGGCGGGGACAGTCTCAATAACAATAATTGTCAACTGTGTAAAAACCGAAAAAGTGCCGAAAAAAGTTCGCGATGAGTTTCGTGTGTCGAGTACCGAGTGCAAAAAACGATCTAGAAAGTGGTGCTTGCAACAGCGCTGAATTATCTGGATACACACCGTTTTTTAGTGTTAATGACAATCGGTGACGGTTACTATTTAAAATGCAGAACAAAGACTTTGTATCGTTTACAAATTCTTAAAAACTAGCCAGTGAATAGCAAGATAGTGTTATGGACCAGTTTAAAGAATTGTTCAGTGCCATATTCGTGTACGTCGTACGTCATTTACGTGAGTAGTGACAAACACGCGGATTTTCGGACGAAGACTACTGCCATCAATGCCTGTGCCAGCTGCTAAAGGCATTGGGCAGCGACCGCAGGCCAGCAGCAGCTCACTGGTGTGCTTCAAGTGTGGCACGCCGGGCCACATCGCCAGTCACTGCACAGCAGGCCAGCGCTGGTCCAGTGCTGCTGTACTGGTGGAGAAGCGAGTCGACCTTTTCATCGTCAAGCCGGAATATGAAAGTACTTTGGTGAGTCGTTTTCATTTTGTTATGACTCTGGAGCAGAGTGCTAATTCTGTTTCATCATTAAAAACTAAAAGCTTTGAATTATAAGGGTGCCTACAGGGCAAAAGGTAGGCTAAGAAAGATGCCAGTGGGTCACGTACCAGTCGATGTTGATAAGGATTTTAATGATGATGAGCAAGCTTAAGTGGTAGCAGCCTGTGTGGCACCTGGAAGCCTGTGTGGCACCTGTAGGGCGGGGGAGCTTTAATGGTGTGCATACGTAGTGTAAACGTAGTACATACATAGTGTAAACGTAGTGCATACGAAGTGCGTGCGTAGTGGATGCGTAGTGTAGACGTAGTGCATACGTAGTGCGTACGTAGTGGATGCGTAGTGTATGAGATACATACGTAGTCCATGCGTAGCTTGCGTAGTGTAAGCGTTACATGCGTAGTGTGTGCGTTGCATACGTTGTATACCTACCACTGTTTTAGTACCTGTTCGGTTATAGTAGTGTGTTTGACCGTACCAGTAGTTATTACGTAGTCGTGGTCCGTGGGGCGCGATACGTGTTTAACTCTGGCGGAGGTTGGGGTCTAGAAAGACCGTAGTGTGTCACTGGGTGATGCACATGGCAGATCCATTTGATGGATGTGAGAGCAATGCGATTGCTGGTCGGCTGGAGTGCCTTGGCGTTAGAGGTTTTGCTTGAGGGTTTCTGTAAGCTTGGTTTATAGCAGTAGTGTTTTAAAGGTTGATTCGGACGACTATGGTACATGGCCCATGGGTTGATCTTGTAGGGTCAGAAGTTGACCGGACCAAGAAAATTGAAAGCTAAAGGAACGATACTTGTTCGGCCTAGCTAAGTCCGGTCCAGTTTAACTGAAGAGACACACCTGAAGGTCAAAAAAAGTATTGCCGGACCAGGGGTTTGATCTATTTTCGAGTATTCCCAGTTTAACCGTGTTTGAATTAGTCGGCTGCCTCGTTGATCTAGTGGTCGCAAGTGTGTCTGAAGGTTCTGGGTTTGATTCCCAGGTCTGGCAAAGTGTTATTGGGTTTTTCCATCGGGAATTTCTCAGTAACAGCCACGAAGTTTGGATTTGCGCTCAGTTGATGGCAATAGGCTCACGCCCTATTACATGGGACTTGGACGTAACTAGCGAACTGTGAGTGTACTGTTGGGTGCACCTCTGTTAGACCCTTTGGGGATTGCAGGTGTGAAGTTATGATGTTCGATTCTATTAGAGTAAGATGTGGTTAAAATAAAACGGTAAAGTTCTTTACTTTCACCGACCCGATGAATCTAGATTGGTCAGGAGTGACCGAGTGGAACAAATTTCTGTCGTGGACTTTTTGTTTGCAGGGTTACCATCACACGAGGACGTGTGCTAGCAGGATGGCCGTGTCGCATCCAGTCATGAGTACGGACGGGCGAATGTATCGAAAGCGCGCCAGTGGTGACATCACGCGACCTACTTACCAGTCTACCCCACCATGACGGCTTCTACAGAGTCCTGATGTTAACAACACGCGGCGAGGCGGACATTCTCCGTCTTATTATAAAACTTCCAATAAGTACCAGGTTTAAACCAGGACTAAAAGGTCTAGGATTGTTACGGTACTAACGTTTCGTATTACAAATCGTAGACCAACAAAGGACTACATAGTACCAAAGATAGTCCCTGGTCTAAACATAATCCACAGATTATAAGCAACAAAATATTTAAAACTATTCAATCATTCGTTCAGCGTTCTCTGCACCGTTCCTTTTTACAGAATGTTGTTACGTAATTTAAAGAAAAAATATTTTATAAATTGTTATTTGTAGTGGTAAAATATAAAGTTTTGTTATTTAAAGGTATTTAAATATTCCGACTTGTATTTTTTGAATGCATCAATCCAATTGTTCTGTTTTGGAACAACTATCGAGCTAGCGCGTATAATGGAGTGAACTGGGCGGCGCGCGTAATTCGAGGAATGTCATCGAAATGTTTATGTTACATCTTATAATAAACTAAATGTCCGGTTTCACTTCAAGAGTAATAATACAAGTAAAGGCACAGTTCTTTGGGCACAGTATTCTTTGTGGTGAGATCGTGAGTGCATTCAATAATGGAACAAACAAAGAAAAAAAGAGGTGAAAATTAGAGATCAGAAAAAAGGTTAGTGATAGCTGACTTAATAGATTACGTACACAACTACACAGTATTTGATGCAATAAGCTAAACTATGTACCTATGCCGCATTACTTAGATTAATACAAATTTCATTCTAGGATTTATACTGCGTCAACTTATTGCCGAGTCGGGTAAAATACTTGAAGATAAGTCGACGAAAACAAATATAAATATGTTAAAAAACGAGTTGACAATTTTGTACCATAGTTAAACTAGGGGTCACGATGGTCTAACTTTGGTACCATAGATAGTTCTAGGACTAGCGATAAACTTCGTTTTGTAATAACGTTTATTCAAGGTCATGGTTTAAACCTAGTACTAAAGCCGGTACTTTTTTAAGACCACGTTTTATAATAAGAGGGTCTGAGTCTGATCGCAGCGGAGTTAAGACGTCTTGAAACTGTACCCGATTCATTGTGCCAAGTGTTAATGTGTGAAAGTGTAATGTCAAGTAATTTGTTAGACTCAGTGTATCTGTTTGAAAAGAGTAACCATGGAGTTTCTTGCCGGTTCTTCTCCATGGAAACTACCAAGCCGAACCGTGCAATGTGAAATAAAATAGTGTATCGCATCCAGTGAGTTTTTATAGCACGAAACCCGTCTACAGCCCACATAAGCTCGAGCCTAGTGAAATAAAATCCTGACAACCCGACATACTTACATGTGTACAACGTACAATGTTATTCCTATATTTGTTAAGTTACATGTTTTGGACGAGTTTCCGCTGTTGGATATGCTGCAAAACACCATGTTTACCTCTCCGCGTCTCAAACAACACTAGTAATCGCAACAAACGCTCCACGTGCACTTATGTACCTACTACGACACATATGCGCGGCGACAAGGTCACGCGTCTTGCGACTTCTATTGCCTTATTCTCAGATTAAAGAAATAGGCAGATGGAACATGCGCGACAAACAAGATGACGCCGGTTTTTATTTATGTGTGCGCGGCAGACAAGAGGCGCCGTGTAGGGACACGCGCGTCTGTATGCGTTTACGGTTGCCAGATATTGAGAAATACTCCCATATTTTTGTTCAGTTAAATTATTATATTGAATACAGCCCCGCGCGCGGGGGTGCCCTCCCGAGACCCGAAGTCTTTACGACCCGGACGGAACTAACTAGTGACCTCGTGTCATTACGACTGCGCAGGTGTATTGACGCATTTGATCGATTTGTCCCGTGACGTGATCGGCGCTCGCGCCACTCGTAGTGATAATTTGGATCGCAGTGTTAGTGGACTGTTACTGTGATGTAGTATGTGTTAGTCAGCTGTTGTGAGGTTTTAAATACTGCATAAATACTGCATACTAATATGCATTAATAATTTAATAATGTTTTTGAGTTGCGTAGTACAATTAGTATCGTTAGTAATGCCGGAGGTTAAATTATTCGTCATGAATTTAAATGCACCCTTTAGATACAATATTTCCTTATACGCAATTACGTATGTATAAATTAGTCGATATTTTTTATGCACAATACACATTCCCCTAATTCAGGGTAATTTTCCCGTCATAAACTAGCAACACAGACGACTTACTGTTAAGGTTTTGTGTTTCAAGTGAGCCGAAAATATTTGATGGAAAATAAATACCAAAACAATAAAAATAACAAGAGTTACCTGTGGAAAGATATTCCATCTTGTTTTCTTAGTTTTTGTGAACAACTTTTGCAGTGTTTTAAACACACAAGACGGCGTGTTTTGACCTAAAATGACAAATCACTAGAGACGTGTGAGCGAGACGATGCGTAGCTTGGTACTGTCGCGAGTTTGTATTAGCTTTTGATTTTGTATTTGCTTTGGTGGATCCACTCGCGTGTTCTGAGCGCTCCATCTGCCTATTTCTTTAATCCTTATTATTAAGATTTCTGTGGGATAGCCATATCTTGGAATTAACTTTAACTCTGATCGCCACTGATCCTACAACACATCTGCTCATAGTCTTTCGACTGATCGCATGATTAAGCAAAATAAAAAAAAAAACGTACCATATTTATAGTCTGGCCAATGCATTTTTTTTGTGTTGCCGAAAGGTTGCAGGACCATCAAATGAGAATCAAACTAATAGCGATTTTGTCCGGTCAGTCTCGGCCACGAAACAACAATAGATTGTTGTTCCGCTTAGTGGCTTTTATACATAATTATCTCTCCTAGACACTCAGCAGTACTGACCGCGAACATTCGCGAGTAACACTCGCGGAATGTTCGCTTGTAATTTGACACCTTAGATAAAAAAATACTAGACGATCGCAAACTACAAGAGATATTGCTACTTAAATAAAATTTACAGTGAATAGCTGAATAGTTAAGGAATCTTTTTAACCAATTTTTGATATTTATTGATAAAAGTATGATTGCATGATAGATGAGTGCACGCGGTATGAATGCTATTCGTATACTAAATTAGCCAGTCCGGCGCATGTAAAATGCTGACATATTGATATGAAAACTGTGCTGTGCTTGCACTGTACATGCTCCAGGCCCGGAGAAGATAAGCTCGAAGATGTGCTCTTCTGTGTTAGTATATTATCCTGTAAAGTATTTTATGTGTACATAAATAAATAAATAAGGGTGCACAGGGTGATATGAATCGTGATGAGTAACAAAGTGATAAAACATCATCTATCTATCTATTATACTATATAAAGCTCGATTACCACTGACTGACTCACTGACAGAATTGTTCTCCCAGATGGTGGATGGGGAGGTGGGTATATTTTGACAGATTCGTAAACAAATAACTCCCGCGAGTATGGGAAAAGTGCCAAACCTCTTCTTTTCGCCCCCCTTCCTCCCCCCTCCTATCGTATCTCAGAAACAAAGAGACTTGGAACATTTTTTTTTTCAGATTCGTATAGAGGAGGCTCGGGAAAGTAAAAACCAGTTTTCAAAAGTTGACCCACTTGTCCCCCTTCTCTCCCCTTTGGGCGGATCTCGGAAGTTGAGAGACATGGAACATTTTTTTTTTCAGATTCGTAAGAAGGGGCCTAGAGTTAGTCAAAATCATTTTTCAAAACTCCCCACTCTCCCCCCTTCACCCCTCCCCCCATCGTATCTCGGAAACTAGGACACGTAGCGGCTTTTTGATTTTTACTATAAATTATTATTGAGGAGCGTTTAAATTTGTATACGGAGGGTATCCTCTCCTCCCCAACCTCCCCTAAAAATAAAAGGGCTATAACTTCGTAACGGTCAGAGATAGCCATTATGTGTTTGAACAAATATTATAGTAGGCGTCGAAACCTGTCTGGTGGTAGGCATGTTCTGAGTGGAGCGAACCTGCGAGACCGAGTGAAGCGAAAGGGGGAGGTGGCGAGCGAAGCGAGCCGGCGACCTCCGCAGCGTAACGAAGGTTGAGTGGGTGAAGCGTAACTCAGGGGCGACGACAAGCAACTTTAGGGTTATGTTTTTTTTAATGGCTCTCAGTTTTTAAGTAAGGTTTTTTACTTTTATTTTATTAGGTTTTTTTTTTATATTAATTTTATAATGTTTTAGGGGTTCTTAAGGGTTTTCATACTGATTTAGGGGTAGTTGTAACGGATTTTTCAATTATTTTAAGGATTCCTATGGATTCTCAAAATTTTATGATGGTAAGGAATACTTCTCAAGAACACGACAACACGCGAGCTGCGCGCAGCTCGCGCACCCACGCAAATACTAGTCTATCTATATAAATAAAAACAAAATGCCTGACTGGATGAAAGTTTGTATGGAAAATCGCCAGTTTTAAAGTTACGATCTTCAAATTTTGTGGTTAGGCTGATGATTAAAAATTAATTGACACGTGTCTCAGAGTTTTTCATAATTCCACCCCCGAAGGTTAAAAAAGGGGATGAAGTTGTTTATAGAAAATCGTCAGTTTTAAAGTTAGGATCTTCAAATTTTGTGTTTAGACTGATGATTAAAAATTAATTGATACGTGTCTCAGCGTTTTTCATAATACCACCCGTATTATGAACCAATGGGTTAAAAAGGAGAATGAAGTTGTTTATGGAAAGTCCTTAATTTTCGAATTAAAACTCACTATATGTATTATCTAGGCTTATGGTTGGAAGCTAACGCAACGGTGTTCTTAAAAATTTCAACCCCTAAGAAGGTGAAAGATGACAAGGGGGCTTTATCTGTACAAATAAATAAAATTGAAGTATCTGTTTGTAATATTAAAATAATCGCTTTTTACTGCATGCTTATGAATGTATATAGGGTACTTATATTATTTTTTTTTTCAATTTTTGTCTGTCTATCAATCTTATATATATATGGTTTAAATATGTGGTTTAAACTTTAAAGGCATAGTAATTGTTGCAAAGGACTGTACGAATTTCCTGTAGTAGTTGCAGAAGGCAACAAACCGTCTCACTTCATCCACATCTTTTGGTACTGGATAATTTATTAAGACTTTAGTTTTGTCAGGATCAGGTGAAACACCGTTAGCAGAAACTAAATGAACCAGATATAAAATTTCTTTTTTTAAGAATTGACATTTAGTAGGGTTCAACTTAGTTAACCTTCCTCAGTCTTTCAAACACATCAATGAGATTTTGGTTATGAATAGTTAAAGATCTTCCGAAAACGATAACGTCGTCTAAATAGACAAAACATTTCTCAAAAGTTAAACCTGACATCGCAATTGACATTGAATCGCATACACCGAGACATTGAATCGCATACACCGTAGAATAGCGTACCTATAGCATCATCCCCTAATGTCGCCTAAATTCCGCCGTGGACATTTTTTTTTCAGACATATTCTTTATCATTGCATGTAACTCACTTTTCTTCATAATTTCGCGTTTTTCTAGAAACTTGTCGTACAAAACTATTTATTGCGTGCGAATGAACTGATGAAATCAAGTGACACTTGGCATAAATATTGTGTTTGACACTCTCTAAAGGAATATGGAACTACTCCAATTTTCTTTTAAATAAATATGCGCTTCTAAGAACTTTTGTTTTACCTAATAAACTGTCAATCATTAACAGACACAAAACAGTGATTTTATTTCCTGTACACATCCGGTGTGATTCGTACATCTTATATACATGTGGCAGAGGGGCGTGATGAGAGAAACAGTTTTTTCTTAATTTCTTAGTTTATTTTGGCTCGTTACACACAAAAAAAAATACTTTATAATTCCAACGTCGTCCATGATCAGTTTTCTCATTCCGCCATTCCTTTCACTCTCTCCGTTCATCCTTCCGTTCACTCCTCTTACGTTCCATTCTAGCTAATCAATTTGATGTTTCATTTCACGGTTAACTATAATAAAAATAAATTGTATTAATTATAAAATGTATTAATAAATTCAAATATTTTCAACACGGGTTCACTACAAAGTTTAGTTTTCAAAACTTCAAATGCTCTCGTCTCCTCTTCTCCAAAGTAAAATGCCTTATCTTTCTTTAATAATTCAGTTAGTGGTCTAGCTATAATTGCATAACTTTCAATATACTTGCGAAAGTATGATGTTAACCCCACAAAACTATGAACCTGCTTGATCGACTTTGGTTCTGGAAAACGAGCGATTGCCTCAGTCTTACCAGGTGATGGTTTGACAGTACCATCTTCAATAACATGACCTAAATATTCTACTTTTCTTTGTATTAGCACACTTTTTCCAATTAATTTCTAACCCATATTCAGAAGCAACATTTAAAACTAAACTGAGATGATCTAGAGCTTCTTTTTCATCTTTAGCAAGGACTACAATATCGTCTATAAAAATTAAAACTATTCCCCGAGCAACCAAATCTCTAAATATGATGTTAATGAACCTACTGAAGTACTTTGGACATATAGACAAACCAAAAGGTGCTCGTAAAAATATCGTATTGCCCTTCTGGACTGCTAGTCACAAATGAAGTGTACTTCACCGAGTCCTCCTCTACAGGCAAATGAAAACAAAACATTTTTCAAATCCATTGTACTAAAAACAATTGATTTACTCAATTTATCAATATGGTCGTCTATGACTGGCAAGGGAAATTCATCTTTAACCATCTTTTGATTTACTTTTCTGAAATCTACACATACTCTAAAGCTACCATCTTTCTTTTTGACCATACAACAATATAGAAACAGGTTTCGAAACTTTTATCATCAACTTGTAAGGATGTGGTAAATTTACCTAGAGTTGACACCTTCGCCGATCCTAGTCCCGTTAGTATAACTTTATCTTTGACGTATGCGACGCCGCTTAACTCGAAAAACAATTCAGACGTTATTAAGTTATAGTCACAGCCCGTATCTACCAACGTATCAACCGTAACACCGCACATTTTAACACTTTTCACTGACTTGTTATTTTTGTTGTTGTTTACGTTCAAAACGTCAAACTGATTTTGACAGCTACGGCTTCTTTGACAACCGCCACCATCAGAAGTGTCTATGGTCGATCCATTCGGTCCGTCGTCGTTCAACTCGTCCACTCGTTCGGTGTTGTCACTGCTACCAACCTTATCGGTCACACACATTGAATGACCGGTTCCACTTGCATTCTTGTTGGATTTGGGTGCGTCACTCGAAACAATATGGCCGCTGCAATCTTTGCTTAAATGACCAAACTTATTGCACCGAAAGCACTTCACGCCATTCGGACACTGACTGGCCACATGATCCTTTTCGCCACACTTATAACACAACCGACCAGATGGTGATGTACGCTTGTCGCCTGATGTTGATGTTTTCTGCTTACTGTCACCGCTTCCTTTACTCGATGGCCGCACTATGTTTGCTTTCGTTGGTTCTTTTCATTTTTGACTTCATTGTCTCGTAAATTGAGGGCTTTTCTTTTAGCATGCCGTACGATTAGGGCATCGAGAACCGGCCCTATTTTAGGAACCGGTCCTTCGGTTCTAAATTCTAGACGGAACCGGGTACCCGGTTCTTTCGGTTCTTTCGGTTTTTTTTTTCATAAATTCTAGTTGAAAAGAGTCTAAATAAAACACACTTTATTGGTAAGCATATTTATATATTTTTTTAATTATACTCAAATAACAACATCGTTTTTAACTATTTTTGGCAACAATCAGTTCTTTAAAATTCAGTATTTTCACAATCAGTTACAATCAGTTCTTTATAATTCACTACACTACAGAGATCAAAAAGTGAAATAATAAAAATTAAACTTAAAAAAATTAACCATCTTACAAGCTAGTTATAGGAACTTTTACAAATACACTCAAAACAAATCAACAAGCACATAAAAGTTGTAAATAAATGATAAAAATTACAAAAATTTATAACAAAAACCAAATAACGAAAATTAATGATTAAAGTGAGGATTACGTATTGGCTTTCTTCTTTCCTAAATAAAAGGAACGTAAAAAATAAGTGCGTCTAAAGTTTTGTCGCTTAAAGACGAACGGAGTCTATTGCAGACTATCCCGGCGGAAGAAAATATACGTTCCGGCTCCACACTAGTGGGTGGAATTGATAGTAAATGTTGATAAGCGAGCGATAGGTATCGTCCTCGCTGTCTCTGACCACCATTCTCAAACAGAGCCATTTCTACCCTTATAGTAGTGTTGATGTCATTTGATGTCGATTCAGGAGCAGAAGCAGTAGCTTGACCTATTTCCTTATTAAGGTCTTCTTCATTTGTTAAAGAAGATACTTGTAAGTCATCATCATCATGTCTCCTGAAATCAGGCGTACAATCAAGAGGTAGACTTTGTTTTGTGCGTTGAATGAGGTTTACGATTTCCCGCAGCATCTCATCACTCGTAGGCCGTAAAAAAACAGTTTTATCTTCTTTTTCAATGTTATCAAAATACTTCTCTGGGTTGGTCAAATATTGCAATATTGCTGCTTGGACTAGTCGTCGTTTTGCATATTGTTTACGCAATGCAGCCGCCATTTTATTGCTCACATGAGTGTTCATTTCAAGCAATTTTTTTATTGTAAATTTGAGAGAAACATCAGCTGTAAGCAATGTTGCATCACGGCGACATAGTGCCGCCACGACAGTTTTTATTATATCCAATATATTATTTAACTCGTATATGTGTCTCCAGTCGTCGTCAGTAAACTGAATATCAATGTTCAAATCTATTAGTGCTTTTGTGATAGATGTTTTTAATTTTAGAAAACGGCTTAACATGGTGGCCATGCTGCTCCAGCGAGTCTTTCCATCTAAAAGTAGAGAATACTCCTGTCCAAAATCAGCTTTAACATACTTTTGAAGGACGTCATCATTTTTAGTCGGTGACTTTTTGAAAAATTTTACCACTTTTCGTACCTTAGATATGAGCTGATAATAGCTAAACGATTGTGGTGGCAAATATGCTAATGCCGATTCGTTATTGAATTCAGCACCATCGTCTTCATCGTTGTTATTTTCACCATCATCCGTTTCGTTACTAAATTCGCCAGTTCGCATTCTTAAAGCTAATTCAGATAGAGGCAAGTCTTCGTCATAATCATAATTGCCAAGTTCGTCCAACTGCTCCAGTATCATCTGTGGCGCTTCTACGTCTTCCTCGTTGTCTTTGTTGCGATTATACATCACGTCCACAATTGCTAGTTGAACTGCGTGAGCAATACATAACTGATGGTAAGACTTGAGCGACTTCCCAAATGCAACCATAAGGCTGCAGCCATCTGTGGTTTGAGCAACAATGTCTTTAGTTAAAGATATGCCATATTCATTCAACTTGGACTCAATTAACTGAACGCATTTTGCTGCATTCATAGAGCCATGAATTCTTATTAGACCAAGGTTTCGAAAAGCGTTTCTAGCAAAATCTGGTGAATGCAAAGTAAGACCTATGTATCTTCTGTTCTGATTGGATGTCCATTCGTCGAATGATATTGAAAACTTATTTTCATGAGATAGAATCACTTTAATCTCACTAATCACCTCTAGCTGTCTTTTTTCACTTTCCTTGATAATCTTGTTTCGAATGGTATCCGCAGTCTTGGGTAATTAATTGCCGCTTTTTTCAAAAAGGTATCTAAAATCTTGAGATGTTATAAATGTTCTTAGTGAGATTCCATCCATCGAAGCCATACGAGACACCATTACTTCCATACTTGGATTAGCATCACTCTCAAAAAAATGGGTCAATTTAGATTTCTTTTTCGGCATTTCGGGATTCTGAAGTTCTTTTGTAGTAGATGCACCACCCTGTGCTGACGTAGTTGGACTTTCTAAACTGAGTTTATGTACGTTTTTCAAATGTTTTTGTAAACTGCTCGTGCTACCACCGCCTGATTTTAATATCTTTTGGCATAATTTACATTTTGCTTCACTTTTATTTTTGTTTCTCAGAAAGTAGTGCCAAACAGAGGCCTTGTCTCCTGCCTTATTAATCACCTCTTCGAAATCCATTCGTTTGTAGTTTGTTAAGGAACTCAGTCAACCGGAAGATGCGTCTGAAATTCAATAAAGTTTCTTAGTAAAGTTATTAACATCAGACAAGTTGGTCGAATGTTTGTACACTCGGTGGCCTAGCTGCTTGCAATCGAACTTCTAATGCAAAAGTTGTGAAAACATTGAGAGGCAACTGGCATTTCTTTTATAACCAAAAATTGACACGAACATAATATTAACACTGCTCATTTAACCACTGTAATTTAGTCCCGCCTGAGCAATACTGTTATTTTATATGATTATTTGATTTATACTTATCTACTAAGCAATTTATAAGTAGTTTAGTTTAAAACTGAAATATTACCTACCTTGATTTGTGTTGTATAACTCAGATTTTCATGATTCACAATAATTATCAGAATGGATGCCAAAAATCAAAGTAATGTGAGAAAAGAGAAATAAATAAATAGGTGTAACAACTTTATCATGTCGCTGTCCAGCCAAGTCTGGCCAAGTTATTATTTTATCTATTCTGTCCACAAGAGTGAAAGCGTAATACTTAACTAATAGCAATTAAAATAAATATTCTCAATTGATTGATAATAATAACAATATGCAATAATATTTAAAGTCACTTACTTGTCAAATCGGCGTCAAAACAATACACCCACTCACAACGTTTGTTTGTGTCGAACTAAACAAAATGGCGACAGCGCGTCTACCAGTGTTGCCAACCAGAGATTGTTAAGGAAGGTGAGAGCTTCTAGAGTTACCACCGAAATTCAAATAGTCGTACGTTTTTTACATTTGCCAGCTCAATATCGGATAGTATGTGTCATTACCGCGAATACAACTTTTATTATCATACTATCCGAGACTGAGCTGCAAATTGCAAAACAACTGTCAAAAATTTGAATTTCGCGGGGTATCCTGGGCCGGCAGTCTCGACAGAGATAACGACAAAATCGCAAACTTTTGATTGCTAATTACTCACGAAACAATACGGTTGCAATAACGATGCTTGTGTGTAAAGCAAGTCTCTACATCCAAGATGCGTTTCTAGCAATCATCGTCATTGCAACCGAATTTATTCGTTAGTAATCAGCGATCGAAAGTTAGCGATTTTGTCGTTATCTCTGTCGAGACTGCCGGCCCTGGAGCATTTACCTTAATGTCCCTTAAAAACATCGTTAGTTTCTTAAAGATTCATCATTAATAATAAATTATAACGTTATTTATTAATTTAACAGTGAAATAACAGTATATATTCTGTTTGAATAATAAATTTGGATAATAACTTGATATTTACGAGTAGCATAAAGAGTATTATAGAGATAATTTTATTTCTAAATTTATTTTAAGAGAGAGCCGTAAGAACCGAAAAAACCGGTTCCTCGTTTTACAGAACCGGTTCTATCAGGGTCTCTCAGAACCGGGAATTCCCGGTTCTTTTGGAGCCGGGAAAAACCGGTTCTGATGCCCTACGTACGATGTGATTCCGTATAATATTGCCTTATTGCTTTCGTAATCAGATATACCGTCTACTATGTATTGGATAGCAATGTAATCGGGAAATTTTGCTCTTTTGCCCAACTCCTTCATAATGAGCATGTACTGGTACACAGTTTCATCTTTCCTTTTCTTGCGGCTCGCCATGAATTCATGCATTTCTTTTGAATTTAATGCGTCTGGAAACTCCTTGAGAACAGCCGTCTTCAAATCATCGTATGACTTAAATGTCTTTTCGGATTTAAGCCATAATTCTGCTGTACCTACGAGCGACCGTCGAGCGATGATCAACTTCTGCTGAGCGATCCACTCAAATATTTCGGCATTATCCTCGATGTCGGCAGCCCATTTTGACGAAGAATAGGTTTTGTCCTCGCCACTGAACTTATTTATGCCGTACGTAGCATCCAGCGACATGGCCGATGCCCCCGACGTAGCGGCTGAACTGGTGCCGGTAGGTATTCCGGTGTCTTTATCCACAGGCATCTTCTTCTTGTGGAAATCTTCGTTTGTAGCGAATAGTAGCAGCCACCTCGCCGCTTATTATCCAGCTAACTCGTCGTTCGTCTTTCTTCTTTTCTTTCGTGTCGCGTGCCGCCCGGCACACGCCAGCGATTCGTTGCAGCCAAATGTTCCCAGTCAATCCCGGACGAGCCCCCAATTGTGGGAAAGGGGCGTGATGAGAGAAACAGTTTTTTCTTAATTTCTTAGTTTATTTTGGCTCGTTACACACAAAAAAAAAACTTTATAATTCTAACGTCGTCCATGATCAGTTTTCTCATGCCGCCATTCCTTTCACTCTCTCCGTTCATCCTTCCGTTCACTCCTCTTACGTTCCATTCTAGCTAATCAATTTGATGTTTCATTTCACGGTTAACTATAATAAAAATAAATTGTATTTCCACGAAAAAATATCCTACATACATACTACATCTCAGTGTGGGGGCTGCTGCCCGTACTAGTATAATTTTATTTATTACTAGCTGACCCGCGCAACTTCGTCTGCGTCACATGAGAGATAGAGAGGGTTAGAGAGAGTGTGAGTCAGCCTTAAAAGATAGACATATGCTATCGCGGATTTATTTATTATTATTTATACATGATTGTTGCGTAACTTTAACCGTTTATGCAGCGCTCGCAACGGAAGCTCTCAAAAGAAATACATTTTCCATGGTTTTCCAACATTTATCATTGATGCTCCGCTCCTTTTAGTTGTAGGGGATGTTAGATAACCTAAAGCCTTCCTCGATAAATGGACTATCCAACACTAAAAGATTTTTTTTTAATTCTAACCAGTACTTAGTTCCTGTAATTAGCGCGTTCAACCAACCAAACAAACAAACTCTTGAGCTTTATAATATTAGTATAGATGTGGTATAGATTCAAGTGGGTAACAATTTAATTTCTTCGATATATTTGCATTAATCGCTAAAATAATCTACCTATTTTTTTTCAAAATAAGGGCTTGCCTCGACAGCCCTACGTATTCAACAGTCATACTCCAGCTAGGTCGAAAGTTCTCATCAAAGTTGCAGGAAATTAGTCCAAACATGATTTTTTAATTTTAAATGGGAATGTGACCAACTTTGAGATATACTTAATCAATCAATCAATCAAAGCATTTATTTCAAGTAAGCCAGTTACAGGCACTTTTGAATTGTCGAAACAAAGATGAAAATTAAATCTAGCTACAGTCCCAGTCACAAGACATAAAAACTGTGAAAGTACTGTAGTTGCCCATTCCCTAGCGTAGATCTCTATGGAGAAGAACGGGCAAGAAACTCCATGGACACTCTTTTAAATCAGAATATTGTTACAAAATCTTGGTTACATCATTCACGTTGAGATGGTATATTATGTGAGAACAATGTAGCAAGATGTGCACGGTAAAAGTGTCCACAGCAAAACACAAACAAAAAAAAAAAACAATTCAAAATAATTCATTCAAATAAGCCATGGCAACCAAGAGATGACCAGTCACAACTGACAGCGCCCGTTCACGGACATGACGCATGGATCAGCACCATTCAACTCAACCATTTTGAAGGGAACTAAATGATCCGACACATGCGCCACCATCAGCGAGACAATTGAGTGAGCATGACATACTCTAAACCGCCAGGGCACATTCAAGTCAAGAAAAGACGTAGGTTTCCAGTCAATGATAGCTTTCTAGTACATAGTACTCACACAATATGGGCTATGCATTTACAATGCAAAGATAGTTGTACAATCTTCAGCAGCTCCAACAATACAATTTAATGCTATCAATTTATGCGCCCCTGTCCATGTGGAGCAGGACCAGCATTGAGCCAAGCATTTTTATCAGCGATATAATCGCTCAACTTGTAATATGCTTGCTTACATAGTGTGCGTTTAATGCATGTTTTAAATTTCGTCTCATTCAGTTCAAGAATACTTTGTGGAATTTTATTATAGCATCTCAAACAGTACCCCATGAAAGATGAGTCTACTTTAGCGAGTCTGAAACCTGGCTGAACTAGTTGGTCCCTATTTCTAGTACTGTAATTATGTCTGTCACCCCTTTTACCAAAAAGGTGCAGATTTTTACTGACGTACATTATGTTTTCGTAGATGTATTGACAATGTACCGTCATGATGCCAATATCCTTAAACAGTTCCCTTAGAGAATCGCGCCTACGAAGATTATATACGGCTCTGATGGCTCTTTTCTGCAGAATAAATATAGACTCAATATCTACAGCCCGTCCCCACAGCAAAATGCCATAAGACATTATACTATGAAAGTAACTAAAATAAACCAGTCTAGCGGTATCTACATCTATACTGACGGATTTTTCTAATGGCATAGGCTGCTGAACTTGAAGCCGCCCCGCAAGAGATGTCAAATGAGAACCCCATTGTAGCCTTGAATCAAGCGTAATCCCCATTATTAGAACATGTTGTTGTCTATCATTCAAATAAGATTTTACCAAACTAAGTGCAAGTTTACCCAGTCCGTAATGCTCAAGTTTCAAAAGTAATGTGTCGTGATTTACGCAATCAAACGCTTTGGAGAGGTCACAAAAAATTCCTATGGCGTCTTGAGACTCTTCCCACGCAGTAAATATGTGCTTTAATAAGGTTACACCGGCGTCAGTTGTACAACGTCCCTTGGTGAAGCCATACTGTTGATCATGTAAGATTCTGTTGGTGTTAAAATGATAGAGCATTTGATTAAGCATTACTTTTTCAAAAACCTTGCTAAAAACTGGTAACACAGATACAGGTCTATAATTATTAGTATCTTTACTGTCCCCGGATTTGAAAAGAGGTATGACTTTACTGTATTTCATTAAATCAGGGAAAACTCCTTGGTCTACACATACATTAAAAATTAAAGCTAAATATGGGGCTATAGTCTCAAGTATGGATGTACAAACTTTGACAGACATTCCCCATAGATCTTCGGTTAGTTTGATTTTTATTTGCCGGAAAGTTTTAATAACAATCATAGGGTTAATGTGTTTAAATTTAAATTCAACCAGGCAGCCAGACACATTCGCCTTTAATAAACCAATTGAGAGTTCAGGTGAGGAAATAAGAGCCTCCGTTGTTTTTTGTGGTATATCGGTAAAGAACTTTACAAATTCTTGAGCTACTTCCTGATTAACGGCAAATTCCTAACGGGCACAGAATATATATACTCTCTAACCACAGATTACTGTCTATAACAAATCACAGATTATATATTAATACGTATGTCTGCGCCCGCGTCTCTGTTCGTCAGTGTTGCCTGTGAAAGTCAACACAAAGTAGTGGTTACGTGGAGTGAAGATGTCATTATTATTTTTTCTATTTATGCTACCCATATTTGTATTATTTTTTCGTTTACACTTTATGTATTTATTATTTATCCATGTCTGACCGTGGCATCACTCTGGGCCCTATGAGAATACCAGCGCTGTGACGTTTTTTTTTTAAATGTTACAGCACCATGCTGAGATAGGGGCCTTTTGGCTTCGTACAGGACCAATTTCATTTCATGTTTTTTATTTTATTTTTCTCTTTGTTTACTTTTTAATTTTTATTAGTTGTAAGTACTTTTAATTTAACCATTTTTATTTGTGTTTAGTCCTGTGCGGGCTAATAAATGCTTTTTCTTTCTTTCTTGATTAGAGCTTTTAGGACCACATGCTGTATCTAATGTGTAGCTAGTGTTACGTATTTTCTACCTGTTAGTCTCGTTATTTATAACTTTCCAAACTGTCTTTATTTTATTTTCTGCTGTTTTGATCTTGTTGCTAATGTGCAGTGCTTTAGCAACCTTGCATGTATTTCTAAAAATGTTTGAATACTTAGCAACATACTTGTTAAAAGTTTCAGTGTTTATAAAAGGCTTAAGGCCATAAAGCTCAAATAGTCTTTCCCTACTTTTTTTGATACCTCTAGTTGCCCAATCACTAAATATGAATTTAGGGCAAATACTTTTTGTCTTCTTTTCAAAAGTTTTATTGAATTCCGTGTGAACTATTGAAAAGAAACGATCATACAATTGATCTATATTAATATCATCAAGGCCCATAACGCTTAACTTGTTCTGTAGCAAAATATTATACCTATTTAATCTGCTAGAAGTTATAGGTCTAAAGGAGTCAATTTTTTTTGTTTGGAGAACAGGCCACCCCATAAATTGTAGCAGATATTAATGAAACGTATATAGATTTCTTCCTTATAATTTCTAGATTACAGTGGTAATATTAGCTAAGCCATGTCTAACCGGAATGATGAGAAATTCGAAAATGAAAATGTGTATCTAACAATAACCATAGTTGCTGCTCGTCTTTAGCAGTCAGAAAGTAATTGTATTCGCACATTGCCTTGAAATCTTACTGCACAATTGACACAACGACCAGCAGATGCCATTTTCATAAAATAGTTTTTCATTATATGCGAATAAATTGCAGAAACACTTTCAAAAAAATCGAAATAAACTGAGTAAAAACAGCTGCGTTCCGAATTAGGCTGTAATCGATTTGAGCGTCCATAAACCCGTTCCGAATTACCATGAGCGCAATAACGATGTCGCTTGAATTGTCATAGATGACGTCATACCATGCGTCATCTTGCGATTACACCGACCATGCTCCAAATAAATATCACCGTGAGGGCTGTCAAATTTTTGACAGTTGTGTTGACAGGTTGTGTTGTTTTATTATGAACTTATGACTCGCCATCTATCTATACATTATATTTAATTATCGTTGCATCTATGTTATTTGTAATTCGTGGTATTTTTTAAGGGGTAAATCGTCGTTCTCTATCTCAAAATCTGAGTTATCAGAGTCGATAGAGTCAACCAACTTATCTTTCATTTTCAAAAACTTTTTGCAAAAAAATAAAACCGACTTCAAAACACAAAAAAGTGAAAAATAACTTTAGCTTCAGAAGTCGGTGACCTTTTTTGATTCATTTAGTTTTTTTTTGTCACCGACTTCTGAAGCTAAAGTTATTTTTCACTTTTTTGTGTTTTGAAGTCGGTTTTATTTTTTTGCAAAAAGTTTTTTTTATTTTTCCATTTTTAGTCGTAATAGCCTATACAAATATATGCCATGCATTTATTTTACATTGTTAACAATACATGTCATGGTAATAGGCTTATCCCCAATTAATGGAACTTAACATATCTAAACTATCGAAATTTACGTGTATTGTACACATCTGCGTACCCCTCAGAGCATACAGGCGTGATGTTACGTCATGATGTTGTATAAACAATAAACATCCAAGCGATTGCAAAAATCACGTCGATTTACCGTCTAGTTTTGAAGAGTTCCATTGTATTTCTCCGAAGACCAGCATCAGATCTTCACCAAATATAAATGCGACCATCTCAGGAGTATACTCTTTTAAATAAAAAAATAATTTTGAAAATCACTCCACAAATGGAGGAGAAATCGGTGAACATACATGAAATTATACCACACGACTGAAGTAAAAATATTCATAAAATGAAAACTACTGGGCCAAACTATGTAAAATTTTCATGGGACCAAATGGCAAGTATTTCGCATCAAACGAAAAAAGAATCACGTAAATCGGATCATAAATCTCAGCGTAATCGGTGTACATACATAAAAAAAAAAAAAAAACCGATTAAATTGAGAACCTCCTCCTTTTTGGAAGTCGGTTAAAAATAGGTCTTGTGATTGGGGTTATGATCACTGGCAACGCGTTCACGAGCGTTCCGAATTGATGATAGTTCTTAGCTGTCATAATCGTGATATCTAAATCGGAACGCAAAATATTGATGTGAGCGCTGTGAGCGATTATTTTGTAATACGGAATGCAACCAATGTCAAATGAAGTTGTAAATGTCAAAAAGAGTAAATGTCAAATGAAGTTGACTGTCCGAAAAAAAAAAAAAGTTGTCTGTCAACCACCAAAAGACGGATTTACAACGTTCCGTGCCATGATGATTTTCTATACCATATAAAAGATTTTAGCGGAAACCTTTAAAAATAGCATTAAAAAGCTCACAGTTTAATATTATTTATTTTTAGGTTATATTCTATTTTTTGTAAACGGAAAAAAACGCCCCTATTTACGTAAGTTTTTTTACTGTCAAATAACATTGATCAACAGGAATGATTTGACTCGCAAAAAAATATCATAATATAACTTATTTATTAGGATTTTAAGATTCCGGTTTCGTTTCTGTGTAATCTTTCGTTTATTACTATAATAAAATGGTTAATTTTTTTTGGTGTAATATGAATAATATTTATGCAACATCGAAGAGGGCCTAAAAAAACTGTCTCCTTTAATTTGAACTTTTTGCGATGGGGGTGTATTACACCTGAAGGTTACAGTTTGTCCGCTATGGTCAGAGGGTAGAGAATTTACTATTGCTTTATCTAAGTAATCACAATCGCAGAAAATATTACCTATACAAGTAGCAGAAGATGGAGTGACTCTAGTAGGTTCTGTAAAAGTGTTGGTCAAGTCAAATGACTTAAAAAGATTTAATAAGCGACTGCTATTTGCACATTCTTCTAAAATATTGATATTAAAATCACCACAAATAATTGTAGATTTATTACTGACTGCAAGTTTTGCCATCACATCTTCCATTATTGATTCAAATAAAGAAAAGTTTTGATAGTTTGGGGGTCTGTACACACACACAATTACATGCTCAACACAGGACAGTTCAACGCAATGTTCAACCGAGAGACCTACTATGTCATTACGTTGCTTATATTTAAAACAATTTCTTATTAATATTAGGGAACCTCCACGAAGCATAGTTTTACGGTTAAAGCAGCTACCCACCATATAGTTCTCATAATTGATAAGCATTTGGTAATCCTTAAGCCAATGTTCAGTAAAACAAATAATGTCAAACTTACTATTTTCTAAAAACAATTCAATTTCTAATAATTTGGAAGAAATGCCTTGGATATTTTGGTGGAATAATTTCAAAGTGTTCTGCTGAGGCCCTTTTTTACTAACTAATTGAGTGCAAGAAGATACGTTGGTAGGATTAACAATATTGTTAATCGTACCTCCTGTTGTCTCATTTCCTAGTTTAAATTAATTTTTGGAGTGAGGCTGGAGACACCCGTACCATCCTCAGACAACAAGACCCTATCACTAATACTAATATACCCTAATTGAGAATTTTCCACGGTGACACATGGATCCTCCTCAGTACAATGTTTGTAAACATTTATAGCACTAGTGCTATATTAACTTAAAGTCACCTGTATATTAGTATTACTACTAATAGTCGCAGTGTTAATAATAGAACTAAACTTAGAAATACTATTTATGTCTGAGTGAATATTACACTTTTCAGAAAAAAAGCACCATGCCTATCGGACTTCTCTGTAAAAATTTATGCGTGGTCATACATAATAAAATATACGCGTCGAATTGAGAACTTTCTCCTTTTTGTTTCGTCGATTAAAAAACCAAAGTTGCGGCATCTTATCACCGCGATTCAGAAAATAAGTGAAATGAACAACGCCATCTATTGACCAAGATGTTAAACTGCAAAAATATAATGCACGGATATCATGCTGTGTAAATTTTCAAAGCAGCATCATGTAGACTAATCTAGAGTACTATAAGCTATAATAACTTTTTTTTAAAGCCAGTCAGTCGATTTAAAAGTAATCTGTGGAGCACATTTGTACCATGAAGACAATAGATGTGTCGCTGTATCTTACGTTTGATGATTAGTTCTTCTTGAATACTCTAAATTCATATATCTTTTGATAGAATTAACCGATTACGATAAAACAAAAACTAAATAATACCTCAAGATACGCGCAATTTTTTATATATAAAACTTATCTACATTGGTTTCGTAAATTTTACGTGATGCTTGATCATCGAAACAGACAAACAGATAAAAAGACAAACACAAAAATTCCAAAAACGCTAGAAATGAGTTCTGTTGGTTATCCTTTCACACCCTGGCAATTTTGTTTTTAATTTTTTTCGATGTACAAAAATGATTTTTCTACAGATTTATTATATGTACCTATATGTATAAAAAATAAATAAATAAATAATAACTAGCTGACCCGCGCAACTTCGTTTGCGTCACATGAGAGAGAGAGGGTTAGAGAGAGTGTGAGTCAACCTTCAAAGATAGACATTATTATGCTATCGCGGATTTTATGTTGAACTTTTTAAGAGGAACAATTTCCTAATACATGATCGTTGCGTAACTTTAACCGTTTATGCAGCGCTCGCAACGGAAGTTCTCAAAAGAAATAAATTTTCCCCGTTTTTGAACATTTATTATTGATGCTTCGCCTATTAGTTACTAAATTTACATCATCACGCTACTGCGTGTGAGTTTTCAAAACAGCGTCATGTAGACTAATCTAGGGTACCTTATGCTATAATAACTTTTTCACTTCTCATGCTCTAAAGTTCGCCTTTGTGTCGTGCATAGGCAACATAAAGTCGCTTTTTATGCCCTAGAGCATAAAGTAAAATCTTCGTCGAAGACCAAGGCAATCGGTCCAACAGCCACATGAACAACTTCAACTTCATAGAAACACAGGTTTAAATACACCTAGATCAGGCAGGTCGCTACCTAACATTTGAATTCGACATTTTTGTTACTTGCAACTGTTATATTATACTGTAGTTATAGTTTACTTTTATGCACTAATTATACAATTCAAGAAATAACACTACTGCACCTAAATGTACACTTTTGTAATATCTACTTTTTAAATAAATTATTCTTAAATTATTCTATTCTTAGAATAACCTCTTTATTTTAATTCGTCTGTCTGTCCATATGTCTGTCTATCCGTCTGTCTGTTTATCTGTCTGTCCGTCTGTGTGTCCGTCCGTCTGTCTGTCTGTTCGTCTGTCTGTACATCTGTCTGTCCGTCTGTCTGTCCATCTGTCTGTCTGTCCGTCTTACTAAATTGACTATTTTTCACGCACTCAAAGTGAAAAGTACAGTGTAGCACACGGCGCTAAATTCTCATTATAACTTGGTACCTATTTACTACCTTGCTAAAGCTCGGTAGTAAAACTACCTCGTATATAATGGGTCATTTTAGCCCCTTGTATTACAATTACTATTAAAGTTATCTGCATAGCTATTCACAACCCTTCAATTCGATTTTTGATTCGGAAAGTCGTATGTCCATCACTTATGTTATGTATGTTATCCTTTCACACCCTGGCAATGATTTTTTTTAATATTTTCGATGTACAAAATGATTTTTCTACAGATTTATTATACACACATCAAAAGTATCTAGGGATCAACATATATTTTTGCAATAACTTTTCTCCTGATTGATATTAATTAAAATGTTCTTTAAGGATTCATCAAATAAAGTGTTTTCGTTTGTCACAGTAACGATAAACCAAGTCACCTTTGCATTAATAAAGAAATTTGCCATTTTCCTAATAAAGGGATTTTTGACATTTGAACCACTAACATTAAAGTTCGAAAAAATGACTGAAAACACAGTTTTCTTTAAAAATTTATTGGGTAACTTAAACAATTAATAATCCGTGTTTCTACCGCGAACACTAACAACACAAGAACATCGGTTTGGCATACTCAAAATGAGTTCATCCAAATCACGCTGTGGAATGGCCGCCCATGTTCGTTGCAACAACAAAAAAAGGTCTTCTTGCGACTGGATACCCTCCATATTCGGCAGAGCTCTTCTCTGTAGCATATCCCATGCATGCTCAATCGGGTTCAAGTCTGGCGACTGAGCAGGCCAGGGCAGGACATTGATGTTAGCTGCGGCGAGAGTCTGTCTTACAACTCTTGCGGTGTGCGGTCGTGCATTATCATGCATTAACTGAAATAAGGGACCGATTTGCACTTGTAGAGGAACGATGACGTCTGATACAATCGTCTCAGCATAAATTTGAGCGTTGAGGTTGCCTCTGATCCAAATCAACTCAGTTCTTCCGCCGATCCAAATACCCGCCCATACCATGATGGTTCCACCACTATAAGGATGGACTTCCTGGCAGGATTTTAATCGCTGTTGGCGTCCAGGGGTTCTCCAGTGTCGTATACGTCTTGTATCCGGTCTCATACCAAAACGAGACTCATCAGAAAAGCACACGAAACGCCATTGTTCTTCTGCCCAATTTCTGTGTTCAAGAGCCCATTGATATCGAATCCTACGATTGTGCATTGCTATAGGTGGTACCCGTAGCGGTCTTCGGGAATGAAGGTTCACTTCATGCAAGCGGTTTCTGACTGTTTGGTCGCTAATTAAGTTCCCTGAAGAGTGATGAAGCCTCACGGCTAACATCATGGCGGTTATTGTTGGAGCTCTTCGAGTTAAGATTTGAATGTATCGGTCTTGTCTCCGTGTGGTGCAGCGATACCGTCCTCCATGGCGCTCAGCCACGGTACCAGTGCTTCGGTAACGTGTCCAAAGTCGACTGATAACACTCTGACTTGTATTCAGAGCTAAAGCTACAGTACGTTGCCGGGAACCAGCTTCTATCATTCCCACGGCTCTGAGCATTTCTTCCCTGCTTAAATGACGTCGCCGCTCCATAATAACGTTGGTTTTAATCAGTAGTAGGGAAACAGTAGCACTAATAATGTCTTCAATGCGTTGTATGTTTTTATAGGGAAAATATTGACAGCTTATTTTCATCTTTTACTCGAATTTGATTGAGAGTTCCTGATTCAAATTATGAAATGCACCAAAAAGGATCCATATAAATTTATAAAATCATAAATTTATTACAAAGCCACATCTCAATCTCAAGAAATCCGCATAAAAATGCTTGATCCCTAGACACTTTTGATGTGTGTATGTATAGATTTGATGACTCTGTCGCACTCACTCACACAGATACAAGCCCGTGGGGGCGCTGGGAGCCGCTGGGCGGGCGCGCGCGGGCCCGGCGGCGCCGGTGCGCGCGCGCCGCTACTTCTCGGCGCCCGCGCCCGCGCCCGACGCGCTCGCCGACGCCGAGCTGGCGCAACGCACGCGCGCCTTCCGCGACATGCTCGCTGATAACCCCACAGACGAAGCTCTGTGGCTACGGTTTATCGAATTTCAAGTATGTTTCTTTTGGGTTCGGCCGAAATTAGCTAGTGGACTTGCTGTTCACCGCGGATTTTACTCGCAATTAATATATATATACAATAATAATAATACAATAATGAATGATGAAAAATTTATACATTAATTGAATGAGCATGAGGTCCTGTGTTCGATTCCCAGGTCGGGAATTTGTAAGTAGCACCCCCAGAGTCTGGATTTGTGCCCCGTTGATGGCAATAGGCTCGCCTCCTTTTAAATGGAACTTAAACATAATTACAACTGTGAAAATGTGGTTCAATATAACTGTGCCTTCTGTGCCTGATCCTTGGGGGATTTAGGTTTGATGTTGGGTTATCTATACATCTATGTATATCTTTTATTCTACACATATAATAAATCTGTAGAAAAATCGTTTTGGTACATCTATATATTACATACTAGCATCTGCCCTAGGGCTTGCAATATCCGTTCATTTTTACTATCCGGATAATACGGATATCAAAATTTTCACTATCCGGATTATCCGGATAATACGGATAATACGGATATTTTTTAGTTTTTATTCTAAATAAAACTAATACACTTTTGTAACACGTTTTAATCCGTCTCTCAAGCAAAATGAGAAAGAAATAATAAACTATACCAATATTTCAAGTAACAATTACCTAAGAAAACTAGTTCACTCTCTAAAATTATACAATAGAAAACCCGATGGTATTTTTTTTTCTTCTCATACTTATAACAATTCCAATTAAAAATGAGATCTTACATTTATCACAAAATCCTAATCAAATCAACCTATTTAAAACATAATAATTAAATAAAAATATCACTTTAGAACAAGAACTGGTTTTAAGTGAGAAGCGACCGTGAGTGCGATACAATACAATACAATCTTGAAAATACGTGCGGTACCTATGGATGCAAGTTTAACTTTAACAAGTGGTCAATGTTGTTATGATCTCTGTCACTAAATTGAATTATTGTGTTGTGATTTGTGAAGAGAATAAACACTTGCAAGAGTGATTAGCTCTATATTATTAGTACATTATGGCACAAGTGTGTAATGTTGGTGATTACCGCTGAGGCGCTAATGAGACCCGAGCCGTAAGGCGAGGGTCTTAAGAGAGCCGAGCATGGTAATCATTAATACACACGTGTATCATACAACGTTTTTCAACACACTTGTGAAGAAAATAATACTAAAAAATAATGTTATTTAGTAGATAAAAGATATTTGTCCTTGGAGTTTTCAGGTAGTAAACTTTCCATAACGTTAAGGGCTTCACATCTTATATCGGGCGGTGTTCAACATAAATAATTTTCTTCATAACTAGTACTTGTAGACATTTTAATTAATAAATAACTATAATTTCAACAGTGAAAACGAGTTGTGAAAAATGTTTCGCAATGGCGGGAAAAAAATAATCAGTTTTCCTATGCGCGCGCATGAAACAATGGCGATCGGCCATAGACTAAAATAATGAGGTTTTTGCTTTTCGCGGATAGCTTTTCAGCCACGTACAAAATGGGGAATTCAAAGTTATAAAACAAAAGTTACATTTGAGTGAAAGTTTTATTTATTTAAAACGTACAAGTTTAAATTATCTATTTAAATACGAAGTTGCATAAAATGAGCAAGCGATAGGTTACATTAATTTATTTGTACTATTTATTGAACATGATTTTTTGTATCGAAACTTTTTTAAGAATAAAGCAACAACCACCTCAACTTAAAAAAAAAAATACCCTATAACTCACTTGTGAATAATAGTAATGAAAAAGTCACAGTTTGATTATAGGTCTCATTACGTACCTAATTGTAGTAAAATTAGAGCTATTTTAGGAGCAACGTAATAACAGTTATGCACTTTGCAGATTACAGCTTTTTATTTAATTTATAAAATAAAAATACAACTATCCGTATTATCCGAAAAATCCGGATAATGATGCAAGTAAAATCCGGATTTGAAAATCGGCGGATATCCGGATAATACGGATATCCGGATATCCGGATTGCAAGCCCTAATCTGCCCGCGACTTATGCCAGCGACAACGGGGTCGTCAAAATCGAAGATCTGAAACATCTGATGTCGAATTCTAAGAGCCCGGGGACGATCTGGAAGTTGATGCGTAGATACAATACGGCCAACGTATATTGGCGAGTCTGAACATAGGCTCTGCGAACTTTAGCGCATGTACAGTGTCGACCAAAAGTCGATAGGGAATCTCACAAAGCAATAGCTTGACGTTTAGTTTGACAAGAATTCTAAGAGCCCGGGGATGATCTGGAAGTTGATGCGTAGATACAATACGGCCAACGTATATTGGCGAGTCTGAACATAGGCTCTGCGAACTTTAGCGCATGTACAGTGTCGACCAAAAGTCGATAGGCAATCTCACAAAGCAATAGCTTGACGTTTAGTTTGACTTACGACCTTCTACTTTCAAGAAAATAGACATTGTCATCTACAAGTAAATGTAGTCCAAAATTTCAACATTGAAATATAAGTCCAGATGGCCTAGTGGTTAGGCGCGTCCACATCTAAGAGTGAATCAGTAAGCCGTGAGTTCAAATCTCACGTTGTTACTTTTAGACTTTTTGTAAGTGTTTACTCGATTGGAAGTAATGGGACAGAAAAATATTCTCGCTTTGTTCACACATTTCATAAAGTTAGAAGAAGGTAGATCATAGAAAAATAAGTCAAGAATTTATATTTCTGTGAGGTAAACCTGAGTTTTATGAATATTTTACTTGATCGAAATGAACGTTGTCGTTTGGTTGTGTTAAATTTGGTTAGTGACGGTGTGGTTTAATAGATAGCGGTATTGTTGTTGGTATTTCTCAAAATGCAGGCAAATATTGATATTCAGGCGAGGGCGACTAATATTATCGTGCTGCATAAAAGTGGTCTTAATAGAACACAAATATCTGAAGAAACCGGACTAATGTGAGTATTATATTTATAAATTATTGTAACAAAGTTTTATTAAAAATTAAAGCCTACTTTGTTATTGTTTATTTATTTGGTGACTTAGGGATTAATAAATTGATTTTAAATCCATCATGAGGCATAAAAGATAAATAATTTGTGTTAATTATTGGATTTATAAATGCAGAGTGAATGATAACTTCAGTATTTTATTATAGCTGCCTAACATCTTTTTTTTGTTTTTTGTTTTAGAGGAATACTGTGAGTCAGATCAAAAGGCCTTGCTAGTCGACAATGAAGTGGAAAGCTGTCGCTTATTATCGATGCGCAGCGACGACATAATATATGGTTGGCGAATAAGAAACAAATGGTTTCACACCTACGAGACACTTTGTGGAATTATTTGACACCTCATCGCAAACTGTTCGCCGTGCCCTCCACGCTGAAGGCTTGTATCACAAAGACCAGCTAAGAAGCCCTTCTTGACAGAAAGAGTTATAGAAGAACGATTACGTTTCGCACGGGATTATTTAGATTTTTACTGGAATACTACCATGAGAAGACTCAAAAAACTGACTTTTTAAATAAAGTCAAAAGGGTAGGCTTCATTTATGGCGCAAGAATAACACTCTGCTGGTCTGACAAAAACATAATCCCTAATACAGACTCATGTCGAATTATGGTTAATATGTGGGGATCATGTGGGGATGGATAAGTGCAGCAGGGCCAGGAGAACTGGCTTTTATTCCTCCACGCGCCAACAGTTCTACTTAATTATGTAGAAGTATTAGAAGATGTCATGCTACAAAATTAATCCCTAGATGCTTTAGTTTTAATTATATGTGTAACAAAATATTTAGTGAATATTAACTTATCCGTAATTATATTAATGATCTTAAATTGAGGTTTAGGTTCAATCTTCTTTTCTTCGGGAAAATGAACACTTAAACTATAACCTCAATACGAGTTACATTTATTGTGACGTCACAAAAAAATATATTCATAAAGTCTAAATGATTTATATTAGTTTTTAATAAACTCTGCTGATTACCGATACGTACGAAGTCGCGGGCAGAAGCTAGTCGAAAATATATCGAAAAAAAAAAAAATTGCCAGGGTGTGAAAGGATAACCAACAGAACTCATTTTCAGCATTTTTGGAATTTTTGTCTGTTTATCTGTTTGTCTGTTTCGATGATCAAGCATCACGTAAAATTTACGAAATCAATGTAGATAACTTTTATACATAAACATTCAGCGTATCTTGAGGTATTATTTAGTTAGGGTAATAATCTGCGAAACTACTGATCCAATTCCGAAAATTCTTTCATTTAGGGGATTTCACTACTTCGTATTATTATTAGTTTTCATGGTAACCTATGGTACCTACAATTTGATTTGGGGATTCCAGGGATGATACCGCTTTGGTCAGGTAGGTAACTAAATTATCTTAAATGACTAGCGTATGCCCGGGGTTTCGCTCGCGATGGGATCTAAAATAATCCCACCCCCGCCGTTAGCTTCCCATTCCCGTTAGCGAATGAAAAGTTCCGAAGATTACCCCCTACATCCAAATATACATATACATACCTTACCCCTTTTAAATACACTGGCCTGCAAAACTGTACTACAGTTTTAAAATTTCATTTTTTCTAAACTATAGAAGTTAGAGATTTAAAATAAAAAACGTTTCCTACCAATTTTTATCAGTTTTATTAGTTTTTATGTACAACATTAAATAAAGATAATTTTCTATTTTGGAAGTGCGATTTATTAGAAATCGTCACGTAAGAAAATGCCGTATGTTGTTGTGTGTGTGTGTGTGTGTGAGCGATATTTTTCTTCATAGGTGTCGTTTTCGTTGGTTTACAGGTTGGTGATAACGAAAATGAGGTCAAAATGAAAATCCAAGATAGCACCCAGGAAGCAAAAAAAATAAAATAATCAGCGACCTCAAAAACCATGAAAACGACACCCATGACGGAAAAACCGTTTTTTTTTTCTGGCACCTTCTTGGATTTTCATATTGACCCCATTTTCGTAATCAGCAACCCCAAAAACCATGAAAACGACAACCATGACGAAAAACCAAAAATTTTCCTCGGCGCCATCTTGGATTTTCATTTTGACCTCATCTTCGTAACCAGGAACCCTAAAAACCATGAAAACGACACCCATGACGAAAAATCAAAAACTGCTTTTTTGCTTTTTTGCTTTAAGTATGTTGTTTTCATTGTTTAGTAATTCCCTTTCGTAGTAAGAGCGCTTTAGCGTTTCTGTCAAATTATTGCAGGCGTTTCTATATCGAATGTACTGTTGTCGAATTTCCTCGTTATTTGGAGATTTCTTGACTTTTTGATGCATTTTGTCCCTTTTCCGTATACATCTCACTATGCCAACTGTAATCCACGGTTTAAGCGGGTTCTTTTTTTTGATGTTTTTGTTTTAACTGTATTTTTTGTGATGATTTCTCGCAGCGTAGTGACTAAGAATTCAGCGGTTACGTTTACATTATGCGAGTTATAGTAATCTTCCCAAACGATGTTGTCCAGATCAGTCTCTAAGTGTTCATAATTTATAGTTGTTCTAAACCTCATTTTCGTAATTAGCGACCTCAAAAACCATGAAAACGACATCCATGACTTAATAACCAAAAGTTTTCCCTGGCGCCATCTTGGATTTTCATTTTGACCATTTTCGTTATCAGTGACCACTTAAACCATGAAAACGACACCGATGACGGAAAAAACAAATTTTCCTGGGCGCCATCTTGGATTTTCATTTTGACCTCATTTTTGTAATCAGCGACCCCGAAAACCATAAAAATGACACCCATGATGGAAAAAACAGAAGTTTTCCTCGGCGCCATCTTGGATTTGCATTTTCATCTCATTTCGTTATCAGCGACTCCTTAACCATGAAAATGACATCCATGACAGAAAAACCAAAAGAAAAAACCACCTTCAAGTATAAATAACAGGGGTATGTTATGTTTACTCTACAGAGTGAACCTCACTGGCCATTAAGTCGCACTAAAGTCCAGTCGCGCAAGTGTCCTTTCGCGCAAGAGTCCATTCGCGCAAGAGTCTTGGCGCGCAAATGTCCGTTCGCGCATAAGTCTAATCGCGCAAAAGTCCATTCGCGCAAGTGTCCAGGCGCACAAAAGTCCGTTCGCGCATAAGTCCAATCGCGCAAAAGTCCATGCGCGCATTTGTCTTTTCGCGCAAATGTCTTTTCGCGCAAATGTCTTTCGCGCAAAAGTCCCAGATCCAGAAAAATTAAGTTTGTCCTTTAAAAAGTTTGTACGGGAACCCTCAGTGCTGAGTCCAACTCGCACTTTTATTTATCATTTTGTAAAATGTTTATATGTATCTAAATTCTTCTAATACAAAATTAAACCATTTTTATTTGATTGTGATAAATATACAGTAGACACACATTCCAGACTTTTATTTCTAAACCGTACTGACTTTATAATTATGTATCATAAAATAATATCGTCTACAGGATCAAAATGGTTTCAGCGATCACTACGCTCGATCTGCACCCGTGTGTGCGTGTATCTGCATGAACAATGCACACTAACATAGGATCGCAACGAATTTGCCTAAACTCTAGCGAGTGAACTTTGTGCACGGACTCAAATTGCACTAAAATAATGTAATAAGAAAATAATAGAAAATGTTACAAAAATTCACAAAATGTTGAATGTTGCACGAGCTCGATATTAAACCAAAGACTGACGTACTTGCGTACGTGACGATACTACATTTTTATAAAATAACAAAATTTGCAGTATTTTAACTAGGTTAATTAACTAAAGTACAATGTGCGGTTGCTGACCGTACATCTTGGCGGGGCAAAATATAAGATAACTTATTAAAGACTATTTTACCAATATAAATACAATTCATGAAATGAAAACAATGTTAATTAAAATGATTATAAGTCAAATGTTAAAAGAATGAGGTGTCGCCAATGATATTCTATTACACAGATATGTTGTGAGCGTGCAATCGTGAAGACTCGAAAACGAGCCAATTGGCCTGTTTTTCCTTTATTCTGCGTCACTGCGTGTATGTGAGCTGGCTCTGCCCCGCGGCACACTTTTTTCTGTGGATTTGTAGGTGTATAACATATCTGTTTATTAGATTATCATTGGGTGTCGCATAGGTAAGTTCTATGTTTTCAGTGGATGCTGCAGCTCTTGGTGGCTTCCGTGGCGGTAATCTGGTGGACGCGCCAGTGTCACTGACGGTGACCTTGCCGCTGCGTTTCCAGCACACGTAGGCTCCTCCCGCAACGACTATTGACAAGATCAGAAGTCCCATCGTAGAGTATGAAACGATGTATTGGTGCACATCGTGTTGCGACATTTCAGCCTGTTTCGTTTGATCTTCCAATTCTTTCAATGAATTATGAAGCTTTTCATAATCGTTTCTAACAAATTGGGTGTTCTGTTGTCCAGTTGATAAATCAAGCGGCTGGACAGATGTTAAATTGTTGATGTCATCCATATCTATCAGTGGTATTTCAGGGCTGACATAAATATTGTTTGTGTAGTAAACTTGTGTATAATATGTTTCTTCGTTGTTTCTTATTATACATCCTTCTTTGGCTTCTAAAATTCCCGTTGAATGTATTGCCTTTGTAGTCATTACGACCTTCACAGATTATTTGCAGTTGGCAATCCGTGCAGCAGACATAGAGCCAGGTGTTATGTTTTTGTAATGGTGTCCATTTATTGTTGCAGGATTCGGATGTGTAGATACATTTTGATAATGTTATGTTTGTTATTGCGCCGATTTCGCACGGAATTTGCTGATTTTTCATGTAACGTGTTGGTTTGTTTAGTGAACATATAAATGTACTTGGTTCCATTTTAATGCAATGTTCTAGGTCACTGTCTGTGAGCTGCATAAATGTCTCTTTTCTTATATTGACTGCAACATATTCTGAATTTGTTTTCATTGTAAGTAAATGTTTGTTATTTTTTATCATCGGTATAGGCACTGTTTTATAGATGGTGAATGGAGTGTCGCCTGTTAATGGTAATGTGATTTCGATGATAAAATATTTATCAAATAATCTTGATTTTACCTCTAGTAGTTTGTATATGTCAGCTAATTGGTTTTGAATATTGTCCACGGGTATTGATAATTGTTGTGGCGATAGTGTTGAGCTCCTGAAAGAGCTGGTTCTGCGGTAAAAGTCTGGTGTCTACATGACCATGGTGAATGTTAATGGCTGTGTCTAAAAGCATTTGTTGGATGTGGCGCAGTTTAGACAGAATTGTTGAACTAGTCAGAGCCATGATGTTAAAGTAGTTCAAAGATTCCTCTTGCTCAACCTCCTTACCCAATTTCTGTAAATCGTTCTCTGTAGCGTTTAGATGTTGATTTCAGAGATTGAACTGAGTGTTCATCGCCTCTTCATTTCTCTTTAGAATGTTATTATGTGCTTCTATGATTGATGTTTGACCTTTAATCAGGTTCAATAAATGGTCTCTGTTATTCTGCAATGTGTCTATGTCCTGTTTGTATTGTATTGCGAACGTAGGTTCATACCTACGTTCGCAATACAATACAAAATACACAGTCATCTGTGTAAGGATGAAGACGAAAAGCTGTAGAGGCAGCCCTTGGAAAAAAACATAAGTAGATTATTTTAGCGATTAATGCAAATATATCATCATCATCAGCCTATTAACGTTCCCACTGCTGACAGACTAAGGCCTCCTCTCTATGAGAGGGAATGGGCTATAATCCACCACGCGGGCCCAGTGCAAATATATCAAGGAAATTAAATTGTTACCCACTTAAACCTATACTAATTTTATATAGCTCAAGAGTTTGTTTGGTCGGTTGAACGCGCTCATCACAGGAACTACTGGTTCGAATAAATAATAATCTTTTAGTGTTGGATAGTCCATTTATCGAGGACGGCTATAGGTTATCTAACATCACGCTACAACTATAAGGAGCGGAGCATCAATGATAAATGTTGCAAAAACAGGAAAAAAATATTTCTTTTGAAAGCTTCCGTTGCGAGCGCTGTATATACGGTTTAAGTTACGCATCAATCATGTATCAGGGAATTGTCCTCTTAAAACGTTCAAACAAAATCTGCGATAGCAGGTTGACTCACACTCTCTCTCCGTCTCTCTCTCTCTCTCATGTGACGCAGGCGAAGTTGCGCGGGTCAGTTAGTTATATAGATGAAAGTGAAGTGTCTGATTTTAATTTCAAAATAACAACTTTTTACAAGTTTTTATTCAGTTTCACCTGTCCCGGGGTGTTTGTCTGTAATCAAATCTTGCAAGTTAAATCCACTTCCCGGTTACCAATTGAGCTGAAAATTTGCACGCATATGTATATCGCGGGGCAATGCAATATTATGATAACATGGAGCTGATCTGATGATGGATTGGAGCTGGTAGGTAGCCATAGGCACTCTGTAATGAAATGACGCAACCCCATCGAATTTGAAATTGTTTGATTCGCCTTGATGAATACTTTGGGTAAACAAACGAATCTAGCGAGCCCAAACTCGATGCGGTTACGTCGTTTTTAGTCCTAGATGAGTCTAATAAATATTTTTTCTTACTTTCTGTCTTCTTTAGATAATGTGTGCTTAAAACATTGCATTGTGCGTACTACGAATTACTACGGGCTACGGAAAAACGCTGCTACGCGCTACGACCTATTCCGTAGTAAATCCCGAATCATAAATACTAAAAAGTTAAAAATAAAATTAAAAGTAAAAATACTTTTTAAAAACAAGCTTTTATTTAAATGCGTTATCAATAATAAAATAAACTTATTCTTTAAATTAAAACTTTTACTATCAACTTAAGGGCAACGTATTCGCAATATTAAACTCCATTTATTTTAGATCGTTCTGGAATCGAAAGCCACAAACTCGATCATCGAACCCGGAACGATTGGGACTGTTTTTTTTTCAAAAAATGACATTAAAAAAAATACGAAAATATTTTTTTTTTTTTTTTTTTTAAGTTCTTTAAAAAAAATCTGACCAAACCCTGAATCGCGGAAAAATAATCTGCTGTTTCCTACAATAAGTTCACATAACTCGTCAAAACGTATGGAACAGTATTTACATACTAACTCTATAATAGAAATAAAAATATTTACAAGTATCAAAAAGGGTTACAGGGCGTCGAAAAATTCGTCCACATCGCTGTCAACAGGAAACGTGCCCAGAAGGCTGGCAGCATTGCCACGTTGGATGGCAATGCTGATTCTTTGGCCAAAAAATAGGCCCGCCCTCTGGTCACGTGAACAGTCGACCAACCGCTTGGCGATTTCTCGAAAAACTAGGTGGGCACTCGGACCCCATGGCCCTAGTGTTTCAACCCCAAACGGCTCAAACACATAATTACCAATTAAATTATTGTATTTGCGCCGTTTGAGGTTTTCAGCACCTGCAGCAGCCGCCCCAGCGCAGCACACTGTGCTAGGAAGATGGGATGGCGCAAGGGTGTCGACGCAAGTTGCGTCCCACACCAAAGGCCTACCCAACTTCCATGGCATTATGGTCATACCATCTGGTCTCTTGCCATCGACGCGTGCCAAGCCAGTGGGTTCTAATACAGCTGGCACCCCGGCGGTGGCAAGAGCACGACGGATGAGATCATTAATGCTAGCGTGCCGCGCTATCCGACCTGCACTCTTACTGCAAGAAAGGCCATGGTGTCCGAGGCAGTCGACTGCTTCACCACATTGACAGCGATGTGGAGCCCCACAAGGAGCGCCCAAACGCAAACATGTAGCGAGCCGGAAGGTTGTGTCACCTAACATAGTGCCTATATTAGGTGACGGTAGCGCCTGAAGCCAGAGGCCCGACTCCCATTCACCCACAGCCAGCAGGCGGGCACGCTCAGCAGTATTGGTAGACGTATTAATAAGTTTATTCCGTACCAACCTGCAGAGCGGCTCATCCCACTGTCTCTGGGAAAACGGGTTCTCGGGCCGATCCGTGTCCGGGCAAGCCACTTTCCAGGCGTCCTCTGCGTCGGTCAAGCACGGCACTTCCGAGCTAACCAGGGAGAGAGATAAAATTTTCCTGGTTAGCTTTTCAGTGCTGTGGACAGAAGACAGAAACGCCGGTAAGCTAACATTAGAAATTTTGCGGACGCCAAGGCCACCAAAACGAATTGGCAGGGTGGCTTGCAGCCACGCTCGGTCGTCCAGGGCCACATTAAGAATGGATGTTAATGTGTTGCGAATAATTTGGTCAATTTTGTCCAAAAGTTGTGGTTTCTTCCAAAGAGGAGAACAACGGAGAATATACATAAAATTTGGACCAAAACAGCAATATCTTATAATGGTGAATGCCGAATGCAAATTAATTTTGGAAAATCTATCCGAAATATCATTGAAATGTTTAATTTTGTCGTCGATGAAAGATGAAAAACTTTCTTTAAAAATAGGGGAACCTAGAAGATGCAGGGAACTTTTTTCTAAAATTTAGATTTTTGGGGCTATTGCATTAAATTTATCTATAGTCGATTGTCTGTCGGTAATGCAGGCTTAACTATCACAGACAGTTACCATTGCTTGATAACTACACTTCGTACTATACTAAAAATCAACTTAATCAAAATGACGGTGTGGTAGCATACGTTCGAGACGGCCACCTGGCCCATGTTACTGAAATCAATATTTCACATGCGTCAGCTATTCAGGTATCAATTTCTAACTATACCATCATAGGCATCTACCGTTCACCCTCTAACCTTTGTGCTGATAACTTTATAAATTCATTGAATCTTCACCTTGACTCTATAATGACACATAAAAATATTATAATTGTAGGTGACATCAATATTAATCTAATAATCAAGAATTCCGAAACATCTCAACAACGCAGTAACAGATTAAACTATTTAAATATGTTAGCGTCACATGGCCTGTTACCAGGGCACTGTTTACCTACTAGAGAACAAAGTTGTTTGGACCATGCACTTATAAAAATTGACAAAGCTTTGAGCTTAGCATTTGTGGGTGTTATTAATACCTCAATCACAGACCACGCAATGGTATTAATAAACATAACCCGAACGCTAAAAATTAAAAAGTCCGCCAAAACCAAAACTGTAATTAATTTTGATAGTGCCTACACTTACTTGATAGGTACTGACACGTCATTTTTTAATACATGTAATGACCCTGAGATCATAGCTTATAAATTTATAGAGATAATAAAAACTTCACTACTATCTAACACTACAACTAAGTCAGTCCCGAGCGGAAGACGGGTTATCAAGCCTTGGATGACTGCTGGTGTACTTCGATGTATCAACCTCCGTAATAAAATGCAAGTGCAAACTAAGAAAGATTCCTATAATATAATACTACAAATAACTTTCAGACGTTTTCGTAATTTTTGTACTAACTTAATAAAAAAACTAAAAAGAAAATCACAAAGAGAACAAATAACTATGTCAATAAAAAATCCTAAACAGCTCTGGCTAAAAATCAACGAAATTACACAATTTAAAACCCCTAAATCAGACAATTCTAATCTACTTAAAATCACACCACACCCTCTCGATTCTCTCAACCGTGTTAATCAGTTCTTTGTTACAATTGGTAAAACATTGGCGGAAGATATAATTAAAAAATCTAACCTCTCTAATCCCAGCTCTTCTTACCTAAGGAGTGAACAGCATACTACGTCATTCGTACTACTTGACACTGACCCGCAGGAAGTGGATGGCATACTCATGAGTCTCGATTCTGAAAGCTCACCAGGCTGGGACGGTATACCCACTAAATTTTTAAAAATATCTAGGGATTTTATGGTACCCCTAATAAGCCAACTAGCTAACCTGTGCTTTAAAACCGGGATATTTCCTGAGGCTTTAAAGCGATCTTTGGTTACGCCTGTGCACAAGGGGGGGGACCGGAACGATGTCAACAACTATCGACCTATATCAGTTATATCATGCATCGCAAAAATTTTAGAAAAATTACTAAATAACAGATTAATTAGTTACCTTAATAAACATAATATTTTATCTTCCTCGCAATATGGGTTCAGAAGGGGTCTATCTACACAAGACGCTGCGAAGGCACTAACTGGCGATATAGTCAATAATGTAGACAAAGGACTGAAATGCCTTACAGTATTCTTAGACCTAAAAAAGGCATTTGACACCGTCTCTGTCCCCATCCTTCTGCACAGGCTTGAAACAATCGGCATTAGAGGTACGGCTCTTTCTCTTTTCGGTAGTTACCTATCAAACCGAAAACAGCAGGTTAGGGTTGGAAATCTATCTAGTGGTGAAAAAATGGTATGTTTTGGAGTACCTCAGGGAAGTGTGCTCGCCCCGACGCTTTTCCTGATTTATATAAATGAGTTGTGTAATATCAGGAACAGTGGCGGACGAGTTTTTTCATATGCAGATGACACAGCAGTAGTTTTCGCCGGGGACTCTTGGGCTTCCGTGCGTGCTGCTGCTGAACGTGGATTAGCGGTAATAGCAAAATGGTTAAATACCAATCTCTTAACCCTCAACGTATCCAAAACTAACTTTATCTGCTTCACTCCAAATCAGAGGACACAGCCAGGCGCTGATTTTGGAATCGTGATCCATGAGTGTGCAACCTCTCATTATCCTTGTAATTGTCAAAGCATACAGAGAGTTAGTTTCACTAAATATCTTGGAATAACAGTTGACCAAAGACTATCATGGCATACCCACATTGAAAATACCATGGCCAGGGTCAGAAAATTTATATGGATTTTTAAAACGCTACGACATGTGATGCCACCGTTGCTACTCAATAAAATCTATACAGCTCTGGCACAATCGGTCATCACATACTGTATACCGATCTGGGGAGGGGCCACCAAGACCAAATTTCTAGACCTAGAAAGGGCTCAAAGGTCTCTCATCAAAGTTATGTACTTTAAGCCCTTTCGTTACTCTACGGACAACCTTTATAAGGTTAGTAAGCTACTGTCTGTAAGGAAATTATACGTATTGAACATAACCATACATCTTCACAAGACCCTTTCATTTGACCCATCTAAGCTAGATAAAAGACGTAAAGACATTGTGGCTTACTCCCCTCGGGTCCGTACGGTTTTTGCCAGGCGTCAGTTTAACACTCAATCTACTTATATTTATAACAAATTGAACCTCAAATTGAATATTTACCCCATGTTGCGGTATGAATGCAAAAATACTTTATCGGAATGGTTAAAATCACAAACGTACGATGAAATTGAACTTTTATTAACCAGAATTTGCTAAAGTAATACGTGTAAACAATTTTAACATACTTAAAACGATCAATCATTAAGACACCTAGGTACTCATACCCACACTCGGCATATCCACCTTTCACACACGCACACATACTACAAACCACACAAACACACACACCACACACCCACAAACACTACACATACCTGAACTTGCTAATTTTGTAACATACTTGTACCTAAAAATAGCCTTTATTAATTTTAATTATGTCTCAACATTGCAAACTGTAACCCAATGGGAAGTTGCGAGGTAACCCCAACACAAGTATCCTTATAACTTAAAGGGGCTGCCTCAATTTTGTGCTGTAGAACAATTGTATGAGAAACAATAAAAACTTTTTATTTTTTTTATTTATTTTAATGTCAGAAAGGTAAATTTCGCACTTTGAGGTATTAAGGTCCAAGCCAATAGATTTAAATTGATTTTTGAGGAGTTG
The DNA here is from genome assembly GCA_905147715.2 of Xestia xanthographa. NCBI lineage: Eukaryota > Metazoa > Arthropoda > Insecta > Lepidoptera > Noctuidae > Xestia > Xestia xanthographa. Next base: position 415,961 of record LR990659.1, on the reverse strand, counting down.
TAGGTCAGCCAAAACCGTGTCAACATCACCTCCTAGCGTTCCATCATCTAAATACCACACATTAAATTTTGAATTTAGTTGTTGAATTATGGGATGAATAGCCAAACTGAAAATGACAGGCCCGAGTGGGTCACCTTGTTGGCAACCAACGGCAGATTCCAAAACGTTGTCCTTGTAAAGTAATTTAGAAGGGTGCCTATAATAATAATATAACATTAAAAAAAAAAAAAAAAAAAAAATATAACATCATCATTAAAATAATAATAATATAACATTGCCACATAAAACCATAAATTTCGGGTAGTACTTTTTTGACTTCAGCCAACAAAGTGTCCCTATTCACGGAGTTGAAGGCATTTTTGACGTCAACCTTGAGGATGACCTCACCTTTTTTTGAGTCTAGAAAAGACGATAAGGCATGTACGGCTGCCTCACAGCCCCCTCTGGAACCAAAACCAAGTTGAAGGGGCTGGAACTTAGTTGCAAGCGTCTCACTGTACAACTTGCAACATATTTTGGCAGCCATACGCCTGTAGGTACAACCGACGGCAATTGGACGAATGCCGCCGTCCCTCTTGCGCAGGGCACACAGGTTAGCCCCGTACAAGACGTCGACGACGGCATCGTTCACGCCGCTGGAACAGTTGATTTTTTTTGGCATAGAATTAAGGAACCACCAGATTTAGCAAAATGTAACGGCAAAAAAAAACACTACCCTTCTAACCTAATCTATCAGTGTCGGGGTGCCCCAAGTCGGCCTAGGCACAGATAATATAATACTGCCTAGGCAAAACTACTTTGTTATCAACGGTTTAGGCGCAAAATGCCTAATTCTCAAAATGACAACAGAGTCGCAAAAGGACTATTTCTCAAAATGGCCAATTCGCAAAAGGAATATTCTTAAAATGCCCAATTCGCAAAACGACTAATTCTTAAAATACTCAATTCGCAAAAGGACTAATTCTTAAAATGCCCAATTCTCAAAATGGCTAATTATCAAAAAGGCAAAGGAGATGGAAAACGGTGGGCCAAAAGTAATAAGTTGAGAAATGGTCAAAATTTTTTATTTTTATTTTAAAATATCAAAAACCAGCTCAATTCTCAATCCGGAAGCGGAGAAAAATGAGAAAGACAGTTTTCATAACATTTTCGATTTAATTAATCGATTACAGAATTACAAAAAGAAAAGCTTTGCACACTTCATTTCGCCAAGTTGCGATCGATCAAAAAAACTTTTTTTTTATATACAGGATGTCGATGATACAGTAGTCGCGTGCCATAGCTTAGGGGTGAGTTCAGTATCGATAAAGGAACCCGTAAAAAAAAAAATACCTTTAATTTTTTTTCTTAAAACCTAAAATTATGGTGTTAGTGTGAACACACGTGTGAGAAAAAGTGGCAACACTGCCCGAGTGACATGTCAAAATTTTGTTCCGTATTTTAAAATTAAAATTAAATAGTAATTAAGTTAAATTAAGGTGTAATCATATGTAATATCGTATTTTAAATGTGTAAATACCCAGGAAACATATTTTCCTGTTAATTAATAAACGATTCGGTTGTACAGCGACGAAACGACGTTACCGGTAACCTAAAACCAACAGCTGATGTTCGGACTACGGATTTATACGGGGAGTATTTGTTTACTTTTATATTTAGAATAGCACACAATCGTCCCATAATCGTAACTTTACAACACGTCCACGCCAATTCTAGTATAGTTTTTGTTTTTTTGCTAATTTCCTTCTAAGGTTCTAGATTGCATTGTTGACAATTGTCATTTCGTAAAAAGTAAAACTTTAACGATTTATACTTGCTATCAATCTTTTCAATATTAGTTAAATATTAAGTTCGTGATAGTTATTTCATTAACGTCTTGAAGTAATATTGTAATAATCATAAGTTTTTAGTCCAGGCAATCTACCCACATGAAAAAGTAAAATCTTAAGAAAGTAAAATTCTCATTGAAGCAATAAAAATAATTATTCAGTAAGCTAATTTAATTATTGTCAAGCTAATATAGCAGCCTACCTCATTTCTTTGAGTAACACAAACTTTTTCCCTGTTTTTTCCCCTTTTTTATCTCTAAATTCTCTTCATTGGTCTATCCTATTAGTTCTCACCGTTTCTTTATTTACAATTTTCAGTAACCAATCCGGAAACCATGCCTGTGATGACCCGTAAGGCTACTGCTCAAGATATGGAGCTAAAATTGAGAACGGCCCTCCAAGAACTTAAGGACTCTAAACTCCAATGCCAGCAGCTGTTGCAAGAGATAGAGGACAGTGAGGAGGAGGTCATTAACGTAAATAGCAAAAACTCGAGCTTAAAACGGGAGCTAGTAGACCTTCATCAGGAATTCTTGAATGTTGTCAATGAACGGGATCAACTAAGGGCGGTCACGGATGGGTTCAACTCTTGTAGCAACTTGTATGAGGAGGCTTTATGTAAAATTAGGGACTTAGAGGATGAATTAGTCCATGCAAATGTCAAACTTTTAAATTTGAAAAAGGAAAAGGATCATACTCAGGGTATGGAAACTGATCATTTGTATAATGAATTAGTTAATACAAATTGCAACCCTCATTCCATTATAACAATAGACCTTACAGAGGACTCCTTACTAAAGCATAACTACAGCCACAAAATTAGTAAAAATAAAATTAAGAAATATGCACGATTAAATAGAATAATTAAAAAATGTAATAAATACAAGAAACTACAAAAACACCTTTCCAAAAATATTCAATTAAGGAAAGAACGTGTTTCTCTCGTTAATAAATTAAATAACTATCAGATTAAATTGGAAGATAGTATAAATATTTATGAAATTGACACTCAGCGCTTACAATCAGAAATACAGGCTCTTAATAAGTCACTAAAATCTTTATGTAATAAATATGAATGCTCGGAAAATCAAATTAAAGAGCATATTCTTGCTACAAATGCATTGGTAGACAAAGTGGACTCGCTGACTCTCAGCAACACTCAGTGTACTTGTCAGAGGGAATCCAGCAATGATGCCCTCCAGCTTGAGGCAACGGAGGACCCGTCCCTAGCTGTGAGTACTCAGGACTGTATTTCCACCCAAGATACAATACCTGACTTAGGTAATTTGGTCTCACCTAATAGTCTTGGTTCTAATCTTTCAGTTATGTTCTCTGATAGTATAGGTAGAGGGTTAGGGAAATTGATCAGTAATAACCTGAGTTATTGTACCCAAAATTATTGCATGCCAGGATCAACCTACAAACAGATTATGGCATCAGTAACAAAGACTGTTTGTGATCCTAGTACCACCATTACTATATGTGTTGGTAATAGTTCTAAGATTAAAAAGGAAGACATCACTGACTGTGTTTCAGAGTTGTTAAAGTTAAATTGTAACAAAATAATATTGTGTGGTTTTCCATTTTTTGAAAATTTGGGTAATAGAAAAAATAATTATATACATATGTTAAATAACCATGTACATTTTTTAGTAGGTCACGACCCGATTGGCGCAGCGGTAGTCAGGCTGCCTTTCGTTCTTAGGGTCCCGGGTTCGAATCCCGGTCGGAGCAAATGTTTGTGTGATGAGCATGGACATTTGTTTCCGAGTCATGGATGTTTATATGTATAATAAGTATGTATTTACAAACAAAAAAGTATCTATGTAGTATATCAACTATCTAGTGTCCACGACACAAGCCTCGTTGCTTAGTGTGGCACTAGATGGCGCTGTGTGTAATGTCCAGCAATATTTATTTATTTATTTATTTATTTATTGTACTGAGGAGGATCCATGTGTCACCGTGGAGAATTCTCAATTAGGGTATATTAGTATTAGTGATAGGGTCTTGTTGTCTGAGGATGGTACGGGTGTCTCCAGCCTCACTCCAAAAATTAATTTAAACTAGGAAATGAGACAACAGGAGGTACGATTAACAATATTGTGTAACGAGGCTTTTTAGCTCGTCACATGGATGCATAATATTCTCGTCGTTTATTTGACAAATTAGCTTGGGTGTTGCCTTTTAAAAAATTCATTGGTTGGTTGACTTGGATTCATGTAGTGGTCACACTGATTTTATACTGTCAAGTTCACTTTGACATTGCTCACTTTTCGACTCGTCAATTTTTTGGGTGATGGCGTAATTGCAGCGCTCCTAAGAAATCTAAAAATATATCTTCAGATGGGCGGCATCTAGTCACCATTATGTGGTAGCCGATTGCCCTTGCCCGCATCCTAGTTGGATAGCATATATTTTTGATGGATTTTTTAACTTGGACATAATATATTTGCTCGGATTGCATCATCTACTGATGACCGCATTTGGATATTTTGGAAGAAACGCCGTACGAGGCGTTTCTTTCTACGATTAGTTTTCTTCCGACGATTAGTTTTCTTTCTACGTTTAATTTTCTTTCGACGTTAAATTCTATCGTTTTTCTCCCAACGATTCTTCTTATTTTTTACAACGTAAATATTTGAACGCTCGCCTCTACCAAGATTTATGATGGACGCCGTTGGCATCACAGCGGAGGTCACCAAGATGAGCACGTATTTAACTCATCGGATTTAAATTATTCGACAAAATTTTAGTATGGTTTGTGGTACTTATTTTATATTTTCCAAAGTGCAATAATGACAGGTCACAAAATAACACCCGTTTATTCTTAGTTTTACACCTTTATTCAGAACCTTATGTGTTAATATTAGAAAGGAATTTTTTTTGTGTTTTTCTCCCAACCAGCAAGCCTTCGGGTAATAAAATAGATCGTTAACTTCCATGGTCGATTTTTATTGATACCTTCCCGCTTGAAGATTAAAATCCAACTCTCGCAGGTAAGTCTATCCTAGGCATAGTTTTGTGTGTACTCCTGGCGCCCGAATTTCCATTTTTATTTATTATTTTTATTTGGAGCACACTACACATTTTTTTAACATTTATAATATAATTCATAAAACACCCCCATACCCTTTTTTTCTTTCTTTTATCATTACAATTGTTAATCCTACCAACGTATCTTCTTGCACTCAATTAGTTAGTAAAAAAGGGCCTCAGCAGAACACTTTGAAATTATTCCACCAAAATATCCAAGGCATTTCTTCCAAATTATTAGAAATTGAATTGTTTTTAGAAAATAGTAAGTTTGACATTATATGTTTTACTGAACATTGGCTTAAGGATTACCAAATGCTTATCAATTATGAGAACTATATGGTGGGTAGCTACTTTAACCGTAAAACTATGCTTCGTGGAGGTTCCCTAATATTAATAAGAAATTGTTTTAAATATAAGCAACGTAATGACATAGTAGGTCTCTCGGTTGAACATTGCGTTGAACTGTCCTGTGTTGAGCTAGATAAGCATGTAATTGTGTGTGTGTACAGACCCCCAAACTATCAAAACTTTTCTTTATTTGAATCAATAATGGAAGATGTGATGGCAAAACTTGCAGTCAGTAATAAATCTACAATTATTTGTGGTGATTTTAATATCAATATTTTAGAAGAATGTGCAAATAGCAGTCGCTTATTAAATCTTTTTAAGTCATTTGACTTGACCAACACTTTTACAGAACCTACTAGAGTCACGCCATCTTCTGCTACTTGTATAGATAATATTTTCTGCGATTGTGATTACTTAGTTAAAGCAATAGTAAATTGTCTACCCTCTGACCATAGTGGACAAACTGTAACCTTCAGGTGTAATACACCCCCATCGCAAAAAGTTCAAATTAAATTTAGACCTATAACTTCTAGCAGATTAAATAGGTATAATATTTTGCTACAGAACAAGTTAAGCGTTATGGGCCTTGATGATATTAATATAGATCAATTGTATGATCGTTTCTTTTCAATAGTTCACACGGAATTCAATAAAACTTTTGAAAAGAAGACAAAAAGTATTTGCCCTAAATTCATATTTAGTGATTGGGCAACTAGAGGTATCAGAAAAAGTAGGGAAAGACTATTTGAGCTTTATGGCCTTAAGCCTTTTATAAACACTGAAACTTTTAACAAGTATGTTGCTAAGTATTCAAACATTTTTAGAAATACATGCAAGGTTGCTAAAGCACTGCACATTAGCAACAAGATCAAAACAGCAGAAAATAAAATAAAGACAGTTTGGAAAGTTATAAATAATGAGACTAACAGGAAGAAAATACGTAACACTAGCTACACATTAGATACAACATGTGGTCCTAAAAGCTCTAATCAGGAAGTAGCTCAAGAATTTGTAAAATTCTTTACCGATATACCACAAAAAACAACGGAGGCTCTTATTTCCTCACCTGAACTCTCAATTGGTTTATTAAAGGCGAATGTGTCTGGCTGCCTGGTTGAATTTAAATTTAAACACATTAACCCTATGATTGTTATTAAAACTTTCCGGCAAATAAAGATCAAACTAACCGAAGATCTATGGGGAATGTCTGTCAAAGTTTGTACATCCATACTTGAGACTATAGCCCCTTACTTAGCTTTAATTTTTAATTTATGTGTAGACCAAGGAGTTTTCCCTGATTTAATGAAATACAGTAAAGTCATACCTCTTTTCAAATCCGGGGACAGTAAAGATACTAATAATTATAGACCTGTATCCGTGTTACCAGTTTTTAGCAAGGTTTTTGAAAAAGTAATGCTTAATCAAATGCTCTATCATTTTAACACCAACAGAATCTTACATGATCAACAGTATGGCTTCACCAAGGGACGTTGTACAACTGACGCCGGTGTAACCTTATTAAAGCACATATTTACTGCGTGGGAAGAGTCTCAAGACGCCATAGGAATTTTTTGTGACCTCTCCAAAGCGTTTGATTGCGTAAATCACGACACATTACTTTTGAAACTTGAGCATTACGGACTGGGTAAACTTGCACTTAGTTTGGTAAAATCTTATTTGAATGATAGACAACAACATGTTCAAATAAATGGTGTTAATTCACAGGGGTTAAAAGTAAAAATGGGGGTTCCACAAGGCTCAATATTGGGTCCTTTCCTCTTTCTAGTATATATAAATGATCTACCCTATTTACTGAAAAACCAACCTCAAAATATGGTGTTATTTGCTGATGACACTTCCCTAATTTTTAAGATAAATAGGCGGGCCCAAAATCTAGATGACGTGAATAATGCCCTACTTCAGGTCCAAAATTGGTTCACAGCAAACAATTTGGTATTAAATGAAAAAAAAACCAAATGCATAAGATTTGCTTTACCGAATGTTAAAAGTAGTGATTGTGATATAATATTGAATAAAGAGAAACTTGAATTCGTAGATAAAACGGTTTTCCTGGGGATTACGCTTGATTCAAGGCTACAATGGGGTTCTCATTTGACATCTCTTGCGGGGCGGCTAAGTTCAGCAGCCTTAGCCATTAGAAAAATCCGTCAGTATACTGATGTAGATACCGCTAGACTGGTTTATTTTAGTTACTTTCATAGTATAATGTCTTATGGCATTTTGCTGTGGGGACGGGCTGCTGATATTGAGTCTATATTTATTCTGCAGAAAAGAGCCATCAGAGCCATATATAATCTTCGTAGGCGCGATTCTCTAAGGGAACTGTTTAAGGATATTGGCATCATGACGGTACATTGTCAATACATCTACGAAAACATAATGTACGTCAGAAAAAATCTGCACCTTTTTGGTAAAAGGGGTGACAGACATAATTACAGTACTAGAAATAGGGACCAACTAGTTCAGCCAGGTTTCAGACTCGCTAAAGTAGACTCATCTTTCATGGGGTACTGTTTGAGATGCTATAATAAAATTCCACAAAGTATTCTTGAACTGAATGAGACGAAATTTAAAACATGCATTAAACGCACACTATGTAAGCAAGCATATTACAAGTTGAGCGATTATATCGATGATAAAAATGCTTGGCTCAATGCTGGTCCTGCTCCACATGGACAGGGGCGCATAAATTGATAGCATTAAATTGTATTGTTGGAGCTGCTGAAGATTGTACAACTATCTTTGCATTGTATAGAATCAATCTCTTTAGTATTATATAAATGCATAGCCCATATTGTGTGAGTACTATGTACTAGAAAGCTATCATTCACTGGAAACCTACGTCTTTTTTTTTGACTTGAATGTGCCCTGGCGGTTTGGAGTATGTCATGCTCACTCTATTGTCTCGCTGATGGTGGCGCATGTGTCGGATCATTTAGTTCCCTTCAAAATGGTTGAGTTGAATGGTGCTGATCCATGCGTCATGTCCGTGAACGGGCGCTGTCAGTTGTGACTGGTCATCTCTTGGTTGCCATGGCTTATTTGAATGAATTATTTTGAATTGTATTTTTTTTTTGTTTGTGTTTTTTTGCTGTGGACACTTTTACCGTGCACATCTTGCTACATTGTTCTCACATAATATACCATCTCAACGTGAATGATGTAACCAAGATTTTGTAACAATATTCTGATTTAAAAGAGTGTCCATGGAGTTTCTTGCCCGTTCTTCTCCATAGAGATCTACGCTAGGGAATGGGCAACTACAGTACTTTCACAGTTTTTATGTCTTGTGACTGGGACTGTAGCTACATTTAATTTTCATCTTTGTTTCGACAATTCAAAAGTGCCTGTAACTGGCTTACTTGAAATAAATGCTTTGATTTTGATTTTGATTTTGAACACCGTTATCCTTGAAACCAGGGTTTGATTTCATTAGTAGAACCTAAAACCATTGAAAAAGCAACATTTTTTTTTTTTGAAGAATGTCCCCTATTTTCCTCAAGATCATTTCACTCTAATGCACTCGGAAACAGCTGCCTGCCGAACGGGCGGGCACTCGGGGTCATCGACCACGCCGCAGTCAGCTGTGTGTGTACTAACTGGTCTGGTGGCGTAGCTGTAAAAGCAGTCGACTGATAAGGCAACGTTCGTAGGATCGAATCCCGCCGCCGACACTAGCTTTTTGCATTTTTAAAAACATTTGTTGTCATTTTGTTGTTTTTTTTTTAGTATTTCATCTGATAATAAGAAAAAAATATAGAAGTGGAAATTAAACAATTTCTAATAAGAAATCAACAATATTTATTGACTAGGTTTTTTAATAAGTATAATTACAAATATTCTAAGTCGGACAGGAAATAACGTTATGTTTCAAGTGGGTAATTTATTTATTAGTGACATGAATAAACATGTTAGTAAGAAAGATATTAAGATACAGGTATCCTAAATTTTATTTTATTTTATTTTATTTATTTGGGACAAAAAACAGTTACACGTTGTTATATTAATAGTTAGCTTAAGTCTAATAGTTAACAAACGCATAACCCACACTATTGTCCACGGAATAATATCGAATTAAAAGAAATAAGGAAACGGACGTATACAGAAAGGGACAGTAAGAAGATAAAAATAAAATAGCTTATAAACCTGAATGGTCACACAGACCAACTCTAGACAGCGCTACCCGTCCAGATCTAGTTTGTAGTCACCAATCAGATCACAACATAGCATTAGCAAGAAGCAGCCATCGTTAAGGATGACCAGAAAGTAATTCAATAGTTATTTTTCTAAATTTGTTCTGATTAAGAGCGAAAATATCTAAATTTATAAAATGCAAGTTGTACGTTTCTAATAATCGGCGGAGTGGAGCTCGCTCCCCAGCATTTGTTCTACACTTCTCTGTGTAGAACAAGCGGGTTGCCCGCACTTCCCGCCGATTAACAGTCCTAGGTACTACATAACATAGTTTATTTGAAAGTTCCATACAATTAAACCTATTGTTGCATATGCCGTACAGCATCATAACCATCAGCAGTGAACGCCTGTGCTCCAAGCTTAATATGTTGTACTGTTTCGTCAGATCTGCATAGGAAATCTTGGTATGGTAACTGTAGGGTGCTTCCCTAACATAAGTAATGTCAATGCAAATGTAAAATGTCAAATTTAAACTTAAATGCAGAAAATGTCAGTGAATGCTCAACGGGATGAATCTAAATAAAAATGCAAGTTGTCCGACTCAAACCACGTCTAATTGAACACTAAAAATGTAATATACATAAAATGCATAGAACAATGCAATATGTCAGTGTCAATGCACTGCCAAATGTAGGTCGCGTCCAAAGTGCAAATACGCGAGCCTACTGGCTAACTTATTGTAATAAATATATTTTAAAACCCATGTACGTTCACCGTACATATTGCCACAACACAGAAAGAGAATAATTAAATAACAATCCCAAAATATGTATAAAAACTAAAATAAGAATGTAAAAAACAATGTAAAAATGTAAAAATGCAGGACTCCAATGTAAATATGATTGATCTACGACTACTATGAAGAAATATAACTAAAGTCTATAAATAGAAAGTCACCATAATAATAAATTAGCACACATCACTATGTTTTTCAGTGTCAAATTTCACTTCACTTGAGGTAGGGTTAGCACACGACACTTTATTCACTTTTGAGTCCCGTTTGTCGACCTTGCTGTTCCTGTCCTCGATGTCATGATCTTCTTCTCGTCTGCTTCTACTTCTCGCGTCTTGCGGACCCTCCCCCTGTCTTTGGGTGGCCATCTTTCGCCAAAAGTACATCGATGTTACAAACAGTGCAATGCTAATCGCAACAACCACATAAATTGCAATGTAGTGATGAACGTCGTGAGAGGATAAGGTGTCTAGCTTAGACTGTTTTTCTATAGAGCGTAGTTGCGTGTCAATCTTCTTGAACGTCTCTTCGTGCGTTTCAATATGTAACGTTGAGTTACGAATCGATGTATTGATTATGTTGTTGATTGGAGAGATCGTGGGCACGATCATCGCATATGGTACCTTGACTAAAATGTCACTTGTATGTTCCATATATGCGTGCAATGTGAATGAGTCGCCTTGCAAGTTGCATCCTTGTTTCAGCGTTATCAGACCCGAGTGACGTGTCGTCTCCGATGTCATTTGAGTGCCGCACACTAATTGTACTTCGCACGTGTCACAACAATAATAGAACCAGGTGTTTTGTTTATGTAATTTGACCCATTTGTCGGCGCATACTTTTATTTCCGTATGGCAATAAACGCTGTGTTCTTCGTTGTCTCGAATCAACTGTACATCGCAAATAGATTTGTGACGATCACCGGTGTTGTATATAGGGTGATTTAGTTTGCACAGTAGAGTTTGGTCATGTAATTTTTGGCATTCATTAATGTCATATTGTTCTAGGAGTATAAATGAGTATTGGTTGGCATTAAATGCTATTAATGCAGAGTTGGGAATAACGTACATTACCCGATTTATGTCAATACGTTGAGGAATGATGATAAGTCTGTTAAGCTCGTATAGGGCATCACTCAAGATCGGTACTTTTATTTCCATCAACAGGTAGTGCTGTGTTATGCGTGCATGTATTCTGAACAGCCTGTAGATGTCTCTTATGTCATTACGAACTTCAGGTAGTGTAAAATCGCGAAGTAGTAGTCGAGCTACTCTATCTAGTTCGCTTTGCATTTGGGTTGGTGATAATAGATGTACGTCCATATGTCCTTGGTACATATTTGTCAGAGTGTTGATGAGTGATTCTTGGATATCTTTTAAGTTTTGGGCCATTCTGTCTGCAGCTATGGCCGATGTAATGATGTAGAATGCATTTGAACTCTCAAGTTTATCTTTGAGCGTCTTGTTTTCGAGGGACATGAGGTGATCGTTGATAAAAGTGAACTGCTTCACCATTGTTGCTTCGTTACGCTGTACAATGTTGTTCTCGGTTTCCAGAACACTTGTCTGGTTTTTAAGCAGTTGGAATAGGTGATTTTCATTGTGTTGGATTGTGTCGATATCCTGTTCATATTTTTCTGCAAAATGTTGGTCTAACACTCCAAATAACGAATTTGCAACATACCCTACTCCGTCGATCATTCCTCTTTTGAACCTATGTTGAATTATCCGCTGGGACCTCAGTAATTCGTTGTAATAATTTAGTTCACTCGTGCTTTGTTCAAGTTGGTTAATCAGAACATGAAATTGCATCAACCACTCTTCGCAACGAGCTTGCTTTATATGCGATACGAATGCTTGCAGAGTGTCCACGTTGCGCCAATAATTTGTCATATTGTAATAGAATACCAGTTTCCATTCATCTCTAATTTCTTGTAGATCTGCAATCTTGTCAAAGTAAATTGTTTGATTTTTTTGTCAGTTGAGTAAATTTCATATCTTGCTGAACAGTGGGTGTTATCAATGTCATAACTAGCATCAGCATATAACATACCAAGCTGTTCCAGGTAAGCCCTTTAGCTCGGTTTCGCCTGTTTTTGGGTAGTTTGTCAGTGTCAGTGTTGGTTTTTTCCTCAGCCTCCACTAGTGGTACCAGTTTTGTAATAGGTCGTTTAGTTTCGCCTTTTGCAGTTTGTAATGTCACTACTCTAGTGTGGCCGTCTTTTCCAGGGTGTAAATCCACTACACGACCCAGTGCCCATTTTCCTGCAGGTAACCTTTCATCTTTAATGCATACAATGTCATTTTTCTTTATGTCAGTATTCTGTCGTTTCCACTTTTGTCTTGCTTGTAGTTGTTGGAGGTATTCTTGCGACCACTTCTTCCAGAAATCCTTGCTAAGTTGTTGTACAATTTGCCATCTCGTGTTTAAACGGTAAGTATTGTCTATGTCGGGTTCTGGAATTGTCATGAGTGATGTGCCGGTTAAGAAATGTCCTGGAGTTAAACAGTTAATCTCTTCGGCGTTCTCTGAAACGGTGCATAGTGGTCGTGAGTTCAAGCAAGCTTCTATCTGACATAGCAGAGTGGTAAATTCTTTGTATGTCAGACGTTGGTCTCCAACGACCCGTTTGAGATGATATTTCATGCTTTTCACAGCGGCTTCCCATAGTCCGCCTGCGCTTGGCCTGACCGGGGCATTGAAGTGCCATTGAACTCCCATCCCTGATATTTTGCCCAAGAAGAAGTTGTCAATGTTTTCTACAACGCATTTGTATTGTTGCAATAGGATCCGATTTGCACCCACAAAATTCGTGCCGTTGTCGCTGTACATGTCCCGTGGTGTACCTCGACGTGCGCAGAAGCGCTTGAAAGCCGATAGGAATGCTGTACTGGATAGTTCTGATACCAGTTCTAGATGGATGGCTTTTGTTGCTAGACAAACAAATACTGCAACGTACGCCAGCAATGTTCTGACGCCTCGGCCTTTACTTGCCTTGATCTCAACGTGTCCAGTAAAATCGACACCTGTATGTGTAAAAGGGCGAGATACTGTCACTCTCGGCTCTGGTAGATCCGCCATAATCTGGTTTGTTTGTTTAGCATTAAATCGGCGACATGTTACGCAATTGTGTAAGACCTTTTTGACGGCGCGATGTCCTCCTACGATCCAAACTCTTTGTCGTAGATGTGTCAGGGTTAACTTAGGACCTCCGTGTAATGTTCTTCTGTGAGCTTGCCAAATTAATAACTCTGTCAGTTTGTTGTCATGTGGTAGTAGAATTGGATGTTTAGTGTCTTCGGGTAGGCTTGAGTTACGTAACCTTCCACCCACTCGCAGAATGTCATGTTTGTCAAGGAATGGATTTAAACTCAAAAGGTTACTTTTTGTGCTCAAACCTTTGTTTTCCTTCAATCTCATAATCTCGTCATTGAAAGCATGCAATTGACTATGTTTCATTATTAGGTTTTCAGCGCTTTTTAGTTCCGTAGATGTCAAATAAGTAGTAGTACGATGAGTGTCGGTGTTCGAACAGCTGTTAATGAAACGTTTCATCCAGGCAATGACCCTTGTAATACGAGTCAAATCGCTGTGTCTGTCTAATAACTCAATTACTATTGAAGACGGTTCACATTTCACAACATACGTTTGCATTTGTTTTTGTTTTGATTCGCATGTTGTCGGTGTAATTGTAATTTTGTCAAAGGTATCTTCACTGTAATTTTTCATCCAGTAGGGGCGTTGCCACCACAAAGGATGTTGCAATAGTTGGGAACAACTGATTCCGCGTGACGCGCAGTCTGCAGCATTTTCCTCGGACTTGACATAACTCCAGTGCTGTTTTGGGATTACGTCATGCACTTGCTGTACTCTGTTGCTGACGAACGACTTCCATTTTGTGACGTCCCCGTGCAGCCAGCCTAATACAATCATAGAGTCCGTCCAGGCGTATGTATTTTTGTGCACATTGTCCCATTTAAAGGCTGTCAGGACCTTTTTCATTAGCCGTGAAAGTAGTAGCGCTCCACATAATTCGAGTCGCGGTAGTGTCAATTTTTTGTTGATTGGCGATAACCTTGATTTTGCAGCGATAAGTCTAATCGCAGGCTCGTTTTAGTCACTCGTTGTCAGCAGGTATATAGCGCATGCGTAGGCCTTTTCGGACGCATCGCAGAACCCATGTACTTGGAATGGTTTAGTAATATCTCCCAGCCACCTTGGTATTTGGTATTCGGGTATGTTGTGTAAGTCGCTAGTGAACTGCTTCCATTCTTCTTGCACGCTGTCAGGTAAGGTTTCATCCCACTCGCATCCCGATAGCCAGACGCTTTGGAACAGCAGTTTTGCTTTTACTGTCAAAGGTGTCAGCCAGCCCAGTGGGTCGAAAATTTTCGAGATTTCCGATAGCAGCTTCCTTTTTGTCAATTGGTTTTTATTGTCAAATTGTATTTTGTTTGTAAACGAAAATGTGTCAGTTGTAGGATTCCACTGGACCCCCAGGGCTTTTGTCATTCCATCGTTTGTAAAATGCATTGTCGTTTGGTTAAGATCTGAAGAAAATAAGCTTTCAATGAAGGTCTGGTCGTTGCTTGACCACTTCCGTAGTTTAAGGCCAGCTCCACTCAGCATGTCGATGAGTTGCTTTTGAATTTCTTGTGCTCGTTCGATGGAGTTGCTGCCACTTAGGACGTCATCAACGTACATTTCGTTAGCGATGACATCCGCTGCTAACGGATATTTCTGTGCATCATCCTCTGCAAGCTGTTTCAGCGTTCGAAGAGCTAGAAATGGTGCTGCCTTGGTGCCATACGTCACTGTGCATAACTGGAACTCCTTTAAAGGACCTTGGTTGGATTCCCTCCACAGGATCTTTTGCAAGTGTTGGTCGTCTTCATGGACAAGGATCATGCGGTACATCTTCTCACAATCTGCAGTAAAGACGTACTTGTATAGCCGCCATCCTAATAATAATGTCAATAGATCTTGATGAAGCTTAGGGCCACACTCCATCAAGTCATTCAGGCTGTAACCTGTGTCAGTTTTCTGGGAGGCGTTAAAAACCACCCTCAAGTTTGATGTCACTGAGTCCTGTTTTAGGACTCCATGATGAGGTAAGTAGCATGCCGTATTGCAGTCAGGTTTGCTCTCCTTCATATGTCCCATTTCCAGGTACTCTTGCATAAATTTGATGTAACTATCTGATAATTTGTCATCCCTGCCTAATCTCCTTTCTAATTGCATAAACTGTGCTACAGCTCGTGGCTTTGACTTGCCCAGCAGCTGATTAAAATTAGGCTTCATTGGCAAACGAACTGCATATCTGCCATCACCTAATCGCTTGGTTGTTGCAGTGTAGAACTCCTCACAATATTGTTCCTCTGACGTCATAGAATTGCATGCATCTCCATTGATGTCTTCAATTTCCCAGTATTTTGTCAAGTCGTTAACTTCATTAACTACGACGTTGCAATTAAATGTTTTGGTGACATTGCCTGACAATATCCACCCCAACCGTGTTTGTTGAGCCATGGGTTCATTAACCTCCCCTTTGACTAAGCCATTCATGATTATTTCGGAAAATACATGTGCATCCAGAAGTATGTCAATGGGCCTAGATAAGTTGTAATCTGGATCGGCTATTGTGATGTCTGTCACATGAGCCCAAGGTTTCTTTGCAAATGTAACGTTAGGCAGACTGTTTACTACCCGTGTCATGATTAACGCTTCCGTTGTAAACTGGAAGTCGTTATATAAGGACTTGCAGGATAGATGGACCTTTCCTTTACTCCTGTTGGATAAAGTACCGATGCCGCTTATGTTTGCATTCAGCTGTTGACGCTTTATGCCCAATCTTTGCGCTGCATTCTCCGTTATCAACGTAATTTGTGAGCCTTGATCAACTAGAGCCCTTAGTGTAATGTAGTCACCTCCAGCTGTGGCTACTTGCAGTAATGCTGTTGGTAATAATATTTCATCATCATTATTTGATGCGAAGTTGTTTTGCAGATTTTTATTTGACCTAGTTGAAGTCGATGACGACGGTTTAGGTGCTGTTTGTGTTGCTGAGGGCGTTTGCGCTGACTTCACAATATCGCTGTGCAGAAGTGTGTTATGTTGTTCGTTGCAATCTCTGCATCTTTTCTGCGACGCACAGTAACCCTTAGTATGCACATACAAACAATTTTTGCATATTTGATTGTTTTCTATAAATGCCATTTTTTCCGGACTCAGCATGTCAGCGAATTTAGAACATTGAAATAATGCATGATTCGTATTGCACAATGGACAAATAGTCTTGCTGAATTGTCCAGCGTTTGACGCATGGAAATTGCGAGAATAGTTTGCTGAACCTTTATTGGGTTGTGAATTTGATGACTTGGAATTTTTGCCGAACGGATGTTGCGTCTTAAAATGTGGTTTTGATGCAGGTTTATCACCGTTTTCTGGCTTTTTCCTGTGCAATGGTTCTAATGCCATAAACTTGTTTTCGACGAAATCCATAAAATGATTGTATGTTGGTATCTCGCGCGGATCCGACCTGGACTGCATGTATTCCGAATACGTTTCGGAGTCTAATTTTTCGCATAACACGTAAACTAGAATCGGATCCCATGAGCTTGTATCAACGCCCAAGTTGTGTATGGCGTTTATGGTTTAGTTGCTAGTGTCATATAACCGCTTGAGGTCGAATGCAGATTGTTTTTGTAAATTAGGTTGACGCATAAATGCCTGGAAATTTCTGGTAAATAGCAGAAACTTATTATTATATCTATGGTTCAAAATTTCCCAACACGTGTCATAATTTTCAGGTGCAATGTGTAAATGCTGCACGAGCTTTTCCGCTTCACCGCGAAGTCTACCCTTTAGATGCTGCATTTTCTGAGTTTTTGCAATTGCCGAATTGTTATGAATCGCTTCTACGTAGAGATCCATAAAAGTAGGCCATAAAGTATAGTTGCCGTTAAAGATAGGTATGTGAATTTTAGGCAATGTTTGCTGTTGATGTATAGAAGCGTTTAATTTCGTGTTCAACGCCCGTTTCATATCTGTAAATGCATTTTCGTGACGACAGAACTCGTCATAATAGTCCTGTAAATTCCCCTCTAATATGCCATCAATTTGTAAATGTAATTTGTCAATCGCAGTCCACCGAAACTCTACAGTCTTAAGCATATCCTCAATTTCCCATTTCTCCTTAACCTCATGTAAGCTTCGATTTACTAACCTAGTGAATGCACGGAAGTTAGCTTGTTGCAACTGCTGTAACTCGAGTAGCTTGTCCTCTGCTCCTACAGATGTCTCGAACAGGGTTTTGTCAAACTCAACGTTTAACTTACTATGGCCGGCGTTACTGGGTCCAGCAAGAGTCTTCATCTCGAACGCTGCAATCTCCTGACGCGTTCCATGGTACCAGCTTTTAATGACCTCATAAATGTTACCGGTGAAATATTGATGATCTTTCTCCTCTACTGCACTCAGCTCCCGGTTCTTTTCTTCACATTCCGTCCATAGTATATCTAACCTCTCAAGCCTTTTACGAATGTAATCGGTGGTCTTCCTGCTCGCTGAATCCTTCTTAAAATTGGAATGGATTCTCTTCACTTCCTCGAGGATCTCAGCTTGACGCACGATTAAACCCTCCATTGTAAAGCCGTAAGATAAATAATGAACGACCTTACTTGAAATTCAGGAACTCTCCCTGTATGCAATGCAATGCAATGTGACGCTCTGGAACCTGGATCGCTGCTACCTCCCCGAATGCTCCTGCACGGCAACACACGTGGCACGGTATGACACGACACGACACATCCCGCGCGGCGACTTATTGACCGACGTATCGGACTGTATGGTACTTGAAATAGTTACGAAGGACCAAAAAACTATGTAGGGTGCTTCCCTAACATAAGTAATGTCAATGCAAATGTAAAATGTCAAACTTAAACTTAAATGCAGAAAATGTCAGTGAATGCTCAACGGGATGAATCTAAATAAAAATGCAAGTTGTCCGACTCAAACCACGTCTAATTGAACACTAAAAATGTAATATACATAAAATGCATAGAACAATGCAATATGTCAGTGTCAATGCACTGCCAAATGTAGGTCGCGTCCAAAGTGCAAATACGCGAGCCTACTGGCTAACTTATTGTAATAAATATATTTTAAAACCCATGTACGTTCACCGTACAGTAACACTTATAATGTGTAGTGCGAAGAAATTTTTTCTGTACCATTTCTAGTCTGTGCTTATATTTTTCGTAAAATGGGCTCCAAATGGGCACCGCGTATTCCAACTGAGAACGGACTAAAGTTTTATACAAGAAGAGGAATGTAGAAGTCTTTTTAATTTTTTTACAAGACCGCATTATGAACCCATACATCTGAAAGGCTCTATTAATGATGTTGTCAATATGTATGTCAAAATGTAACTTACTATCAAGTAGTACGCCAAGATCACGCGTACAATCAGTTTTATTCAAATTTATGTCATTTAGTGTGTAGGGAAATTTAATACTTGTTTTATTTTTGGTAAAACAAATATAATGACATTTTGGTAAACTGAGGTAAAGTTTATTCTCAAGACAATATTGCGAAAGTCTGCATAGATCTTCTTGTAATAGCAAGCAGTCCTGCATACTTGTACAGCATTTAAACATTTTGATGTCATCGGCGTACATGAGAAATTTAGAGTTAACTATACAGGACTTTATGTCGTTTATGAACAAGATAAACAATAAAGGACCCAAGACTGAACCTTGGGGCACGCCGGATTCGACAACTGTGTAATCAGACTCGTATCCATTGATGACAATCTTCTGTGTTCTGTGGAATATGTACGACACAAACCATCTGAGCAAATTCCCTCTGATGCCGTTGAAGGCAATTTTGTCCAAAAGCAGTTTGTGGTCCACCTTGACGAAAGCCTTCCGAAAATCAGTAAACACAGCATCAACCTGCGTGCCTTTATCCATATTTTCAAATAAAAATTGTGTATAAATCATTAAGTTTGTCGTGGTAGATCGAGACTGAACAAAGCCATGCTGTTCGGGAATAATCAGATGTCTCAGGTGTGGAAACAAATTACTGTGTACTAAATTCTCGAAAAGCTTAGACAAGGTGGATAGAATAGAAACAGGTCGATAATTTTCAATGTTGGCTTTATCTCCACTTTTGTAGATGGGAGTAATAAAGGCTCTTTTCCATATGCATGGAAAAACCCCTTCACTTAAACATTTGTTGAACAGGATATGGAGCGGAATACAGATTAATTAATTAATTAAATATAAATTGTTATCTCACCAACAATAACATCACTCACTTAAAACAAATTACCCCCTGATATTTTTATTAATAGCCGATTGGTGCGCCTTCACTATCTATCTTGTTGCAATCGTGTCCTCATGCTAGCAACCATATTTTTGCACAAGTCAGATCCACGAAACGATTCCCATGACGACATAACGACATCATCTAAATTGGATTTGGACCTGACTTCATACGAGTCCCAATTTAGCACCATATGACCCCATAGGTTTTCAATGGGGTTCAGGTCAGGACTTTTTGATGGCCATTCAATGACAGTAAAATTTTCTTGAACGTTTAACCAACTTTGCACAAGTCGCGCGCGATGCACTGCGCAGTTATCATGCACGAAGTAAATGTGTTCTTGCGGGTATGCAACGCGCACACTTGGTAGCATCAGGTTATATAAAACGTCCAAGTAACCTTCACTGGTATTGCGACCTGCACTAATTCACCAGGACCCATTGATGACATCCATCCCCAATATCCCAAAGTAATGCGGCCACTAGACCTGCATGGAAGAATATTTTTTTTATTATAGCGTTCACCATCTTTTCGCCACAATATTTTGCGACCGTCTCTGTCTGACATTAAAACATTTTTCATCGCTAAATATAACAACATTATTGCACCAATCGAAATCCAAATATTCTCTTGCGAAGCGTACCCGGTTTTGTCTGTGAATATCTGACAGTAATATTTTCTTAGCCGGCCTACGACATTTCACACCAGCTGCACGCAAGTGGTTCCGTACAGTTTGTAATGTCACGTCATATTTAGTCGCCGTTGAACGAGTAGTGAGGAAGGGCTCAGCGATGTGCGTCGCAACTATATCACGGTGCCGCTCATTATGGCATCTGTGTATGCTAATCCAGCCTTTGGTCCCGGTCGGCAAGGATCAATGCTTCCCGAATCTGCATAACGATGGACCCACAATTGCACAGTCCTTCTCTGTGAACAATAATAAAATATTGTTACAAAAAACAACAATCAATAACATGTGGATTATATAAACATTATTATTAATCTTCTGAACATATTAATAACATTTTGTTACTTACCGATATCTTTAAACGCCTCGCAATTTCACTAATTGAAACGTTTTGCTCACGCAAAATAATAATCTCAGCTCTAAAGTGTAGTTAGGAGATTCATAATGGTTAACAAATAAAAGCACTGCTCAAAACACGCAGGGTACAGTACGATTCAAACTTAATGGCGGCTCGGAACATCGTACATGCCGCTGCGCAGATCGCAATTTTTAGGTATCAGCGGGACGTAGAGGGACGTGCCGGCGGGGCACATCCCCGCGCGCTCTCTCTCTCACCCGCACTCGCCCTACGCATTGTCGCTTTAGTGTGTGCGTTACGTCTGTATTCTGCACACGCGCGCGAATTTCTGCATAAGTACAGTCGAGCTCATAATAATTTGTTGTTGTTTGTTAACTGTTTTTGTTTTTTTTTGTTATTGTTTTGTTTAGTTCTTTTTGTTATTATTCCGTTCGTTGTTCGTTATTTACGTAAAGTATTAAGACTGTTTTTGGTTGTGCGGAAAATACTTTGGTATTTATTTGTAAAATGTAAAATGCCTCGCGGACGATACGTTTTACGCAGACAAGCTAGAAAAATAGTTTATAATGTCATCCAATTTCTTAACTCTTTCTTCTTTCTTTCTCAACTCTGAATCCGAAAAACAATCAGATTCAAGTAAAGACGAAGGAAGCGATAGTTCCATGGAAGTTCCTTCCACAAGAAAACAAGTTTTTATGGAGGGTGTTCAGCCGTTGTAAAATAAATTTAAAATACATTTCTTAAATTTTTCATAAAACCTATTTTTCTTTGAACCCTCTCTGTACTTGACAAACTAACAAATAAATACGTACTATGGTACTATACAGCACTAAAACATTCACACAAGTTTCAGTTATAAAAATAATTAAACGAGCTTAGATGATTTTCGACTTGACTGTACATGCGCGAACCTGCACTGGCAGCTAACTTCCGAGCCGCCATTAAGTTTGAATCGAACTGTATAATGTCTAAAAACGTAACGAAAGCCCGATAGTCAATAGCATTATGACGATGAACTTAAAAACTACTAACTTACACATGATTTGTCATTTTTAGAGAGTAGATCTATAATAATATATTCTAACTCAAAATAAAGGAAACTTGCCAACCATTTGCCAAACATTTTACATTTGTTTGTTCAATTCATTGCTTAACTAAAGCAATGAATTGAACAAACAAATGTAAAATGTTTTATTAAACATACAAAAACATTGAAATGTTGGCAGTCGGATTCGAACTTACGGCGCTACGCGCTGGCGGCGTAAGATATCGTCAACCGCACTTCCGATCATTGTGCCACGGAGACGATTGTTAAAATGGCTAAATTTATGCTTCATATTCATACAACATCAAGTGACAAAAAATTGCAAGTGTGTGGGTGGACAACGGGTTATTTAAGAATTAGTCATTTTGCAAATTGGCCATTTTGAGAACTAGTCTTTTTGCGGTTCTATTGCCATTTTGAGAATTAAGCATTTTGAGCCTAAACCTTATCAACCACCTCATTAATATTTGGTGCTCAATTGACAAAATTTGATGATCAATTGATATTTAAATAAATCAAAATAAAATAAATAAATAAATAAATTTTAGTTGATAGATGTTAGTGGTCACTAAGTTATTTTGGGTGGTCATTATATTTCCCCCTTCCGAAATTAGTTTTATTTGATTTATATCTCTTTTTCTTTAAATCTTTAAATTGAATGATTTGTAGATGTAAAATTGCAAAATATGTAACGTGTCACTAGGGCGGCGGGGGGTCTCACAAAATGTTCACATTTAATTTGAACGGCTGTGACAAGGACGGCGGGGGGCCGGCTTAGTAGCGTGTGGGTTAACGGTGTGACGGTAAACAGGAGCGGTCGCGGGACGCAGACGCGGCGCTGACGGCGGCGGACGAGGCGGCGGCACGGCTGCGCGGCAGTCGGCGCCTGCGAGCGGCGCTGCACCGTGCGCGAGACCTGGCGCTGGCGCCGCCCGCGCGCCTGGCCGCGCTGCGCCGCGACCTGGCGCTGGGCGGCGACGCGGCCGAGCGCACGGAGCTGTGGCTGCGCGCGCTGGCCGCGTGCGCGGGCGCGGGCGCCGAGCTGGACGCGGCCGCGGGCGCCGCGCTGGCGGCCACGCGCGCGCACGCGCCCGCCTACCCGCACGTGCTGTACGCGTACGGTGAGTGCGGCGCGCCCGGTGAGCGTCCACAGTACATAGCACAGTACCTACAGCGCACGTGTGCGCAGGCGCGGCGCTGCGCGCGGCGGGGCTGTGGGAGCGCCTGGTCCTGCTGCTGGAGCTGGCGCTCAGCATGAACTTCCCGCCGGCCGCCTTCCCGCCGCGAGTGCCGCCCGAGCGCATCAGGCAGCAGGAGACCCAACTGCAGACCTTCGAGGACAAGGTCGGATTTTGACACTGCTTTTTTGTTTTGTGAAGAGAAGATAAAAAGAGTTTACAGAACTTGTCAACAAAAATTGGTTTGAAAACAATCTAATATTTATTTAGTTTTTGAGATATATTATGAGACTTTTTCGTGAAATAGTTGTAATTGTTGAGTGTGTCTGGAAAAAATAAATAATAATTCATATTATTATAACTAGTACTAACGGTCTTTTAGCAAAACCTCGGACAGATGGACAGACAGACGGACATGACGAAACTATAAAGGATCCTTGTCAGGACTACGGAACCCTAAAAATGAATATAACACATTTTGAGGCCGCGCCAAACAAGCAAATTTATTAAAATACGAATTAATTCAAAATGGTAATAAAGCGAAAAATGAAGGAAGTTTCATGAATTTTTTTAAGTAAACGTTACATATGTCATTCGGTAACCGGAGCAGGTCATGAGTAGCGGCTTGCCGCTGAGCACGATGTGGGTGCGCATAGAGCGCGCCCGCGCTGCCTCGCACTGGCGCGTCCCGCCCGGGCCCGACCCGCTCGACCCGCACCCGCTCGGCCCGGGCCCGCGCGACCCGCTGCCCGACCCGCAGCGCGCGCCGCAGCCCGCCGACGTGGCCGAGCTGCTGCGGCCCGCGGCCGGGCCTGCCGCCGCGCTGCTGCTGGTGCAGGCGCTGCGCCTGGCCAAGGTTCCGCTGCTGCCGTGCAGCGGCTACGCGCTGGCGCCGGCCGACGCCGCCAACGACGCGCTGGGCGACGCACACGAAGCCGACGGCGCCGAGGGGCTGCTGGCGTTGCTGCGGGCGGCGCGGCGCTTGCCGCCCGCGCACCCGGCGCGGCCCTCGCCCGCCTGTGCCGCACGCGTGGTGGCGCTGCTCCTGGATCCGCCGCACTACTTCACCGACGACGCTGGTGAGTAGTGTCCCGCCCCGCGTCCGGTGCGCGCGGCCCTCGCTCATGCGCCTCTGTTGCAGGCTACCTCACGTGGCTGTCGGCGTTGTGGGATGCGGCGTGCGAGTGGCTGGCGGGCGAGCAGCGCGTTGCCATGCTGTGCTGGCGCCTGCGCTGGCTGCACGCGCTGCTGCTGCTGCTGGATCCGCAGCAGGAGGCGGGGCGCGCGGAGGCGCGGCGCATGCGCGGCGAGGCGCGCGCCGCGCTGCAGCGCTTCGCGGGCACGTCGCCGCTGCCGTTCGCGCAGTTCGCGCGCGTGGAGCAGGCGGCCGGGGACGCCGGGTCGGCGCGCCGGGTGGCGCTGCAAGCGCTGCGGGCGGCGCTACGCGATGCGGCCGTGACTCCGCACGTGCGTCTCTACGTGGCCAGGTACCGCCGCCGTCCCGCCCGTGTGAAGCGTCGGGCTCTTCCGTTTGGGGTCAAACAGAATAACGTGTCGCTTACGATTAATAATTTGTCGAAAATAAATATATGTGTTGCAGATTATTATATCGATTTGCGCATACGGACGTGTACATAAATGCATTACAAAAAGTCATCGATGATCGTTTGCATAAATTGAAAGTTCCACGTCACGTAAAATGTGTCAAAAATATGTGTTGCGGTGCAGGGTCGCGGGCGAGGTGTGCGGAGAGGCTGTGGGCGCTTGGGCGGTGGCCTGCGCCGCGCTGCAGGAATCGCTGCCGCCCGACGCGCGCCTGGGCGCGCCGCCGCCGGGCTCGCTGCTGGCGCGCGCGCTGCTGGCGGCCGAGGCGCAGTGCGGCGCGCTGGAGCGGGGCGAGGCCGAGCCGCCTCATGATGTACTGCGCGCCATGCTGCCGGCGCCGGGCGAGTGGGCGGCGGCGCGCGCGCGGCTGGCGGGCGGGGCGCGGCGCGCGGCGCTGGTGCGCGAGGTGCGCGCGGCCCCCCACACCTCGCGCTACTGGGAGCAGGCGGCGTGCGCGCTGGTGCTGGAGGGCGCGCGGGAGCACCGCCTGGCGCAGTACGCGCGCGCGCTGCAGCCCGCCTTCCCGCACAACGGTCTGCTCGCTTTAGGTAAGCGAAAATATTTCCTAATGCTCGGGCTCCACCTGCGTGTTAACATATAAACGCACGTTCATTTAGACGTTACGTAGATGTGGCCGACAGAATTAACTCTTAACGGCATTGTAATTGCATTGCATTGTACCGCCACTCTCAGGTCTACCCCGGTCACTTCCGGAACGTCGTCGTCGTCACTCTGATGGTCCGCTTCGAGCACCGCAGGTTCGAAGACCCCTTACGTTTTGATAGAATATCTCTTTATTATTTATTTCATGCATTTTTAGTTGAGTTCCGAAACCAAATTCCACTCATTAAATTCAGCGTTCATAGGCCAGCATTCTGCTTGGTTTAATTTCTCGAAACAGTTTTCAGACACTCCAACAATAAACCATACGTAATCTCTCTCCATTTTTAACCGACTTCAAAAAAGGCGGAGGTTATATGTTCGTGTGTATGTATTTTTTTTTTTTTTTTTATGTATGTTACCTGATTTCTCTCCCATTTGTGGACCGATTTTCAAAATTCTTTTTTTATTTGATAGAGTACACTCCTGAGGTGGTCCCATTTTAATTTGGTGAAGATCTGATGCTGACCTTCGGAGATATACAACGGAACTCTTCAAAAAGAGACGGCAAAGCTGTTGTGATAGCTCCAATCGGTTGGATGTTCATTGTTTATACAATATCATGACGTAACATCACGCCTGTATGCTCTGAGGGGGTACGCAGATGTGTACAATTTACCTGATTTCTCTCCCATTTGTGGACCGATTTTCAAAATTCTTTTTTTACTTGAAAGAGTATACTCCTGAGGTGGTCCCATTTTAATTTGGTGAAGATCTGATGCTGATCTTCGGAGATATACAATGGAACTCTTCAAAAATAGACGGCAAATCTGTTGTGATAGCTCCAATCGGTTGGATGTTCATTGTTTAAACAACATCATGACGTAACATTACACCTGTTTGCTCTGAGGGGTACATAGATGTGTACAGTACACCCAGATTTCGACAGTTATGGCATGTTATGTTCCATTTGTTGGGGATAAGCCTATTACCATGACATGTATTGTTAACCATGTACAATGAATGCATAGCCAATATTTGTATGTATAGGATATTACAACTAAAAATGGAAAAAAAAAATAAAACTTTTTTGCCAAAAATAAAACCGACTTCAAAAAAAACAACAAACAAAAAGAACACAAAAAGAAAAGGACAAAAAAATACACTAAAAGAAAAACAAAAAAAAAAAACTAAAACAAAACCACAAAAAAGTTAAAAATAACTTTAGCTTCAGAAGCCGGTGAGAAAAACACCAAAAATAATCAAAGGTCAAGTTTCAGAAGTCGGTGACAAAAACACTAAATCAATTAAACAAGGTCACCGACTTCTGAAGCTTGACCTTTGATTATTTTTGGTGTTTTTCTCACCGGCTTCTGAAGCTAAAGTTATTTTTAACTTTTTTGTGGTTTTGTTTTAGTGTTTTTTTTTTTTGTTTTTCTTTTAGTGTATTTTTTTGTCCTTTTCTTTTTTATGTTAATGTTTTTCACGTGGTCAGTTATGGCTTCCACAGTTGTTTCTGGATGTCATCGCCAAACTTGCAAATGTTTTTTTCGCTCAGTCACTTGAATTGCCCTCAACTCCGTATTTGTGCCTATTCTCACATCTTTATGTTGCCATTTATGTTTTTTGTTTCGAACTGTAGTCCAGCCTGATTCCTTATTATTTTCTAATTCTTGATTTGTTGATTCCTCGGCCTCTGGTGAGCTAGTAATACACTCACAATCTTATTCATAAAAATCCCTTAAAATAGGTGTTAAAAAGTCATTAGTTAAAATGCTCATTAGAACTAATAAACCTACAATAAAATTATCTATTCATAAACGTTCAATAAACCCGTCATAGCTATGTTGTCGTTATAAGACGTTTTAACTTGACTAAGTTGTCGTTCTGATGAATCCATAAAAAACAACTGGTGTCCACTGCCAAAAAACCGCATAAAAAAAGTTTGACAACGTCATGGGACATTTGGAGAGCTTGTTGGCTTTTTGTGTTTCGTTCACACTCGCAGTTGGGTTTTCAATATAGTATAATGTACTCTGTGCAGTTGGTTGAGACAACCCATGGCTAATTCCCTCATCAACTTGAACCTAAAATGTTACAGAGATTTAAAAACCTTAACAAATAATACTTAAGTAGGTATATTAAAATGCGGGATATTAAATATTTGTAAACGTGCTTACTTCACGACGACTCCAAATAAATAAATAAATTGTATCTCTACTTCCCAGCTCCTTGCAAATAACACTTAGCTTCAACCAACTAACCTTAAAACGGTTCGGACGCGAAATAAAATCAGATGCTAGTCAGCTGTTGCACATTTGTCGGCCATATTTCTGTTTATTAAAGGTTTATAGAAGGGTCGACCCTGTTATACCTAAGTTACGAAACCGCTATTGAATTCTTACAACGCTTTTTAGCGTTAATGAACGTTTATGAATAATGCTTTTCGGGATTCTCATTATACCAAGCTAATAAACCTATTTTAGCTTTTTATGAATAAGACCGTTAGTCTGTACCGGCACAAAAGCCGACTTCGTGGCCCCACCTTTGTTTACCTTTTTAGTGTTTTGCGATTTGATGTCGGTATGAGACGCTTTATGAGGTTCTTTGCAAGGTTGACTCATAATATCTGCAAAAGTAGATGTAGAAGGAGGATTGTCACGTATCTCAATTATTATGTCTCCAGTTTGTCTGTCCTGAGTTGGCTTACCATAAACTTTTCCTTCAAGCACCCTCATTATCCCAATTACGTTGTCCAACTCGGTTTTCGTTTGGAAAATGGATTTAATAAGAGTGTTAGATTCGTGTTCGCCTGGCTATCTGTCTGATCTAAACTCTCTCAGTTCCTCAAGCAGTACAGAATCGGAGTCCCCAATCAGCATGGCGTGGCTTTGTGACTGTTTGGAGTTGGAGCGAGTAACATTGGTATCCTTTGTCGGTGTTGAGGATGAGGTCTGTTCCCGCGTGATTAAATGAAGCTATCGTTATGGTTTTACATCTATATTGAATAATTACAGACTGAGTTTCTGGGTTACACCGCCATGGTCACGGCGGGGGGGTCTGTACTGGATGGTGGATGTGAGGTGAAATGAAAAGGAATGAATCTATACAATTGCAAGGCCTTTTATAGCCGCTGTGAATGAGCAGGATGACTGTATGATGCAAAAGAATGAACGTAGCAGCGCCAGGCGAGCGCGGTGGCCAGTGAACGAACTTAGGCGGCGTTGATGTCTTCCACTCAGATAGGTGGCGCTAGCGGTAGGCGTGAACAGTCGGTGATAACAAACAAGGCGACCCTTCCGTAGTAGGGCTAATCAGCTTGGTCGGTCTGACCGGTGTATTCTTATATTTGTATGTCTTCGGTTGTTTACTGAGACAGCTAGGACACTTCCAGATTGATTTTTGCTTGATACTCATACTCCTAAACACCGTTTCTCGAACATTAGCACATAACAATTCATACCATTTGTGGCAAATAAAGCATTGCAAGCATTCTTTAGCATTAAAATCATTCAAACAACCCGCACAACTTTTTGTTGACATTTTTGATAACAAAGCGCTTTCAGCGGAGCACCAAGAATGCGGCGTCTAGCGGTGCGAAGTAGATTAAAGCGATGGTATTTTTAAAACACTGAGAAGCGGTGTAATGCGGCTCGCTTGAAACTTCGCGACCCAAAAGTCGTAAGCGCCATGCAATAGACCTCACATACGCGTTCTGGCCAACACTGATTTTGAAATCGAAACAACACGGAAAGATTTGTAACGACTAGTTTTAAGTTGAGTTTTAACAGTTTTATAATGTTAATAAACTGGGTTTTTCACTATAAAACTTAGTCACTGCACGTCCTTGGTGGATATTTACTTTTAACACTCACAATAACTGTCACAGTCTGTGTAACAGTCTGCTACCTCGACCAGCTATCTAGAATCGAAGTTAGATACACTCGAGCAGCAGGCGAGAGCCTGCAACCTCGAAATCTGCAACCTTCCCGACAGGCGAGGCGAAAATCTGTTGCAGATCTTGGCAATAATTCCTCAAAAAGAGGTCACATCGGTTCATAGAGTACCGCACGCACATCAGCAGAACAATATACCGAAAAATATTATTGTCAAGTTCTCCACGCGCATACTACGAGACAATGTCCTTAGCGCGTATCGGAAGGTTAAGTCACTTAAAACTGATCAAATTGGTATCTCTGGGTCCTCTACAAATATTTACATAAATGAGCATCTAACTTTAAGTAACGAAAGTGTTATTTCGTAAATGTAAGGAAGCTGCAAAACTTTATCAGTACATATATGTTTGGGTTAAGAACTGTACCATCCTCGTTCGTAAAAAAGACGGCGATGCTGCCTTTGCAATCAGATCAGATGATGATATATCCAAATTTAAATGCATTGAGAACGTGGACAATACTAGTCATTAGTTGTTTTTATATGCACTACTTTTTATTCATTTACCGTATCTACCGGTTTTTGTTAGTTAGCTATCGTTGTATCGCATGTTTATTTGTTATGTGTATTTAGTTTAAAACATAGTTTTTGTAAATTAAGCCCCGTCCTCATAGTTTTTGTAGCAAAATTACTTTCCCACTTAATGTACCCAATAGATTTGGCGTCATGTAACATACATCGTACTAGTACTGTTGTTAATACATATTACATTTTTCTCAATTTAGTCGAGTGTTGTGGTCCTTACTCTCTGTTTTACCCAATATCCATAATTATCATTTTATTTTCATGCTTTTTATCTATTCACAGTATGAACACTCTCATATCGTAAACATGTATATATATTATAGTACTAAAAATGCCTACTAAACATATAACTATTTTCTACCAAAACTGTAGGGGCATTCACACAAAATTAGACCAAATATACAAGAACATCCTTATGAACACTTATGAAATAATAATATTAACAGAAACTTGGCTGACACCTGAAACCTATGACAGCGAGTTTATAGACCAGCGTTATACAGTTTTTCGATGCGATCGGGATCGTATTGCTACAAAGAAGCAGGATGGTGGTGGTGTATTGGTTGCAATTTTGAGCTCTCTCAAGCCGTCTGAAATAGACCTATTACCCATATCGAACACCTCATTGTAGAACTGCAAAGACTTGTAATTAAAAACGGCACATTGTAAGTGCGGCCTATATACCACCTAAGACTCCTTCGTTGGTGTACAATATGCATTTTGAAACGTTACATGAAGTGTTGAGTCATCCTACTGTTGACAGCTTCTATATGGGTGACTATAATCTTCCAGAAGCTAATTGGCTTGCATCCCCTGGCAGTGTCATGGATTCCCCTGGAGTGGCGACCCTCAACTCTGTGACATCTACGACTTGCGCTAACTTACACAATCTCTTTTCACTTCTTGGTGCTTCTCAACTCAATAATATGGTGAATGACAAAGGTAAAATACTTGACTTAGCTACTACCTATTGATATTTACCACCCTACTTTAACCTGCGAGATCTGCTTAGATATTAAAATCGCCCCTTTGAAAAAGATTCCCTTACACAAATAAAATTCATAAAGCTAATTTTGACAACATCAACAGCTGTAACATACAACTAACTAATTGGACAGATCTGCATAGCTCTAAAAACTCCGAAGACGCACTGACTACTTTTTACGATGAGTTAGATAAGATTATCAAACAGGATACTACCTTAGCTCGTGCCAGATCAGTTATCCTGTTTGGTTCTCTAGGACTCTTATAATCATCTCGAAGAAGAAGCACAAGGCGTGGGTTAAGTGGAAGAAATATCAAAACATTTCGGACTACAATACATTTGCGAGCTACAGAGGACAGTTTAAGGACACGTGTCTGAAATGTTTTAACTCATATAGCAGGTCGGTGGAAGATAGTCTATGCAAAAATATTAAGCATTTCTGGACGTACATTTCGAATCGGAAAGAGAAACCAGGTATACCAGCTAAGCTTCAATATAAAAACTCTGAATCTAATGATCCTACTTCTGTCTGTAATATGTTTTCTGATTTCTTCTATTCCGTTTTCGAACCTGCTTCACCGTCATTGCCACATTGGACGCTCCCGCTTGACAATGCGCTACACGATACTTTGATCTGCGATATTTCTTTTAGTGAAGATAAAATACTGAATGACCTAAAATCTCTAGATGCATCGAAAGGACCTGGACCTGTCGGACTTTCTCCTTATTTCTCAAAAAATATCGCCGTTTCTTTCTGCAAGCCTCTTTTTATAAGGTGTGGTGCCCAAACGGTGGAAAGATGCTTTCATTGTGCCTGTCCACAAAGGCGGTTCGAGACGCTTTGTTGAACACTATCGCCCTATTTCTGTGTTGTCTGCCTTGTCGAAGCTCTTTGAGAGGTTAGTGCATAATGCAATTTATCCTATTCTGCATAATATTATTGTTCAACAACAGCACGGTTTTGTCAAACGGCGGTCTACAGTCACTAATCTCTTGCTCTTCACAAGCTTTTTATTTGATAATGATGACAGCCGCGTACAAGTGGATGCAGTGTATACAGACTTCTGCAAGGCTTTCGACAAGGTGGATCACGTAATATTGCTCAATACATTAGCGTTTAATGGAATCCGTGGAAACTTACTCAGGTGGTTTGCTTCCTACATCACTAACCGTAGTCAGAGAGTTGTAGTTAATGGTCATTCTTCTTGCATCGCGCAGGTTACCTCTGGTGTACCACAAGGCTCTATTCTTGGTCCCCTTTTATTTGTTTTGTACATTAACGACATCAGCCAGTGTTTTCTTAACACCAAATTCCTTTTATACGCCGACGATCTTAAGGTATACAGAACAATACGCGTCGTAAATGACTGCCTTATGTTACAACAAGACTTGGATAGACTGTCTGACTACTGTCGTAGAAATAAGTTGCAGCTTAGTTTACCTAAATGTAATTTTCTTAATTTCACCAAAAATAAAAACATCGTTAAACATGCATACTCTCTGTGCGATGCTCCCCTAACAAAAGTGGATTCTGTCCGTGATCTCGGCATTATCCTAGACTCCAAACTCTGCCTAGACTTGCATATCAGTAAAATAGTTAATAAAGCGTACCAACTTTATGGATTTGTTATGCGCTCGACATTAGATTTTAAGAAATCTTCTTCATATATTTGCCTATTTAAGTCTCGTACGCTCGCAACTGGAGTATGCCGTGTCCGTCTGGAGTCCATACTATAAAAAGTACATTAAGGCGATTGAGAGTGTTCAATAGAAATTCCTACGTGCTATGCATTTTAGGTGCTTTGGATATTACTTGCCATATCAGGATTTACTCAAAAAGTACAAACTTACAACACTTGAAAGTAGACGCAAGTACTTGATGCGTTATGCTATGTTGTTCCTAGAACAATGTACAAGCGAAAGGTGCGCGCTGGTAGACTATTTTTCATGCGTACCTGCCATTCTAAGACTGGTTTGCGCTCACCTGTTCGCAGAATGATTGATGCCTACAACATGACTTTTGAACATAATATTGATATTTTTGCTTGTTCTCCCAGTAAGTTCAAATTTCTTATACTCAAGGAGCTCTCTTGATTGATGTGTATAAATACAGATAAGCATGATAGTTAAGTAAGTTTAGTTTTTAATATTATTTTGTATTATTTATTACCCTAGCGTTTTAATTAATTGTTTATTATATTCCACAGTTAATCTGTGAACAGCGTTGTGGGCTACAATATTGTTCAAATCTTATACGTATCTCTTTTTTATACTTTATTTTGTAGCTGTTTGCTGTTCCTCTTGAATAAAATAAAATTTAAAAAAATGCGATTTTATAATTTGTCAGGCGGGCGAAGCCGCGGGCATCAGCTAGTATATATAATATAATATATTTTTATATTGTGTGTATTTTTTAAGTGCTTTGCTGTGTGCACTTATGGCATGCGCCAAATAAATATATTTTCGTCGTATGAGCCATTTTATGTAAATATAAAGGCCTGCGCAGACGACAGACTATCCGTGACGCACTTTTTAGTCTGTGAAAATAGGACGCATAAGGTTACGCATACGACGCGCAAAAAGTCCGGCGGACAAAAATTCTGTGTCATTCGGGTAGATCGCGCCGCGCCGCGCCGCACTAAAAGTGCGCGAAAAAATAGAACGTTTGCTCAAGCACGTAACACAATAAATATGTCTTCTCAAGAACGAACAAGTTAACGGAACGAACTAGTTGGTGGGCGGGGTTAAAATGCATGCTATTTCATTCGACATCACGAGCGAAAGGGATAGACGCTGTAAAGAGCAGAAGGAAGCTACTGCGCGTACACATACACACTCCTAACGCTGAGTGACGCATACATGCGCAATTTCATTGAAGACGGGACGACATTGTAGCGGTGGCGCGCGGCGCGGGTGCAATTGTGTAGTATCATCGTTGGCACGTGCTGGCGTATATGCGATTTATGTTTGAAGGACAACGTAAACTCAAACTAATAGGTGTTGGAATTTACAACATAGGACAATCACTCAGTGAAACGTAATTATTATGCACCCAATTTAGTTGTTATTATGACAGGACAAGCTCCTACATACATCCTATAATATTCCTAATAGGTTACAGACCCGCGACTTTGCGAGACGTGGCAATGAGTTCGCTTGCGAAAATGTAGGTAGGTAGTAATGTAGGTAGATATTGTTATTTTTTTTTTATTTTTTATTTTTTTTAATAATAAATCGTTTATTTATAAAAAGGGGCACATTTACAATTAAGTATCTTAACAAATAAAATAGAGCACTGTTGCTTATTGCCTGAACTAGGTGGAACCTGTGTTTCAGGCTAGAAGGTGCGTAAATACCTACTTAAAATAAATAAATCAACAATGAAAGAAAAGTAAATTACTAAAATTACAACTTACATAAAAGATAAACAAACAATGTGTCAGCAGTTTACTTGCAGACTACAAGTAAATCTTCTGTCTGTGCATAGGTTAGGGGTTGTAAAAAAGTAATAATAGACTTTTTACAGCTAAAATAGTTTAACTTATAAATACTTAGTTTTCTATTTAATCTATTGTACAGAAATGGGCCTAAAAATGTAAAGAATCTTTCCACAAAGACATGTTTGGAGGTTGTATTAGAAATGCATACTATATCATTCCGTCTCTTGTTAGTATTGTCAGCATTGTACGTAAGCATGGAGTGCTGTTTTAATACTAAGTGCATAATGAATAGCTGACGCACAGTCAGCACATTGCAGGATTTATACAGCTGATCTGTGGGAAAGTAAAAGGGATGGAAGTTTGCTACCTTTAAAATTGCTCTTTGAGCTCTTTCAAGGGGAAGCAGGATAGTTTTTGATGCGCCACCCCATGAAATGATACAGTAATGAATTATTGATTGACATAGGGCGAAATATTGACATAGGGCGAAATAATTTAGTTTTAGTTTTTTTTTTAGTTTATTTAGTTTAAAAAATAATTTCATTGATATGACTTTATTTCTATACTTGTTTTTATAGGTTGTGCAACTATGTTACTACTTATGTTAAATACCTAGGTATTTACTTAGCCTAGCTAGTTACCTATAATTAAACCACAGGCGACTCCTGATTAGTACAGCCAGAGTCAGGATAATTGCTTTTTCGACAGCGTGACTTTGATGTGACTGTGAGTCTTGTTGTTGATTCATCAAATAAAAAATTATGTTATTTTGTAAATTGTTTATTGGCTGTTTATTTATTAACAATAGCGGTCTGTAATATTGTCTTATTATACATTTATCAACAATAGGCATTGTGCCGCTGACGTAGTATTGTAGTAAACTAGCGTAATGGATGTTGTTAAAATATGGAGCCAGTACCTATTTATTGTGTGGGTCAAGTAGAGATTTTTTAAATATAGGTACCTACCTACTCAGTAAAAAAAATATTTCGTTGCTATGGCTTCGTTATAGCTGTTGGATGATTCTCTGAAAATATTTCGTGTATGAATAGGTTGACCTTCTATCCAGACAAAGAGTAAAGTAGGTACCTAAGTAACCATTTTTATCTTTGAAATTTTATTTAAAAATATGACGTAGGTACCTACCTTTTTTTTTTCGGATGGGAAATCATCAAATAACTCCTCCCGCTCTGGGCGGAGCAGGAGGGAGTGTCAGACTTTTACTGACTAAAACCCATCCATGTTCCTTCATCGCCCTTTGTGTTCCGGGGCCACGGTATCTCTTTCGAACAGTCCCGCAACCCCGGCAGGCATCGGTCCTTACGGACCCCTTCCCTTTTGCTGACTCTCTTTGAGGCGCGCGTGGAACACTCCTGCTTGTCGACACGGCCTGTCGTCATGAGACGGACGGACGGCGAGCTAGCCCATAGCCCACCGTCCACAGGCCCGCGCCCACGGCGGCCGGGACGTTGAGAGGTTCTCTCCCTCTCACGTTCCGCCACCTCCTTCTCTAGCATTACTGCTTCGCAGAAGGAGGTGACGGCGTCCCATTCCGTCTCGCTCCGGACCATGGCTTGCACCAGGGCCGGACGCGAGAGGTCGCCGCCGCCGATCGCCGCTTCGAGGACAACGTAGGTACCTACCTTATTTGCAGTATTAATCCTTATCTAAATAAGTATGTCCATTATCTTGACAATTGAATTTAGATTAAAATTGTCTTTTACAGCTTTGATTGAATAGTTTAGAAATTATCACAGAATTAAAAAAAAAGAAAAACACAAAAAGGTGAAAAATAACTTTTGCTTCAGAAGCCGGTGACAAAAACACCAAATCAATCAAAGTGTTTTTTTATGTTTGTGTTTTTTTTTTAAGTCTGTTTTATTTTTTGCAAAAAATATTTTTACTTAGGTATTTATTTTTCCATTTTTAGTCGTTCCCAAACAAGCGAAGCTCGTGGCTAAATAATAACAGCCGCTCAGGTCGATCGTTAGGTTAAGCCGTGCTTGCCTAGGTTGGTCTGCGGATGGGTGACCACCCATTACATACCGAGTTTCCTCCGTGCCTCGGAAAGCACGTTATACCGTTGGTCGGGCTGTCATTTGTAGATCTTTGACAGTCGTTAGGTAGTCAGAGGCCCTAAAAGTCTGACTGCCAGTCTTACCAAGGGGTATCGTATTACATGTTACTAACTGGGTTGTGGTGGTCAGATAGGCAGATACTCCATGTATACTGGTATTCAGCTGCATCCGGTAAAACTGGAAGCCGACCCCAACATAGTTGTGAAAAGGCTGATGGTGGTAGTCGTTCCCAAACAAGTCGCCATAAATATTTATTATACCTACATTATTAACAATACATGTTATGGTAACAGGCTTATCCACTATAAATGAAACATAACATTTATTTATCTACTTACAACGGTTGTATTTAAACCAATTACTGTAACTAAAACTAGAACTAAAAGAGTAAGAGATAACATTAAAATATACAAAATAACAAAGTAAAGGTTCACACATTCATAAATTGCTCTCACAATACATCTGACATGCCAACAAAATCTCTGTCCATCCATCCGCAAACATAGGTAGGTACCTAACTTTTGAAATCTGGGGGTATTGTACAAATCTGCGTACTCCCTCAAAGCATACAGGCGTGATGTTACGTCATAAACAATAAAAATCCAAGCGACAATGACTACAGATTTCCGTCTATTTTTTTAAGAGTTCTATTGTATATCTCCGAAGATCAGCATCAGATCTTGGCCAAATTTAAATGGGACAAAAAAGAAATAAAAAAATAATTTTGAGAATTGGTCCACAAATGGGGGAGAAATCTGCTAACATTCATAATAAATAAAATCGAATTCAAACGCCACCCGTAAATCACTATCAAATCGGAATCCAAAGTCCAATGCCAGGGTCAGTAAAATTTGAAACAAATTCAAAATAATAAACACAAACTATCAATAAAGAAATATCGGTATCCAAAATTCAAGCCAGAGTTCAATGTTATAAAATAGTATACTCGTAATACGACAGCATGACGTGCCGGGCGGCAGCTAACCAAGTGAGCATGTGTGCACCCACAGACACTGCGCACACTCACGCGCCGCGTGCTTCCCCTCTTCCCCACTGACAGGGGTGGCAACTTGTAGCGAAATGCAATATGATTTACAACGAAAACGGGCGCGCGAAATTCTTTATGCAGACCTTTGGGAGTACGGGTATCATGAAAAATCTATTGGATGTATCTGTTCAAAATAAAAATATTTTAACTTTTGAATAAATTATCTATTCTTGTATGGTTTTAGTTTTTCCATTTTCATACTACTTAGGTATACGCCCAAAGATGAGTTGAAAATTAGTGTTGAAATATGAAAGATTCGACGGTCATAACTTCCAAACCAATATTTTTTTTCCAATTCTGCTTCCATACAGGGCTAGATAATACCAGTTGATACAATTTTTAATTTTGAACCTACACCGTCAAACAAACGAGTAATCACCAGACTACGTTTGTATGGAAGAATGACTGACTTGTGCAACCTTAATGCTTTTGAATTCTAAGGGAAGCTTGTTGTATAGAAATACTGATTGATACCTAGGACTGTGATGAACCACGTTTATCTTCGGTTGGATTGTGTTAGGCATGTCTTTCCTACGTGTATTAACTCTAACTTGTTGTTGGTCCTCGGTTTCAGATTTGGGCAAGTTCTTAACAAACTTATGCATCTACATCGAACGCTAAAGAAATCATCATCATCATCAGCCTATTAATGTTCCCACTGCTGGGACACAGGCCTCCTCTCTATGAGAGGGAATGGGCTATAATCCACCACGCGGGCCTAGTGCGGATTGGTAGATGTCACATGTCTTCGAATTTTTGGTTCTAGCACATGCCGGTTTCCTCACGATGTTTTCCTTCACCGTTTTTGAGAGCAGCGGTGATGAAATAAATAACACAAAGTAATGCGCCTGCCTGGGTTCGAACCCATGACTTACTAACATGATGACTGGAATCAGAGATCGAAAAAGGAAATTTTACAGTTTACCGCTAAGATTTTAGAGGAAAGTAATATCTAGCAGAAACATGGTGGAAAGAACACCAACGCTATAGTTGTTGTCAGTTGGGATCGCAATAGCAGTCATTGCCCTTTCCCTAATATCTCTTCCTACGAAACAAAAGAGAGCAGCGGTGGCCCAGTGGTGGCGGCCCCGACTTACGAACAGCAAAAGAAAAAAAAAAAAAAAAACAAATCTTTCATTGCTACTTTTTATATAACTCGTCCACTTTGACAATTCTTGCAGCCCGTCAAATTAATGTCATGTGTTCATTTCCTGCGCCAATGATGCCATTGTTACTATGCGTTGCTTAGCCAATTAGAGACGAGCGTTGACAACCTACCCAATCATAACTTCGTGATGTTAATAGAGAACAAACTATATATAGCTGTTCAAAGAAAACAAGAGTCGTGGGGCCGTCTATCAAAAAGGTTTTGTTTGAAGTTACTCTTCCATTTTGTTTTTTTTGTTCACCGATTATAACTTAACAAACTATTGGCAGGGCGTTCTAACGATTTTAAATAAACTGGGTAGCTATCAGCAACTTTGATAAATAATCGCCTTTTACTTTACTATATTACTGTAACATACTCACCTAAAATAAACTTAACACTTAGTGCATCTTAGTGGAACGCGTTTCTCTAAACTATAAACGAAGGTTTGGTTTGGTTTGTTTGAGGTTTGGTTTGGTTTTGTTTGGTTTGTTGTTTGGTTTGGTATACGAAGTTAACTACTACAACCCGTACAACATCCGAGAAGACCCCTCGATCCACATACAATGTTCTATGTTCCCTGCAAAAGTCGTCATTTTGGGGAGAATGTTAACATCGTGATTTAGCATTATGACGTATGCGTCCGCAGCGTGCAGCGGCGCCCCGCTGTGGGCGTGGGACGCGGACGGCACGCAGGAGGAGCGCCTGCGGGCCCTCAGCGCGCGCACTCACCGCGCCGCGCTCGCGCACGTCCTGCCGCCGCTCCTGCGCGCGCAGGCACAGGCCTGGCCGCCCGCCGCCGCCGCGCGCCTGGCCGCCGCCGCCGCCCGCGCCGCGCGCCTCGGGGCCGGCGGCGCGCTGCTGCACGCCGTGCGCCTGGAGAGCGAGGCCCGCGCCGCCCCGCCGCGCCCCGCCGCCGCGCTGTTCGCCGCGCTGGACCGCCACCCGCGGCACAAGGTGAGTGACCTGCCGCGCCCGCACGGCGAGGCGCGGACACCAGGTCAGGACACATGTGTGTTGCAGTGGCTGGCCGTGCGCGGCGCGGCGTGGGTGCCGGCGCAGGCGGAGGCGCTGGCGGACCTGCTGCTGGAGCGACAGCTGCGCGCGCACACGCTGCTGGACGAGCTGCTGCCGCCGCCGCCTGACCACGCCTCCTGACCTAATTTTATTATATACATAATAAATATCTGCTGAATGTGAACGCTTCTTTAATTTCTAAACCTTTTTTTAACCAATCAACGCACCCAAGATGACCATGGGCCTGCTCGGGTATGTCGTTTATAAACAGTATAAATAAATGCGGCCCGAGTGAGGAGCCCTGTGGCACCCCAGTAGGAATAAAATCTTGGTTTGGACACACCATTACCAATATGAACACAATGACCCATCCGTCAAATACACCTGGATGATTTGTACAATTCCAATCGGTACATCACATTTAGATGCTTGTGTGAAACGGGCCGCCTCCACGAGCGAGACAATCGCGGCGATATTTTCGTATAGAAATACGTTGAATCGCCGCGATTCGCGCAGACAGCATCAAAAGCCTTTGTAACGTCAAGCATCATCACACGTGTGGCTTCACAATGTGTAAGGGGTGCGTCACATACTCTGGCCGTGGCCAGTTGTTGGGCTGTAGAATGGTGTGCCTTACCACAGCCAGATATTGTCGAAAATCGTCTTCGAAGTGCACTAAATAATTAGAAATACTGCTTCTGTAAATGGTAAGCACATTTTTAAATTTGGTAAGCTGATAGTTTTTCAATTATTTGATAAAAATACTTCCGGCTGGAGTAACGTTACCCCAGCCAGATCTTTTGTTAAAAAATGGATTTTGAAATAAATCTAATCTAAATAATTAGTGTTCGACGCCTTCCTGGGTGTCGAATGTCCGCGATCCGCGGAGCCAAGCTAAAAATATTCTTGCCTTAATTGTACTTACCTAGCGCTGGTGATGAGGTCCTGTCTGAAGGTCACGTCGGTTCTGTGTATGTACCTATGTACGTAGTCTGGTCATAAGTTTTGTCACATATGGAAAGTTAAATAAATGACAATGAGTCACGCACTATAACCATTTATATTACAAATGAAAGGGTATTAAATACAGATTTAAACTACATTAAAATTATTCGAAATGTCCTCCTCTTGCTTTGATACAAGCCTTCAATCTGCAAGGCCAGTCATCAATCGAAGCACGCACGACGTTCATGTCGATATCGGCGACTGATTTAATCAGGGATGCTTTAAGTGACTCCAATTTGCTTTGGGGTTTAGCGCAGACCTTCTCCTCTAAGTGCTGCCATATTTTGTAATCCAAGAGATTCAAATCTGGACTGGATGGGGGCCAATCCTCATGCCTGATAAAGTCGATTCCACGGGTCGTAAGCCAGTTTTGGGGATTATTCCGAACCTGACCCGAAATCCTAACCCGGTCGCGGGTTAGGTTAGCCTCTCCAACGCGCCAACCGCGCTAAAAAAAGTCAGCCCGCCAAATACCGCGCATGCTTGCGAAAAATTTGCACGTAATTTGACACTTTATATAAAAACATTTGTCGATCGCAAATTGCAAGAGATAAAGCTCTAAAAAAATTACAGTGAATAGCAGAATAGATAAGGAAACTGCTTAATTATTAAATATTATATTTGTCGCCGCAAGAGGCTCTGCTCTGATCTGCTAAGATTTAATTTAATTATTAACACTCATAATTCTATTCCATGTTAATATTTATGAACCTGCCATCTTTGCTTCGTGGTACAGTTATTACATCAATTGACAAATGAGTTAAGCGCCATCTATTGCCGTAACTAGCACTTAGATAGTTCGTGGTTTCAAATAGCAATTTATTAAACAAAAGCCTTTAACTAAATCTATAGTTAAAATAACTTAAGCAAGTATTTTACGACAATTGGGATTTGTAATTATCATTGTTCATTTGACACTAAAGATTTGTTTATGAGGCACCACTTCACACTAAGGTGGAAGATGGCGCCGATTTGATCAATAGCTCAATTTATAATTTGAAAGTACAAGTAAATCAGTTTCTGTAACTAATACAAACTAAAAAGTATCAAGATTATTTTACAGAACAATTTATTATTTCATTTCATTTCATTTCATTTATTCAATAACAAATTACATTGTGTCTGAATGTGGTACATAAGAAATAGTTACAAACAGAAAAATTGAACAAAATAAAATAAACAATAATCAATAAAAATCAAATAATTAATAAATAATCAAATAATCAAAGAAAAAGAAAGACTTCTTAGGTGATCTTTGCATTAAATCCTTTGATTTGCCGGAAATGGTTTTAATACCAAACAAAATATCGAAGCTGACATTGAATCAAGAAAAAAAAATCCTGATATAGAATGGAGCTTATCAGATCAAGCATTTAAAACTATCATTCGTAAATTAGGTCAACCTGTAATATTGATCTGTTTGCTTCTCGCATTAATGCCAAAAGTCATGTTTACGCATCCTGGTTTCCTGACCCAGACGCGTCTACTGTCGACGCATTTACAATTAACTGGAAAAATGTTTTTTTCTACGCTTTTCCCCCATTCTCATGAATACTTAAAAGTGCTTATAAGATAATAAACGATGAGGCGTGTGGTATACTCGTATTTCCATGGTGGCCATCACAGCCATGGTTTCCTATTGTGACAGAATTAATCTCCTCAGAAATAATATTTTTTGAACCCAGTAAAAACTTGCTTCTATCCTCTTCCAGGGATCACCACCACCCACTGCACAGTCATCTTACACTGGCTGCAGTTATCTTACTGGCTTTATGTACGGCACAGCGAGTCCAAACTCTTTCCTTAATAAAACTAGAGAATATAAATATCTCGTCAAATGGAGTAAAAGTAGTGATAACAGACATTATTAAGACTTCGGCTCCAGGAAGAGAGCAGCCCGTACTTTTTCTCCCGTATTTTGTAGACAATAAAAATATTTGCCCTGCTACCGTACTCACAGATTACTTATTTGTCACAAAAAACCTAAGAGCTAAAAATATAAATAACTTAATACTAACAATTAAAAAACCTAACAAGGCGGCCACAGCTCAAACCATAAGTCGTTGGATAAAATTAGTGTTATCAGAGAGCGGTGTCGATACATCACTATTCAGTGCACACAGTACACGACACGCCTCAACTTCTTCTGCAAGCTCGGCAGGCGTGTGCATTGACACAATACGTAACCGCGGGATGGACCAGTCGTTCTCAAACGTTTGCCAAGTTTTATAAACTTAATATAATTAATGAAGCCGAGTTTGCAGAATCGGTATGCCTTTAGTTGTAATTACATTAAGTACAGTCGTAAAGAATTGATTGTAAATTAATCACGAATCATATTATAGAAGAACATCCTTTATTTTTTCAATATTATTATGTAATTGAACAATAAAAATAAAAAAAATAAAAATAATAATTTTTGAATAATAAATAATGATTTATAAAATCTTTGCAATTTATTTAAATGAACCTGCAAATCTCATTATCTTTTAACATCTACATGGTAAAAAATATCTGAAGAATGAAGCTACGAAATATAATATACCTATGATCAAACGAACTTCAAGTGAAGTTCGATCATTATTATATGAGTCGCTTCATTCGAAGATATTAATTTCCCAACCCGCCCTAGAGAACCCTGAAGAGATTTGCGAAAAATCATAACTTATTCATCTCTAAAATAATGATGGTTACAACTGACCGACACAACGAGGCGGGGCACAGTGTTGCCAGTATATAAAAAAAAAACGGTAAAATAATTATCTAAAAAGACGCGCGTAGTTGCTAGCGCAAGGGAAGGGGACTACATGGTAAAAAATATCTTCGAATGAAGCGACTCATATAATAATGATCGAACTTCACTTGAAGTTCGTTTGATCATATATTATCTCTGTTAACTGCGCATAGCGCCACGCACGCAGCCACTTCTAAAGCTTATAGCGTAGGAGACCTGGACGTATAAAAAGTAAAACTGCTGGGTGGAGTTCAAACTCTACTGTATTTGCCAAATACTACCTCTTAGCCGCGCGGCGCGCGAGCTGTCAAAACTCCCAACCGCGCTGTGTCAACAATTTTAGCCAATTTTTGACACATTTTCCGCCCGTAAAAACACCTGTAGCTCAAAAACTACAAGTCCTAGAGCAATTTCAAAACTACTTTTGTCAAGCTGATTAGATAAGGAATCTATTTATTTGAAAACAAAATGAAATACTTTAATTATATACTCCAAGTCATAATGTATAGCTAAAAAATAGTTACGAAAACTGATATTTCGCTAGAAATATCAGTTTTCTCTTAGTTTTATATCCATTTTAACAATATAGAAATAAACTAGACTATATTTCCTTTCCAACAAGACCACAATCTCATTAATATCTCTATTCTGTCTGAAAGGCAGTTTGGATTTAGACCTAAAGTTTCAACTGCCGATGCGGTACATCATCTGACTGACTATCTAGCACAAGAACTTGACAAGGGTAAACACACAGTAGGAATTTTCCTGGACCTCGCCAAAGCTTTTGACACCGTCTCCATTCCAATTCTATTGCGCAAGCTTGAGATCATGGGTGTAAGAGGCACCCAACTGAAAATATTCAAAAGTTATTTAGAAGATCGTTCTCAGTGCGTAAAGATTGGCGATGTTCTCAGCGATGTTCAAAAAAACACATTTTTTGGTGTTCCCCAAGGAAGTATCCTAGGGCCCACCCTATTTTTGAACTACATAAATGACCTTTGAATCTAAAGCTAGAGCATGGTACTATCCTAACTTACGCTGATGATACTGCTTTACTTTTTTCGGCTGACTCAGAAAATGAAGTCTACAAGCTTGCGCAACGCGGATTTAACATTGTAAATAAATGGCTACAAAATAACTCACTAACTCTAAATGCAGTGAAGACAAATTTGATTAAGTTTTCGATGCGTAAGCATATATCCAATATCCCCTCAGCGTTGCATGCTCACTGTTGCCCAGTCCCTGCAGATAGCCAGTGTAAATGTCCCAATATTAGGAACACTGATAAAATAAAATACCTGGGTATTATAATAGATGAAACCCTTTCCTTCAAACAACATATGGAAGCTCTAAATAATAGAATTCGTAAGCTGATATTCGTATTCAAAAAGCTACGTTTCATTACAGATCCAAAAATACTCAGGCAAGTATATTTTGCTCTTTGTCAGTCAATTCTGACTTACTGCATTACTTCATGGGGTGGGACGAGTAAAACTCTGTTATTACCCATTGAAAGAGCACAAAGAGCTATTCTCAAAGTGGCTACTTGCCGTCCTTTCCTTTTCCCCACTAACCTCCTGTATAAATCTTGTGAAGTACTAACAGTTCGACAGTTATTTATTATGAGCACTGTACTAAAACAACACGCAGCACTTCCATACAGCACTGAATTTACTAAAAAAAGACAGAAAGATATAGTTTGC
Organism: Xestia xanthographa; assembly: GCA_905147715.2. Classification (NCBI taxonomy): domain Eukaryota; kingdom Metazoa; phylum Arthropoda; class Insecta; order Lepidoptera; family Noctuidae; genus Xestia; species Xestia xanthographa. The sequence continues at coordinate 371,360 of LR990659.1, read as the reverse complement.
CCTCAAAAAGTACAAAACATGCTTTCACAGTCAAGTTTTATATGTACCTCGGACCGCTACTATATAACAGGCTTAATGAAAAAGGAAACATCTACTCCCTAAATCACAATAACTGCAAGAAAATCCTTAAGGAAGCTCTTCAAACTATGTCCTATGAAGATACAGAGAAGTTATTACTTGTACTAAAGTAAATATTAATTGTTCATACTATTGTTAATTGTTGTTTTTTTTTAAATTAGTTAGCTAAGTTAAGATAGTATAATTTTTATATACCTTTTTACATTGGTACCAATAATATTAACATGTATGTGATTATTTAATCAATTTATTAATGTTACCTCAAATCGCCTGAAACACAGGATTACCTAGTTCAGGCTCACAGCTTACGTGAACTTGACATAGATTTAAGAAAAATTGTAAACCTTTACCTTACACATTTTTGAATAAATTTATTATTATTATTAATAGCATCATATCTAAATATTCCTATGAAACTAGATACTCACTGTTATTTATTTTATTTATTTATTAGTAAAGGTTCACCAACATCTTCTGTGTATAACATTTAAGTATATGTCGGGGTTTGTCAGGAATTTATTTCGCTAAGTTCGAGCTTATGTGGGCAGAACACGGGTTTCGTGCTATGAAAACACATTGGATGCGAAACACTATTTTATTTCACATTGCTCGGTTCGGGTAGGTTGTTTCCATGGAGAAGAACCGGCAAGAAACTCCATGGTTACTCTTTTCAAACAGATACACTGAGTCTAACAAATAACTTGACACTACACTTTCACACATTAACACTAGGCACAATGAATCGTGTACAGTTTCAAGACGTCTTCACTCCGCTGCGGTCAGACCCAGACTGTCTGCCTCGCCGCGAGGTGTCAACATCAGGACTCTGTAAAAGCCGCCATGGTGGGGAGTAGCTCGCGTGATGTCACCACTGGCGCGCTTTCGGTTCATTCACCCGTCCGTACTCATGACCGGATCCGACACGGCCATCCTGCTTGCACACGTCCTCGTGTGATGTTTACCCTGCAAGCAAAAAGTCCACGACAGAAATTTGTTCCACTCGGTCACTCCTGACCAAACTCATAACATCACATCTGTAATCCCCAAAGGGTTTAACAGAGGTGTACTTAATAGTACACTTACAGTTCGCTAGTTATCTCCAAGTCCCATGTAATAGGGGCGAGCCTATTGACATCAACCGGCGCAAATCCAGACACCGTGGCCGTTACTGAGAAATTTCGGATGGAAAAACTCAATAACACATTGCCCGACCTGGGAATCGAACCCAGGACCTCATGCTCAGCAGTCACGCTTGCCATCACTATACCAACGAGGCAGTTGATTAAATCAAACACGGTTAATTTGGAATAATCGAAAATGGGTCAACCCTTGGGCCATGTAACAGTCGTTCGAATCAACTTTTAGAACTCTACAGCATTAAAAACTACCAAGCTTACAGAAACCCTCGAGTAAAACCTCTAACGCTACGGCTCTCCAGCCGACCAGCAATCGCATTGCTTTCACATCCATTAAATGGATCTGCCATGTGCATCACCCAGTGACTACACAAATTAAATAAAACACAAAAAATACGTAAAATAATATGAACGCGCCGTCACGGCCGTCCTGCGCCTTCACACGTCCTCGTGTGTCTCGTCATCGGAACTATCTGTAAAGAGCAAAATTACGGTAAGTAGTACACTCAAGCTCGGCCATTCTGGCCCTATTCTTTCTTTAATCAACATCACCCAAAATGGTTGTCATTCAGACATATCTAATTATCTCATAGAGGGATAGTAATTCCAATGGGTTAACACAAACATTTTGTCACACATACGGTTCGTCACACAGACTGATTGTCACACAGACAAACTGATTGTCACACAGACTGATTGTCACACAGACTGATTGTCACACAGACTGATTGTCACACAGACTGATTGTCACACAGACTGATTGTCACACAGACTGATTGTCACACAGACTGATTGTCACACAGACTGATTGTCACACAGACTGATTGTCACACAGACAATTTGTCACATGATAGGTTAACACTGCTATATCTACTTACTTTTGCCGTCATCGGCACTTCCAGGTACTTCCAAATTAGCATTCAATTCCAACGGAACATAGCAATCTGGCATAGCACGTACACGGTCGTGAGCATATTCACACTGGCAATTACAATTTAATAATTGCAAAGTGTAGGTATCTGATGTCAGAATAATAAACTCGTCGGAAAATTAGACTCTACACGTCACTCTACATGTCACTCTACATGTCACTACGCGTCACTACGCGTCACTACGCGTGTCTCTACGCGTGTCTCTGCGCGTGTCTCTACGCGTGTCTCTGCGCGTGTCTCTGCGCGTGTCTCTGCGCGTGTCTCTACGCGTGTCTCTACGCGTGTCTCTACGCATGTCTCTACGCATGTCTCTACGCGTGTCTCTACACGTGTCTCTACACGTGTGTCTACACGTGTCTCTACACGTGACTCTACACGTGACTCTACACGTGACTACACGTGACTCTACACTCAATTGCCAGTCCATCGGCAAGTCACAACGTAAAATGTGAACCCATCGTCAGAAGCTAACCATCTCAGCCGCGTAAGTGCTACTCCTCGCAAAGAGTATACTGCACAGAAAAAGCAGTCAACGTGCACCTCTTACATGCTCCGCTTCTGATGCGGCCACAACAATACCCAGTCCATCGGGTATGCTTTCAGTCCATCGAAAGCATTGTAGTTGTAAACAGTGGATCCATTAAAATCAAAACAATTAAAATCATCATAGTTAGTTTAGTTTAGAAAATGAGATTATAAGAAAACTCTTACTATGCTGGGTACTCAAAATGTTAAGTGGACTACTTGATATTTAACTAGTCTCGTCAGCGTTATCATTTTCGTCATGGCTAGTCTCGTCATTGTCACCTACGAGCATGTCAACGTCAGTTATTTTTCGCAGTCTGTCATAATTGGAACTTTCAACTATATTGCGCGATGCCTGCTCTCTCATTGCAAAAGGTCCGATCAACATTGGAAAAAGTCCGATCAACATTGGAAAAGGTCCGATCAAAAAGTTACAACACAGGAATTCTAACAATTCTGTTACTTTTACCATAATTCTTAGGCAATGCAAACTCAACTCATAAAACTGTCATAAGCGCTCTGTGCACCAACACAGACAAAAATCGCACCAACGATTTCCTACAGACCCATCGCCACATGTTACTCATGAGGTGCGGTCCAACAGACCCATCACCACGTGTTACTCACGAGGTGCGGTCTAACTCATAACAGACCCATCACCATCATGTTACTCATGAGGTGCGGTCCAACAAATAACAGACCCATCGCCATCATGTTACTCATGAGGTGCGGTCTACCTGACCCATCGCCACATGTCACTCATGTGGTGCGGTCTAAAGTTTCGAGTATGAGTGTACAAGCCTTTCTTAATCAGATTTGGTCTCACTACCACTGTCATCAACTATGACATCTAATTCTCGAGGAACTTTGTGATCGGGTATCTTTCTAACACAGGCTAAAATCTTCGAATTACCATTTACCGAACCTTGAACTACACCAGTTATAGCAACGACAGGATAAATATGCTCACTCTTAGACAGATTAAACAGAATTGGCACTCTGCTCCAGAGTCATAACAAAATGAAAACGACTCACCAAAGTACTTTCATGTTCCGGCTCGATGATGCAAAGGTCGACTCACTTCTCGACCAGTACAGCAGCACTGGACCAGCGCTGGCCTGCTGCGCAGCGACTGGCGATGTGGCCCGGCGTGCCACACTTGAAGCACATCAGTGAGCTGCTGCTGGCCTACGGTCGCCACCCAACGCCTGTAGCAGTCGGCACAGGCAACGGCTTCTTGACGGCGGTCGTCTTCGTCCGAAAATCCGCTTGTTTGTCCTTGTTTGCCGCATGCGCGACACTTGATTGGTAGTTACGATGAAAATTTCTAACGTATCTTGTAACCGGCGTCAGTGCGCATATTTTTCTTTTGTTTGTTACTACTCACGTAAATGACGTACAACGTACACGAATTTGGCACTGAACAATTCTTTACACTGGTTTCACGACATACCACAACACTATCTTGCTATTCACTGCTTAGATTTTAAGAATTTGTAAACGATACAAAGTCTAAACGATACAAAGTCTTTGTTTTGCGTTTCAAAAAGTAACCGTCACTGATTGTCATTGTTTTTCACATGGTAAATATCACTTGTTTACAGTCTGTTTTATTTCGGCGCTGTTGCAAGCACCATGATTACGGATAAACTAAAGTTATTGCGGGTGGGTGTTTATTAGCACACTAATCGGTCTACCTTCTTTCTTGTCCGTTTTTTTTTTCGCGAACTTTTTCTGCACTTTTTCGGTTTTTACACAGTTGACACTGATTGTTATCGACATTGTCCCCGTTTATGATTTCATTAGCATGATTTAATCCCAATTCTGATGTCGGGGTTTGTCAGGAATTTATTTCGCTAAGTTCGAGCTTATGTGGGCAGAACACGGATTTCGTGCTATGAAAACACATTGGATGCGAAACACTATTTTATTTCACATTGCTCGGTTCGGGTAGGTTGTTTCCATGGAGAAGAACCGGCAAGAAACTCCATGGTTACTCTTTTGAAACAGATACACTGAGTCTAACAAATAACTTGACACTACACTTTCACACATTAACACTAGGCACAATGAATCGTGTACAGTTTCAAGACGTCTTCACTCCGCTGCGGTCAGACCCAGACTGTCTGCCTCGCCGCGAGGTGTCAACATCAGGACTCTGTAAAAGCCGCCATGGTGGGGAGTAGCTCGCGTGATGTCACCACTGGCGCGCTTTCGATTCATTCACCCGTCCGTACTCATGACAGGATCCGACACGGCCATCCTGCTTGCACACGTCCTCGTGTGATGTTTACCCTGCAAGCAAAAAGTCCACGACAGAAATTTGTTCCACTCGGTCACTCCTGACCAAACTCATAACATCACATCTGTAATCCCCAAAGGGTTTAACAGAGGTGTACTTAATAGTACACTTACAGTTCGCTAGTTATCTCCAAGTCCCATGTAATAGGGGCGAGCCTATTGACATCAACCGGCGCAAATCCAGACACCGTGGCCGTTACTGAGAAATTTCGGATGGAAAAACTCAATAACACATTGCCCGACCTGGGAATCGAACCCAGGACCTCATGCTCAGCAGTCACGCTTGCCATCACTATACCAACGACGCAGTTGATTAAATCAAACACGGTTAATTTGGAATAATCGAAAATGGGTCAACCCTTGGGCCATGTAACAGTCGTTCGAATCAACTTTTAGAACTCTACAGCATTAAAAACTACCAAGCTTACAGAAACCCTCGAGTAAAACCTCTAACACTACGGCTCTCCAGCCGACCAGCAATCGCATTGCTTTCACATCCATTAAATGGACCTGCCATGTGCATCACCCAGTGACTACACAAATTAAATAAAACACAAAAAATACGTAAAATAATATGAACGCGCCGTCACGGCCGTCCTGCGCCTTCACACGTCCTCGTGTGTCTCGTCATCGGAACTATCTGTAAAGAGCAAAATTACGGTAAGTAGTACACTCAAGCTCGGCCATTCTGGCCCTATTCTTTCTTTAATCAACATCACCCAAAATGGTTGTCATTCAGACATATCTAATTATCTCATAGAGGGATAGTAATTTCAATGGGTTAACACAAACATTTTGTCACACATACGGTTCGTCACACAGACTGATTGTCACACAGACAAACTGATTGTCACACAGACTGATTGTCACACAGACTGATTGTCACACAGACTGATTGTCACACAGACTGATTGTCACACAGACTGATTGTCACACAGACTGATTGTCACACAGACTGATTGTCACACAGACAATTTGTCACATGATAGGTTAACACTGCTATATCTACTTACTTTTGCTGTCATCGGCACTTCCAGGTACTTCCAAATTAGCATTCAATTCCAACGGAACATAGCAATCTGGCATAGCACGTACACGGTCGTGAGCATATTCACACTGGCAATTAGAATTTAATAATTGCAAAGTGTAGGTATCTGATGTCAGAATAATAAACTCGTCGGAAAATTAGACTCTACACGTCACTCTACATGTCACTCTACATGTCACTACGCGTCACTACGCGTCACTACGCGTGTCTCTACGCGTGTCTCTGCGCGTGTCTCTACGCGTGTCTCTGCGCGTGTCTCTGCGCGTGTCTCTGCGCGTGTCTCTACGCGTGTCTCTACGCGTGTCTCTACGCATGTCTCTACGCATGTCTCTACGCGTGTCTCTACACGTGTCTCTACACGTGTGTCTACACGTGTCTCTACACGTGACTCTACACGTGACTCTACACGTGACTACACGTGACTCTACACTCAATTGCCAGTCCATCGGCAAGTCACAACGTAAAATGTGAACCCATCGTCAGAAGCTAACCATCTCAGCCGCGTAAGTGCTACTCCTCGCAAAGAGTATACTGCACAGAAAAAGCAGTCAACGTGCACCTCTTACATGCTCCGCTTCTGATGCGGCCACAACAATACCCAGTCCATCGGGTATGCTTTCAGTCCATCGAAAGCATTGTAGTTGTAAACAGTGGATCCATTAAAATCAAAACAATTAAAATCATCATAGTTAGTTTAGTTTAGAAAATGAGATTATAAGAAAACTCTTACTATGCTGGGTACTCAAAATGTTAAGTGGACTACTTGATATTTAACTAGTCTCGTCAGCGTTATCATTTTCGTCATGGCTAGTCTCGTCATTGTCACCTACGAGCATGTCAACGTCAGTTATTTTTCGCAGTCTGTCATAATTGGAACTTTCAACTATATTGCGCGATGCCTGCTCTCTCATTGCAAAAGGTCCGATCAACATTGGAAAAAGTCCGATCAACATTGGAAAAGGTCCGATCAAAAAGTTACAACACAGGAATTCTAACAATTCTGTTACTTTTACCATAATTCTTAGGCAATGCAAACTCAACTCATAAAACTGTCATAAGCGCTCTGTGCACCAACACAGACAAAAATCGCACCAACGATTTCCTACAGACCCATCGCCACATGTTACTCATGAGGTGCGGTCCAACAGACCCATCACCACGTGTTACTCACGAGGTGCGGTCTAACTCATAACAGACCCATCACCATCATGTTACTCATGAGGTGCGGTCCAACAAATAACAGACCCATCGCCATCATGTTACTCATGAGGTGCGGTCTACCTGACCCATCGCCACATGTCACTCATGTGGTGCGGTCTAAAGTTTCGAGTATGAGTGTACAAGCCTTTCTTAATCAGATTTGGTCTCACTACCACTGTCATCAACTATGACATCTAATTCTCGAGGAACTTTGTGATCGGGTATCTTTCTAACACAGGCTAAAATCTTCGAATTACCATTTACCGAACCTTGAACTACACCAGTTATAGCAACGACAGGATAAATATGCTCACTCTTAGACAGATTAAACAGAATTGGCACTCTGCTCCAGAGTCATAACAAAATGAAAACGACTCACCAAAGTACTTTCATGTTCCGGCTCGATGATGCAAAGGTCGACTCACTTCTCGACCAGTACAGCAGCACTGGACCAGCGCTGGCCTGCTGCGCAGCGACTGGCGATGTGGCCCGGCGTGCCACACTTGAAGCACATCAGTGAGCTGCTGCTGGCCTACGGTCGCCACCCAACGCCTGTAGCAGTCGGCACAGGCAACGGCTTCTTGACGGCGGTCGTCTTCGTCCGAAAATCCGCTTGTTTGTCCTTGTTTGCCGCATGCGCGACACTTGATTGGTAGTTACGATGAAAATTTCTAACGTATCTTGTAACCGGCGTCAGTGCGCATATTTTTCTTTTGTTTGTTACTACTCACGTAAATGACGTACAACGTACACGAATTTGGCACTGAACAATTCTTTACACTGGTTTCACGACATACCACAACACTATCTTGCTATTCACTGCTTAGATTTTAAGAATTTGTAAACGATACAAAGTCTAAACGATACAAAGTCTTTGTTTTGCGTTTCAAAAAGTAACCGTCACTGATTGTCATTGTTTTTCACATGGTAAATATCACTTGTTTACAGTCTGTTTTATTTCGGCGCTGTTGCAAGCACCATGATTACGGATAAACTAAAGTTATTGCGGGTGGGTGTTTATTAGCACACTAATCGGTCTACCTTCTTTCTTGTCCGTTTTTTTTTTCGCGAACTTTTTCTGCACTTTTTCGGTTTTTACACAGTTGACACTGATTGTTATCGACACTGTCCCCGTTTATGATTTCATTAGCATGATTTAATCCCAATTCTGATGTCGGGGTTTGTCAGGAATTTATTTCGCTAAGTTCGAGCTTATGTGGGCAGAACACGGATTTCGTGCTATGAAAACACATTGGATGCGAAACACTATTTTATTTCACATTGCTCGGTTCGGGTAGGTTGTTTCCATGGAGAAGAACCGGCAAGAAACTCCATGGTTACTCTTTTGAAACAGATACACTGAGTCTAACAAATAACTTGACACTACACTTTCACACATTAACACTAGGCACAATGAATCGTGTACAGTTTCAAGACGTCTTCACTCCGCTGCGGTCAGACCCAGACTGTCTGCCTCGCCGCGAGGTGTCAACATCAGGACTCTGTAAAAGCCGCCATGGTGGGGAGTAGCTCGCGTGATGTCACCACTGGCGCGCTTTCGATTCATTCACCCGTCCGTACTCATGACCGGATCCGACATATACATTGGTTATACAGTCTTGGACTAACACAGTTGCCAATTACAGGTTAACCAGCATTCACAAAAATAAGTGTTAGCCTAAGAGAGATTAAAATTAAAAATTAAAATAAGTGGCTAAAGAAATGAAATACAATAGTAGACCCTACATTTAAGAGATTATCTAGCTTACGAAGCAATACAAAGAAAAGAAAAACGTATGATGTAACAACAACAAACTAAAAACAACTAAACAACTGCAACTAATTAAAATTAAAAAAAAGACATGATATGATTAGTAGTGTTAGAATAGATACAAATGAGATCAGAACTATGAATAAAACTAAAATTATTATAACATTGTTAAAAATAAAGAAAGAAGTAGTATTACAAGGTAAAAAAAAACCCAAAGGAATCATTAATTAATACTAACATAACAAAACATTGTGTTGCGATTTTCGAGAATCCAGTAATTGGGATTTAAAGATTTTTATGGAATTGTGGTAAATGTCGACATCAGGGGAGGATTTAATAAAAGAATTCATCTCTCTACAGAGTCTATTGAGTGGCGAGTTTACACCAATATTTGAGTTAGATCCTTGAGTATTGAATAGGTAGGTCATAGGATATCGGGGAAAATTGTGAGGTACTTTTAGTACGATACGCTCAACTAGCTTACTGCAGTCTAATTTATTATTTACTCATTTGTACAAAAACATGAGATCCTGCATTAGTCGACGGTCGCGCAAACTATTCATTTCAAACGATTGAAGGCGTTGTTCATATGGACACCGGGGGGATATTATACTGAAAGTATAAGCTAGGTGTTTTGTAAAGGCCCTCTGGATGCTTTCGACTCTCTGTGAGTGTACAGCATAGTGGGGGTTCCATACCACACTGGCAAATTCCAGGTGGCTCCGAACTAAGGCGTTATAAAGGACAATTTTAGTTCTTATTAGCTTAAACCCTTTAGTACTTCTCTTAAGAAATCCTAGCAACCGTGATGATTTAGTAACGATGTTATCGATATGACTTCTGAAGTTAAGTTTACTGTCCATGATGACACCAAGATCGCGGACCTCATTAACGGTTTCTAATAATTCTGCTTTTATTTTAAATGAGACTGAATTGCAGTGCTTTTTCCTTGAAAATCGTATGTGGCTACATTTTTGTTTGTTAAGCTTCATGTGATTCAGGTTGCACCAATGGTCAATTCTCTCCAAATCCTCCTGAATTAGGGAAGCATCTTTATCTGAAGTGATAATTTTATAAATTTTAAGATCATCGGCAAACATCAGGTATTTACAGTGAAGGATTTGATCAGTTATATCATTAATGAAGAGTTAAAATAGAACTGGTGCAAAGTGAGAACCCTGAGGAACTCCTGAGACAGCGTAGTAAGGGTAAGATTCATAACCATTAACAACAAGAATTTGCGATCTACGGGATAAATAAGATGAAAACCAGTTTAAAAAAGAGCCATGTATACCATTGTATTCTAACTTGGACAGTAGCAGAGAATGGTCAACTTTATCAAACGCACTGCTAAAGTCCGTGTAAACAGCATCTACTTCCAATCTTTTGTCAAGAGCCAGGGTTACATCAGAAACAAACTCGACAAGGTTTGTTTCTACGCTGCGACCCGCTTTAAAACCATGCTGACTCTGTGAAATAATTTTGTCAATCTGGTTAGTAATAATTGCACAAATAAGAGACTCAAAGATCTTTGAAAAACATGATAATATTGAAATTGGACGGTAATTTTTAACATTGGCAGGATCTCTTTTCTTGAAAATCGGGACGATTCTTGCACTTTTCCATACTTCATACTTCTAATTAAAAATTAACAGCAACGGTAGGGTAAGCTCGTGACAACAGCGTTTTATTAACGTAACGTTAACGAGTGTCGCGGCGCGCTTATTACCGATCGGACGTGGCATGCGTGTCTCATTAAGTGCAGGATGAATTCCTCCAACGTAGTAAAATGTGCGAGATGTAATGTCGTTATTAACGAAGTGTTAGCGTTCGTGTGTAATAAACTGGACATAATGGACGAGGAAAGCCTGAGTCGGATCTGTATTAGTGCCTTCTCGGATAGTGATATTGTGGAAGCGAAAAACCTGCTTTTTGAAGCGATAACAACAACTTCAAAACGCAATATAACAAGGAAGAAGGATGGGAAAAAGCTACGTGAGATTGAGGATATTATTAGCCTGTTAAAGGTAACTCATCCTGATGATACACCAGTTTTTGTTGCAAAAGATTTGCAAAAACTACCGCCGGTACTATTTGATCACGTAGACGTGACCAAACTGCTCAAGGATTTAACAAGGATGAGAAGTGAAATTGAAGAAATAAAATCGCAATATGTGTCTGCTAGTCAACTTGAACCAATCAAGCATGATATTGCAGATTTGAAAAAAATTACTAGAGTGAAAAGTCCTTGTTATTCGTATGTAAACACAAATCGAAGAGGTGGAAAGCATCTAATGGACAGTTGTGATTATGATAGCGGGCCGATGGGATTGCAACATGTTCCTGTTATTAACAAAAGCACGTCGGATCAAAGGTCATTAGCTCAAAGTGAAACTATACCACCGCCTACCCACTACTCGTCAATATCAGCTGATCAGAACATCCACAGCACAAATTCAATAAATGAGCAAAATCCGAAAGAATGTAAAACCGGTTTAGACTCACAGCTGTGCATCGACAACAACACCGAGCCGGGGCAGGCGGCAGTGTCGCAAAAAATTGATAACAACAACAGTGCGAGGCACCCGGGACACACGGACACAGAGGTCGGCCAATTGACTTCGGAGCCACACTCTAAAACACTTGCTCAGATTGTTAGTGAAGGTGAGTGGACCTTAGTACAAAAACCGAGCAGGAAAGTAAGAAATCGTTTTATCGGAAACATAGGAAAAGCTGTAATAGAACCTAAGGGAAAATTTAAGGCTGTAAATGAAAAAATTGTCCTATACATCTATAATGTGGATAAACAGGTGACACAGACTGACATCACAGAATATGTTGAAGAAAAGGCCAAAATACGTGTGGATATTGAGAAAATGATAATGAAGGTACCCAAAAGCTATGATGCTTATAAGATCTCGGTTCCAAAACACAAATACGACGTTTTCATGAGGGATGATTTTTGGCCTGAAGGTATATCATACCGGAAATTTATAGACTTTTCTAAGAAGAAAACAGACAGAGAAAATTCTCTGAGATTGAACACCAACAAAGATTAAATGGAAAATACAACATTGATAAGTTTTAATTGTAAATGTATTAAAAGATCTGTTGACTGTGTTAGACGCCTGTGTGTAGCGGCCGACGTTATCGCGTTGCAAGAAACTGGGTTTTGCCGCATGACGTCACCTTTCTAGGACAAATAAACGATGATTTCGCTTTTGCTGGTAATTCGGCAGTCGACACCTCGACGGGAATTCTGCGTGGAAGACCTTATGGAGGAGTGGCATTGTTGTGGCGGAAGAGCCTATTTCCATCTGTCACAGTAGTCAGTTGTAACAACGTACGCCTTATAGCTATCAAGATAGTGTCAGGATCGCTCCGTATTAATATTCTCGGTATATATGCCTACGGACTCAAATGATAACGTCACTGAGTTTACCGACTGCCTTAGTGAAATTAGTGCGATAATAGAAACTCATAATGTGCAATCAGTGATTATACTCGGTGATTTTAACGCTCATCCCGGTGAGCTATTCAGTGGTGAGCTGTTAAGTTTCTGTGCGGAGCAATGCTGGACCTGCGCGGATCTGGACCTACTGCCGCGAGGTACGTACACTTTCGTGAGTGACGCACACGGTTGCCAACGCTGGCTAGACCATTGTGTAGTGACCGAGGCCGCGAGGCGTCTGCTCGTTAGTGCAACTGTGTTGTATGATACGTATTGGTCGGATCACATGCCTATACAATTAAAGTGTAATTTTAATATGATAAGACCTACAATTGTAACACCTAATCCAAGCAAAAATTGTACATTGTGGGGTGAAAGGGACGCTAGTCAAATAGAAAAATACAAAGAAATATGTCACACTAAGTTAAGGGAAATTAATTTTCCATTAGAATTTAAGGAATGTGCGAACGGGTTTTGTGCGAATGCGAACCACAAGCATATATTAAATAATATGTATGAAACCATTGTGTGTATACTCACTGAGGCTGCCCAATGTCCCAGTAGTGTGGGCGCAGGAGGGGGAGGGAACAGTAAACGTGTTGTAGGGTGGAATAGGCATGTTAAGCAGGCTCACGCGGATGCCCGGCTAGCTTTTCAAATCTGGAGCATGTCCGGTAAACCAACTTCTGGTCATGTGCATAAACAAATGTACGACACGAGAAAATTCTTTAAATCAAAGTTAAGATGGTGTCAGAATAATCAAAATAAAATAAAAATGGATATATTAGCTGAACATCACAAAGCTAAAGATTTTTCAAGATTCTGGAAAAACACCAACAGATTGAACGCGAGGCCGGGCGTCCCCGTGAGTGTGGCGGGGCAACATGAGCCTACCACTATAGCAAACTTGTTTGTGGAACACTTCAAAGTGGAATCCTCTCTGGGCTCAGCATCGCAGGCGGTCGATGCTGAGGATTGTCTGATGGAGATGAATGTCAGGTTTTCAGCGAAAGATGTCGCTACGGTTGTGAAAAATATGGTAAGGGGCAAGTCTCCGGGGCATGACTACCTCAGCATCGAGCACCTGCAGCATGCTGGTGTTCACCTGCCAAGGGTGTTGGCGATGTTCTTCTCGCTCTGTCTGAGTCACGCTCATCTGCCCAGTGATCTCATGAAAACTGTGGTTGTGCCTATTGTAAAGGATAAAACTGGGGACACATCAGATCTCTCAAACTATAGGCCTATATCCCTTGCTACTGTCATTGCCAAGGTATTGGACAGTTTGCTTGATAGGCACATGGCGAGCCGCATCGAATTACATGATGCGCAGTTTGGGTTCCGACCTGGTCTCTCCACGGAAAGTGCCATACTGTCTCTCAAGCATACTGTCCAGTATTATACGTCTAGGAAAACGCCTGTTAACGCATGTTTCCTAGACCTTTCCAAAGCATTCGATCTGGTATCCTACGACTTACTGTGGCAGAAACTGTTGAACGATACCACAGTGGATAGGGGAGTTATAGCTATATTACGGTACTGGTATAGCAACCAGACCAATTGTGTGAGGTGGGCAGGCTCGTTATCGGATGTGTACAGGCTGGAGTGTGGAGTGAGACAGGGCGGCCTGACCTCCCCTCGCCTCTTCAGTCTGTACATAAACCGGTTGATCGTTGAGCTCAGCAACACTTATCAAGGCTGTTATGTAGACGGAACATGTGTCAACAATATTAGTTATGCTGATGATATGGTGTTGCTGAGCCCATCGATTAACTCAATGATGGGTCTGCTCATGATATGTGAAAGGTACGCGGAGGCCCATGGACTCAGATACAATGTTAAGAAAAGTGAAGTACTGGTATTCAAGGCAGGCACTAAAACCTACCCGATTGCGCCTCAGCTGAAACTTTGCGGAAGTCCCTTAAACCAAGTCACATCTTTCAAGTATCTGGGCCACTGGGTTTCCGAGGACCTAAAGGACAGCGTAGACATTGAACGTGAGCGCAGAGCGTTGGCTGTCCGCTGCAATATGTTGGCTCGCAGATTTGCGAAATGCTCGACTGAAGTAAAGGCTACACTGTTCACAGCGTACTGTCAGTCGTTCTATACATGCAGTCTGTGGGTCAACTACACGCAGAGGGCATACAGCACTCTGCGCGTACAATATAACAATGCGTTCAGGGTGTTGATGGGGTTGCCGCGCTACTGCAGTGCTTCCGGCATGTTTGCAGAAGCGGGCATTGATGGCTTTCACGCCATCATGCGCAAGCGATGCGCCTCCATCATGCGCAGGGTACGCGTCAGCCCCAACAGCATCCTGAAAACTATAGCTGACAGGTGGGACAGTCCCATACTGGGGCATTGGATGCGCCTACATGCCACTGTGGCGCATAATTAATAATTCTTTTGTTTTGTTCTTCGGGTAGATATAAGTACTAACACTAGTATATAAGTTGTGTGTTGTACTAACCAAATGGACTTCAGTCTGAATAAAAAGCATTTTATTTTATTTATTTATTAACAAAGGTGGTATGGAATCAGGTCCAGCCCCTTTGGAGGCATCTATGTGTTTGAGCTTGTTAAAAATTTGCATTTCCGTAAACTCAATAGTAAGTTTATGACAGAGTCAATACCTGAAAATCCATTTGAAGTATTGTTATTCTTAGCTGGGTTTAGACTAAAAACAGACACAAATTGATCTGCGAAAAGGTTGGCAATTTCAGGGCCACTACTGGCGACCCTATCATTCATAAACATGTCAGCAGGTATGCAAGATTCCCCACGACGTTTATCCTTTATGTACCGCCAGAAAGCTTTAGGGTTTTTGGGAATATCGTTTTCAATTTTACATTTATAAGTATTATAACAATTATTTATTAATGTATGGCAGCGACTGCGAAGTAATTGAAAGGTTAGTCTGTCTCGGGGATTATTATATTTGCGGTATTTTTGTCTAAATTTATCTTTTTCAGAAATAGCCCTAATAAGTGAGGCAGTATACCAAGGCGGATATTTAGATTTTTTCTTAGTGTATTTGGGTACAAAATTATCAATAGCGCTCTGAAGCACACTGTAAAATGCGTCAACCGTTTCATTCACATCAACACAGTTATGGAAGGTATCATACCAATTTATATTTGCAAGATACATCTTGATTTGTTCATAGTCAGCTTTAAAAAAGTTGTAACCGGAGCGATATTTTGGTTTTAATTGTTCTAAGTTTGACAGTGGAAAAGAGATAAGCAAGCTTGGATGATGGGAATCCAGTTTACTAAGCAGGTCATTGGGCTTAGTAACTGTTACGTCTGATATATTACTTAATACTAGATCTAAATATCTGTTATCTGCATTAGGAATGGTATTAAATTGGTGAAGTTCATTAACCGACAAAAAGTCAACAAATGAGTAACTCAGTTGGTTTTCATAGTTAGATGGTGAAAGATGTAGGTTATCATCACTTCTGTTCCACTCGATATAACCCAAGTTAAAATCCCCAAGAATCACAACATCTTCAACATTATTAAGCACATTAATGACATTATTTAGGAAGCACTGTAGAGAGTTCAATTTGACAGGCGGGGGCATATAGATAACACATAGACATACACAATACAGGGGGGTAAATGGGGGAGAACGGACAAACCATCTTTCCGGCCCCAACCGTCAACCTCACCTGCACGCGCGGACATCACATCATCCGCGGCGGTATTCCTATACCGCGGTCCCCCTGCTAGATAACAGACGAGGCAATGGCGACCGAGCAATGGCGGTATAACCACATTCCTGACCAGAGGTCAGAAGAGGCTACAGGGGCCTTGGAGTATAAATAACCCCTAAAATATCTGGTGCAGAAGGCAACGGGAAACCACTGCAACTAACCTCCCGCGAAAATCGTTATGAAAGTAGACACAAAAGGATCACGATTGCCATGCGAACCGCCTAGCTAGCGGCGCCGCGCCGCGTCCGGGGCGAGCGGTGGGAAATGGACTACCGGCCATGATGGAGTAGGAGACCAGGCTCCGCATGGAAATAATGCTACTGGAAACTCCGTCAAGTTGCGGAAAATCCAGAAGATAGGCACGTGGAATGTTCGTGGCTTGCTAAAACCCGGTAAATTTCATATCGTAGAGAAGGAAGTTACCAGATGTGGTTTATGCATTTGTGGACTAGCCGAAACCCACTGGAGAAACAACGGGCATTTCTTTACCGACACCCATGCAGTCTACTTTTCCGGCAACGATGACAGCAGCCAAAACGGAGTAGCAATTCTTATTCCTAAGCATAAAAATAACAGTGTGATAGGGTATGAAGCAGTTAGCGACCGCATCGTGTCAATAAAACTCAAAGCGTCACCTGTAAACCTTAACCTAATACAGGCATATGCTCCCACCAGTGAAGCTCTACCCTCCGTTCTGGAGAATTTCTACAAAGATTTACAGGCAACAGTCGAAAAAATCCCCAACAGAGAGGTACTTATAATCATAGGTGATTTCAATTCGAAAATTGGCGCAAACTCTGCTCAGTATAGCAAATGTGTAGGAAATTTCGGACTTGGGGTACGAAATGAAAGAGGTGAAAGATTTATGCAGTTCGCAGACGAGAACAACATGGTGGTAGCGAACAGTCTATTCCAGCACCATCCCCGTAGACTGTTCACCTGGACGTCACCTGGAGGCAGAACTAAAAACCAGATCGACTACATCCTGATTAGATCACGTTGGCGCACCTCCGTTCTCAATGCCCACACACTTCCTGGGGCTGATTGTGGTTCCGATCATGAACTCGTCATCGTAAAGATGCGGTTGAAACTCAAAGCTGCCCGATCCTCCAACAAAATAAGACGGATTGAAGTTGTAGATAACGAAAAGTTCAATACAGCCTTTGAGCGGAATTGGAAAGAATGGACCGATGTGAACCACAAGGAAGCTACACCAGACACGCTATGGAATAAGGCTAAACATTTCATCCAAAATGCAGTGGCGGAGTCTAATCCAAGATCAGAAACGCGCAAACGTCAACATTGGATGACGGATAGTACTCTTGCTCTAATAGAAGAGAGGCGCCATAAGAAAGCCGCGGGAACAGACATAAGAGAGCTAAATAAGTTGTCTGCTAACATCCAAGCCTGTTGCAGGCGAGACCACAATTCCCACCTTCGTAGCATTTGTGAAGAGGTTGAAAAACACGCTATGAAGCATGAGTCTAGAGACCTTTATCACAAAATTCGTCTCATTACTAAATCACTACCTGCTAAAACCTGGACTATTGAGGACGACAAAAATGAAGTGGTAACAGAACTCGAACTAATCTCTGAAACGTGGGAGAGCTACTGTCAGTCATTATTCCTGGACCCGCAGTCGCAACAGTTTGAAAGTACAGACCCAGAACGAGAGAATTTGGAACCAGACATCCTTCTGTCCGAAGTAAGAGCTGCCATAAAACACCTGAAATGCTAAAAAGCAACTGGTAAAGATGCAATTCCTATAGAGACAATTAAAGCCTTAGGAGAACGTGGCGACCAGATGTTTCATCTTATCTGCAACAAGGTATGGCAGACAGGAGTTTGGCCTTCAGAGTGGACACATACCGTATTCATACCCCTGCACAAGAAAGGTTCGACGAAGATATGTAACAACTACCGCCTCATTGCTCTGATATCACACGCTAGCAAAATAATGTTACATATTCTCAACGAGCGATTGAAAACTTACCTGTCTAAGGAGATCGCTCCGGAACAAGCCGGTTTTGTAAAGGGGAAGGGCACTCGAGAACAAATTCTCATCGTACGCCAGATCATCGAGAAGTCAAGAGAATTCAATAAGCCCATATTCCTTTGCTTTGTTGACTTCTCCAAAGCATTCGACTCGGTGAAATGGCCGGTTTTGTGGAAGACCTTGCTAGACCTGGGCACACCAAAACATCTTGTACACCTTTTGAGACGTCTATATGAAGAAGGCACAGCCTCAGTTCGCACAGATGATTTCCTGTCAAGTGACTTCCATCCTAGTGCCGGAGTACGCCAGGGGTGCATTATATCACCGCTCTTATTCAATGCGTACACAGAGATAATAATGCGTATCACTTTGGAAGACTGGACGGATGGTGTAACAATTGGTGGATACAAGATTGCAAACTTGCGTTACGCAGATGACACCACCGTATTTGCAACCAGTTCGCAACACTTGGAAGAGTTACTGTATTTAATTGACATTAATAATTATATTGGTGACAATTTTTATTTGACAAAAGATAGATATCTTGTAGACAGGTGCTATCTTTCAAAGTATTGGAAAAGACAAGTAGCTGTGTCGCTATCATACTTTTTTTCTATTACAGCCAAGAACTTGGCTAATCAAGTCGCCTCTGTTGAACAATGCAATACTCAATTAAATTACTCTGCCAATAGTTTGAGCACAATTAATGAATCAGTCAATCATTTAAATTAGAAATTTTGACAACGGAGGCGACCTCTTGCAATATTATAAGGAAGTCAGATAGTAAATCAAGCGAATGTTTTGAAAGTTTTAATAGTATCAACCTGGTTCATCAAAATATTCAAGGATTTTTGAACAAAGAATTAGAAGTAGAACTTTTCCTGAATTGTAACAATATAGATATTCTTTGTATAACGGAGCATTGGCTCAAATGTCATCAATTAATTTTCAATTTCAGTAATCACCAGGTTGGTAGTTCATTCAGCAGGGTAAATGCTATACATGGCGGCGCATTAATCTTAGTAAATAACCATCTTAAATTTAAAGACCGCAAGGATATTGTCAGCCTATCTGTTGAGCGAACAGTTGAAATAGCCTGTATAGAATTGGAGCAGTTTATTATATTAAGTGTGTATAGACCTCCTTCAGGGTTGTATGATTGTTTTGAAAAGGTAATGGATGAAGTGTTGAATAAAATCTGTAGTTCTAAGAAGTCAATAATCATTTGTGGTGATTTCAATATTAATTTGTTAGAAAATTCTGGGTTAAGTACTAAAGTTATAAGCCTCTTTCAGTCATACAATCTTGAAAACAAATTTCTCGAGCCCACCAGAATAACCCCAACTAGTGCTACTTGCCTAGATAATATTTACACTGATATTATACCCACCCAAAAAGCAATTATTAACTTAATAGATTCAGATCATTGTGGGCAATTGATCACAATTCCAAATGTAAGCAAGAAAGTATCTAAAAAGGATATCATCGTTAATCCAAAAAGTAAAAATCGCCTGGAAACTTTTAAAACTAAACTTTTATCCAAACTACCACTTTTGTCAGATAATGATGATCCAAATCAACAATATAACGATATTTTCAGTATGTATTGCACACAATTTGAAAACACATTTGTCCCTAAGACAATATCTGTAAATAGTAACGCTTCTTTCAACGACTGGGCCACCATTGGTATTCATAAGAGTCGAAAACGAGTTTATGAGCTGTATGAAGAGCGGACTTATGTAAAAACTGTAGAATTTAATTTGTATGTTAAGAATTATTCAAAATTATTTAAAAAAGTTTGTTTTATAGCAAAGTCACGTTACTTGAGTTCAGAAATTAAAAATAGTAGTAATGTGGTTAAAATGACATGGAACATTATTAATAGCGAAACGGGAAGGTCTTGCAACCGAAATAGTGACTACAGCCTTGCTATTGGCGATAATGTTTTAAATTCAGATACTCAAGTTGCCACAGCCTTTGAAAATTTCTTTGCGGATATTCCCGTATCGACTACTAAATCGCTAAACTCGTCACCTACTGCTGCCGAGTCTTTACTAAGGGAAAACGTTTCAGTCTGTGAATCCGAATTTAATTTTCAATATGTCACCTGTAAAGATATAATTAAAACTTTTCACACCATAAATGTTAAAAAGACCGCCGATCTATGGGGTCATTCTGTAGACGTTGCTAAATCCATTATAAACATTGTAGCTCCGTCATTAGCTGTAATATTTAACGATTGTATTGACCGTGGTGAGTTTCCTGATCTGATGAAATATAGTAAAATAATACCATTGTTTAAATCGGGTAGTACATCAGACCCCACTAATTATAGACCCATTTCAGTACTACCCACCTTTAGTAAAATTTTTGAAAAATTAATTTTGGCACAAATGCAAAGTTTTTTCAATAAACATAAGTTATTGCATAAAAAACAGTTCGGGTTCACAAGGGGTCGTTCAACTGCTGATGCTGCCGGTGTTGAACTTTTAGGACACATTTATAATGCCTGGGAGGACAAATGCGATGCTTTAGGCATTTTTTGCGATTTATCTAAAGCTTTCGATTGCTTTCTTCATGAAACATTAATCAGGAAACTCCACCACTACGGAATCCGTAACGCCTCTCTGGATCTTCTTATTTCATATTTGAGTAATAGGATTCAGAGAGTTGATGTTAACGGGAAGAGATCTCCCGGATCCGTAGTAAGAATGGGGGTACCACAGGGCTCAATTCTTGGTCCATTTTTGTTTCTTATTTACATAAATGACTTGCCTCACCTCATAAAGAATAATCATGACATAGTATTGTTTGCAGACGACACTTCTCTTTTATTTAAACTCAAACGTCAGCAGTTAGTTACGGATGATGTTAATAGCGCCCTGGCAAAAGTCGTTAATTGGTTTAATGTTAATAACCTACTCCTAAATGAGAAAAAAAACTAAATGTATTAAGTTTATGATACCCCATGTAAGACAAGTGGAAACTACTGTACTAATTAAGGATGAAGAGTTGAAACCGGAAGATAGCACAGTGTTCCTAGGCATAACTTTGGATGCCAATCTTCAGTGGGGCCTGCATATAGACAAATTGTCAAAAAAACTTAGCTCTGCAGCATACGCCGTTAGAAGAATTCGTGAGTTAACTGATTTAGAGACAGCCCGTTTAGTTTACTTTAGTTATTTCCATAGCGTGATGTCGTACGGTATTCTCTTGTGGGGCAATGCCGCCGATATTCAGACAATATTTGTTTTGCAAAAAAGGGCAATTCGTTCAATTTATAAATTAAGTCCCAGATACTCCCTCAGAGAAAAATTTAAAGAGATTAATGTTCTTACTGTCCCTTCTCAGTTTATTTATGAAAACCTTTTGTACGCACACAAAAATATTAATTTGTTTAAGAAATACAGTGATATCCACAACATAAATACGAGGAACCAAACACAAATTTGTTGTTCCTGCAACGAGGCTCAAAAAAATAGGGGGTACGTTTAGATGCCAATGTATACGTTTTTACAATAAACTTCCGAGCCAAATTCAAGCCCTAAGCCTAAATAAATTCAAATCGTTTATAAAACGGAAGCTGTGCCTGAAAGCCTACTATCATGTTAATCACTATCTCGAAGATAAAAAGGCTTGGGATTAAGCTGCTCCAATGAAATTTGCTCTGTGAATGTCGAAGCTTCGGACTTCGCTTGTTTATTATTTATTCCTTTCTTTTCCTTTTTTTATTTTTTCTTTTCCTTTTTTTATACACTCTGACATTTAATGTTTTGACATGTATTTTATTATTTTTTATACACTCTGACATTAAATGTTTTGACATGTATTTTATTATTTTTTACTCTATTATTTTTTTATTTGACATTTACTGATTTGACATGAATACTTATTTTGTTAAGTATTTTACTTTTTTTTTATCATCATTTTGCCTTTTAATGATTTTTGTGATTTTTATTTACATTCTTTTTGAATAGAACTTGTTATGAATTTTTTATGATTATTGTGAATGTGGGGACCATGTGGGTCACATTTATTTTTTTTGTTTATTTTTTCCCACAACTGTCTGACAGTTTGAGTACTCTAAGCGACCTACCCAAATGTCCTTTCTTTGGTACCTATTGTTCGTCGTTTCGTTGAGCTCCTTGAGTTATAAGTCGAGCTACACGTTAACTGACAAATGCTTGCACTGACTGGACAGGTCCACTCAAAACTGTATGGTTCTTTCTTCAAAAGACCATATCAGACACTAATCTGCATAGTCCTCATGTGAATTGAGCAAGATTGTCTGGACTTTAAAAGAGACTATGACCTCTGAGTTTGTTTCGGCTGTTTCTTCTCAGAGTAGTCAGGTACGAAACACCGGCCCCATCTAGTTTAAAAAAAAAGAACGTGTAAAAGTGTTTGTAAAAACCTACTTGCAAAATAAACATCATTTATCATTTAAAGATGGAACGAGTGAGCCATGAGTTTGGTTGGACTAAATATTAATCGCAGCAAGACCCAGGTGATGATTGTTAACCGTGCCAGGAATAATTCGCCTGAAGTGACCCAAATCGCGAATTGCAACGTGGTCCAATCTTATATCTATCTTGGGGCTCTAATTTCGAACAATGGCGGGTGCATCGATGAGATCAAACGACGTATGGGCATCACAAGAACAGCGATGGACAAGATGCGGAAAATATGGAGGAATAGAAACATAACTAAAGCCACGAAGACCAGGCTCGTGAGGACGCTTATATTCCCCATATTTCTTTACGCAGCTGAAACCTGGACCTTGCGAGATGTGGAAAGGCAGAAAATAGATGCTCTGGAAATGTGGTGCTGGAGAAGAATGCTTGGGGTTTCGTGGACCGAGTTTCGCACGAACGTCTCGATACTTCAAGAACTCGGTATCAGGCAGCGTCTGTTCTCGATAGTACAATCTCGCATCCTGACATTTTTCGGACATGTTTCCCGGCGTGACAACCAGTCTATAGAACGCCTTGTCGTCCAAGGGAAAGTAGAAGGCACTAGACCGCGCGGAAGGTCACCCACGCGTTGGACTGACCAGATCAAGTCTGCCATTGGGGGTTCAATTAACGAATGCAGCAGGATGACCTCTAGCAGGCAGCGGTGGCGAAATGTCGTGAAGTGCATCACATCTGCCCCTTCCAATACTGCTACGAATACGTAACGATCACGACCGCTCTATCAAGAGCGTACCGAATAAGAAGAGATACACAATACAAATAACGCGAAGAACACTAATATAAAGATGGAAGTAAACTTAATTCTTAAATAGCTACGTCTGTCGTTTTCATTAAATTTAAGCTATCCTGATTGCGAATGTAGATAGGCTTCGAATAAATATCTTTCCGTTCAAATATCCGCCTATTACGTATCCAGACAAAGTTAAATGACATCTCCTTAGCCAATTTCCGTGCTGCTGCATGAAGTTGTTTGCCAGTAGGGCATAAATGCTCGCTTATAAAGATAGGAACTCTGTTACCAGCTATGCCTAGGTGATGTGTGCTCAATTTGTCCGAGGGTTGTTTTTTGTTGAAGTCTCCTACAGCAGCTAGAAGATTGTCACGCTGGCGAGGGCTGCGGAGCTTAGCAATCATAGTGCGTGGACGGTTGCTCTCCTTATTTAGTTTGGCTACTCTTGTGATTTGCATAACGTCACAGTCGCCAATATCACAGCAAGTCACCTTCGCGATCTTTTGCAGCGTTTGTACCAGGTTTTCAGACTTATCTTCAGGTAGTCCATTAATTTCCACATTGTTTTCTCGCATGTTTTGTTCTACGATACTTAATAGAATAATATCAGAGTTATCAGACGATATTTCTACTAAAGGTGATTTTGTCACAAACGTGTTATATGTATAATATATAATATTATTATAATGGATATCTTATTTGTTATAAGTAGTTTTGTTTTCATTGAAAATCTATTCAGTGATTGACGATAGTTATAAAATATAGCAAATATTTAATTTGATTGTTTCCTTCAGTCAAATTGTAACCATGTTATTGATTATATTTCACAAATAATTAATATCTCTCAACATCTACATGTGTATTAATGCTAATATTGTGACGGAAAGGGTGTCCGTGGGGGTAAATAAAAGAAAACCACGGACCCAGGTCAACATAAAAATATATTAATAAACTAAACGGGTGTGGGTAGGTTTATGGTCACAAGTTTCTCCAAGCCCGCCCGGGGGTTGCACAGTACTCTCCTGGCTCAGCCCGGCGTGACGATGACCGTAGCGGTGTGCCACGCTGCAGACGCCAGGTAGGGTGACGGACGGCAGATGATCGCGCCGACCCGAATTTCGACGAATTTCGACGCGGCCACGCAGGTAAAGGGTACCCGCTGCGGAGCCCGCGGCAAATTGGATGCCGGTAAAACGGTTGTCAGCCGAAATCCTGACTGTCAGCCGGAATCTTGAACCCTGGAAAATAACGTCCAGCGTGTCACGGAATGGCTAGCAGTCATCCCCGCTGATTGTGACACCAAGGCAAAAGCAAAGCGAGAAATACCCGTGCGCCAATGAAGGTGATGTGTGGTAGTCACAATCAGTACGGAGTTTACATGATGGTGGTGGTAAGCACGACATGATTTGCACATTATGAGTGTCATGAAAAATGTCAAACACACTCGGCTGAAGGCTACAAGATTATGCATATACATATTAAGCATTTGAATGTGCATAGCAAAAACGGTGATAGAAAGTGGCTCACATGTTGAGACCACGTAGCTAGTGATACACAAAATATGAGAACGTGAATTGCTGTTCAACACTTACCCAGTATGGGGTTTACGTAGACACAAAACGAAAAGAGTTAGGTTAATTACAAAAATTAAAGCTGCCTGCTTTAAGCCCGAATATTCTAGATCGCGAATACTTCTAGAAATTTAATTTCCGATAAAAAAAACGCGTCTAGTCACTGGGAGCAGAATATTTCCAAAAAGGGACTCGTCATCGCGAGTCCGTGACATTTATACTGGCGTGTTTACGCATAGACAAGTCTTCACTCATTCGATCAGATACACGTAACGCGCGCACAGCACTGGTAAATACAGCTAATTTTAGTCGTTTAGTAACTGGACGGCCCAATGAGTATGTATACTCTGTGGCGTTTGTTTTGAAATTTAACTTAATTAAAGTGTTGAATAGGTTATGTTTACAAAGTAACGGTAGAAACTATTCTGAGTTTCTACAACGTTACAATATCGAGAACGAAGCTTGAGAGTAATTGATGATTAAACGGACTTACCTGTACGCGAAGGTCAATCACAATTACTCGAAGAGCTTCGTTCGAAGATATTAGCATCCCTCCCTCCCAGTCATGCTGAATCCCTAGTTGCGAAATAATAATTAATATAGGATGCAAATATCCATATGTTCCGCTTCTCGCACCATTGCCAAATTTGATAAGCAAGATCATTTAAATGAGGATATTGCACTCCTCCCATTCTATTAATATAACTCAACGCTGTGTTATTGTCAACTCGTAACAATATGGAACAATTTGATCGTTTCTTTGCGAAAGTTTTTAGTGCTAAGAAACTAGCTAATAACTCTAGGTAGTTTATATGACAATCTCTTTCGGTTTCCTTCCATGATCCATGCGCATGCAATGCGGGGAGCATTTTGTGATGGTAATCGTGCTCATGCACCCTGATTTTGAAGCGTCAGAAAATATTTCCAATTCGAAATCAGGGGTGACGACGAAGTTAGTAAGTACATGTAAAAATATTTTGAGACCACCAATTTAAATCATTAAGTATGTATCGTTCTAGTTTTATTTTAGAATTATAATTATTATGGTATCGATTCAACAAAAGGTATTTTTGACGCTCTAGTGTTTTGGTATATAACCACCCGTATTTAACAGCAGGACACGCTGCTGTGAGAACGCCGATTAACTGAGCGAATTCTTTTATGGTACAGGGAGGTAAACTAATAAACTTTTTAACAAGTTGCGCGATATTACGACGTTTGTCAATAGGTAAGGAAACCGAAAGGGAAAGGTTTGTCGTATTATAGATAAAACCTAAAAATTTGCTCTTTTTATAATTTATTTATTTATTTATTTATCACAAAATCCACAGCTCTTTACAATCTTAACCTAAACTATTCTAACTAATCCTACAGCCAATTAAGGATTTACAATTTAACATCTATACATAGCAAAGAATACAGCGAATGAATGAATGAATGTTTGTGAATTTATCACAAAACCGAGACAAGTTAACACTCGTAAGGTTTCGTTAACGTTATTGAGGCACTCAGTATAGGTCTTACCGATACACAAGATGTCATCTAAGTAAATGACTGATTTATGTCCTTTGTATTTGAGGTATGTCATGACCTCCTTCATAATTTTTGTAAACACTCTAGGAGCAATGGAAAGGCCGTAAGGCATTGCGTTAAATTCGTATGTTATTATATCAGATTTATTATTTTAGAATTGAAAACGTAAGTATTTTCGAAATGATTTTTTAATTGGAACTAAAAGATAGGCTTCTTTAAGATCTATCGTTGCAAGGAAACCATTTTTTGGAATAAGTCTAGAGGCAGTCCTATGATCTTCCATTTTGAAGTGGGTATTTTTAACGAACTGATTAAATGATTTCAGATTTAATATAAATCTCTTTTCACCGTTTGGCTTAGGTGATAAAAATATGCAAGATATAAACTGATCTTTTACAGGTTCACAAACGTTAACCGCACCTAGATCTATGAGCTTGTTAACTGCGATCGCTATATCACATTTTTCTTGTTTAGACCAAAATGTTTTGGTTGTATTATGGGGTTGTAGTACCCCATCTGATAAAGGGATATCTACACCTTGACTAATCCATCTGAGAACCGTCATATATTATCAGTGATATTTGCCCAGCAATCATAATAAAACTTAATTCTTCCTGCATGTACCTGAGTCAATGACGTCGTGTTGGAGCACGTTGCTTGTAGTTGGCCTTCGGCTGGCTGGGTGCAGGTGGAGCTCGGTAGTTGGTACGTTTCTGAACCCCTCGCCCCCCTCCCCTGTTCGATTGGAAGCGAGAAGGTCCCGACTAGTTTCCCTGGTAGCTGGACCTGTTAGCTGCTGGTTGTGCTCTCAAGCTGGAACTAGAAGGTTTTAGTGCGGGCAAAGTCTTCTTGATTTGTTCCCCTTGTTTTATAATCGCCTTTGAGGCTTTAATTTTTTCTGAAAGATCGTTACCAAAAAGTGTGTTGTCACGTTCGGAACGATCAAGAAATTGTAAAAATGATTTGTCCAACCCGGGAAGTATAAATCTGACTCTAGCTTCCGTATTTTGGTAATGCAAGTCGGATAAGATTCGGCATCCGTCACTTATAAATTTAATTGCATCTACTCTGCTTTCATTATTTACAAGCAAGTGTAAACCTCTATTGACAGCGGTAATGCCCAGTCCCAGTTGTTGTTGGCTAGCGGTCATTTTCTTGTCCCGAAATCTACCCGATTCGGGTATGGCCGCAGAGACCTCAAGGTTAAGCGTTGGTGCTTGAAGTAAAGGACAGTTTTCGGGTATGAGGTAATTTCTCAAAAGTATCTCCCTATTTTCTTTTGACATACTTTTTTTGAGCAAAGGTAACCATATTTTCAATATATCAAAAAAGTATCGCGACGCTTCGCCTAAGCTAGACGCATAATCTTTCGCTACTCGAAAATAATTGTTTTTAATGAGAAATACACTGCTAAAAGTGATAACTACTGCAAAATACTTTAGTTTCAAGTGAGTGAAGTGCTATAAATCCTCAAGCAATAATAAAAACAGTGAGATAAATACAAATTAAAACGAAATAAAACTGTGACAAATATTAATGTACCGGCCATTACAAAAAGTGAATCCCTGACCTACACCAACGTTGTTATCGACGCAGCGACGAAGGCGGCACTAACTTGGAGTCTCGCAGTTCTTGCAAAAAACTAGTTATTACTCAGGAGGCGGCACTAGTTTGGAGTCTCGGTTAACTTATTAACGTTTTGTTTACCGCGACAATTGTGAGGTAATTTAGTGGATTTATCGTAGTACACGCACTGACTCAAAAAATAAAACTAAATACGCTATCAATTAATCAATAAAATGAGTCTCATACGATCTCCGACTAATGGTGGTAGCAGAAATGAAGGTAAGGGAAGTTCCCAACCGGACCTGTCAAAGCTGAATGATGATGAGTTACAGAACATTACTAGCCGTAACTACAAACGGAAACAACCGCACGACGATCTATCAGGGCAATTCCAAAAGTTCCAAGACCATATTTCAACATTGCTGACAAATTTCATTACTGAACAAAAGGAAATGAATGTAAAAATAAGAGATGATGTTGCATCCATAAATGAACAGTTAAAAGACATTAAGTCGACCACTAATAAATTGGTCCAGGAGCAAGAAATTCTAAAAACCGAAATAACAAACCTTAAAATTTCCAACAGTACTACCGCTCAGAAGATAAATACACTTCAGACTGACGTTGATCAGCTGAAAATTGCCTCAAAGACTGCTGTTGCTAACATTACTCCAAATCTGACTTATTGCGAGGACGTATTTTCGGAAATACAAGAACGCTGTCAAAGAAACAAGAACTTGGTTATTGTTGGCATATCTGAACTTCATTCTGCCAACGCGGCTTCAAGACATGACCATGACAAGGAAGAAGTTATTAAAGCAATCAGCAATATTACCTTAGATTGTCCTCAACCAGTTAAACTTCATCGCCTTGGTAAATATGATATTAAAAAAAGTCGTCCTATTAAGATATATTATGCATCGGAAGACGGACCCAAAAATATATTGCGTAATAAATCAAAGCTGAATGACAAATCTATTAAAATTTATCCCGACCAAACACCCCAGCAACAAAGCTACTTAGAAAACCTCCGGAAAGAACTCCAGCAGCGCACAGAAAATGGTGAGACAAACTTAATTATTAAATACCTGAAAGGCGTTCCAAAAATTACCCAGGCTGAATCAAAAAACTGACAGTAACGATATCACAAAATAGCCCACAAGTGGAAGCACAAAATACCATTACTTACCAGATAACAGACAACTATACTAATATTATCACTACTACTAAATCTCTGAAATGCCTATATGCGAATGCTCGAAGCATTGTCAAACCAGGCAAACATGATGAACTAAAATGTATTGTGGAATCCTTCCATGATGCTATACATGTCATAGTTCTAACCGAGACGTGGATCAAATCAGATGAAGAGGCACAACGACTGCAATTACCAACCTATACTCATTACTACAACTTCCGAACAAATACCAGAGGAGGAGGAGTTTCCATTTACGTACACAATTCTCTGAAGCAAACCTTCGTCGAAGAAAAAACTGAAGATGATAACCATTTCCTTTGGGTCCACCTGGAAAAATTTTCTCTTGATATTGGAGTTGTTTACAAACCAGAACGGACGAATGTAACAAGTTTCCTAGACACCTATTCATGCTACTTACAAAAGATGAAACGAGCTATTATATTGGGGGACCTCAATCTGCTTAAACCTGATAGAAACGTGAAAGAGTATAAACATTTATTAAAAGAAGATGGCTTTACAGTATTAAATAGGATTGCTAAAAAACATTGCACACGAGAAACTTCAACTACGAACACTATCCTAGATCATGTTAGTACAAACCTACAAATCACCGACTACAACTTTCATTTGGCAGTTATTGAGTCGTCGTTTTCAGACCACAAACAAATTTACTTTGAAATTAAAAGATTATATCCAGAACTACTACAGAAGATGAAATACAAAATAACTGATTACGCAAATCTATACAAAACTATAAAAGAAAATAAGTTTGAAAATAAAAATGATGACTATTTGGAACTTGAAGAGTACTTAAAATCTGTGATCAACAAAAATAAAACTCACGAAAATTAAGAAAAGATTCTTAACCCACCTAAAACCGATTGGATAAACAAAGATATAATTAAAACTATCAATACTAGAAATGAACTGGGTAAGAAAGTAAAAGAGAATCCTGAAGACGCAGAAATAAAGAGCAATTTGAGAGCTGAACGAAATAAGGTGACAGCTGTTATTCAGGATGCAAAAAGTTCTTATTATCTAAAATCTTTCAAAAATTGTATTGGAAAGCCTTTTAAGATGTGGAAGTTGATTAATAATATAACTTGCAATAACATAAAAACTAACTCAGCCCCTACAAAACTTGAAGGTCCAATTACCGATACAAAACTTATATGTGAGAGTTTCAATCATTACTTTTCAACAATTGGTACAGTGCTGGCAAATGAAATCCCAAAATGTAATCAAAATAATGCAACTGACACGCTTTCGAGATTGAGTACAAGTACACAGGGCTGGTGTAGAACTCACAGAGTTGTCACCAACCACTACTAAAGAGGTTTCAAAAATTATTGACGAATTGAAAACTAACACGAGCACAGGCATCGATGGCATCAGTACTAAAATAATTAAATGTATTAAAGATTTACTTTTGGAAGACTTAACAAAATGCATTAACAAAAGCCTTCAAGAAGGAATATTTCCTGATACACTAAAAATCGCCAAAGTCACACCAATACATAAAACCGGAAACAACACAGATGTGAGTAATTATCGTCCAATATCGGTCTTACCGATTATTTCTAAAATATACGAAAAAATCGTTCATAATAGGTTACAAGCTTACTTAAATTCTATAACTTTTATTTCCAAAAACCAATATGGCTTCCGACAGAAATCAAACACCCTTTCCGCGACTATTGACCTTATTACTAACTTAAAAACTAACATCGATAAAAAACAAATAGCTCTTGGGATTTTCATTGATTTAAAAAAGGCGTTTGATACTGTAAGTCATAAACTTCTTCTTAAAAAACTGGAAAGTATCGGTATTACTGGCTCTGCATTAAAAATATTAAATTCTTATCTTACCAATAGGTACCAAGTAGTCGGTATCGGTGAACATCGAAGTGAACCCAAACCCATTACCTGTGGAGTACCACAAGGTTCTATACTAGGACCTCTATTATTCCTTATATATCAACAATATTAATGAAATTGGACTTAAAGGAGTTATTTCACTGTATGCCGACGATACCAGTCTTTTTTATTTTGGTAGTAATATAGAAGGTATTGTTAAAGAAGCACAAAGTGACCTAAATAAACTAGCTATCTGGTTTCAATGCAATCTGCTTACTATAAATGCTAGTAAAACCAAATACATGATTTTTAGTGCTAAAAATAAAAAGCTTCATACACATGGTGAATTAAATATAAATGGTCAACCGTTATTAAAAACAAATACTGAGAAATATTTGGGTCTGACTCTTGATGATAAACTTACAATGAAACCTCATATTGAGAAAGTAAGAAAAAAGATATCATCACTGACTGGTGCACTTAGAGGAATTGTCCGATGTCTTCCACTAAAGGTCAGATATATTATTTATAATTCGATGGTAAAATCACATCTCGATTATTTAATCGAAGTATGGGGAAGTGCTGCTAAAACTCACCTTAAAAAGCTACAAACATCTCAAAATAAAATTATTAAAGTCTTATTCAATTATGATTATTTAACATCTTCTCAAAAGATTTACAAAGAAACAAAATTAATGAATATTGGTCAAATTTATAAATATAACACATGCATACTTGTACGTAAAATAATGAATAGAGACATACACACACAAATAACATTTACAAAAAGAATGCAAATACAAAAGCGCATTACGAGGCAGGCTAACCATATAATTTTAAGAGCACCGAGGACAAACTACGGTAGAAAGACTGTCGTATATGAGGGGGCTGAACTCTATAACTCTTTACCTAAAGTAATCAAGGAATCGAAATCACTTCCAACTTTTAAGAGACTCTTAAAACACCACCTAAATAATTTATAAATTGTAAGTTTTTGCCGTTTTTTATAATTTAATTTTAGTTTAGTATCAAGCGAAACCGTCGCTTACTGTATCCTAATTATTATGTTTTTCCTCATAGAAGTGAATAAATTGTATTCTTTTTGAGCGAAATAAATTTCTTAAACCGTAAACCGTATTTTTGCGAGATTTTCATGAGTTTTCTCGCCAAACTCCGGTGTCTCGTCTGTGATTTCACCTAATGCCGCCAAAATATTTGGATCCATGGGATTCGTTGCTTGGATGTCAACGCAGGGTGGATTGGCTGCAACTTCTGGGGCAGTAATCACGTCGCTCGCTGGTGGTTCTGGCGGTAATATGTCTGGCTCGGAGTCTGCCACAGTGTCCACATTCTCAGGGTCCCCCGTTTCTCTTGGACCTGTTAACATTTTTCATAAGTTATGAGGGTAGTCATAACTTTACACGACGAAGAATTCGTAAGTACACAAGAACAGTATTACACGTGATTCTAGTTTATAGAAACCATGTTTGTTCTATTTATAGCCATCGTGTTATCATCTCGGATAACCTCCCGGTATAGTTAAACCTTCGTGTTGCCATCGCGGACAACCTCCCAGTATTATTGGGTTACTTAGTAACACGATGGCTAAATACCTACCAGTTACTTAACTGGTAGGTATTTAGCCATCGTGTTACCATCTCGGGCAACCTCTAGGCGTTTTTTCTTCACAGAAGTAATATTTTAACTTTTTATTATCACTTATAGAACCCC
Organism: Xestia xanthographa; assembly: GCA_905147715.2. Lineage (NCBI taxonomy): Eukaryota > Metazoa > Arthropoda > Insecta > Lepidoptera > Noctuidae > Xestia > Xestia xanthographa. The sequence continues at coordinate 338,543 of LR990659.1, read as the reverse complement.
AACGATGAAAAAAATTGTACTTACTTGGATTTTGTTCCGAATCTGAAGACAAATAACATATTCGACGACGGTGAGCCTTCTTTTCCAACCTCCGTATTTTATTTTTGTAATGCTCGATCTTATCCTCCGCGTTTCGTTTCGGCATACTGGGTAAATACACTTTTAACCTATTGAGAGTTGAAGACGTCCGTTCGTTGCTGCGCACGAAAAAGGAATGATGGTTACAACTGACCGACATAACGAGGCAGGAATTTACGTGGCGCGTTCTTCTAACTTTACAGTAACGTCTTTGCATAACCTCATGACGCACTGTGCCGTTGCGGAAGTCTCATCAGCTTCTTTTAAAGTTTACGTTGTGAGCTGTTACTTTCAATACTCAGACCCTGTTGCACCTCATATACATAACCTCCGTCACGTCTTACAGTCACTCGCGGGCAGTAAAGTTATCGTTGGCGCTGATGTTAACGCGTCATCGTCTCTGTGGTATGGCAAGGTTAGGTCAACGAATTTCGACCGACGTTGTGCTGTTGAAGATTTTATAGCAGAAATGAACCTATCAATTCATAATACCCCTGTATTGTATTGTATTGTATAGCGGGCTGGTGTCCGCAACTCCACGTCAAAGCGCGTATTTTGCGTGCGGGTGGGAATTTTATTCGATCCACCCTAACTCCCCGAGAAAGGCCAGCAGCGCCTTGGTGTTGCTGACAATCTCGCGGAGAGTACCTGGGTTACCGAAGTACTTTGCCCTGTATGTTGCAACCCCTGGGCAGTGCAGAAGCACGTGGGCTGCTGTCTCGTCTTCCTCCATGCAGGCACGGCACAGGGGGCTGTCCGTGACTCCTATGACAAAGAGGTGTTTATTAAAAGAGCCGTGTCCAGTAATGGCAGCTGTAACTGTGCGCAGCTGCGGTTTGGTCAACCGAAGCGCGCGTTTAGTGAGGCGGCCGTCGATAGTAGGAAGTGCTTCCTTGGCCTGCCTGCACTCGCCGTGGTCTAGCCATAGCTTGTGGTGTTGTTCACTAGTTCGGTTCCTTACCAGTGTGCGTAGGTATCCGAAAGGGAGTGGCACGATAGGTTCGGGTCCCACCGCTGCCATGCTCGATCCCCTTCTAGCGAGTTCGTCCGCGGCATCATTGCCACGGGAATCGCTGTGTCCCTTAATCCATTGGATGGTTATATTATTGAGATTACCAACCTGGTTCAGGCGTTAGTGACACTCGTGTATTAACCCAGAGTTGACTGTGTGGTTGTTTAGTGCCAGCAGTACAGCCATGCTGTCTGAGAGTATACGGATTGAGTGGTCCACAACCTTCCTGGCTAAGATGGCAGATGCCGCCAGGGAAATGCCCATGCATTCTGCCTGAAATACCGTGTTGTGGGCCCCCAGAGGTTTGGCTATCTGGATGTTGAGATCCTCGGAGAAGACTCCAGCACCTGTGCCAGTACCTGTTTTAGATCCATCCGTGAAGATCCGTAGTTCCACGGGGTTTAATCCCTCGCAGCGGTGATCCTCGTGGAGCTGGATTTTGTACTTCTTATCGAATACGAATTGTTTTGGTATCCGATCGTTTATTGCTTTCGTCAGGGGGAACTCGTTGTGGAATCCCTCCAGTACCGCGGTGTGCTGTGTTTTTTTCTTACCCCATAGTTGAAGTGTATTAAGGCGTACAGCCGTCATCGTCGCTTCCTGCTGTATGAACAGATGAAGCGGTGGGAGCCCCAGCATGACTTCGAGAGCTGCGGTCGGGGTAGTCCTCATGCAGCCTGTGATCGCCATGCAGGCAAGCCTTTGCATGCGTTGCAGTTTGATGGAGGCTGTAGTTAGTTTGGTACGGGGCCACCAGACCACTGCCCCATAAGTGATCATAGGTCGGATAACCGCGCAGTATAACCAAAGTATAATTTTAGGGGATAGGCCCCACTTCTTACCTATCATCCTCCTGCATTGCCAAAAGGTGATGCAGGCCCTGTTTATTTTATTATCTAAGTGACTACTCCAATTTAACTTACTGTCCAGGATGACTCCCAGATATTTGACCTCGTCGGCTAACTGGAGTTCCGTATCGAAAAGTTTGGGTAGGCGATAAGGGCCTAGTGTTCGTTTTTGGGTAAACATGACTAGTTCAGTTTTCGTGGGGTTCACTGAGAGATCGAACTCTCTGCACCACCGCTCAACGATGCGTAGTGCTTGTTGAGTGAGGTTGCAGATTGTCCCTGTCACTTTACCTGAAATGAGGATAGCGAGGTCGTCAGCATACCCTATTGTGTAGAAATGGTTCGCGTTGAGTTTTGTGATGAGGTCATTTATCACCAGATTCCAGAGGAGCGGGGATAGTACTCCACCTTGGGGGCAGCCTCTGGCTATCAAGGCCATCTGCTGTTCCCCTTCAAGTCGAACCACTCGTTTGCTTAACATATTGGTGATCCAGTCTGTCAGTACCTGTTCTACTCCGTGACGGGAGAGCGCGGTGTTGATGCTGGCGAAGTTTGTTTTATCGAAGGCTCCTTCGATGTCTATGAAGGTGCCCAGGCAGATGCCCTTCTGGTGAATCTCCTCTTCTATCCGGCCGACCACTAGATGGAGGGCGGATTCAGTGGACTTGCCCGAGCTGTATGCGTGTTGGTTAGTGTGGAGTGGGATAGTTTTCAAAACGCCGTCCCTCAGCTCTCTCTCGCAAATTCTCTCCAAAGTTTTAAGGAGAAAGGAGGTCAGGCTGATTGGTCGGTGGTGTTTGGCGTTGGTATAGTCACTCTTACCTGGCTTAGGAATGAATATGACTTTCACTTCCCTCCATCCTTTTGGAACGTATCTGAAGGCCAGGCACGCTCTCATTATGGGTACCAGTATGTTGGCGACAGAGGTCCCACCCCACTGCAGTAAGGCAGGAAAGACCCCGTCTGGACCGGCCGCCTTGAAAGGATGGAAGCACCGAATCGCCCACTGGAGTTTTTCCAGCGTGACGACTTTGTGTGCATAGCGCCAGTCGTTTTCTGACGGTGTTTGATTTACCTCTGTCCAGTCGATAGCCTGTGTAAAAGCGCAGCCTGGGAAGTGAGTTTCAATAAGGACGCGCGTCGCCTCTTCTGGTGAGGTGGTAAGTGTGTTGTCAGGTTTACGGAGGACAGCAGGCCCAGTCGGGTTCTGCTGTGCCAATATTTTCCTTACCCTGTTTGCTTGTTGGCAGGATTCGATGTTGCCACAGTATTTGCGCCATCCAGTGGAGCTCCTGAATCTGATGCATTTTTTGTATGATTTTTTGGCCGCGTAGTACGCGTCCCAATACTCATCAGCACAGGTGTTCATGGCTCTGTTTAGGGCTGACCTTACCTTCCCGCGCTTACGTTCCAGATCCGCACCCCACCATGGTTGCTTCCCTGGTGTTGTGGGCGGAGTGGTCTCCGGGCAGGATGAATGGTAGCTGTCTAGCATTGATTTTGTGAGATGACTTACACGCTCGTCGATCTGCTGCGTGTCCTCGTAGTTCATTCCGTAGTTTACTGACGCAAGTTTGGTTTCGAGGATGCGTGTATAAGCAGCACGGTCAGTGTTTCGCGGGTTTCGCCGTGGCAGTGTTGGTGTCACACAGACCTCAATATCGAAGCGGATCCACCTGTGGTCCGAGCAGGAGGCCTCCTTGGAGACCTGCCAGCCGGTGGTGATGGCCGCAGCACCCTCCGATGCCAGAGTGAGGTCTATGATTGTTTGGCTACGTCTGTTTACGAAGGTTGGTTCGGAACCTGTATTTAGTAGGGTTAGGTTAGTTGTAAATAAGTAATCTACTAGCGCCTTACCCCTTGCGTTTTGTGTGTCCATGCCCCACAGAGGGTGATGAGCGTTCGCATCGGCGCCTATGACAAGCTCCAGCCCAGTGCTCTCGCAGTAAGTCACGAGGCGGGCGAGGTCATGCGGCGGCGGCTCTTCTGCCTCGGGCATGTAAGCGGAGGCGAAGACCACAGTTGCTACTGTGTCCCCCCGCTGTATCAGTAGCCTAGCTGCAGAGACATCCCTGCAACAGAAATCTGTTAGTGGCTGTGTTTTTATGTTACGTGTCACATAGATGCATGATCTTGGTTTATCATGATCTGTACTTACTAAGAGCTTACCACCAAGATTGGAGAGTCCTTGTATTTGGCCCGCCCTAATCCACGGCTCTTGGATCAAGGCAATGGCCGTATGTTGTACCTCCAGCCACTTCCGCAGCTGAGCCGTTGCGGTCTGACTGTGGTGGAGGTTGGCCTGCAGGACCTTACAGGTCGACGAAGGGGACGCCATCACTGGACGTTCCTTCCTCGTCTCCTGCCAGCCGCAGCCCAGCAAACAGGTCGCCCGCGTCGAAGCCGTCCCCCTCCAGGTCAGAGGCCGAGGACAGGATGATGTCCTCGAGCTCCTCCCCCGAGAGGACGGCGCCCACGCTAGCGGCGGTAGGGGCGGCTGGCGCTGCTACTGCAGGCTCAACCGCGGGTGTTTCCGCGGTGTTTGTTGGGGGGGGAGTTGCCTCCTCCACCTGTGTCCCAGCGCTGGCGGCGCCCGGATATCCCTGAGGGACGTCGACAAATCTGCCGTTCGGACCCTGGAACTTAACGTACACCGTCCCTGCACCAAATGAGAGACGGCGTTCGGCTTCCATTAGGGTCGGAATTTGGTCCTCAGGGACCCCGACCATCACGTACCACGCTTCGGCCTGTTTGTTGGCGCCCAGCAACACCCACTCCTTGATGCCAACCCAAGAGTTCTGGTAGCACAGAGCACGCCCGATGTCGGACGGCTCCGCGAAGATCCCCTGCTCATCAGGAATGAGGATGCCGCATCTTACCCGGCGCTTGATGTCCGCCTGCCTCCTGACCACTAGCAGGGTGCTAGGGGGGGGAGGCAACTCGGAGATCAGTTTCCTTAGCCATGCTAAGGTGTGGTCGTTCCCGCACCACAGTCTGAGGACCCCGCTGCTGAACACCGGCCTCGCATTGAAGGTCGGTGCAGGTGAGTCTTGTGTAGGAGAAGAGGCCTCGACGAGTATCTTCTTCTGGATAGCCGCGAGAACCAGGGTTGACACCTCCTTGCTGATGTGCCCCGTACGGCCGCAGGTGACTGCGACATCAAGGTCGGAGCTCACAGCTTGGGCGTAGCTACGCTTAGCATCCCGTTTGGATTTATCAAGACGCGGCCGCTTGCGCTCTCCTCGAGGTGTTAAAGTCTCGTTGAGGGCTCGCTTGGCCGCGGCCTGATCCATCCGAACGGGTTGCGGTGGCGTTTGCGTGGCTGGTCCACTCGCGCCGCTGGCTGCTGGTTGGCTGGGTCCCGGTCGGCTGCTGCCGGCCGCGGCCTGCGACCGCTTGCCTGCGGAGAAATTGACATTGCCATGGGTCGGTTTAACCCGGCCCGTGGCGTTAGCCTGTATAGATTGAGGGGACTTACCCGTCCTCAGTGTCTGCCGCTGCCTCAGGGACGGCCTGTTCTTCCTTCTCGGTTTACCCGTCGAAGGGACCGGGGCAGCCTGCACTGAGGGTTCAGCGCAGTGGCGTTGTTTGCCGGAATCCTCCTTCCTGCCTTTGCGCCTGCTCCTCTGCACCTGCCAAGTGAGCGCGAACGCGTCACCTGTGGTGCTGGTCTCCGCCGGTTGACCAGTGACGGCCACCGGGGGGGGAGCAGTAGGCGGAGGAAGATGTATGAGGGGAGCCCGGCCAGAGGAATTAACCGTCGTGGCGGGCTCCGCGCCTGAAAAAGAGGGAGGTGCGGTACTGGTCCCGAGCAGCGCCGCGGTCCTCCGTTTATTACGGGACCTGGTTTTGGTCCTGGCAGCGGTTCTCGCCACTGCCGGACCTGTACCCGCACTGGAGCTCGCTACGTTAGCAGCGGAGCATCCGGGGGCTAGAGAGGTGCTGCAAGCACCCCTCTTGGGAGAATCCTTGGCTTTTGCCTCCTCTCCGGTGTGTGTTTGTGCAGTATGTGCGTGCGAATGTGTGTGAGGTTTGTGAGTTTGTGTGGTTGTTGTGTGTGTGTGTGTGTGTGTGTGGTGTCGTATGGTCTTTGAGTATCCATAGTATAGTATAAAAAATTCATCTCTCCGGCTTCCCACCCTCCATGGAGCCCGCACCTGGGAACGTCTCGCTACAAACTAGCTCAACCGTTAGGACTACCTTCGAGATATAGGGGCGTGAGGCTGGTTTACAGTGCGACATCGGGCGCTTGATCGGGTTGACGACTAATCAAACCTTCACTTACACCTTCAGCATGACCTTCACCAACCGCTTCGGCCATCCGAGGACGACCTCCGCGGACCTCCCACCCCTCGCCGTGGCCCTCTGACGGGACACTGTGACCATTTCCCTACCCTTGGCTATTGGGTAGGGCCACCGTTTCGCTTGAAATCCAGACCAAAGAGGGCGTGTTGCCTCACGGACGCATAACCACCAGCGCCGATCGGCTCAACCCTCCAGGACTCCTTCATCCCCGCTTACGGCGCTCAACTGCGCAGGTCCTAGCGCAGGTGACCAGATTACCTACTCGACGCCAGCCGGGTTTAGTGGCGGCCGAGCCCACGCCCACTCGGTCACGGAGGGTCGTGGTTAGGTTAAAATGCGCCTGGTGATTTTCGTTGCGTCTATTTCTTAGGGAAATAGACCAAAAGCAGGGCGGCAAACACGTGAAGGAGAACACACCAGACTTGCCTTGAGGATCTACACGACTGTAGCGCTCCCCCTCAAGACCCCGCCACCTTACCACCTCTGAGGGAGGCAGTAAGGTAGGCCTGCATCTATACTACCAAGCAAAGCTCAAGCAAAGCATGTCGTTGTGCAACCGCGAAAGCATAAATACAAGCCCCCCCCCGCGAAAGCATAAATATAATACCCCTGATGCACCACCTACTTTTTGCAGCCCAATGGGCGAATCTTGTATTGACGTCACACTTTCTAGTGCAGACGTACGATTGGATAGGTGGCGTGTCCTACCAGATGCGTCTTGTAGTGATCATCGCCTGATCGTGTACGAATTTGTTCCGAGGTCTACTCAAGGTCCATCTCATATCACTGGTAATTTTAGATATAAAAGTAAAGGCGCGAATTGGGAATTCTTTGGCTTGCTTTTTGCGTGTCACGCCAAAGACTTCACTCGTGATGGGCTGTCAGCTGAAGAAAGTGCTGAAATTATGTCAGACACCTTCACTTACTGTGCTGACATCGCCATTGGTCGCGCATCTATGCCCAACATCCATAGATGTGATTGGTGGTGTGACTACTTAATTGAGCAGCGTAAAAGCTATCGCCGAGCGCGCAGACATTTAAACAAGCTTAGAAAACAAAAGGTCACCGGAGACCCACTTAACTTTGCTTTAAATGCATTTAGAGTTGCCAAGTCCCGCTACAGAGCATCAGTGGAAAAGTCTAAGGGTAATTTACTGCAAAAAATAGTAGAAAAACTAGATAAAGAAGGTCCGTGGTCTCCTTTGTATCACGAGTTTAAAGCTAATCGATCAGTCGACCTGGCGTTTGTCCAGAACATTAAAGTAAATAATAGACACACGACCGGTATTGAGGAAACAACCGAAGTTCTATTAAATAGTCTGATACCTGATGATTCGCCAGTAAATGACAATGACTACCATCAGCAGATCAGAGCGTGGGCATCTGTGCCACCTGAATCACCAACGTCAGACCTCCCATCCATTGACGAATTCATTAATGTTGTCAGGAAACTGCCTCTTAAGAAATCATCAGGTGAAGATAAAATATCTAATCGGATGATAACAGAACCTTGTAAAACAGCGGGTGACGCCATTTTATCTGTTTTCAACCGATGTATTGCGGACGGCGTTTTTCCTCGTGTATGGCGACGTGGCTTTATACGAATAATTCCAAAAAGTGGTGATAAGCCACCGGACGACCCTAAGTCTTACAGGCCCATTACCCTACTGCCATCTTTGGGAAAACTCCTGGAGCGCCTTATCGTTCCACGTTTGCTGCCAGACGGGCCAAAGTTTCATAACAACCAATTCGGTTTCACCGTGGGAAAATCTACCGTAGACGCGGCACTTTCTGTTAGAAAAATTGTTAACAACTCGGAACACAAGTACGTGGTTGGAATCTTTTTAGATATTTCCGGCGCTTTTGATAACGCATGGTGGCCGATGCTACTACTTAAAATGAAGAATCGCGGCTGCTATAAAAACATATAATCTTGTTTATTCATATTTTTTAAATGGTTCCGCGAAACTCAAACTCGGACATCATTCTATGTCAAAGTCCCTTACCATGGGATGTCCTCAGGGCTCGGTAATCGCTCCGTATCTGTGGAATTTAGGTTTCGATGATTTTCTCGCGTTTCCTCTCCCACCAGGCTGTTCATTAACCGGTTACGCGGACGACGGCCTGCTGCTCATTCAGTCGAGTACTCGGGCTGGACTCGAGAATTTGGCTGACTCTTGCCTACGATTAATATCTCAGTGGGGCGATCGAAACCGTCTGACCTTTGCACCGCAAAAAACTTATCAACTAATTTTAAAAGGTAATCTTAAATCGTGGCCTAGTATTAAATTTAATAACGTTCCCGTGAAAAGAAAGCAGTCCGTGTGCTACCTTGGTTTGGTCTTAGAGAAGAATTTTTCATTCATAGATCATATAAAAACTGTCGGTGAAAAAGCTAAAAAGAACTTTTATGCCTTAACGAGAATATCCAAATCTACGTGGGGTCTGTCATTTCTAACTTTAAAGACCATTTATGGGGCTACCTATTTGGGGTGTATGTGCTACGGGGCACCTGTTTGGGCCGATAGGGCCACCATAGGAGCGGTACGACGTAAATTGCTTCAAAGCCAGCGTTTGGCTTTGATATTCTTATGCAAAGCGTATAGGACGGTCAGTACTGAAGCCTTACCGGTACTTGCAGGTGTACTTCCAGTCGATCTTGAAGTGCAGCGACGGGCTGCAATGTACTATAACACGCGTGAGACCACGGACGCAGACTTTTTAACCCTACGTGACCGTGATAAGATTTCTAGATTATTCAAACCACAGACCGACGTCTGGGAGGAACTTTTGTCTGAATGGCAATGTAGGTGGGATAATTCCATCAAGGGCCGACACCTCCACCAGTTCTTTCCATCCGTTCGTGAATGGCTGGCCCGACATGGCTGGAGGTTGATCACTGTGTTGTCAATTTCTCACCGGTCATGGTAACTTTAAGAGTAAATTATTTTCCTTCAAGCTTGTTGACTCGCCTTTTTGTCAATGTTCCACATCTGACTGCGAATATGAACAATCAGCACATCATATTTTATGGGAGTGCAGACTTTGGCAGAATGAACGCAAATTATGTTGGATAGTGTACAGGTTACATCCGGAGTTATTTACTACACAGACCTTGTAGAAACTAGAACAAATTTCCGTGCGTTCAAGCGTTTTTGCCATACCTATTATTGGAATCAATTATAACTGCTCACAACGTGCCCATTAATGTTAAAATTTTATCCGTGGTGCTAGGCAACTGGGCCTATCCCAGTTGTAAACGTCCCTTTGTGCCTATTGGCCTTGTTTCATTGTGTCTCCTGCTGATATGGAGGGAAGTGGAAATTACGGATTTTCCTACTCCTCCGCTATAGGTACTTTTCTGATTAATTTCGTTGCGGGATCCAAGACAGTTAAATTCATTCTCTGGGACTTCGAGCAGGGCGTCGAGCTTCATTGTCTCGGCGCTTTTCTGGTGGTCGCCACTGTTGATTCTGGCTTTCAGGAGTTACAGTGGTTTGGGAACAGTGTGGCGGGCTTGTCCCAAAAAAAAAAAAAAAACAACGAGGCGGGGCACAGTGTTGCCAGTATATATAAAAAAAAAACGGTAAAATAAATATCCAAAAAGACGTGCGTAGTTGCTAGCGCAAGGGAAGGGGACTACATGGTAAAAAATATCTGAAGAATGAAGCGACGAAATATAATTATATCAATGCCACTGGTTTGTAACACGCGTTTTACCCATTTGCTCGAAGCCTGCGATGTTACTGCTTGGTATGGTTTTTTAAATGAATTGAATGATTTATTAATATCTGATTGGTTCTATCAACATAAACTTGAAGAGCTTTTGTGAAAAATACGGTAAGGAAAATAGTGGTTTTAAGGAACCCACTCGTTAAGTTTTAATTAAATCCGTTATTTAAATAATAAACCCTGAATCAGATTTGATGATGATGTCTGCATTCTATGAGCTGTTACCACAAATATAAAACAAGTCGAAGCTGAGTTGTAAGCACCTTGGATTCAAATCCCAAGAAGATACACATAACTTTTTATCCGAACACCTGACCCCGAAGGGGTCTCGCCTTCACTTCCTGGCCCGGGACTTGACAAAGTCAGGAGCTTACAAATTTTGCTGGACTGCGTACGGAAAGATCTACGTAAAGAAAAATTAACTCACACCTACCATAACAATTAGAAGCGAAGAGCAGGTACATAAGCTTATTCTGGATATTATTATTATTATTTTTGGAATGTGCTTTTGCTTCTCAGCTTACTGGTACTTCCAACTACATTTACGGGCCTAAACCAAAGTAAATGCAGCGTGTGGTGTGTTATGTTGAGGGTGTGTTGTGATGAGGCCCTATTTCGTTTTCTTCTATTTGCATGAACTTTCTGACAATTCGACATGTATTTAAAATTGCAGCTTTTTGTGTGGTGATATAAAGTGTTTCTTTTAGACTTAGTCATTTGAGGCTATGGAGTAAGTGATTCGGGATAACACCTGTTGTAGAGAGGACAATCGGGACCACATTTAAACTTTTTCCTGGCGCCATAGTCTTGTTACTTCCTGTATTATTATTATTTATTTATGTAGGTAGTAGGTTGCGCGAATGGACTTTTGCGTGACTTAATGGCCACTGAGGTTCACTCTATGGAGTAACATTCACGCCTGTTATTACTTGAAGTTGTTTTTTTTTGGTATTTCTGTCATGGGTGTCATTTTCATGGTTTTGAGGTCACTGATTACTAAAATGAGCTCATAATGAAAATTTAAGATTGCGCCCATAAAATTTTTGGTTTTTGATCATGGGTGTCGTTTTCATAGTTTTTGGGGTCGCTGAATACGATAATCAGGTCAAAATGAAAATCCAAGATGGCGGCGAGAAAATTTTCGGTTTTTCAGACATGGGTGTCGTTTTCATGGTTTTCTTGGTTGCTGATTACGAAAATGAGGTCTAAATGAAAATCCAAGATGCCGCCGAAGATTTTTTTTGGTTTTTCCGTCATCAGTGTCATTATCATGGTTTTCGGGGTCGCTTATAACGAAAACGAAAATGAAGTCAAAATGAAAATTCAAGATGGAGATTAGAAAAAATATTGATTTTCCGTCATGGGTGTGGTTTTCATGGTTTTCGGGGTTGACGAAAAATAAATTTTTTTCGGGCGCCATCTTGGTTTTTCATTTTGATCTCATTTTCGTTATCAGTGACCACGTCAACCATGAAAATGACACCCATGACGGAAAAACCGAAAATTTTCCTGGGCGCCATCCTGGACTTTAATTTTGACCTAATTTTCGTAATCAGCGACCTCGAAAACCATGAAAACGGCACCAATGATGGAATAATCAAAAATTTTCCTCGGCGCCACCTTGGATTTCCATTTTGACCTCATTTTCGTAATCAGCAACCACGAAAACCATTAAAACGACACCCATGACGGAAAAACCAAAAAAAATCCACCTTCAAGTATAAATAACAGGCGTGATGTTAAGATGAAATGGAGTACTCAATATTTTTATTTCACGACATACAAACAACAGGAATGCATCGTATAGGTGTTAAAAAATTAACACAAAAAAAAATAAGAAAAAGAAAGTGATTTTATTAAACTCAAATTCAAATTCAAATTAAGAGGACGCATTGGAAATCATGGAGTCAATGGTCTCAATTTTTGTCAGTAATTACAAAATAAATGAAAATATAAGTTGGTGACCTGATAATTCATGATAAAAACCTTATTTTGTTAGTTTTCAATACATGATTAAGTAACTTTTGTAACAGAGAAAAAAATATCAAACATACCTCTTTTTAAAAAGAGATTCACATGTTATGGGCAAACGCGACCAATTTAAGCCTCTTAACTTTCTCCGTAGATGAGTCTATACATACTCTTTAAAATTGTAGAAGGAATTTCTGAAATTATCGTTCCCAACTGAATTAAATAACAAAAACCATTTTGTCGTTTACGTCCTTTAAGTTATAAGCTAGCAATCCTCGCCCCGCTCAGACGCCCAGTCCCCCGCTCAGTCCCGAAGCGCGCGTGCCCGGCTTTAGAACGATGCCTCGCCTTAATTTATTTCGTGAACACAGGGTACATACAGTAGATGTTATAATAAAATAGATTAGAGCCGAGCTGTGTCCCGCCAAAAGGCATACAAAAATATCAAAGGTCCTTTTTTAAACAGAACATTAATTCAGCCATTAAAAGTAAAATCACAATAATTATAAATCATGTAAAAATTAGATAAAATGTCAAATTAATTAAAGTAAAAAATACAAAATAAAAATAACAATGTCACTAATTCAATAATACAACAAGACAAGACAATACAACAATTGACTTGTTCAAAAAAAAAAAAAACATCATTTTTTAAATATAATTTAAATCTTTATCATAAATGATAGTAATGATAGAAGCGAAAAACTCTCAATTCTTTTTTATTTATTTATTATAGACAATTTAAAATTGATAAAATTATGAAATTAGTCACGTGACTAGAAACGCGCCAAAATCGGTTGCCATGTTGGCTACGTCACAATGTTAAAGGACTTGCTCAACAATACAGTGTGAATTTTCGTGAACTTTCAGCATTAAATTTTATAATGAAAAATATGTCACGGCAGCTGTTTCATACAATAAGTTTGTAGTTAATATCTACAATAACGTGTTGAGGTCGGTAAAACGACAGTGACATCAGTTTATTGCCAAATATGTGTAAAATACTTAGTACTACACCCTTCCTAAAATAGGTAACCTACATGCACTGAAAAATTGTACTTATAGAAGCTTCTCGTTTGCTAATAAAACTCGAAAGGTCAAAATGAAAACAGTAACATTCTATCTGCGTTCTTATTTTCGTCATTATTCATACATAATTTTCATACACAAGCACAACACAATCAAAGTCTTGACAATAGGTATTACTAAAAAAAAACAAGTTGCAACATTGCAACATAACACTTCTTTTAGTAGTGCTGACCGCAAACGCAAGTTTCGCAATCACGATTAAAAAGTTGCATTCAGCCTAATCGATACTCGCAATGAAATGAAGTATGGAAAAAAAGAGTTGATACTGAATACTGAAAGCTCCTTGGTATAATTTTTATTAATTATTATAAACTATCATTTTTAATAATGTAATTTAGTAATTATTCGATGCTTTTGATTGATTTCACGAGAAGGAGATTATTGAGAAACAAGGCTACGGCTAAATTCGCGTCGATTTTTTAGTTTCTAAATTTAAACTTGGAATGCGCTCGCAATGAGGGATTTTCTTTTTAGCTCTTCCTTAGTCGCTGGATAGATGGCGCTAGGAGTAAGTATGATAATGCAAGGAACGGAACCTAAAAAAACTGATTTTAACAAAGCGCGAGAAATGTTGGTTATATTCGGAAGGTTAAGCAAATGCAAGTATCAGTCAACGAGAGTATGTGACGTGACACAATGTTTTTTTTTCAAGCGTTTTGGCTTTGGCATAGTAAGTTCAACGCCATCTATAGAGTTCTTGGAAACTAAGTTTTTTTTTAAAACCCATTCACATTTATGAGTATTTTTATTTTCTACATCATTTATTTACTGTGAATTTTGTTTTGTAATAACTGAAGGTTGGATATAGTGCGCCAAGGATCTTGGTAGGCATAGTTTTGATTGATCCACCAAAGATAGATGGTACTCCCTTATATCTCCTAAAAATTTTTGTCCGAAAATCATTATCCATAAAACGTTTGCTATAAACTTCAGTTACCATAATGTTCAAAATCCCGAAATTTTGTTTTACATAATTATCTTTATTTCTAAAACTGTTCTGTCATAATATCGAATACTATAATAATTGAATCTTCTAATTTTATATGCCATAAAGTCAATTATCCTAAGTATTATATTATATAATGTATATTATTCCTAATGTTCATATAAGTGTAATAAAATTTTTAGTCTTAAAACATTTGCTAAAAATTAGGTTTTAGTGACAGAAACGAATCGCTGTAAATCCGACCCCACGCAGTCTTGTCTGCCCTACCCCGAGAGTGTAATTTAAAATCGCGTAGGCGCGGAGGGGCGAGGCGGCCCGCGAGTTGAGGAGCAGGTGGTTGTAACACTCGCCGCCGCTGCTGAGGCTGGCCGGCGAAGCCGGCCAGCAAGCCGAAGCTACGGTGGTGAGCGTTAAACACATCTGCGACGATAAGCTCGCGTGGGACCGCCGGAGCCCCGCAGCGCCGGAGCCGTGACAGAAACCATGCCTGCTGCATGTTGCTTGCTCGCTTGCATGCTGCATGCTTGCTTGCATACTGTATGCGTGCTTGCATGGTTGCTGCCAGCTTGTTGCTACTTGCTGCATGTTGCTTGCTCGCTTGCTTGGTTGCTTGCATACTGTATGCGTGCTTGCATGGTTGCTGCAAGCTTGTTGCATGCTTGCTGCATGCTTGCTGCATGCTTGCTGCATGCTTGCTGCATGCTTGCTGCCTGCTTGCTGCATGCTTGCTGCCTGCTTGCTGCATGCTTGCTGCATGTTTGTTTGCATACTTATTACAGGGTAAAATAAAATCCACTACTGACTACTTATATGAAATGTATGCCAAAACAAAAGAAGATTCTAACTGTGAACTTTCTGCGATATGATGGTTCTACTTCTTTTTAATTCTTACAAATTGCATAAGAGCAATATTGTATAAAAATGTGTTGTGTTGAGAGAAGTTCATAGCATAGCAAAAGTTAAGTAATACTTACTTTACTGTAGGTACCCGTAATTACAGACACAATTAAAATAAGAATGTTCTGTTCTCTTTTGGGAACGTCTGGGAACATACCGGTTTGTTTTAAAATTATTATAAAGATCTAAACAGTTTTTTATTTTTATTTAGGATTTATAACTATTATTGAAAACGATTTTAAGTGTTTTGTATATTATTGATTGTAATATTTATGACAAACGGGTTTAGAGCATATTGTATTTAGGGATTTCAATTTTATGGCATGTGATATTATGTGATATTAAGTTCGGGTAAGTTATCATTCGGACAAATGATGATTAGGACAAAAAAAGTTATGGCACTTTAAATTATGAATAAAAAAGTTAGGTAATACAACAGAGAACCAAGATAGATAAATATTATCAACTCTAAAACCTCAACAGATTTTTACAATACCTTCCAAGATCCTTGGCGCACTATTTCCAACTAACGGGACGCTAGACTGAAGTGATAACTTAAATTAAACTAATTTATGTTGAACTACCTATTTGATATTGAAATTGTTTAAAAATAAACAAATTAGTGGCGTTAGTTCAGATTTTGTCCACGCGCCAAAAGATCCTT
This sequence comes from Xestia xanthographa, assembly GCA_905147715.2. Lineage (NCBI taxonomy): Eukaryota > Metazoa > Arthropoda > Insecta > Lepidoptera > Noctuidae > Xestia > Xestia xanthographa. The sequence goes on along the minus strand of LR990659.1, from coordinate 323,001 downwards.
GTACAGTTAGTTTTTTTAATACAATCGGATTGGGTTTTTAGACATGTGTCAAAATAAAAAGTAATTTAAATCAAAAGCACTAATATGGGGTAGAATTTCGGAAGATGCTTTCTTATCGGATGCCTACGTCATACAAAGAACACACCCTCTAAGTTTCAGGTCTCTACGATCAGCGGTTTGGCTGTGCATTGATCCATCAGTCAGTCATTCAGGAACTACTTCGTTCCCGAACTCCTTCGTTACCGTTCCGAATCGAGTCACCCTCCCAGAAGAAGTTATCACTTCAAAAAATAGTAAATTTAAATACAATGTAATTTTGAACAGCGAGTGCATTTCTAATTTAAATTTTGATTTCGAAAAAATCGGCGCGAATTTAGCCATGGATCAATCTGTACTGTTTATTGTTGGGTTGGTTTGAATACCTACGTATACAATATACAAAATACTATTAAGATTACCTATAAAAAGCACAATAATATAATAAATATGTATTGTTTTTACGCTTAAAACAAGATTATTTTAATTTCCATTCGTCGATTAGGTATTACAATCCTTAATTTAATTACTCGAGTTAATCCAAATTTACAAAAAAATATCGGCATGTCATGTCGTCAACGTCAATAACAAATACAAATTGAGTAGTGGTAATAAATATTACGTGTTATTGGTCCTGTGTTAGTAAATTACGCTAAGATCTGGGTATTTTCATGTTGTATAAAATATTTGGAATAATATTGTAATATTTGTTTTCGAATCTATGCGTCTGTGTGATACAATGTGAAAAATAAAAATGTAAACACGCAAGATTGCCGCGAAACTTTGACTTTAGATTTCAAAATCATCATTACCATTAATTATTTAAATGGAACTATGGATGAATTCGTCACATAATTAAATGACGAGTCAATTATTCTCAACATAGTGGAGCTTGGATGTCTGAAAACTATTTTTTTACGATTTCTAGCCTCGGCTCACAATATGGCGATGACCGTATTTACGCACTTGGATTTTATTAGGGTAAATTAAGAATCTTGCGTGCTAAATATATAACTTTTAATGGTGTTGACATATGATCCTTTTATCCAACTCTCTTAATTAACGCACACTCATAGTATTTGAGGAACAGAATTTTAATAATAACAAGAAATCATCGATGCTAGGTCAAAACACTGTATCAGCTGTATGGTACGATGAGTAAGTATTAACATTGTGACGTCACATACGCGCTCGGGTTTATTCGGGAACTGTCGGCGTGTTTTCGGTACGGGGTTCGAGAATCTATTTTTAATCTAATATAACTTTCTAATTAGAGCGAAAAAAAATAAAATAAAAATTGTTTGTTATAAAACATATATATGATCTTTCAATTTATGACAAAAAAAAAAATCTAGTATAATACTCAATTCAAGATTAACAAAATCATTTCGTATGTCACATAACATTATAACAGACTAGCTGACGTCCTGCGGTTTCACCCGCGTATTTCCCGTTCCCGTGGGAGTACGGGAATAAAATATAGCCTATAGCACTCACGAATAAAACTCTCTTCTTTCTGTAGCAGTAAACTGGATGGATAACCATAATCTAGAAATTAACTTCACCAAAACAAAAATAATTACATTTCATCCCCATCAAAAACCCCCTTTAAAACTAAATTTCATTTTTAATAATGAAAAACTAGAACAAGTAAATGAATTTACTCTCCTCGGTTTGTCTATAGATACCCACATAAATTGGAAATCCCATATACAGAAAATAAGAGCAAAGCTATCAAAATTTTCCTACGCCCTACGCGAAATTAAAAAAACTACCAACCTTCAAACTGCACTTGTGACTTACTATGCATACGCTCAAGCATGGCTCAGCTATGGGGTCATACTGTGGGGAAACAGTACCGACTCGCAGACGATATTCATCTTACAAAAGAAGTTAATTCGAATATTAACCAACATAGAACAAACAGATAGCTGCAAACCACACTTCAGAAAACACAAAATACTCACACTTCCCTGTTTATATGTTTTTGAACTATGTAAATTTGTCAGAAAACATCCAGATTTTTACACCACTTGTGAAGAAACACAAACAAAATACACTTTTCCACACAACAAAAACAAAATAAATATACCCCAATCCCGACTTAAAATGCACTCAACCGGCCCTTTAGTTATGTCCACAAAAATTTATAATAAACTGCCAAACGACATTCGAGAAGTAGAAAAGACAAACATATTTTTAAATAAATTGAAACAATTTCTAGAATCAAAGGCATACTACTCAGTAAAGGAGTTTTTAGATGACAAATCGGTTGCAAAATAAAGTTATTCGCTCTCAACAAACATTACGAATTAAACATAATAATTATAATATAGAATGTAGGAAACCAAATATAAATATAAAAATATAAATACATAATCAATAATATAATTTAATAAAAATGATAATAGTTTAAATAGTTTTATAATAATTGTCTTGATTATTCTACATGACTGCATTACATAATTAAAAAATACTAATATAAATACGTTTACACACATATCAAATTAATTATTTAAATATGTATAAATATTCATAATTATACACCCGATTTAATACATCTATTATTTTATATTAAGACTACATATTGAATTGCTACTAAGCCCTCTTCTTCTGTCTTCCTCTCTCCTAATGTTGCTGTGCCCGTACAGGGTCCATAATGATATTTTATTTTATTTTATAACACCATTCTTGTAATACCTTATGGAACGCAATAAACAATTGAGTATGTATATATTGAGTATGTGTGTATTGTAATGTAGCTTTCTACCATTGAAAGAATTTTTAAAATAGGTTCATTACTTCCGGAGATTACCCCCTACATACAAACTTACAAACGTACAAACTTACAAACAATCGATACCAGAAGTATCAATTAATGTAAGGGACAAAACACGGTTTTTCAGGAGAGCCAAAAAACGATTTTATTTTTTTAAATCTGTGTTTAACTTTTTACTGTCTGCTCCAATTTTAATTGTGTCTAGAGCAAAGTTTCTTAGAATTTCCTCTTCTTTCATGCTCTAAACGAAAGATTTAGGAATACCCAGCGGTTTAAAATATAGCATGTCCCTTACATTAAAAAAATATGTTTAGTTGTGCCTTACGTTACTAATATTTTATGTGTAAACCGTCAAGCATAGTGTAAGCAGCAAGAGAAATAGAAAATTATACGTAATTCTATTGTAAAGGACTTTTACAGTGTTGCAATTTGATGTAACTATAGATTATCTACTAAAATTATGGTATTTTAACACCATGGAAATAGGTTCTTTGCATGATTAATGTTAGTTTCAGCTTAGCTATCACAGATTTAAATGAAATTTAGGGATACAAAAATAAAACGATTTATTGTTAATATTTTATTTTAGACTTTTATGTCTGCGTAATTATCATAAATTCAACACACTAATCAGTCTATAAAACTTTTTTTTTAAGTTTAAATAAATGTTCTAAAAGTAACAGGGGGCCTACCACGAGCTCTTATCGCGATCCATTTTAGGAACTAAATTGAATTGTTCGTCTAATTCGTACCATGACGTCAGTTTAACTATTCAATTTAGGCCATGCCATCTGACAGCGGTTGACTCCAAACTGAGTCGCAAGTTTTGGTTTCATTCAGTCAAATTTGTATTTGTTTGGTACCATGACGTCCATAGAGCAGCTCAACTGAAACGGTCAACTGTTAAATTAAGCGATTCACTTTAGGTTACTATTTCTCTAACGTAAACTGAAACGTTTGGTGAATTATTGACGAAAATAAAGTTTTTTAGTTCTATTTTAGTGAAATCTTACAAAAACCAATGTAAATGTACTTCTTTCTTATAACTTTAAGGATGCCACTTGAAATAATGTTTTTTTTATCGAAATCAAAACTACTCTTCACTTTAATTTTCTTACCGTAATCACAACTCCACAGACATCTTTCTTATAATTTTGAGGGTGCCACTTGAAATAATGTTTTTTTTTTATCGAATTCAAAACTACTCTTCACTTTAATTTTCCTACCGTAATCATAACTCCACAGACTACCTAACTGACACTATCGGTGTCGACAAAATCGTGTAATAAATAGCAAAAGGTAAATAAATATCTACTTTGAATAAGAATTATTTTAACAATACTTACCGTATGAACGTGCGGTACCGTGGAATCTTAAAAACAACTGCTATGTGTCTTTTTTACTTTTGGTAGGTAACGTTACTGAGTTAAAAACAAAATAAAACGTTACTTGCTTCTGAGCGTGTCTGACACTAAAATGTGCGCGAAACAAAGTTATTTGATATTAATAGCGTTGTCTCTTTTTCACCAAAAACGTTTCAAACGCGGTTCAGTCACAAATTGCGATCTTTCATTCACTTTCAACGATCCAAATGCCACTGAGCGTATTGGACGTCATGGTACGAGTTTGAGCAATGCAGTTTAGGAATATAAACTGAAATGCCTTGCAATTGAATTCTAATTAGATCATGGTAGGCCTCCAGTGCTCTAATTAACAGTCTTACACACCTTCTAGTTATCAATGTAAAAATAATTATGTATAAAATCCTACAAAATCTGTACTTTTAATAATTACGTTTAATTGGCTTTATAATTATAATCACCTAATGAATAAAAAAAAATGTTTTCTTAGACTTAAGGTGAAAGCTTCGACCAGCCCGCGAAATTCAAATTTTCTTACGTTTTTGGTAAATTGCAAGCCAGTGCTAGGTTGTATGTTGATTAAAATATTGGACGCGATTGTAAGACGTATGTAGTTACAGAATTATAATCATCAAAACCATCAATACAACCCTCCAAGTTCATAAAGGTCTAGCAATGACTTTGACCTTGAAAAATCGTTTCTCTTATACTCGGTATTTTAGCAACGATCTTTTAAACAAATAAAGTAAAGCAAATACGAATTTGATTTTTAGTTGTTACGTAATAGGCATATTACAGCAAGGAGCTTAAAATAAAGATAGTTTTGTGAGATAATAATGTAAGAGAATAATTCTTAAAAAACTCTAATCATGAATTAAAGTAAGGGACATGCTATTTAAATCGACTGATTTGAGGTTTAAGGTGAGGTTGTAAATTATTTAACACTATGACTTACTTTATTTTTCAGAGAAAAAAAAATGTAAACGTCTGTTACATCATTTTTTTTTCATAAATCGTTTTACGCAGGCCAAATTTTTTTAACGTAAGGGATTTTTTTTTAACGATAGAATGTTTTTAATAATACCAATCGATAGAGCAGAAAATTCTGAATCCAATGATGTATATAACTCATTTTCGCCAAAATGTCCCTTACGTTAATTGATACTTCTGGTATCGAAATGTTACCTCTTTATAATATTAGTATAGATAGTTTTTGAGCCATTGCATAAAAGCTTTTGCTATAAAATTGTGTTTTTGTTGCTAACACCTGCAGCTTTTTTGAGCGCCGCCGTTTACTTTCTACAAATCTATATAAATGTATGTTGTGTTTTATAAAAATACAGGCTTCATAAATATAGAGTGACGGTAAAGTTAATATTTTTAGCTCATGAAAATGTGGCTTGCAAGATTCTTTTTGCTTTATTTTACAAAAAGCTCGTATACATTTTTTCTGTGCTACAAGTACTTCTTGAACCTTAGGGGCATTACCCCAGAATACGAGGCCATACCGCAGAGCTGAGGCGACGTAACCATGATAAGCTGCTAGTAGTACCTGTAGGCGACGCATCACACATTCATACTTACCTGTAATGTGTACCTATTTAAGCTAATAAACTTATAACTAATCCTAAAACTATAACTTAAAGCTATATAACCTAAATGTGTCTTAATACTAACTTAATACTAAATACTTACCTTGTATGTTGCCCATGCCTATATCATGTATTTATGTGTGGAACTATTGATGTTATCAATACATTGAAATGCCCGCGCGAGCGTCCCGTTCGCGCCTGTGCTCATTCGGTCCGCGATTCGTTTCTACATTCAATCATTCGCGGAAAGGGTTGGCGCCAGTGTTACCAGATACACGGTAATTACCGTAGATGCACGGTATTTTTGACCTGAACACGGTCAACGGTAATGATCTATTACCGTGTCATTTTCTAGTTCAGTTTTTCTTTTGGGGTTTTTTTCTTTCAACTAACTAATAGTAAAATATGTAGCATAGTAGTAGTAGTGAATGGATAGAAAGAATGTCATTTGCTTTGCATAGTAGTTTGCTATTTATTGGTGTTTTGGTGTGTAAAATTTTATCTTCGAATTAAAGTAAAGTACGAGCTCATAATGGGCAGCGATGATAGTGACAGTGATAGTTACGAGACCGATACTTATTTATGATTTATGAGCAACAAATGGAACTTCTGGAAGACTGATTGATTATTTCTAATAAAGCATACAAAAATAACTGTTTATTTTGTTTTTCACTAACACGGTAATTCACACTATTTTTTTTTACATCTAGGGTAATTAGACTCAAAACACGGTAATTTTAGCTAGCTGACACGGTAGTTTAATTTTTTTATCTGGTAACACTGGTTGGCGCGCCATCGCGCCTCCTCGCCCCCGCAGTCAGACGTTAGATTCCAACACGCGCACACGCACCGCGACACAACGCGAAGGACGCTCGCCCGCCGTTTGTTTACCGATGAAAACCGTTGTTTCCGTTCATCCCCCGGCCTCCCAACACACCAGCGACCTACCTACGAACTCTACACTTTACAGTACCTACTTACGCTTGTGTTAAAACTTCGGTGCATGTGTGTTTTGTTAGTTTGCATAGTATTCAAAGTAAAGACGTGGTATTTTATTATGGGTAGCAATAGAACGAGTGACTGTAAATTACAATTTTAAGTGTCAAAATTAATTAATTTGGGTTATATAATTACTAAGTGAGCGACTGACTGTAAGTGACGAGAAATCAACAGAACAGTATCTTACAAACATTAATTTGAGTTACTTAAAATACAAAATGAGCAGCTTCATAATATTTGAGCGACTTAATATTTGTTTGAGTGTCAACGTTACGTCCTGCATTTTTTTCAATATTTGGCAAATGTATTTTTTATACTGAGCGGCCATTTATCTTAAATGAAGTGTTTCGAATACAAAAACCACTTTGAAAAATACACTAATGAGCTAATTAATTGTTGTTTAATGGTATTTGCAGAACTGTTTTTTAGTTATTTTAGGACCTGCTACGATACCATGACGCGCGCTCGCTTCGCTCGCATAATAAATAACACTCTTTCAGCGTTACAAATAAACGTGGCATAAAGTTATACTCGAGAATAAACAAAGAATAAGCAAAATGTCTACAAATAAACAAAGCATAGCTTATAACAGGTATAACTTTGACATTTGTATTCATACAACCGCTATTACGAAGTTATTCACGCCTCCACCCTTGTATAAAGCTAGTTTAACCTTAAAAATACTACGGTTTGTGTTTGATTACGCGAATTTAATTATTTTACGTTCGTTTTGATTTTGGAATTAGATGCAATAGAAGAAGTAGAACCAGTAAATATCATTCTAAATGTATCTAATGCAGGTTCAAAGATAACTTAAAATATTATAAAAAGAGAAAATCCTTTTGATTTATCTAACGATGAGCAGAAGGAACCTCTAAAGTCCCGACCGGGTGGAATTCCAACCGATCGGAAAACTCCGTTGAGTCCCGCCGCCGCCGGGACGAAAACGTCCCACCTCGTATCAGCAAATTCAAACCTTATTTTTACTTAACATACGGTTCTAAATCGTTAAGCAATTTTTACCTCTGGTGCCTGACAGTAGTCGATTCGAACGATGCCAAACACTAGTAACTTACAACGGGCAACTTTAAAAAAAAAAAAATAGAAGCGCGTTAGTCGTTGAAACGTCAGTTTAGGTAAACATTGCGTGCCACGCGAGTGATTTATTATGTTTTTGTTTAGTTATGTGCTTGAAAACGTTGTGAAGTGAATGTTTATTACCTTATTATTGTATAATGCTACTTTGTAGCAAGATATTTAGGTAGAACAATGAACCAAAATTATTTTGTGAGCCAACAAAATTTTGGTCGAACGATTTTTTGTCAACATGGAGTGAACAATTGGAAATGTGAATTTGACTGTTCTAAAATGAAATATGGTCTTGGAAACAGCAAAAACAAGGTAAGTAATAATGATTATTCATTATTTTCATGTATTTGAAGCATAATATTCATATTTATATAGATTTCAAGTGTTTTCAAATCGAGGTCAATGACAATAAAATGACAGTTCGCCGTATACGAGTTTTTTGTTACAATCTAGTTGAAATCTGATTAGAATGTATCAGTAAGACTCTTATATGAATTATGTATTGTGGTGTATATAACCTACATGTTAAATACTCTGTGTTAGTTTCCTTAAGAAAAATAAATGACTGACAGTTGGTTCGCAGACTTGGTTTTATTCTGTTTCTTTTAATAATATATTTCCGAATTACGTGCAAACACAACTGGCGACGAGGATTAAACACAGAATGCCGATCGGAAAAATCGAGCAATTCGATTTATCGAATAAAAAATGGTTGGCATACATCCGACGTGTGGAACAGTTCATGGCGCTCAACGAAATTAAGGCAGGATTACATGTAGCTACATTAGTGACTCTAGTGGGTCAAGCTACGTATGATCTGATGTGCGATCTTTGTGCGCCGGATAATCCGGAAAACAAAAGTTTTCAAGAGTTAGTGAAAATAGTCGGCGACCATTTTGAACCAAAGCGCTCGGAAATAGCGGAGCGACATGTTTTCAGATTGAGACGTCAAAATAATGGTGAAAGTCTGAGCGATTATTTGCAAGTCCTCAAACATTTGGCCAGCACGTGCAACTTCAAAACGGGTCTTGAAGAAAACCTTAGAGACCAGTTCGTGTCTGGTCTTGTGAGCGATGACATGAGATCGCGACTTTTTGCCGAGCCGACACTGACGTACAAGAAAGCGGTGGAGCTGGCCTTGGCATTGGAAGCGGCTGACCGGCACGCTCAAGCGAGTGGCTCACTCAGCGTAGCTGCTCCTGCAACGTCGATTAGTACCGGAGCGCCTGAGCCAATGCATAGGCTTGCAACGGGACGAGCCGGACGTGGGAGGGCGCACGCTGCAAACGGCAACAGTGGCAGCAGCAGCAGCGAGGGCACGCCGGGACCGCGCGCTCCTGTTGCGCCTGCAGATGATTCGCAACGCGCATCTCAACAATCGTGTTGGCGGTGCGGGAAGGGCCATCGTGCAATCATGTGTCGGTATAAAAATTATTCTTGTGACGTATGCGGACAAAAAGGACATCTCAAAGCAATGTGCAAACGTAATCCCCGTCAGGACGAAATGCGTTCGTCGAGGGGAGGGCAACATTTTATGGATCATAGTGACAGTGATTTGGAGTCAGGTCTGTTTAATTTGAATGTACGCAACAATAAGGATCAGCCATACAATGTAAGCGTAAAAGTCAACGGTAAGGCGATGACGTTCGAACTGGACACTGGCAGTAAGTTGTCTGCAATAAGCACTCATTCATATGACGAACACTTCAAGGCGTTGCCGCTAACTGCTAAGGATGTTTGTTTACATTCTTACAACGGCGCTAAGATTGAAGTGGTCGGTTATATTATGGTTAACGTGGAGGTCGGGGCATACTCGGCGAGAGACTTAAAACTGTTTGTTATTAAAAATGGTGGACCGCCTTTAATGGGTAGATCTTGGTTGAGTAAATTAAATATTGATAACATAACCATTAACGAAATGATGTTAAATTTAGTGGATGACAAATTAGTCGATAGTTTAAAAAAGGAATTCCCTACCGTGTTTGCCCCAGGTCTCGGCACATGTACCAAACAATTTGTGTTAAGGTTAGGCGACCTGACGCCTGTATTTATGAAAGCTAGATCATTACCGCTAGCGTTACGAAGACCTGTTGAATTAGAGTTACAACGACTCGAGGCAGAGGGCGTAATTCGTAAAGTGGACTATTCAGATTATGGAACACCCATTGTGCCGGTGATCAAGAAATCGGGTGAGATTCGTATATGTGGAGATTATAAAGTTACCATTAATCCAAAGTTAATTCGCGATCCGTACCCTATGCCACGAATCGAGGAGTTGTTTGCCGCGTTAAGTGGCGGCGAACTGTATTCTAAAATCGACCTTACTAACGCGTATCAACAATTATTTTTAGATGAGAATTCGCGAGCTTGCACTGCGATAACCACACATATAGGCACTTTTGTTTACCTTCGCACACCGTTCGGTTTGACTTGCATACCCGAAAAATTCCAAAAATTTATGGAAGAAACTCTAAGGGGTTTGAAGGGCACTGCAGTGTTTTTGGATGATGTGGCTGTCACAGGTGCCACCAGGTCAGAACACATTGCTAATCTAAGGGCTGTGTTGTCTCGTTTACGTGAGGTTGGTTTGCGAATTAAATTAAAGAAATGTAGTTTCATGGAAGAAAGCATAACTTATTTAGGTTTCATTATTGATAAGCAGGGTTTGCACCCAGATCCAAACAAAATTAAAGCCATTGTGGATGCACCTCCACCAGGAGATTTGACACAGCTCAGATCTTTCCTAGGTATGATAAATTATTATGCCAAATTCATACCTCAGATGAGTACTATTTTACATCCCTTGCATAGTCTATTGCGCAAACAAAGTGTGTGGGTCTGGTCAGCAGATTGTGTAAAGGCTTTCCATGATATTAAAGCAGCGATTCTAAGTAGTAAGGTTTTGGTACACTATAACCCTGACCTACCTTTAGTGTTAGCCGTTGATAGTAGTTCGTATGGTATCGGCAGTGTGCTATCACATCGGTTTCCGAACGGGGACGAGCGTCCAATTTGTTTCGCGTCACGAACGTTAAATGCGGCGGAACGATCGTACAGTCAGTTGGACAAGGAAGCGCTCGCAATTATTGCTGGTGTTATTAAACACCACCAATATATTTATGGTCGCCATTTCATTATCAAAACGGACCATAAGCCTTTAACTTTTATATTTGGGTCTAAATTTGGATTACCGCAAACGGCGGCTAGTAGGCTGCAACGGTATGCCACAAGACTGGCGTCTTATGATTTTGAGATTTAATTTGTCAAATCAAGTCAAAACGGTAATGTCGACGCATTATCCCGACTGCCACTACCTTATGAACGTAAACATTGTGATGACTTGGGTTTGGTATCTTATGTAAATTATGTTGAAGAAACAATTCCAATAAGTGCAAAAGAGGTGGCTTCTTGTACCCAGAATGACAACGTATTGAATAAAATTAAAAAATATCTTATAATGGGTTGGCCTTCAAAGGTAACGTCAGAGTCTGAAAAACCATTTTTCCATCGAAAGGATAATTTAGCTTTGGATCGTGGTTGTATTCTATATAATCACCGAGTGATCATACCGGAGCCTCTGAGAAAACCAGTCCTGGTCGAACTGCATGAAGGGCATTTAGGGGTAGTTAAGATGAAAAATATAGCTAGGAGTTATGTTTATTGGCCCACATTGGATGTTGAAATTGAGACTATCACGAAAAATTGTAGTGCTTGTTGTCAGCAGCGTGATGCTCCCCCACGTTCTTTACTACATCCGTGGGAATTTCCAGCACGCCCCTGGCAAAGGTTGCATATTGATTTCGGTGAATTTCAAGGTAAACATTATCTTGTCACGGTTGATGCCCATAGTAAGTGGATTGAAGTGCAGAAAATGTCTGGCACAAATGCTGTGGCGACAATAGGTAAACTTAGGGAATTGTTCGCTCGTTTCGGTCTCCCCTCGCAAATAGTGAGCGACGGCGGACCGCCTTTTGGTTCGACCGAAGTAGCAAATTTCTTTAAAAGTAATTTAATTTCTCATACGATCACTAGTCCCTATCGGCCGGCGGGTAACGGAGCAGCCGAGAACGCAGTGAAGTTAGTAAAGCGTGCCATGAAAAAGGCTACGCATGAGGGCGTTGACGTGGATACGGCAGTCAGTAAATTTTTATTCCAACATCGGAATTGCGAACACGCGACTACAGGTGTCGCGCCCGCTGAGGCGATGCTTGGCAGACGGCTCCGGGGTAGGCTAGACGTGCTGCGGCCGAGTTCCGAGCGCACCAGCGAGGAGGCAGCAGCTCGTACTGCGCGCCACAGCCCGGGCACTGACCGCCACGCTGCGCCCGGGGATCGGGTACTAGCACGAGACTACCGGCAGAGCGCTGATAAATGGGCGCCGGCCGAGGTCATTGGAAGAGAGGCACCGCTCACATATCGAGTGCGGTGTGACGATGGTAGGGAGTGCAAAAGGCACATTGATCAGCTGCTACCCATTGAAAAGAGGACTGGTACCTCTATACGGCATTCCGTAGACATGGGTAATGAGTATGACGACTCAGAACGCGGGGATAGCCAGGTTAGTAAGGAAATTACTAGATGCCCGGAAGATACCTCTTGTGCTCAAACCCAAGATCAAGGTGTACGACCATTGTCAACACCAGGTCAGGTTCCTGATACTGTTCAGACTCCTGAAAATTCTTGTATGCGTCCAAAGCGCACTTGTACTTTGGGTAAAAAGAATTATCGGGTATAATGATTTGTTTAGTTCATTGTATTTTTTATTTGTTTAACGAGAATAGCAGTTATATTTCTTTTTCTTTTTGTAATGGTAGTAATTGTTTTATGTTGATTGAAAAGAAATGGTTCTTTTCTTAAGAGGGGACATGTGGTGTATATAACCTACATGTTAAATACTCTGTGTTAGTTTCCTTAAGAAAAATAAATGACTGACAGTTGGTTCGCAGACTTGGTTTTATTCTGTTTCTTTAAATAATATATTTCCGAATTACGTGCAAACACAACTTACTTGTGTATTTGTTACATTGGTTCTAAAGTTTCGTGTAAATTGAATCAGTCGTTTTACGAAAAATAAATAAAATACGGCCACAGGTCTTAGCGAGGCAAATTCTCATATGTCATCTAACTCATACCCTTTGTTTATAATACTGAAGTGGTTTCACAAGTGCTGTTTATATAATAAAACACGTCTGTTAACCAGGGTCTGTCAACTTTGTTCTACGAACAAAATATAGGTGGGCTAGAAAACAAGAGAGAGACAACAACATCAGAATAAAAGAGATGAACTACATAATGTTGCCACCAAAAAGACTATTTCATATTCTTCAAAATAATGAGCTACTTAATTGATTTTTAAAGTAAATTTCCCTTAAAATTACCTTTTACTATTATTCTGATGCCAGAATATATTTGTTAGGAAATATTTCGTATTTAATTGAATAGTACACAAAACAAAAAGGAGATAATATATGACAACACTAAAGTCCGCTCGCCGAGCGAGGTGATTATAATTTTGACGTTGACATTTGACGTCACAAGAAAAATAACTGCCGTCGCTTGCGCACTATTTTATCTTGTACTTAAGTTTATTTGTAATAAATAAACCAGTTCTATTTAATTCTACATACATTGTTAACGTGAGTCGAGCTTGCTCCTCTGTGTCTGAGTTGAGATAATAGACTCGGTGTTGAGACAGTGACTCTTGTTTGATTTTGTGTTTAATTTCGCGATGAGTTCGCAGAAAGAAAACACTAGAATCTGTACCATGTGTGGATCTTCACCTTCTAAAGATCCCAGCATCACTTTGCCTCGGTTTCCGAAGCCTGGCTCAAAAAATGCTCTGCGGTATGTACCTACCTATATACTTTCTATTCTATTCGTTTCAGACGACTTAGGCCATACATGTATGTTTGGCGACTGCTTTACTACACCGACCGCGCGATGCAGTTCCACTGCTCGATCGGTTCAGTATGTGTGTGTATTTAGAAGACCGTAGTGTGCTATGCAGTCGCAGCTTAAAGCAGTCGATACTGACTACTTGAAGCAGTCCGTGTATGGTTGGCCATAGAATACCTTTTATTTATGCAGCTTTTATCTACCATATTAATGTAATATGAATACAGAATTATATCTAATGTACCTATTTTAAACTCTTTTTATGTCTCTTTCGTTGCCAAAAATCAATGTAGTTAACTATTCTTGCTTACATCATTCTCAAATTTAATATTACATCTCTATTGATCAACTCAAATGGATAAACCTTAATTAAGAATACGAATAATGTGGTATGTAATTTAAATATTTTTTTTATTTTCAGGTGTGAATTACGGGCAAAGTATTGCTTTCCAAATAAAGCCTGGTCTTCACTGAAATTCCAGGATGAACTCCATTCAAAGCATAAGATGCTTTGCAGCAAACATTTTGAAAGCACATGCTTTAATGAGAAGAAGTTGTTCAGAACAGCAGTAGGTACCTGGTGTTCAATCCTATAAGGTTAGTACAATTGACACTTGAAAAGTGTATTTAAAACACCTGCCTTACACTGCAGAGAGATACAGATTTCTTTCTTTCTTTGTTGTGAGATGTGGCCACCCTCTGGTGTCAGAGTTAATTAAGCCACCTCTGAGAATCCCACAGGCCTCTGACATGACAGAGCAAGCAAGAGTTATGCCACTCTTGCTCTTTATCATGTGTTATGACAAGTCCTTTTTTACTATAATACAACACTAGAGCAGTTCCATAAGGTCTGTATATGCGAGGGAAAGGTTCAATAAAAATATTTATGACTCAGTTCACACATTTTTAGATGATACCTAGTATAATTATTATTTTTTTCTTCTTACCTAACTATTTTAGATGTATGTCTTTTAATGTTTAATAAGTTAAAATTAAATTAAAATAAGTTAACCTTTCATTTTCAGGATACAACAATTTCTAATCTGCCAGATCAACCTGCCTTATTTGAACCTGTTACTGGGCCCGCATGGTGGTTATGTTTTTTTTTTTTACACCTTGTTATAATAATGGACGATAGTGTAGCTATATTGTATCTGTCTGCTTTCAACCAAAATAATAAGTACTTACCTATCTCTTCCTAACCATTTCTTTTATTGCATTAAACTGAAGTTAAAATATTAATTAAACGATACATTTATGTAAAGTGTAAATTTTTGTTTGATTTTGTCTAGGATTTGATGTGCAATTGAGCTGTCCATACTTGTTAGTATGGTCGAAGATGCTTTCTGCTTTCAAATTGTAGTATGATCTCATTTTTAGAATATTATGTTTAATTTGTTTTAAGATTAGCCGACGAAATATGTGATTGTCATTACATGACACTTGTCCCAAAACATCTTTTGTCCCAAATGCATAAACACATCTATTCATGTAAAATTAGTCATACTTGCATATTATGCTAATTAAAGAAGTCAAATACTAACATTTGTTTTATTAGACTCATAGACTACTCCATATTGATTTCAGCATTTTATGCACAAGTACACTGTGTTTCTCGATAGTTTTGTTCAGATGTTAATTATTGCTGAGCAACAATTGCCATCTTGAAGGAAACTATCGAGAAACGCACTGTACTTGTGCATAAAATGCAATACAAAGAATCTATAAAATGCACAGTACTTTGAAATTCCCGCCCTGGATTCTACCGCCTTGTTTTCGTGGGCAAAACATAGATGGCGCTGGTCGGTAAGGAAAATTTTCCTCATAAAATTCATACGGAGTCGTTATTCTTCTCCTTAGAGTATATAAATGTTCTGTGCTGTTAACTAACGATTGCAACAATGTTTACGGCACAAGAAAGGCATTCATAGAACTCGAGCTATAAGTGGTTTTACAAGTGGGTTCGGATGACGCATGCGATGACGTAATGCGGCTGCGACGGCGGGGCGGGGAGGAGTTTACCGTTATCGCGCGCGGGCACTTGAGTGAGAGGCAAATTTGCTAAAGGGTGTAACGTTTTTAGACCAATTAATTGGTAGATCCAGGGGCGTAGCTACCGCCGTATATGCCGTATCAATTATACGGGGCCCCTGGGCCACGGGGGCCCCCAACGTGAGTAAGCAAAAATTAAAAACTACCCAATTTTTTTTTTTTCAGAAATAAATCTGTTTGCCGAAAAAAAAGCAAGGAGAGTGTATTTAATTTGAATTGTTTGTAAAATTTTTGGAAAAAGTGACAGATAAATAATTATGATGAACAAACCGTACTGCGATCGCCAACCCGCCTGCCAAGCGTGGCGCTTATGGCAAAACCCCCCCTTGGGGGAGGCCCATATCCAGCAGTGGACGTCTTGCGGCTGAGATGGTGATGGCGGTGGAACAAATATTTCTTCCAATGGGGATGGCAACTGTGTACCAATGGCGCTACCATAGCTTGTACCAAGCGTCGTCATTTGAAAATCTGTCAATGTCATTTTATATTTCTTAATAGCTTGTTATCATTGGACAGATTGGGACTAAGCTATGGACACGCCATCTACAATCAGCTTTGACCAGCCTTCCCCATTTATGCAAACAGTTTTTTTTTTGAGAGAAATCACAATTATTTCCCTAAACAAATTTTTATACGGGGCCCCGCTAAGGCACGCTACGCCACTGGGTAGATCTCTCAATATGGACACGTGCGGAGTCAGATTATCTTCTGTTTTGAGGTATTGGGGACGTAAATAAAGATTATTATATTCTAAACGTTCTCCCAGGTGATTGATCGGTCTCTCTTAGCCATTTTAATATTCAGTTTTTAAATTATATTTCTCTATCCACAAAAATAAACAAATTTAATTACAACTGTATTGACTCAGTTCGCGCGCAAAGAATAGAACAAAAAAAAAAAGGTCGAGAATCGTCAAGTTGACAAAGGGTCCATACAGTTTTTATAGACAAACTGCTTTTTTTCTGCTATTTTCTCTTCGGTCGCGCTGTTGCCACATCGTGCATTTTGACATAACGGAAGCGTTGTTATAACAAAGATATATCTGGTTTATTTGTAAAAAAATATTCTCGACTTATTCTTAAATTATATCTGTTAAAGCTATATTTAGTATATGAATGGTATAAATGCGGCATAACACATTTTTATTTGTTAGGCTGTTTGACTTCTGTCCCCGAAGTGCCGGGCCTCCACCGGCCTACTTCGTCGGCCTACGGCCCGGTGCCCATGCCGCCCATAAAAGAAATTCCGTAGTAAGATTTTATAATTTTATCCAGTCGCTCACATAGTAATGTAGTCGCTCGGATAAAATTTTAATATATGAAATGGATTAATCACAATCCACTTTTTGTAAGCTCGTTCTGGATTTTATTATTAATCAATATTCGTCTAGTTAATTTTTCGCTTACCCACTCAAATTCATACCGCTCAAGTTATTAATACAGTATGTCATCATCAGTCGCAAAGCTTTTTTTTAATCGCTCGTTTTATAATTCCCCTTTTTTTTTATTGTCTGTGTGTATGAATAATACCTACTAGAAAAAAAATTTACCGTCTGTGTGTCATTAGATAGTTTTCGAAATGTTCACAAAGTGTTTCTGCTGCTGCTATAACAACATATATACCACTAAAAACTGTTTTTTTTCCTCGGTATTAACAACAACAGCTAGACTCATATATAATATTTAGATGTTTGAGGGTTGTGATTTTAAAACATTCGTAGTCAGCTGTTCAGCTTTTTTAATAAATAATTAATTGGTGACCAAAGAAATTTGTTTTGAGTTGTTGCGAGTTGTAGGTAGGTACCTATTTTATAGAGACGTTAATAAGTGTGAAATGATAAACTAATTTTACTTTTAAATAAGACAATCAACTGTTTAATGATTTATTTTTATAATAGTTAGGTACAAGAAAATAACAATCAATGATAGCGAGTATGAGAATAGTGAACTATCCAAAATCCAAAAGCCCAAGAGGCCGCTCCGCTTGTGCTTCGCCGTTATAAAGCCTCTGGTGCCCCCACTGCAGGAACCTCAGCAATATGCAACTGCCTTCGTTGATGTCAGTTTCTTTGCTGTGATCCACAGATGGCGCTTCTAATGCAATGTTGCCAACACGGCCATGCTGCATGGTGCCTGCCCCAGGCACCTCACGAGTCTGGATAGGATACTGAAATCAAAATTATGTCCATGTTAAAATACAAATAAATAAAAGCATTCTTAGGAAAGGACACCAGAAAAGGTATTGCACACTTAAATAATTCTTGCAATGCAATGCCACTTCCTGCACCTAAAGGGACTTTGCCACACTTAGGAGACCAGGTATACAACTGACATATCACTTGCACTCGAAGAGTATTTCACTCACTCAAGCGTACCAAGTTGATCATCTGCCATATCACTTTCACTCGAAGAGTATTTCACTCACTCAAGCGTACCAAGTTGATCTTGTACAACACAAAGCAAAGCAAAGCAAAATTTCAAAATAATGTGCAATACAACAAATAGTGCTATACACCTTAATTACAGTTACAGTATTCTATCTAGGCTTGTTAACTCAGAAAATTAATTTGACATACTATTCAAGGAATATTATAGATATTAATTAACACAGTTTTATTCGAACTTTAGTAGCAAACAAAAATTAAAACAGTTCTGTGATAAATACCTTGCCAACACGGTTTTGATTATTTACATTATTTTGCTATATTATATAATTATCATTAAATGCTCCAATCATTAATATTAATCCATTGTTTCATATTTTCCGCTGCGGCTACTCCATTATACATTTTAGAGCTTCTTTGACTGCCTCTTAAATCTGATATCTCGTATCTATCATTTTCCAGGACGTTCTTTATTTGGAATGGGCCTTTGAATGCAGGCAATAGTTTTCGACTTTGACCATCATTACTTTGACTCTGAATTTTGACCAATACCAAGTCTCCTTCTTTATACCGTGTGGCTTTGATCCGCGTTTTGTCAAATCGTTTCTTTTGATCTTCTGCACTGGCCTTAACATTTTCGTCCACCATTTCGCGCAACTTTGACACGTCTACCAATGCTTCGCTATCAAAATCTGGGGCGAGACTATCACTATCCATACGTAACCTATAGCCGAACATTACCTCACTAGGAACGGCTTGCGTAGTTTTATGTATCGTACTATTAAGTCCCTGCTGCAATGGCTTAATGCACTCATCCCACCTATCATCGTTAGTATCCGCACCCATAGTTTTTAAGGCTTCTAAAATGGTTTTGTTAAACCGTTCGGCCTGTCCATTAGCACGAGGTACTCCTGTCGCTACGATATGTAACCTAATATTTCTATTTACACAATACTGAGAAAATTGATTTGAAGTGAAACAAGAGCCTGCGTCATTGATTATTCTTCTGGGGTTTCCAAATATTTTAGATATACGTTCTAATTCTTTAATCACTCCAGTTGCATTAGTTTTACGTACAGCACATATAAATACAAATTTTGTAAACGAATCTACAATTACCAACAAATATTTGTTTTTGTTTTTAGTTGTTACGAACGGACCTAAATGGTCAAGATGAAGGGTGTGGAACGGTTGTGCATATTTTGGCAGAGGGTACAATTGTCCCTCTTTTGGACCTCCCTTATTTTTAAAATATATGCAACTCAAGCAATTTTTAATGTACTTTTTTACAATATAGCGCAGACGTCGAAACCAATACCGTGCACGTATACGCTCGACACACTTGTCTACAGAAAAATGACCCAAATCATCGTGATTACATTTTATAATTTGCCAAATACATTTTTTTGGTACGACCCATCTACGTCCCTGACTAGTTCTCCTATAAACTTTTCCGCCTAAAAGTTCATAATTGTTGAAAATATTTTTATGTTCGTCGGCCTCTCCCGATGCCAATATATCCCTTAGTCTTACTATTTCAGAGTCCTGTACCTGTACTGTCAACAACCAATCTGCCTCCGTAATTGACATAATGATCTCAGACTCTGATTTTTCACCGGATTGCACGGGATTGCGGCTCAAGGCATCCACGTGCTGCATCCGGGATCCTTCCCTATGAATTATTTCAAACGAGAACTCTTGAGTCGATAGGACCCAACGTGCTATTCGCGGGATAATATCCTTTTTAGTTAAGGCATACCTAACCGCGTTACAACCAGTAATTATTCGGAATTGTTTACCTAATAAGTACAATCGAAATTTTTGAAGACTACTTACAACAGCTAACAATTCAAGTTCAAAGGAATGATATTTCTTTTCATCTTCCTTAGTTTGCCTACTATAATAATGTACGACTTTTTCGCCCTCATCATCGATCTGGGCAAGTATACCAGCGATACCGTCCCTACTTGCGTCTGTATACAGAACTTTATCTTTATTAGGATCAAAAATGGCCAAAATGTTTTCAGAGGTTAATTTATCTCTTAAAATATGGAATGCCCTATTTTGTACATCATCCCATACCCAGACGGCATCTTTCTTCAACAGTTTTGTAAGGGGTGCTGATAAAACTGCGCAATGTCGTATGAATTTACGAAAATAACTAATTAGCCCCAAAAACTGTCGAAGCTGATGAACAGTTTTGGGTATTGGAAAATTCCTAACCGCTTCTAATTTTGACTCATTTGGCATAATGTACCCTGGTTTAATTTTATAACCCAAAAATTCAATTTCGTTTTTAAAGAAATGACACTTTTTAAGATTTAACGTCAAACCGTTCGTTCTAAATATCTGTAATACTTGTTCTAATAAACTGATATTTTCTGCAACTGTTTCAGTAACAAGATAAACGTCATCAAAAAAAATAATAACATTGCCAAATCTCAAGTTCCCAAGTACTTTGTTCATCATCTTTTGAAAACATGAAGGAGCATTTGCTAAACCGAACGGTAGTCTTAAAAACTCATAATGTCCGTCTTCTGTAATGAAAGCTGTTTTATCTATCGAATCTTTATGCAGTGAAATCTGATAATACCCACTTTTTAAGTCTAAACTTGTAAAACATTTATGTCCTTGAAGCCTATCTAATAAATCATCGATCCGAGGCATAGGATATTTATCTTTGATTGTAATTTTGCCATTTTTTTTATCAACTAAAATGGCTGGACTGGCATATGGGGAATTACTATCTCGTATAATTTTATTATCTACTAATTCTTTTACTATTTCCCTAATTGTCTGCCTGTCCGAATACGAAGTTCTAAAGGGTCTGCATTGAACTGGCTCTAAACTTGATAAGTTAATTATCATTTCGTAATTGTTAACTTTTCCAAGTTCTTTTATGCTTGACGCAACACAATCACTGTACAGATTGAACAAAGCCAATAACTCGTTTTGATGGGTACTTGTATCTAAATCTATAGCAGCTACATTACTACAAAATTCTGTAAATTTACTCGCGGATTGAAATTGAAGTTGGTCGCCTACCCGCGAGTACATTAAATCAGATCGCTCAGTTACATTTCTTCCAATCAATATATCGCACCCAACCATATCATCCAAAACGTACATATCTATATCATTCAAAAAGATAGAATCTAAAATGAGACTAACAGTTACCTTTTTATTTACGTATTTATAAGTTTCTTTAGAAAATCCTTGTAAAACGACGGGTGAGGGTAGTGCGATATATGACAAAGAAATTTTACTTGCTAAAGATTCGGATATTAACGAGCAACTACTACCCGTATCAATAAATGCTTCGTAGCAATTATTTAATATGTAAACGTTTTTAATAAACTTATTACGTGGATTTGTAGAAATAAATTTAGTTTCTTGTTCAGGTTTCACTACAGGTTTTGTTGAATTTTTCTTATGGTAACAACTCGATTCAACGTGCCCTTTTTTCCCACAATATTCACATTTATTTGCATCGCATTGGTTCCTTTTATGGTTACCCCCACAATTATAACATTTTATTATTTTTCGACTAAAATCTTGACCAACACTAGACGAAGATGTTTGGCTTACAACGGCTGAGTTTGTGGATGCAGGAGTTCGGTTTACGGATGATGACTGGCTATGCGTAGTTGGTTTAACCTGCATGTCCCGTGAACTACTTTCTTGTCTTACAGTTTTCTTGTAAACGCGGCTGTGTAAATAACTAGCTAATTCATCACTGGATTTAAAATTAATAGCTTCTATAGACGCACCGATATTGTGATCACCTATGTTTCCCACTATAATTGAAATAATATCCTGTTCAGAAAAATTCAAACATAAACGATCTATTTTGCATTTTTGCTCAAAATAAAATTCATACAGGGATTGGTTATCCATAGGTTTTTTATCTATGATTTCTTTTAAAAGATCGAACATATTTCTACGTATTTGGAAACTACCCGACAATTTTAACCTCCAGTCGTCCCATTTCCATGCGGGCCACTGCTTTTCTGTACGTAATAAGGAATCATACCATACTTTAGCCGATCCTTTTAATTTATTCAAAGCTTGATAGCGAATCATTTTATCAGACCATGAAAAAGTATTTACGTAAGATCGAATAATGCTAAGCCAGGTGTCTACATCATCTTTTATTGGATCAAAATCAGGTATAAAATGGTTCAAAGTAGTAGAATTTGAATTACTCACAGTTTCGGTATTATCATGAAATACCTTATCCTTTCGCCTTGGTGGCGGCGATGGCGTCCTGGCGCTCGAGCTTGAAGAAGAGGTGGAGCGAGCACGTTTTCGCTTGGAACGCTTACTACTACTACCTCGCTTCAATTTACCCATGGCGTGAAAGTTGTTTGTCACTTCTGATGTGAAATGATAAACTAATTTTACTTTTAAATAAGACAATCAACTGTTTAATGATTTATTTTTATAATAGTTAGGTACAAGAAAATAACAATCAATGATAGCGAGTATGAGAATAGTGAACTATCCAAAATCCAAAAGCCCAAGAGGCCGCTCCGCTTGTGCTTCGCCGTTATAAAGCCTCTGGTGCCCCCACTGCAGGAACCTCAGCAATATGCAACTGCCTTCGTTGATGTCAGTTTCTTTGCTGTGGTCCACAGATGGCGCTTCTAATGCAATGTTGCCAACATAAGCTGAGATAAAAAGTTACTTACTCGTCAGCTGTTTCTTGCATTCTTGTTGAGTAGGTAGGTGTTGGAGTTTCTAAGGATTGGAGTTCCCAAAACAATTTTTAATTAAGCTTTAAGTATATAAGAATGCGGATTTATTATACTTTAAAATTTAACAATAAAGCATTTCGTACGACTCAGTCGAGGCGCAAATATTTTTCGGTCGCAAATTTATAAGCCCGATTTGTTTTTCAAACAAAAACATGTTTTTTTAATTAAATCTGCCAATAAAAAAACAACACGCATTTTTATTGAACACTTCCTATTCAATAGGTATACAAAGTATTTCATTTATTTATATAAAAAGGATATTTTACAATCACAAAACTAAATAGAAACAGAAAGTAGGCAAATGTAATTAAAATGCTGGAGACGGGCAGCCCTAACGCATGTTTCTATCATGCGGCCGAGTTACACTACTGTATCATAATATTACCGTGCTATAGCACTCACGAATAATGTAGCTTTCTACCAGTGAAACAATTTTTAAAATTGGTTCATTACTTCCGGAGATTACCCCCTACATACAAACTTACAAACAAATGTTACCTCTTTATAATATTAGTACTTATAGATTTTGAAATTCATTACTTTAGTTTTAGTTAGATTTATTTTAAGGTTATTAGGATAATAGGAATAAGGCTATTTTTACCTGTTCTTCTATTTCTTTTGTAGTACCAGAATTATAAATAAGAGCTGTCGTCAGCAAATAGTGATATTTGATGTTTGATTACTTGGGAAAAGTCATTAATATAGCAAATAAAAAGTAACGGTCCTAGCACAGAACCCTGCGGTTCACCACATGACAGTAATCTAGAGCTAGAGGAGTATACCATCTCAGTTTTGGTCTTTACATTTAAATAAACTGTGTAGCTTGCATATACTACGCCCTGCCCGCTACCCCGTTGTCCCGGGCGTCGCGCGTCGTGGCACCGCGGCCGCCCGTGTTTGTTATCCGCACTTGTATTATATAGTGTATTATCTATGATCCGCATTAATGCGGGTGTAGCGAGACGCGCGGGTGAAATCAGAATTTATCCTGGCGTTAGGCCCGCTCTTAAATAAAAAATAAAATAATTAATTAAAACAAGCCGTGGCAACTAAGAGATGACGGTACGCTATTCCGAGTAATCCTGACATGCCATAGACAGATAGTATTACGCAATACCTACCTACTTTAATGTGCAAGAAGAATAACCCCTTAATAACTTGTAGCCTCAAAAAAAAATGTAAGTCTATTAAACTTCTTTCACTTTCGACATGTGACATAATCACATGAAAGATTTTTGAGTTGTTGCATGTTATTTTTTATGTTCTTTATCGTGTTTCTTAGAGAAAGTAATAATTTGTATTGTAAGCGGTGCAGTCAGACGATGTCATGAAGGGCGCGTTGTTGGCGGCTCTGCTAGCGGCGGCGGCAGCACTCGCCGCGTGCGGTCAGTCCTCCACTTCCCAAATCCACGCTACGCTTCTATTCATATTTTCATTCAAAACGTATAAAGTACCCTAACCTACCTAGTTCCATCACAAAATTGTGAACGCTTTGCTAGAAATTTTAACAATGGTAAAAATTTAATTGTAAAAATTTATAAGCGATAGTTCACTGAATGCCAGGAGCAGGATGAATCTGCGTTTATTGGTCAAATACTGATCTGTGTGTGAAGCATTGCCGTTCTGTGCAAGTGCAGCTATACCTACTTAAGACTTTTGTTGGATTATTATTCCTAAACCGCGTACAATAATACAAACCGGTGTGCGTTTACATGGCGCGACCACGGTGCTTTTTTTTAAACTATGCATTGCCAAGATTTTGTAAAAAAATGTAAAAGTTGATTCCCAAAACCATAAATTTGTCAAAGTTACCTATGGTTTAAAGGTTATAAGGGTTTAAACGTGGCCGCGCCTTTAAACGCGAAGAACCGCGCGGCCACGGAGATCTTTAAAACTAAGCGTTGCCACAGAATAACAAGTACAGAAGTGGCACTTCGCGCAACAATTAATAGGAATAGCGACTCTCGCTACTAAGCAACAAAGTGCAATTCAGCTCGCATAAGCGCTCAGTGCCTATCGCGATATTAACCTAAACGTTGCCGCTCTCTTCTAACGCGTAACTCGGTCGCTGTCTGGCGCGGAGTGACGCGCTAGCTGTGGCACTAGGGTTGTCGGCTTGCCGCTGCTACTATAATATTTAGGTATCGCTTACCTACCTAATTGACCACGTAGTCTATCTATGTTTGATGCGTATTATTACACGGTAAATTATTTAAATAGACAACGAATTTTTAAAAAACAATGAAAACAAACTAATCTTTAGGCTACTTAAATACCTCTTCGTTTAACATTCCTCATTAACTGACAATAATAATATTTTCATATTTTGCGTTAATTAAAAAGTTCGCAGAACAAAAATATCAAAAATTCTGGTTGTTTACATTTTCACTATAGGTACTAATTCTTAATTATCTCCTATACGCGAGGACCGATTTACATGATTAAAACGGATAAAATGGTTTTAGACCTAGACCTTTCATTTGACACCAAAATCATTACGATATCTCAACAAACAAAAAAAAACATTTTCAAGTTGCTCTCGTAATTTATCCAACATGTATGAAACGTGTAACGCGCGCGCGTGTCTTCTTTCGCTTGCGGCAGCCTACTAGATTGGCCCTTACGCAAGGGCCGCCGCCTGTAGGTATGTTTTTAATACCTACACGCGGAGTGACACAGGCCTGGCGTTGCAGAGCCCAGAGGGAAGGACTCCATACATTCCTGGGCCCAGGTGTTAACTGAATCAAACTATCCTTATTTGTAAAAGGATATAATAACAAGGCCTCATTGAAAATTTGGTAAAATTTGGCTATCCAGGAATCAAGTTATATGAAGTTGAATTATAGTAAAAGTGAGGTTATATTATATCATTGTAGTGTTTTTATGTTTTTTACGAAATACTTTTGTTTTGAATGGCTTCGGTTTTGTTATGTTTTTATGCATGGAGTGTGTGTGACTACACGAGAGTCACTACAGTCGAAGACAAGTTTCTACATCCAATATCCTGCACTTAGAATTAGTAGGCACCAACCTTTTAAAAACAAAAAAAAGGGACAAATAATATTATAAAATATGTACATCTTCAAAAATTATGAGATTATCGTCTAAGAATTCTGCAGGAGGTACAGGTACGATATTTTCTCGTATCTTTAGTGCCATCTGTCAGTCTGTGACTGACTGATGTCAGGCAGTGTTGCCAGAAAAAAAATTAAAGGAATTCGAATACACGATGAATCGATTACACGAAAAAACACTTGTCACTCGATTTTCATACATATTTTGAGATTTTACCGATTTATTCATAATCGATTACTTACAGACATTATTTAATCGATTATTTAGTTTCATAATTTAATTTAAGTTTTCTCGCTTCCATAGAAACATGGTACCATATTTTGTGATTTCCTTTAGAAAAATATAACGGTTTTTTTAATACACATTTCAACTAGTTAACTGCTGGGCCCAGAAGTCCCCTTCTCCTTTAGGCAAATAACAGATTGAATTTGTAAAAAAATTGTGAAAATATAGAAAAAAAATCATATGTTTATATTTTAGGAGCTGTAGGTAGACCGGGGACAATTGAAACAATTTTACTTAAACCGTGTGTAGTGAAGTATCTATAGTCCCTACATCCTTCGTATTTATATCGCCGAAAGGGTCGTTATCTAGTTACTAAATCAAACATAATCTATATCTCTATTTCGAATAGTTAACCTACAATCACATATTAAAGAAGACCTGGCACATTGGTTCTATTGACCCCACCCTAAGGACGGTTGAAACAGTATGTAGGGATAATTGAAACACTGAAATATTTCAGGAACTACTGAAGGTTTTAAATCAATCTTAATAATTTAACTTACCACTAAACTATTTATTGAGATAGTGATAAGTCCGTCACCGTAACATTAATATTTTGAAAATTAAAAATGCAAAAACATCTTCAATCTAAACAACGCAAAATATCTCTTATTTTAATAATTTTCGTGCTCCTAATTGTGTTATCGAATACTATTTCACATTATTGAAAGATTTAATACCCTATTTTGCTGTAATTGCACTTACATGGGGGAGAAAAAAAGGTAATCCAGTGTCATACAAAACAGCTTGTTTCAATCATAACAATGTTTCAATCATGACAATGTTTCAATCATAAAAATGTTTCAATCATAACAATCGTTTATTGACCCGTATAGGTTTGACTTTTCATAGGAAATTTAATTTAAGAAACGATCAACTAAATTAGCTAATATTTGGCACCTAACACCTAAAATATTGGGAATTTATTCCCTTTCTCTCTTTTTTATATCGTGCCAATGAGACTTGATCTAAGCTGAAAATTTCTGCAGCCTGCCTCAACGATTTACCCGATAGCAATTCATCTTATTATGCTTGCTGAAATGCAAATACGTTCTTCGAACTTCTGTCTGTGTGTCTTCTAACGTGTTTTCGTTTTCTGAACGAAAACACGTTACAGACAGTCTTCGGAGTTATTGGGTAGCCTATCAGATGTAATTTTATAATACCTGGTGACCTTGTGATTGTGAGTCAAAGGTGGTTTTATTTTTATCGTAATACCTTTATTTTAAAAAAATCGATTTTATATTCTATTAATTATTGACATTTTATAAAACACAACCTTCTTCTGTGCAGTCGGGTAAACATGCGGAATATGCGGGGACGTTTGAAACGTTTCAAACGTCCACAGACACGTCGTTTCAAACGTACCCATGTCAGATCTTCTACTTCAACACTCAATATTTTGTTATGTATTGATTTAATCATTAATGAATAGTAATAAAAACAAATTTAAATAGATAGACAATACTCCAAAATATTTAAAACTGACAGACAACAAGATTTAAATAGGTAAATAACAAAAAAAAAAAAATCGTGAATACTTTATTTTTGGCGCGAAATTCGTCGAGGCGTCCTGTGCACGACTGCGTTGCTCGCTCGCTCGAGCCGTGCTGAACACAAAACCGAACTTAGCCGACGATGCAACGAACGACGTGTCACACGCGTATGTATCATGGTTTCCGAGAAATTGGCGTTGTTTCAATCATGACCTGTTTTAATTGTCCCCGGTCTACCCTACGGTATCGCTTAGAAATAAGTCGTGATTATTTATCGATGAAAGTAATTTAAGTATTAGCTGGATCTTTTTTTGTAAAAAAATCACTGATTAATATGTAGAACTGCCGTTAATAGGCAAAAACATTTTTTTTTCACAATAAACCCTATCGAAACATTCAAAACGTATTAAAGATTATAATTATTTTATTACTAAGAAAAAAAAAGCCTATTATCAGCAGTTCTACATATTTGTGTTGTTTACAAAAAAAGATCTAGCTAATACCTACTTACTTTATTTTATAGATAATCACTAGTTATTTCTAAGCGATACCGTACTAGATCTCCTGAAATATAATCCTAGGATTTTTTTGTGTATATCACGACAGGGAACGCCTAGAGGAACACTGTCCCCAAGTATTGGCGCCATCCGCCGCCATTGTCTTTTAGTCTCTAGCCTTCACATCGCCATGCGATACCTACGATTCTTCATTATTGGTAGATAGGTAGATGGATAGTTGAAATCACACACAGCACTTGACTCAAACTCCAAACGTTTATTTCTATTAAACCATTTAGGTAATGGACGAAGAAACTCCTCACACTATTTTAGATCGTATTACAATTCTCATTTTCACAACTTAGTATCGCTCACTTCAATAAACACTTATAATTACTTAGTATTTCAATTGTTTTGCTAATCTTAAGCTAACGCGTGACTACTCATTGCTTACGCGTCTGTCCTGAGTGAGCGGAAGTCCATCATTCAGTACAGTTTATTAATTACATAATAAATTCATTAAAAATTCAGTACAGTTTATTGATTACATTTTTTTAAATATATTATATATATATTTTTAATATTACAATCTAGCCTAATAAGGCTAATAAGCAATTTTAATCTAACTTAATTTGCTAAAAGTACAATTATATCTAAGAGCACGTCCATTGCGTTTACTTAGCGTCTATTAAGGCGAAGTCACTTTGTTCTTGTGTTCATTTAAATAGCTAGGTACTATATTACACTCACGGTAAAGTCACAATTATATTACACTACACTAACTCAAAAGGTCTACTCCTTTTGAGCCTTCTCACTATGTCCGTGTTATCGAGGAGCTGGATGGCCTCGACATTAACATGATGATGAAGCCGATGTTCAGGCGCATTCACGATGTTTTTTAGTACTTTGTTCTGGAACTTTTGTATAATTTCTATATTACTTTCTTTGGTGCAACCCCAGAGTTGTATACCATAAGTCCATACTGGCATAAGGACTGATTTGTAGAGCAGGATTTTGTTAGGAACTGACAACGCGGAATGCCTTCCTAGTAGCCAGTTCATGCTTCTGTAACGAATTTCTAATTCTTCTCGTTTCTTTTTGACATGGGCTTTCCAGCGAAGCTTTGCGTCTAAGGTCATACCAAGATATTTGGCAGTGTTTTCGTACGGTACAATTTTGTTGTTTATGTACACTGGGTTGTGTTCTGGTTTCTTGTTAGTGAAGTCAATGTGAATGGATTTTGTTTCACTCAACTTGATCTTCCACTTTTTGGTCCAATCATAGAATTGATTTATCGCTGTTTGTACTTTTACCACAGCTTCCTTGTGACTAGATGCTGTGGACATTATTGCGGTATCATCAGCAAAAGTAGCAATAGTTGCATTTTCTAGTTCTGGTATATCACATGTGTACAATAGGTACAGGACCGGGCCTAGAACACTTCCTTGTGGTACACCAGCTTTTATTTCTTTTAGTTCAGAATAGGCATTTTCTTGCTTTACTCTAAAGACTCTACCAGTTATATATGATTCTAATATATCTGCGAACTGTTTTGGCAATTTGGCATTTTCTACCAGTCTACCTTAGGGTGATGCAGAGATAGTACACAGTAGGTGCAATAACAGAAAAAAAGACTAGAAAATATTTATAAATTTATAACTAAAACATAAGAATAAATACATATATACATACATATAACAAAAAATATATATATATATATTAATATAATAAGTGAAGAGAGATAAACAAGAAAAAAAAAAAATAAAAACTAACAACTTAGTTCTGAGACGAATCTGCCAACTTCTTGTGAATATGCTCTCGAGCTTTCACTTTGAAGGTGAAACGACTAGTCAACGTCCTGATACTCTGGGGGAGTGCATTCCAAAGAAAGACCGCCTGGACAAAGAAAGAAGATTTTATAAAGCCAGATCGGTGAGAAGGACAGCGTAGAAGACGGTTATTGGAAGAACGAAGATTTTTGGTGTGCGCAGAGCATAAATATTGAAAATGAGAAGTCAGATAAGAAGGAGAAGTGGGTTTGTGAAGAAGAGAAAACAGGGTTGTCAAAGCCCTCAATGCTCTGCGTTGCCGGATGGGCAACCACCTTAACAGCGATCGGTGTGCAGATACATGATCATACTTGCGAAGATTGAAGACGAATCGAATACAGTTATTAAGAAGTCGGTCAAGTTTATTGAGGAGTTCTGCATTCAGGTCATAGTAACACACATCACCATAGTCAATCATGGGGAAGATTAGGGACTGTACAAGCATAGCCTTGATGTGTGATGGGAGAATATTTTTCAGCCGATAGAGCGACCGCAATGTTCCGGTGACTTTCTTGCTCACAATCGCAACCTGCTTACGCCAGTCAAGACAAGTGTCCACATGCAAACCTAAATCCTTGACGTCAGAGCTAAACGGGATTACTGTTCCGTCAAAGGTAACCGGTGGCACTGTTAAACCATTCAGCCTTCTCAGGCTATGGGGGCTCCCTACAATGATGGCCTGGCACTTGGTTGGGTTAACTGCCACACCGAAACGATCAGACCAGTTTTTAACTACGCGTAAATCCCGGTTTAGCTCCTCGACCGCACCGGGTAGTCTGTCAACACCCGCCTGACAGTAAAGCTGTAAGTCATCAGCGTAGAGATGATACGCACACTGAAGTTCGGTAGTTATGAGATCAATAAAAATAGAAAACAAAAGTGGAGATAAAATACCGCCTTGAGGGACGCCAGTTTCAAGATTACACCAGCTGGAGTTAGACTCACCAGCAAGAACTGACTGCTGACGCCCCTGAAGATAGGAAGAAAACCATTCCAACGCCTCGGGAGAGACCATGAGATAGGAGAGGATGGATAAAAGGACTTCGTGACTGACGGTATTGAAGGCATTTGAAAAATCGATCAGCACTAAGACCGTAACTTTAGTGTCTTCCATGCCTCGCCTTATATCGTCAGTCACTTTAAGGAGAGCAGAAACGGTACTGTGCCCGGGCCTGAACCCGGATTGGAAAGGACTGATGAGGGAGTTTTTGTGAATGAAGTGGGAGAATTGTTTGTGTACACAGGCCTCGAGTACTTTGGATAAAAAGGGTAGAATGGAAATTGGACGAAAGTGACTGGGATGTGTGGGATTAGGGATCTTAGGTAGTGGTCGAACATGGGCTTTCCGCCACAGGGTAGGGAAAACACCGGAGTAAAGGGAGAAGTTAACTATATGGGAAATGGCAGGAAGGAGCTGATCAAGAGCTGTCACGATCATGTGGCGACTGATGTTATCACAGCCCACGGCTTTGGATTTAATGGATAGGATAATCTTTTTGATCTCTCCCGAATCGACTGGGGTGAAGGCAAAGGGAGTAATATTGGGTCGCGTCAGACCAGCAAGGTAATCAAGAGTTTGACATTTGGTTAGACTATCAAGGGTGGGAACAGTGGAGAAATGACGATTCAGATCGTCTAAGCCAAATGTGTTAGGAACGTCTGAATGCCGCGATTTGCCGATACCTAGAGTTCCAAGGAATTTCCAAATATCAGCAGGAGAAGCAGAAGTGATATTATCAAGAATGTGGCGGCGTTTAGCGTTGCGTATCATCTGATTACAACGATTGCGAGCAGTTTTGAAGAGGGTCCAATTCTCTTCCGACCGATCCTTCTTAAACCTCCGAAACGCGCGATCCCTTCGTCGCATCGCCATCCGAACTCCCCTATTCATCCATGGCGCAGGTGCCCGCTTCAGCTTGACTCTCTTGATAGGAGCGTGGGTGTCGTACAGCTTTACTACAACATTGTTGAAAAAAGTGACTTTATCGTTGACTGTAGTGGCTTCCTCTAGGGGTGTCCAATCAATATTAGAAGCGTCTTGTAAAAGCCTTTCACTATTCATCCGCGCAAAGGCACGCCTGTACTGGAATGCAGGTTTGGGTTTAGGAAGTTTAAGGACATAGGACAGGAAATTAAGGTCATGATGGGAAAAACCAGGAGCGTCAAATTGACCATGTGAGGAGACTAGGGAAGGATTGGAGGTTAGGATCAAGTCGAGCCAAGTATCATCACCGGTAGTGTTGTGATGAGTTGGTTGGAGAGGTAACAGATTCAGACTAGCTGACTCGACCAGATGGAGAAGTTTACGGGATCGATGGGAGTTGTGGGCAAGGAGATTGGTGTTGAAATCCCCCATAACGATGTGATGTGCATACTCCGAACCCAAAGATTCTAGGACCGATTCGAATTCGGTAAAATAATCAAGTGACGGGGGACAATACACAACACCAAGAACGGCTTTTGATCCTTTGACACAAACCTCCAAGAAAAGAAACTCGGCTGAATCGTTACATGAAGAAGTAGAGAGAATTTTAAAAGGAAAGTCTGCACGAAGATAAATAGCTACCCCACCCCCTCTCTTACCGACTCTGTCATTCCGTAACAGAACGAATCCTGGGAGAGGGTAAGTAGTGGATAAAAGTTCAGGTTTTAGCCAAGTTTCAGTACATACTTTTCTACACAGTACTCTTCAGTACATACTTTTCAAGTACATACTTTTCTATCTTCAAGAGCTTCTTCTTCGAATTACTGTTGTAATTCTATGCACCTGATCTTTTGTTGAATGTTTTTCTCTGAATCCAAATTGATAGTCTGGTATAATGTTACTATTTTCTATAATAGGTTTCAGTCGTTTTAAAAGTAGTTTTTCAAAAAGCTTTGACATCACTGGCAGCAAGGAGATAGGCCTGTATGATGATGCATCTTTAGGTGGTGCTTACGCAAGTTTCTGTAGTAAGTTTATTTTTTTTACTATATTAACATATCCGAACGTGGTATATTTCATTATTGCGTATGCGTTTCCAAACGCGTCTCCTACGTTATATTTTTTCTGTCATGTTGCCAACCGCAGTTTTTAACTACCCATCTCCTTCCTTCCTACTACGCTCCCATGCGACAGAAAGAGAAGGAGTACCGCCGCCGGCGTCCAATGAGGCACGCTTCTGAGGTGATTTTGACAGGAACCACTCCATATTTGAAGACACTGTTCGTTTCGATTCGTGACAGCAACCACACGCGAAGAATCGACCGCTCCGCTAAATCCGCTATTATAGCAATATATGCTGTCCACCTAATGGCAGTACCGCACCGCACCGCACCGCTTTCTATTTAACCGCATCGCGCCGCGCCGCGCTCGCTTGGATCCGCAACGTCAACCGCTTAAGACCTCACGCAATACTGCTGAGCTTTGCGGCGCGCGCCGCAAAATACACCAAACCGCATTAAATTCTAAACTAAAAACAATCTGTGAATGTCGGCCGACACGGTAAAACAAACATAAGTGAAGGAAGAATCCACCAGAACACGCGCTGGGCTTCAGCACCTCCAGCGGCATCAGCCATCTTCCCAGGCGATCATCTTTATCATCAGCTTCCAAGTAAGTCCTTGTTTCCCTACATAAAAACTGCGTGCCGGCAACATTATATCCCGCATACATTAATTTCCCGCCAAAATTTATAACCCCGCGAGGTCCTTCGAACCGCTATCCCAACTTATCAACATAAGTTTTTGGTCCATTCGAGACGGATTCAAAGAATCAGCATTTATAGGTCTCATACCTAGGATTTAGGTCAAATACCTAAGTTCGTAAAACCGCCATATTGAACGCGTACTAACGTTCGTACATCCCGCTAGGTACATATTCATTGAGAACTACTGTACTAACTTAATATTGCTCCTCCTGCATTAAAATAGCTTAGGTCAATATTAAAACCGCTAATTATCGTGAGTTAGCTCGGCAAACTTGCCTACAACATACTCAACCGCAATTACTTCTTATACCCGCTTATAATAAAATTATTATTATAAGTCTACCCGCTATAAGTACCTAAATTAATTTGTCCGTTGTATTTTCTAGAATAATCCATTATGGAAGAACTTAAAATGAAAGTAAAATTACTTCAAGCTAAAAATCAAGCAATCTTTGAGCATTTATCGTCGTTATACGAAACGTCAAAGAAAATAAATACGACTAGTATTGAGCTTCGTTCGTCGGAAACGTTCATGTCAGACACACAAATACTCTCAGTCACTCGTCAGGAATTTAGTAATAACCTAGATAAAATAAATACATATTCTTTACAAATTAATCCAGATCATAAAATCGATTATAACAGTCAAATATCCTTTGACGGCGTTTACACTCGTGTCGAGAGAGTGCGCTCACTTATCGCCGCGAAGTCTTCAAGGTCATTAGAGGACTCAATGTCTCAGGACAACGCGAAACATTCTAAAACTTCTATCAAACTACCTCCAATTCAGATTCCGTTCTTTGATGGTAGGATTGAAAACTGGCCTGTTTTTTATGAATCATTTAAATCAAATATCCATGGTAATATAAATCTCACAGATTCTCAGCGAGTGCAGTACTTAATGGGTAACCTAAAAGGAAACGCATTGCAGATTACCGCAGGAATTATTCCATCAGGAGAAAATTATGCTTCTATGTGGAACAGCTTAGTTCAAAAATATCAAGATAGGCGAGCACTGGGCTCACACTACATGTCTAACATATTAAATATTAAACCTGCAACGAACAATTCCGCTTCTTTAAATAGTTTTATTGAAAGTTTTCACGCTTCTGTTTCTGCCTTAGAACAATTACAAATTAACGACATAGAGGATTTCATTTTATTAAATTTAGCTTTGAAAAAATTAGACCCCGCTACTATACATTTATTCGAGATGCATATGAGAGATGAGGAGATTCCTACTTATACGGATCTCGTTGAGTTCTTAAAATCGCAAGTTAAAATATTAGATAGGACTATTTCTTCTCGAACTGCATCAGTAAATAAAAATAACTCATACCGTAACCAGTCACGTGATAGTACAGTGCATACCTTTGTTGCTTGTGACAATAACCAAACTTGTTTATACTGTAACAAAAATGATCATTATAAGCAGTGATGCCAGATCTACTGATTTAGCAGTAGATCTACCTGGTTTTAAATACATCTACTGATCTACTGCCTTGATTGGAAATCTACCTGCTTTTTTCAAATTAAAGCGTATCATCTAGTTATTGACGACGTGTCGTGTCATCTGGCGTAAAGGCTTAAATAACATGACATTTGTTCAACAACCGTAGTAAGTATCGAAAAATATTGGATACGTGTTCTTTGTTTTATCAAATTAATAAAAATTGATGAAGATAAAAACGTGTCAAAGATCATGAGTTTGGCTTGTGACGTCACATTTGAGTAAAAATGTACTCAAATGTGACGTCACATGAGTTTTCGACGCACTGTATCGTCTTCATTTTTGTTTACGTGAAAAAATAAAAAATACGTGTCCAATATTTTTTGGAAAAATATCTGACGGACTAATTAGATTTTTTTTGTCATGTACTCTATTCAAGCTCAAGTCGTTTTTACCTCATGTGGGTATGACTTTTTTAATCTACTGATTTTTCCTTCAATCTACTGCTAAAACTTTAATTTTTCTACTGATTTCTTCAGATTCCATCTGGCAACACTGATTATAAGCTGTACACCTGTCCAAACTTTCAGGCACTATCAGCCAACGCGCGTTTGGATTTTATTAAAAACAAACGTGGATGTGTAAACTGTCTTAGTGCAACGCACACTGCTTCACAGTGTAAATCTATACATACTTTTAGAACATGTAATAAAAAGCATCATTCGCTCTTGCATCTGGAGCAAAGTTCGCCGCCGCGATCGATATCGACTGACGCTGTACCTAGTTCCGCGCACTCACAACAGGTGGCGCTGTGTGCATGTTCACGCTTAGGCACAAACATATCGCGCACTACTGTACTTTTGTCGACAGCACAAGTCTACGTTGACAATAAACATAACAAATACGTTTCTGTAAGATGTTTGATCGATAACGCTTCACAGAACAACATAATTACTTCAGCTTGTTGTAAGAAACTACAATTAAATATTATACCGCTTTCAAATTCATTTATAAAGGGTGTAGGAACCTCTTCACGGCCTATTATAGGTTACGTCGAGATAACAGTTACTGCTAAAAATAAAACTAATTCTTTTAAAATAACCGCTCTTGTGGTTGATTGTATAACGGATAATTTACCATCACACTTTGTGGATACCTCTGCTATGCAACATTTGTTCGAATTACCGCTGGCAGACCCCCAGTGGCATATACCAGGTGAGGTTGAGCTGCTTCTAGGGGCAAAGCTGTTCCCGTATTTATTACTTCATAATAAAATTATCTCACCTACCGCGCCTTCCGCAATTGAAACCGTGTTTGGTTATATTCTTATGGGTGAGGTACCCACTAGTTTACATAATAATAATAGTTCCGCTGATTTAAATACCGCTTCATATTTTTCTACCGCGTTGAATATAGATGACTCGTATTGTTTTCTGTCGTTAGACGAATCTGTGTCCGTTTCGACCGCGCGGCCACGGCGTTTTTTTAAAAAAAAAACTATGCCAAGTTTTTGTAAAAGTTTGTAAAAGTTGATTCCCAAAACCATAAATTTGTCAAAGTTATGGTTAAAAAGTTATAAGGGTTTGAACGTGGCCGCGCCATCGAAACGCGGAGAACCGCGCGGCCACGGAGATCTTTAAAACTAAGCGTTGCAGACACCTGAAATTTAGGTAAATAACAGATTGAATTTGTAAAAAATTTGTAAAAATATACAAAAAAATCCTAGGTTTATATTTTAGGAGCTGTAATACTAAAACCTCATGGCCGCGCCATCGAAACGGTGAATAACACGTTATCGCCGATATCTCGCTGAAAAAGCATCGTAGAGGTCTGAAGTTTTTTGTAAAACACAGATTTGAATTTGTCAAAACTGGTAAAAATACTTCAAAAAGTCCTAGGGTTATATTTTAGGAGCTGTAAGACTACAAACCCATGGCCGCGCCATTGAAACGGTGAAAAATACGTTATCGCCGATATCTCGCTGAAGAAGCATCGCAGAGGTCTGAAGTTTTTTGTAAAACCTAGATTTGAATTTGTCAAAACTCGTAAAAATACACAAAAATATCCTAGGTTTATATTTCAGGAGCTGTAGTACGGTATCGCTTATAACCTTCAAAACGTTCTGAATGTTTGGTTAGGGTGACCATGACTTATTGCTTACAAAAAACTTCCACCTATTTATTACATTAAAAATTATTTTTCAAGGATTATAAATTAAATTAAAATGATAAGATACAAAAACATGTTTATTTCTTAAAAAATCACATAAATCACAGATTGTTAACTTACATATTTCTGACAAAACCACAAATCACAGATTATTTACTTACACTAAGAATAGTTTTTTTTATATTATATTTTTTTAATACGACTGTGAAGTATGGTGTGTTTAAAATTACTGTTTTTTTTAAAATATCTTAATCATCTATGTATACCATGACCATAATTATGTTAGATTATGTATTGTCATAGGTTGTCCGGAACTTGTGTGCATTTCGGTTTTACCATCGTCATAACAAATCATTCTGGAAATACTATGCAATGACACTTATTTCTGTAATAAAAAAATAAACTAAAATGTAACGATAAGATCATCATCATCATCAGCCTATCAGCCTATTAATGTTCCCACTGCTGGGACACAGCCCTCCTCTGAGAGGGAATGGGCGTATAATCCACCACGCTGGCCCAGTGCGGATTGGTAAATGTTACTCGATGTCAATCAATATTTTACAAAAACATAATTATGTTTATAGGAAATAAACATACGACTCTTAATTTTTATTTAATTTATGATCCTTGAGAAATAATTTCTAATACAATAGGTGGAAAGTTTTCTGTGAACAATAAGTCATGGTCACCCTATCGAAACATTGAAAACGTTATTACAGGGTTTATATTATAAAAAAAAATACTTTTTTGCCTACTATCGTAAGTTCTACTTAATTAGGTTTTGTTTACAAAAAAAAACAAGCTAATACTTACTTTCTTCGATAAATAATCACGACTTGTATTTCTAAGCAATACCGTACTACAGCTCCTGAAATATAAACCTAGGATTTTTTTGTGTATTTTTACAAGTTTTGACAAATTCAAATCTAGGTTTTACAAAAAACTTCAGACCTCTGCGATGCTTTTTCAGCGAGATATCGGCGATAACGTATTTTTCACCGTTTCGATGGCGCGGCCATGGGTTTGTAGTCTTACAGCTCCTAAAATATAACCCTAGGACTTTTTGAAGTATTTTTACCAGTTTTGACAAATTCAAATCTGTGTTTTACAAAAAACTTCAGACCTCTACGATGCTTTTTCAGCGAGATATCGGCGATAACGTGTTATTCACCGTTTCGATGGCGCGGCCATGGGGTTTTAAGTCTTACAGCTCCTAAGATATAAACCTAGGAATTTTTTGTATATTTTTACAAATTTTTTACAAATTCAATCTGTTATTTACCTAAATTTCAGGTCTCTACAACGCTTAGTTTTAAAGATCTCCGTGGCCGCGCGGTTCTCCGCGTTTCGATGGCGCGGCCACGTTCAAACCCTTATAACTTTTTAACCATAACTTTGACAAATTTATGGTTTTGGGAATCAACTTTTACAAACTTTTACAAAATCTTGGCATAGTTTTTTTTTAAAAAAAACGCCGTGGCCGCGCGGTTGAAACGGACATGACGAATCTTTGCATAAATTCTGGAATATCGAAGAAATTCCTTCAAAATCTTTTATGAGCCCCGCTGAACGGGAGTGTGAACAGCTGTACGCTTCTACGGTGTCACGTGACTCCGGTGGTAGGT
Organism: Xestia xanthographa; assembly: GCA_905147715.2. Lineage (NCBI taxonomy): Eukaryota > Metazoa > Arthropoda > Insecta > Lepidoptera > Noctuidae > Xestia > Xestia xanthographa. Next base: position 283,940 of record LR990659.1, on the reverse strand, counting down.
ACTGTACTGCGTTGCCATTCTGTAAAGATCCAGATTCACTCGGAAATTCTTATGCTGTCGCTTATCGACGCTTAATTAATTTGGAAAAAACTAAGCTTCGCGACCCTGCTTTGCGCGCTAGTTATAATGAAATTATTCAAGAATATATTGATCAAAATTATTTAACTGAAATTACACCTAGTGCTGCTGATCAGACTATAGGTTATTACATACCGCATCACCCTGTCATTAGGAATGATAAACAAACTACGAAAGTGCGCATCGTTCTTGACGCGAGCGCTAAGTCTCATAATGGCGTGTCATTAAATGATTTGTTGCACACAGGGCCGAATTTACAGGCTGACATATTTTTATTACTTTTAAATTTCTGTTAGGGACCTAACTAAGGACTTGACATAAAAGCAGTGGACTGTAATTTAAATGATATATTCCAAAATAGGTTGTACAATAATGTTGTTGGTAAACTAAGAAATGTGCGCGCGCGTCGTCTACAGAGATCGGTAGCGAAGTGAGCCCGTGGCCCGCGTCCCGCACGCCGCACGCCGCACCTCTCGCCGCCGCCCGCCGTCGCCCGCTGTCGCCGACAGCAGCCGAAGATTGCCGAGTGGTCGGTGGCGCCCGAACATCCTCCCCGGGTTGAAGCATTCAAGTGAGAGGAAGTGGGCAGACGTTGTTGTAAGCCCGCACCACCGTTCCTCTCTGCGTCTTCAACTCCACTACCCGTGTGGTCCCGTCGCTGCCAGGGAAGACCTTGATGACACGCCCCAGTGGCCACACCAAGGGCGGCTGGCCTTTCTCTTTGATGAGAACCAGCGCTCCCATTGAAAGCTGGCCTGTTGACGCTGTCCATTTAGTTTTTTGCTGGAGCAGAGAAACATATTCTAATTGAAAACGATTCCAAAAATGTTGTTTTATGTGCTCCACTCTTTGGTAGCGCTCCAGTCGCCCGATGCTGTGGTCAGTAACCTGTGGATGCGGAACAGATATTAGTGGTCGCCCAATTATGAAGTGTCCAGGAGTGAGTACGGAAAAATCTAGAGGATCAGTGGAAAGAGGGGTAAGAGGACGGGAATTTAAGACGGCCTCTATTTGAGTCAAACACGTGACCATCTCCTCGTATGTGAAATGTGTTAAGCCTAAAAGTCTCTTTAGGTGATGTTTGGTGGATTTGACGGCAGCTTCAGCAATGCCGTTGAAGTGGGGGGAGTATGGAGGCGCAAAAGAAAATTTGATGCCTTGTTGAGCAACTTCAGACACGAGATTCGAGTCCAGTAAAAACTTACGCAGCTCATTGCAAGTACCTACAAAGTTTGTCCCATTATCGGACAAGATGCTTTCGGGTTTGCCACGGCGAGCCACGAACCGGTTCAAAGCAGCCATGTAGGCTTCTTTCGTGAGGTCTGTAACAAGCTCGATGTGAACAGCCTTTATGGCAAGGCAAACAAAAATACACAGGTATGCCTTTATAAGCCTACACCCTCGCCCTTTGCGATCAGCTATCAGCACTGGCCCAGCATAATCCACACTACAATTTAAAAATGGGTGTTCTAAATGTGTCCTTGAAGAGGGCAACTGACCCATTGTAGGTTGCACAGTTTGACACTTGTGTTTAAAACATTTGATGCATTTTTTAACTATACATTTAGACAGATTCCTACCACCAAGAGGCCAATACATTTGGCGTATATTTGCCAACAGCAGCTGAGGGCCGGCGTGTAAGCAGTCGCGATGATATTTATGAAATATTATTTTAGTTAAATGGTGCTTACCACATAATAATACCGGGTGCTTGACATTATAATCGTAAGGTGAGTTGTCAAGTCTTCCTCCTACGCGTATGAGACCATTCGAATCTGCAAAGGGACTCAAAGAAATAAGCCTATTTTTTCTTGGTAAGGACTTTCCTGATTCCAGTAAATAATACTCAGTAGGAAACATATCTATTTGAGCGTGACGTAAAACCGACCACTCGGCAATCTTCGGCTGCTGTCGGCGACAGCGGGCGACGGCGGGCGGCGGCGAGAGGTGCGGCGTGCGGCGTGCGGGACGCGGGCCACGGGCTCACTTCGCTACCGATCTCTGTAGACGACGCGCGCGCACATTTCTTAGTTTACCAACAACATTATTGTACAACCTATTTTGGAATATATCATTTAAATTACAGTCCACTGCTTTTATGTCAAGTCCTTAGTTAGGTCCCTAACAATTTCCGTTTGTTCCCTATTGCAGTTACAGCCGATATAAAACAGATGTATCTTCGAATTGCTGTTATTGATGAGCATCGAAAGTACCAGAAAATATTGTTTCGATTTAATACAGCTGAACCTGTACGCGAATTTCAATTTAACCGAGTTGCCTTTGGTCTTAAGCCCAGTCCCTTTCTAGCCATGCGCACTGTGCGCGAGCTTGCAAAGGATGAAAAACATCGCTTCCCGCGCGCATCCATTGTCGCTTCTCATGAGCTATATATGGATGACTTGGCTAATTCTACCCCTACTCTGGAGGAAGCCAAGATTCTCTCCGCTGAACTTATCGCCTTATTTAAGGCTGGGGGCTTCGACCTTACTAAGTGGGCAAGTAATTCCTCGGAACTACTAGAGGCTATTCCACACTCCAACCGCTCTTCTATTAACTTCTCTGACGGGGATAATTTAAAAATTCTTGGACTCAAATGGATTCCTTCCGAGGATTGTTTCACCTTTACTACATCTAATGTGGACAAAAGTTGTACTAAACGCTCCATACTTTCTACTGTTGCCCGTCTGTGGGATGTTCTCGGTCTAGTAGCACCTGTAGTTCTATTCGCGAAATTACTCATAAAAGAATTATGGAAATTAAATACAGATTGGGATGAGACTCCACCCGATTCTATTATACTCCTTTTTCAAAAATTTAAAGAGCAATTGCCTCTACTCTCTTCTTTAAAATTGCCGCGTCATGTAGCCGTTACTATGGGTTGTGTGACAAATATAGTAGGTTTTGCTGACGCTAGCATGAATGCGTATGGCTGCGTCATATATTTACATGTCACCGACGCAAATGGTAACACACACGTAAACTTGGTGTGTGCTAAATCCAAAGTTGCACCTGTTAAGGTCGTATCTCTGGCTCGTCTAGAGCTTTGCGCTGCTGTTCTTTTATCTAATTTAATTAAATTAGTTTATGACACTTACCGCTCTCGTACCGCTATTAATAAAATATTTGCCTTTTCCGATTCTACAATTACACTTTCATGGATTCATTCCTCACCGCACAAATGGAACATTTTTGTTAGCAACCGTGTCGCTAAATGTCAAGAAAATCTTGATCCTAAACATTTTTATCATATTAACGGTAAAGAAAATCCTTGTGACTGTTTGTCTCGAGGTCTTCTACCTGAGCAGCTACTAAATCACGATTTGTGGTGGCATGGCCCTGAGTGGCTTCTGCGCCCAACTGCTGAGTGGCCTATCACTCCGTTTGTTTCCTCATGCAGTGAGCAGTTGCCTGAGTTTAATAATAAATCTGTAACGTTAGTATCTACCGTATCAGAACTTAATTTAATATATGGCCTTTCTCAAAAATTTACATCATTAAATAAAATATTGCGCATAATTGTATACATTTTAAGATTTTTACATTTTATTCCTTATGACAAGTCACATAAGACAATTACTGTCCGTGAATTAGATACCGCTGAAATTTATTTAATTCGTTGTATTCAACAATTTCATTTTTTAGATATTTATGACGAGATTAAAAGTAATAAACTTCGCTCACAGTTTAAACGACTCGATCTCTTTATAGACGAGCATAACATAATCAGAATCGGAGGCAGGTTGTCAAATGCGAACCTTCCTTATGAAGCGCAGCATCCCGCTCTTTTACCTAAACATGATAACTTTACACATGTTTTAATAGATTATTATCACCGCATTTATTGTCATGCCGGTGTAAGCCTTCTTAGCTCTCTATTACGCCAAAAATATTGGATCCTCTCTTCTAGGGGTGTCATCAGACAAAGAGTACACGCTTGTAACTTTTGTTTTAAAGTTTCTCCTTCTCACCTCAGCCCAAAGATGGCTGATTTACCCGCTTGTCGCGTGCAAGAGACTAAAGCTTTCGTGCATACGGGTGTGGATTACGCTGGTCCCATCAAAGTAACTTTATGTAGACGCAGAGGTCAAAGAAGTCAGAAGGCTTACATATGCTTATTTATTTGTTTCGTTACCAAAGCAGTTCATATTGAATTAGTTACCGACGTGTCATCGGACACTTTTATTTCTGCTTTTAAAAGATTCATTTCCCGCAGAGGACCTGTTTCTTATTTATATTCCGACAACGGAACAAATTTCGTTGGAGCCAAGGCTCAATTGCAAGAACTACTTGCTAACCGCTACCGCATAGAGTGGAAAATGATTCCACCCCGCGCTCCCCATTTTGGAGGGTTGTGGGAATCTAATATTAAATCCATTAAAACACATTTATACCGTGTTATCGGTTCTCAACTCCTCACTTACGAGGAGCTTTCGACTGTTCTCACTGAAATTGAGGCAGTTCTAAACTCTAGACCGCTCTGTGTCCTGAATGAGGATCCGTACCCAGAACCACTTACTCCCGCGCATTTTATAATGGCTTCTCCGTTGACTTCGTTGCCTGTCGTGAACGTTCCCGAAACAACGAAGCCTCTAACTTGCCGCAAAAAGTTGCTTGACCAAATGGTTTGTAGCTTTTGGAGAAGATGGCGGATAGAATACTTACATAACTTACAAGTTAGGCAAAAATGGTTGACTGCCGCAGACAATATTAGGATTGGTACAGTGGTTCTCATGCATCAGGATGATGTCCCTCCTTTACGTTGGCCAATGGGCATAATCACCGAAGTTTTCCCCGGCAGGGATGGGACAACCCGCGTTGCTATGGTGAAGACATGCAGTGGTTCTTTTAAGAGACCCGTTGTCAAATTATGTCCTTTACCTTCCCAGTAACATAACCGCGTAATTAATAACCTAACTTATTTAATTTCATATATTTAAATTATTAATTTTGCTCTTTCTTAGCCCGCTTTAATATAATTTATTTCCCTTTTTGAGAATACTACATATCCTCAAACCCGGGCAGGATGCTTACGCAAGTTTCTGTAGTAAGTTTATTTTTTTTACTATATTAACATATCCGAACGTGGTATATTTCATTATTGCGTATGCGTTTCCAAACGCGTCTCCTACGTTATATTTTTTCTGTCATGTTGCCAACCGCAGTTTTTAACTACCCATCTCCTTCCTTCCTACTACGCTCCCATGCGACAGAAAGAGAAGGAGTACCGCCGCCGGCGTCCAATGAGGCACGCTTCTGAGGTGATTTAGACAGGAACCACTCCATATTTGAAGACACTGTTCGTTTCGATTCGTGACAGCAACCACACGCGAAGAATCGACCGCTCCGCTAAATCCGCTATTATAGCAATATATGCTGTCCACCTAATGGCAGTACCGCACCGCACCGCACCGCTTTCTATTTAACCGCATCGCGCCGCGCCGCGCTCGCTTGGATCCGCAACGTCAATCGCTTAAGACCTCACGCAATACTGCTGAGCTTTGCGGCGCGCGCCGCAAAATACACCAAACCGCATTAAATTCTAATCTAAAAACAATCTGTGAATGTCGGCCGACACGGTAAAACAAACATAAGTGAAGGAAGAATCCACCAGAACACGCGCTGGGCTTCAGCACCTCCAGCGGCATCAGCCATCTTCCCAGGCAATCATCTTTATCATCAGCTTCCAAGTAAGTCCTTGTTTCCCTACATAAAAACTGCGTGCCGGCAACATTATATCCCGCATACATTAATTTCCCGCCAAAATTTATAACCCCGCGAGGTCCTTCGAACCGCTATCCCAACTTATCAACAGGTGGTTTCCCCGATTTGGGGATCATGATCACTTCTGCAACCTTCCATAGGTCTGGAACATTCTTTAGTCTAAAAGAAGCATTGAGTATCTTAGTAAGTTTTACCAGGGCTTTTCTTGGCAAATTCTTTAGGATTTCCCCTGTGATAAGGTCATAACCAGGGGATTTTTTCGGGCTGATGTGATCTCTGATTTCTTTAGATACTTCTTTTGGTGTTACCAGTTTTATCTCTTGGTCTACTTGTTGTAGTTGTTCCCAGTGGAGATCTTGGTCAGCGCTCTCGGTTTGTGTAAAAGTGTCTTTTATGTGTTGGGCAAACCTTGATGCTTTTTGTTCGTTACTTATTGCATTGTCCATTTAGTTCTTTTATTGGCGGTATGTGGGCAATAGGTTGTTTTTGGCTCCTTGTGGCTTTCCATAGTGAATAATCAGTCGATCAATCATTAGTCAGTTGAAGAAGATGCTTAGTTAAATTTTCGTCCCGAACTTTCTTGATTGCCTTCCTAATTTGTTTAGTTATTCTATTTAACAGTGTCTTATCTTGGGGAAACCTGTTTCGCTGCCACTTTTTTCTCAAGGTTCTCTTTTCTCTGATCAGATCTGTTATTTCTTTTGGATAAGTATTAACCTTAACAGTTCTTTTTTTCTCGGGTGTATTAGCCCATGCAGTTTGTTGGACATCTACAATAAATTTGCGTAATTCTAAATTAAGTTGGTGATTATCTAGACTAATATTATAATTATAAAGAGGAAAACTTTGTTTGTTTGTTTGTTTGTAATGAATAGGCTCAAAAACTACTGGACCGATTTCAAAAATTCTTTCACTATTAGAAAGCTACATTCACTCTGAGTAACATAGGCTATATTTTATCCCCGTACTCCCACGGTAACGGGAACTACGCGGGTGAAACCGCGGGACGTCCGCTAGTCATTTATAAATACATTTAAGTCTATTTTATTTTCTAAGTCTATTTTAAAGGATTTCCAGTCTGTGAACTTGTTCACGAGAAACGGATTGCCTTCTCTCTGTTTGACATGTTCACTAGTGTATAAGATTATTGGTGAGTGATCAGAGTTCATATTAAATCCTTCTTCGGCACTTATAACTTCAGGGGATAGCCCTTTATATATAAAAAAGTAAATTAAGTCTGGAATTTTTCTTAAGTCTGTTGGCCAATATGTTGGTTTTCCAGTTGATAGAACTTCTGATTTGGTTTCTTGTATGGCACTTAATAGCTCTCTGCCTTTTATATGTAGTTAGTCTGGAGCCCCAATAGGTATTCTTGGCATTAAAGTCTCCACCTAATATAAATCTATTTCCAAGTAGAGCTAAGATTGTCTTGTATTGCTCTTTTTTTAGTGCGTATTTTGGGGGGATGTATATAGCTGCTATAGTAACCGAGTCGTATCTTTTCATTTTAATAGTTACACCGATCACTTGCATTTCCTGATCTTCACATTTGGTCTGTTCATAATGATGTATGTTTTCTCTAATTATGACGGCGCTGCCTCCTCTCGCGGCGTTATCAGGATGCAGGGCATGATATATCTTGTAGCCTTGACATTTTACAAATGATTGTCGTGTAAAGTGTGATTCTGAAATTAAACATATGTCTATGTTTTCTGTATCTAGGACTACTTGTAACTCATGTTGGTGTTGCAGCAGTCCATTAGCATGCCAAGCCATGATCTTGAGGTTATTAATCATTTTCGCAGATGAATAGGAGCCTTTTTGGCACTCATTTCTAGTTTTTTAAGCCGTTCATCAAATGTTGACAATAGACTTAAAATTTGGTCGAGCTTTGATTCCGAACTTGTCTCCATAATGTTTTTGACTACTTGAGAGTACGAGGACGGCTTGGGTGGTTGGTGGGTCATTACTTTCTTTTCATGAGCTTCTTTGGTAGCTGATGGTTCGGTATGCTTATTTGGTTGGGATGCAGTTTGCTTTTTAGTGTATTTAATTTTTAATACCTGCATCTCCTTTGCTACTATACACCCTCTATAGTTGGCTGGATGTGGCTCAGTGGACACATTTTGGTTTATCTTGTGCTGGTTTCACGCAGTCTCTTGTGAGGTTTTTGCCCGTGCACTTGACGCACCTTGGTTCTTTCGAACAGTATTTCTGGGTGTGTCCATAGGTTTGGCATCTTTTGCACTGAGGAACTAGCTTAGATGCTCTAAGTGGGTGGATTTCAACTATGCACCCTAGAATATTGGTGATTCCATGAACTTTGTTTATATCTTCATCTTTTTCAAATGTCAACATAAACATGTTGAATGGTTCTTTTTTCTTCCAACTCAATTTACTTACAGCATTTTCAATTTTGTAGCCCTTGTTTTTCAGGTACTCTACAATTCTTTCTGGCTGGCATGTATGATGCAGCTTTTTGGCCATCACTCGTATCGGTCTGGTTTGTTTGTTCTCATACGTGTGCCAGAGTAAATTATTTGAAGTTAGTAGCTTCGTAATCTCCCTGTAGGCATCTTCATTTTGCATTTACTTTGACGCTATCCCCGTTCATCATGTTTATGGTGAACGTGTCGCCCTGAGTACTGGCTATTGAGTCATAGAATGACTGGTAATCTTTGACACCCTGCACATTTATTGGGGGTGGCTTTAGTGTTTTTTTGGGATTTATGTTCCCTTGTTCTTTATTAGCATTGTTTTGGGAGGGGGGAGTCAGCGTACGGTTCAGTTTTCATTTTTTTCTTTTATTTTCTATCCTAATCCACTCCGTTTCTCTGGCTAGTTCCTCCTCATCCGTCTCATATTCGATAGGTTTGGGTGAACTTTCTTTGTTAGCCTTTTCAGTGGCCTTATTTTTCTCTTGATCACTTTGGTGTTTCAAAATTTCCCGTAGGTTTTCCATTTCGGTTTTTAGCTCCGTTACTTGACATTGTAATTCTTGTCGTTTTGCCTTTTCTTCGCTGTAGTACTTAAACAGCTCATGTTCCAAATTGGTAGTTAATTTTATTGTCTGCGTTTGCGAAGCCATGTCGGTGAAAGATGTCTTCGCCTTAACAAATGATATGATGATCAGGCATGTTTCGCACAAACAGTATCTGGGTCATCGCGACCACTCCGAGCAAACTGATGACGCACGGATCGGCCACACTGTTGTGATGCGTATGCACTTTGCTATCTAGAACACGCGATCGCGAGAGGCACGTCCGTCCTCTAGGTAAGACCGAGCTGACTGATTAATTACATACTGATCATTTCAGCCGAAAGACGTCCACTGCTGGACATAGGCCTCCCCCAAGTGTCGCCACATTGACCGGTCCCGTGCGACTCGCATCCAGCGGATTCCCACAACCTTCACCAGGTCATCAGTCCACCTAGTGGGAGGCCTTCCAACGCAACGTCTTCCGGTTCGCGGTCGCCACTCCAGAACTTTTCGGCCCCATCGGCCATCCGTTCTGCGAGCAATGTGCCCTGCCCACTGCCACTTAAGTTTGGCAATTCTTCGGGCTACGTCGGTAACCTTGGTTCTCTTGCGGATGTCTTCATTTCTGATTCGATCGCGCAAGGAAACTCCGAGCATAGCCCTCTCCATTGCCCTTTGGGTGACTTTAAGCCTTCTGATGAGACCCATTGTGAGCGACCACGTTTCGGTCCCGTATGTAATCACTGGCAACACACACTGGTCATAGACTTTCGTCTTGAGACACTGCGGTAAGTTGGACGAGAAGATACCGCGCAACTTCCCGAACGCTGCCCAGCCTAGTCGGATTCGACGATTGACCTCTTTCTCGAAGTTAGACCTACCTAACTGGACCGTTTGTCCTAGGTACACATAATCGTCTACAACTTCGAGTGTGGAGTCTCCGATCTTGATAGGAGTGGGTGTGACATGGGCATTTAACATGACCTTGGTTTTGTCCATGTTCATTTTAAGACCCACTCTTCCGGAAGCTCCACTGAGGTCATCGAGCATTGTACTGAGGTCCTCCATGGTCTCAGCCATGACCACTATATCGTCGGCAAACCGAAGGTGAGTGATGTACTCGCCATTGACGTTGATGCCTAGCCCTCTCCAGTCCAGAACCTTGAAGACATCCTCCAGTGCAGCGGTGAACAGTTTCGGAGAAATGACGTCTCCCTGTCTCACACCTCGCTGCAGGAGATAGGTTCCGAGGCTTGGTCCTGAAGTCGGACTGACATGGTGGCATTTTTGTACAAACACTTCAATACCTCGATGTACCGATAGTCGATTTGGCACCGACACATACTGATATTAATTAATAATAAATTAATTAAAACTTACAAACAATTCTAGAATAATTCACAATTAATCATTTTATTAATTAAACAATACCAATATTCACAAATGCAAAGGTTTTATCTAGTTAAAGCTAATTAGTCGCTTTTCACAACAATATTCGATCTTGCTTAAAACCATTTCCGGTAAATCAAAGGATTTAATACAAAGAACACTTAAGAAGTCTTTCACTAATAAATTGTTCTGTAAAATAATCTTGTTATTTTTTAGTTTATAATTTAGTTAGATAATCTGATTTAGTTGTAGTTTCTAATTATAAATTGAGTTATTTATCAAATCGTATTTGGCGCCATCTTCCACCTGTAGTGTTGCCTCTTAAACAATCTTGTGTCAAATGAACAATAATAATTACAAATCCAATATCATAAAATACTTGCTTATCATAATTTTAACTATAGATCTAGCTAAAAGAAATACTAAGTCTTTAGCTAGACTTTTGTTTAATAAATTACTATTTGAAAACACGAACTATCTCAGTACTAGGTAAGCTAATAGATGGCGCTTAACTCTTGTGGCAATTAATTAAGTTGTATGCAATAATTGTACTGCCAAGTGCCAAGCAGAGATGGCAGATTCACCAATTTTATCATGGAATAGAATTATGAGTGCTTTTAATTAGATTAAATCTTAGCAGATTCTTCTGCTTTATTCTTCGCCTCTTGCGGCGACATGTATTTTTACAAATTTTGACAAATTCAAATCTAGGTTTTAAAAAAACTTCAGACCTGTGCCTGTGCAATGCTTTTTCAGTGAGATATCGGCGATAACGTGTTATTCACCGTTTCAATGGCAAGACCATGGGGTTTTAGTCTTACAGCTCCAAAAACATAAACCTTTGACTTCTTGTTGTATTTTTACAAATTTCGACAAATTCAATTTTTTTTACAAAAAACTTCAGACCACTGCGATGCTTTTTCAGCAAGATATCGGCGATAACGTGTATTTCACCGTTTCAATGGCGCGGCCATGGGGTTCTAGTCTTACAGCTCCTAAAATATAAACCTAGGAATATTTTCTATTTTTTACAAATTAAAAAAAAACTACAAATTCAATTTGTTATTTACCTAAATTTCAGGTATCTGCCACGCTTAGTTTTAAAGTTCTCCGTGGCCGCGCGGTTCTCTCCGCGTTTCGATGGCGCGGCCACGTTCAAACTCTTATAACTCTTTAACCATAACTTTGATAAATTTATGGTTCTGTGGATCAACTTTTACAATTTAAAAAAAAATCTCGGAGTAGTTTTTTTTTTAAAAAAAAACGCCATGGTCACCCCTTCGATACGCACACACAAACCGCTACACGAGTTAATTGGTAGGTACCTACATGACCTCGGTGTCCTCCTCCTTGGTTGATCCTTCGCGTGTAGTTAATATGTAGGTCTAGGTACGTTATGACGAGAGGCCTCTGAATACACGTTATGTGGATGCTGTATTCAGAACACAGAAGGTAAAGGTAGGTACCTAGAAATAAAGTAGGTATTTAATCACCTGCCTACCTACTTAGGTATACTTAATCAATATTTTTGGCATACAATTAAAGAAACACCAGTTATTTAGTAAAAACTAACGGCCAAAAAATCACTTTTGATTGCCAAAATTAGTAAATGATCACCAAATTCATCCCCATTTTAGCGTGAAATTAGAAATTTTACCAATTTACTCAAAATTATGATTGTTTAATCCAAAAATAGTTAGTGACCACCAAATATTGAACAGAATATTAATATAAAATGACTTAATATGTAACATCGCTATAGTCTTTAAAAGTAAATTATTTCCAAATAAATCATTATACCTAAACATAGTAAGTAAATAAATCCCTATGATATTGCAAAATCATAACTGTCTGAGCTTTTACGACCTACCTATATCCTAGGGTTCCTGGTTACGAAAATAAGGTCAAAATTTTTGACCTCATTTTCCTAACCAGCAACCCCAAAAACCATGAAAACGACACCCATGACGGAAAATCAAAAATTTTCCTCGGCGGCATCTTGGATTTTCATATTGACCTCAGTTTCGTAACCAGCAACCCCAAAAACCATGAAAACGACACCCATGACGGAAAAACCAATTTTTTTTTCTGGCGCCTTCTTAGATTTTCATTTTGACCTCATTTTCGTAACCAGCAACCCCAAAAACCATGAAAACGACACCCATGACGGATAAAATCAAAAATCTTCCTCGGCGCCATCTTGGATTTTCATTTTGACCTCAGTTTCGTAACCAGCAACCCCAAAAACCATGAAAACGACACCCATGACGGAAAAAATCAAAAATCTTCCTCGGCGCCATCTTGGATTTTCATTTTGACCCCATTTTCGTAATCAGCAACCCCAAAAACCATGAAAACGACACCCATGACGAAAAATCAAAAAATTTCCTCGGCGCCATCTTGGATTTTCATTTTGACCTTATTTTCGTAACCAGGAACCCCAAAAACCACCAAAACGACACCCATGACGGAAAATCAAAAATTTTCCTCGGCGCCATCTTGGATTTTCATTTTGACCTCATTTTCGTAACCAGCAACCCCAAAAACCATGAAAACGACACCCATGAGGAAAAAACCGAAAATTTTCGTTGGCGCCATCTTTGATTTTCATTTTGACCTCATTTTCGTTATCACCAACCCCAAAACCCACGAAAACGACACCTATGAAGAAAAATATCGCTCGCTCGCTCACACGACCCCGCCATACCCTTCTTGTCTACCTCCTACTACACACACACACACACTCACACACACACATACACACACACACACACAACAACAACATAAGTACGTCATTTTCTTACGTGACGATTTCAAATCGCACTTCCAAAATATATCTTTATTTCAAAATCAAATTGTAGGTACCATAGGTTACCATGAAAACTAATAATAATATGAAGTAGTGAAATCCCCTAAATGAAAGAATTTTCGGAATCGGATCAGTAGTTCCGCAGATTATTACCCTTACATACAACATATTAAGTACAAACAAAGAAACTTTAATTTTAAATAATATGAAGACGAAATAAATCTTAATAAACGACTATCGTCAAAAAATACTCTCATGTAATACTTACTGGATCAAAATGTGGTAGTCTACGTATATCTCGGAAATATATTTTCAATACACTTAAACTGGTCACTGGTGGAAAACTGGTCCTTAACGCACTATGATTAGGTACAACATGCAATGTATTTCACACGCGTGCGATTTTTTCCACTTTCCCGCACGTGTGCGGGAATGAAAATTGCCACAGATAACTAAACCTATACTTAGTCCAAATTGGTTCAATGCCTATAGTCTGAGGTGAATGTTTTTTTTTAATGTTTGCAAAGCACTACGCGTCTTTACGGCATAAATATTTTTTTAATATTCAAATTGTGTTTATAAATAGAATATCATAGATAAACATGATTATTTAAAACTAATAGTTACTTTTATACACAAATTAACATTTATTTGTGTTCTGAATTCAAAAATATAAAATAAATCAATTTTTTATATTAGGCTGTTTAACGGCTTCATACCGTTGCCTCTCTTTCAACCTGGCGAGACCAAATAGCGAAAAAAAAGAAAATTTATATCATAGTTTCATAGTTCGTGACAGAAAAATTATTCGTTATTTTATTTTATTTCTTCAAAAGTGTATTGAAAAACGTCGTTTGATACACTTGGACATTTGTTATTGCAATTCTCGGCTCAAAAACACCCTCGCTGGCTCGGGTGTTATAATTCCGCCTCGATTGCAATAACAAACTTTCTCCACTTGTATCAAAATGTACTATTACGTAATAACTCGCGAGCGCTTGCGAAGCAAAGTGATACATGCTCACGCTGGGAGAGCCCGGTGGTTACTGACGGGATCGGGTTTGCGCGGTCGATTATATAGTTCACTTTGCATTTAATTTACGAAATGAAGTTATTGTTTATTTATAAATAAAAATTCAGATTCTAATAAAGGGCTACCTTGAGATTATTGAGTAATTTTAAAATTTTCTTTATAGTGTTTCTAAGGTATAAAAAAAATACTTATTTGTCCCGACGTTTTTCACAAATTACGTTTTTTCAACATTTTTTTTCTGCTATATTTCGTATATAAATCAAAAATGTTTCTTGCTATGTTACGAGTAGACCATAATAATATAATGATGTTATTCATATTTTTTAATGTTCAGAATATTTTGTAGTTCTTTGTTCAGCGAACCACAAACATCACTCGTTCGTTACTTTTGCGGAAAAGGGGTTTTGAATATGGGTGATTGCCATTAATATATACATTATTTTTAAAATTCTTCAAGCAGTCGACAAGAATAAGAACCTGTCTCTTAGAATAACAATAAACAAGGTTTAAATTCTTCTTGCCTTTCCCACAAGTAGTGATTAAAAATGTTCAAAATGTCTTAATTTTGTGCACGGACCCTTAACGCTGTTGACCTGATGACTGTACCAGTATTTAAAAACGTTTATAAGTTTACGCGGTAGGTTTATTCCCTCGAGTTTAGCCCACAGGATGTCGTATGACACCAGGTCAAAAGCCTTGAACAGGTTGAGGAAGCAGGCGTGCACAGGCGTCTTTCGATCTGTGTAATATCTGATGGTATCCTTAAGACGCAGTATTGCACTCTCAGTTAACAGTCGAGGTCGAAACCCAAACTGATTATCGTGCAGATCCAGGTACTTGTCTAACTGTGTATTAAGCAAACCGTCAAAAACTTTTGCAATGATCGTTGCAAGAGAAATCGGCCTGTAGTTGCTTTTGTCGGCAACATCTCCCGTTTTATTTTTCACTACCGGGACTACTACGGTTTTCATGAAATCAGGTGGTAGGTATGAATGGCTCACGCATAGTGTGTAAAACATTGCTAGTACCCTATTTACATGTGGGCCAGCGTGAACTAGGTGCTCGATGCTGAGGCCATCGTGGCCAGGGGACTTGCCCTTAGATATAGTTTTTATAGCCTGAGCCATATCTTTGGCAACGAAGCAAGACCCCCCGTCCCCGTCAGGCATCTCAACATCGAGCACCGTCTCCGCCGGACCCCGTGGGGATAGTCCCTAAAATGGAAATGGTCCCTAAAAATATCAGCAACATCCTTAGGGTCACTCACATAGTCACACCCTCGACACTCACCGGTAGTCCAGGCCGAACGTTTACTTTGTTAGTGCCCTTCCAAAAACTACGAAAATGCTCCTTCTTATGTTTTTCAGCAAGGGCATCCATTTTGATTTGGTCCTGATGGTTTTGGCACCATTTAAATCTAGACTTGAATATTTTGCGACTTTGAGACATTTCGTCATATACACAGCCAGACCTTGGCTTACCACACATCGCCCACTCTAGAAACTTCGACCTAGCCACCCGGTGGGCCTCGCTACCATGCTTATTCCACCCAGCAATGCGTGGGCCATTCCTACCTCTCCCCGCACGAGTGCCCCCCCGAGCCGTCGGCGTCGCTGCCGACGACGCCGCCCCACGTAAGGCCATCACAATGTCAGAATAAAGCCTGTCAAGAACCATGGGCATACCCATGGTCCGAGTTATTACAGTGTTTATGTCCACAGCATGTAAACTCCACAGGAAAATCAATACATCTTAGCCTATTATGACATTCTTTCGCATATAACGCAATCTGCTCATCAGTTCTGTCCCCCATAACACATCGTTGCTTAGTACGCTTTTATCAGGTAGCTTTGGTGTTAATAAGTTTAAATTACACTCGATAATGAGCGGAAAATGATCAGACCAAAATGTGTCATAGTCTACATATGCGTTAAGGACAGACTGTTTTGCCGATTGCGTAACAATACAGTGATCCAACCAACTGCATGTTCCATGTGCCTCACTGATAAAAATATAGGTATCAGAGTGGGGTCCTAACAACTCAACATCTACACAAGTCCATACCTGTTCAATAGAGAAATGTATAAGTTCGTTGTAGAATAGTTTACATGGATCGGCATTAAAATCGCCCAACACGAAAACCGATTCTACACCGTATTCATCTATTAAGGCACTCACCGTCCCTAGACAGTCCGTAAATTCTGGCAGGTTTTCCGTCACATTTGTAGGCATGTACACACTCATTACAATCATAGGCAATCATAGGTAATCATTGTAATGATTTTAATTGCACAAACACGAGCATTATCGCACCGTAGCTACTATGTGTGAAAAACACCAAAAATAATCAAAGGTCAAGCTTCAGAAGTCGGTGACAAAAACACTAAATCAATTAAACAAGGTCACCGACTTCTGAAGCTTGACCTTTGATTATTTTTGGTGTTTTTCTCACCGGCTTCTGAAGCTAAAGTTATTTTTAACTTTTTTGTGGTATTGTTTTAGTGTTTTTTTTTTTTGTTTTTCTTTTAGTGTATTTTTTTGTCCTTTTCTTTTTGTGTTCTTTTTGTTTGTTGTTTTTTTTGAAGTCGGTTTTATTTTTGGCAAAAAAGTTTTATTTTTTTTTATCTGTTAATGTGGTTGTTTTGTGTTATTGGAAAATCTATTAACTTAAGTAATTATAATAAAATGAGTTCTTCGGATATCGAAAATGAGAGACTGACTCCGGAATCATTTCGTTCTAAAGCAGCAGTTATAGTAGATGATTTGTTGCCGCCAAAATCTCGGGAGTTGTACCTCAAAACATACAATTTGTTCTGCGACTGGAAAACCTGTAATGTGTATGTCTTTTACATGTTTTTTACTTACATTTTTGGATATTATTAACCTGAAAATTTAAGCATTCGTCCTCCCTAGGTAGCTTCATGGTCATTTCTTGGAGGCTTAGCAACGGCTTTGGCCTTTTTACCTTGTAATTTATGTTATTTAAGTTTTTATCTTTATTAAATCTTTGTTTACTTTTGTGATGTCAGTTAGTGGCAACCCTAGTTTTATTTTTAATTTATTGCTGGAGCTATTTGTAGGTTGTATAGGTAAATCACATCGACCTCATTCGTTTTTCTTTTTAATAATTTTCTAATTTTAAAATGTAAATTATGTGGAGTTGACAGGAGCCTGGTGGTGGAATGGGCAGTCTACGTTCAGAGCTGAGAGCAGTAACACCTCTGAGAAGCTCCATAAAGTATATATAAAAGGGCAGTTCCCTTATTCTTTGGTTTTAAGTCGGCCTCTCTCCGTGCCGCACCCTCACCAAGAACACCTGGAAACCTTGATGCTTGAGCTACACAAGCCTGATGAAGATTTGATGCTCCTCGGCCCTCCTCCTACGGCCTGAGGATTGACGGTCCTCGGCCGTCCACCACCGTCTGAAGACGGATGACCTCGGCCCTCCTCCTACGGCCTGAGGATTGACGGTCCTCGGCCGTCCACCACCGTCTGAAGACAGATGCCCTCGGCCCTTCTCTACGGCCTGAGAGTTGATGGTTCCTCGGTCCTCCTCCACAGTCTGAAGACGGACATTCTTCAGTTATTTATTCCATTCTGCGTTTCATCTTCAGTACTTTCCGCCAGCTTCACTGGCATTAGTAATTAAGTAGCTCCAGCCTTTAGATTATCTTTGTTAATAAATTCTTATAACTCGTCCCCTTTATTTCTTTTAACAGTGCTCCCCTCCAGACTGAAAGTTAGGTAGGTGAGTGCTCAGTGACCTTACAGTTTTGTGGATCCTATCCAGGAAAATGTAACGTTACAAACCACGAATGGCGCCAATTCCTTCTCTGAGTGCATATTTCTTAACTATTTCAATGAATTAACCAAGACTAAGAAGCCGTCGACACTTTGGAGCATATATTCTATGCTAAAAGCCACAGTGAGAATCAAACACAACATTGATATTTCAAACTACTCAAAGTTAGTGACATACTTAAAACAGCTATCCGAGGGTAATAAGCCAAAGAAATCTAGAGTGCTTAGCTCCGAAAACATTGAACGTTTTCTAAATGATGCGCCTGACTACAGTTTTCTGGCCGTAAAAGTAAGTACCTACTTAATATATGTATATTTATTTACAAACCTACTGTGCTTCTAAGGTTTTCCTGTCAATACATATTTTTTAAATTATTGTTCACAGGTTGTGCTAATTTTCGGCGTGAATGGAGCCTGTCGCAGTAATGAATTATTACAGATAACTATAAACGACATCCAAAAACACTCGGATAATTTATTACTTATCGTTTTAACTGATACGAAAACTAAAATTGATAGAACGTTTGTAATACGCCAAGATTACGTAAAAATCGTCGAAAAATATCAAGCTTTACGGCCCACTAATACAAAAACCGACAGGTTTTTCTTACAATACCATGGCGGAAAATGTACTCGCCAACCTATTGGAATCAACAAAATAGGTGCGATGCCAAAAGAGATTGCCAGTTTCTTAAATCTATCGAATCCCGAAAAGTACACAGGACATTGCTTCCGCAGAAGCTCTGCCACCCTTTTAGCAAATTCAGGTGCTGATCTTATAGAACTAAAACGCCACGGAGGGTGGAGGTCCAGCACAGTAGCAGAAAGTTATATCGAGGATTCAATCGAAAATAAATCGAAAAGATGCAGCCGGATAGTTGAAAGTATAAATCTAAAACCGTCTGCTGTTGAGCCTTCTGCGCCACTATCTCCGGCGCGCCCTTCTACATCGAAAGGTGGTGAAACGACTACATTACAGCTGTCTCAGCAACAGCAACCACAAAATACGGCGACTTTGCCAAATACCCAAGTGTTGTCTAATACAACAGTTTCAAACCCAAACCAGCCTATAACACTAAATTTTAAAAATTGTTCTAATTTTACTATACATTTTTAATTTTAATTTAATATTTAATCCTTTGTTGTTATAATACTGATTATATAATAAAAACTGATAAATATAAATACCATGCTCCTTTTTATTTTCTCATAGTCAATGGTAAAAAGTAGAGTACACAACACGTGAATAAAAAATTTATCTCGGTACTTGTATCCCGTACCTCGAACTAAATTCCCTTTTTATTCACTTGTTGTATAATCTACTATTTATCTACACCCATGCTATAAATCCTCTATAAAGGTATCTGAAACAGTTAGCTTATGGCCAACATTAAAACAGCCAGTGTCATAATAACCATTATAACACCCAAACGGGTGTTATAATGTTGTACTGAATTTCATTATGCAACTCGTTTTAAAAAAAGAACATCGAATGTGGTAGTGAATCGAACGTCTAGCACGTGCGATTCACTACCACAGCGCCGTAATTAAAAAAAAAAACTTATAGGTTAATTCGAATTCACGTCGTATCCCGCCATTTTTGTTCGACATTTGGATACTAGTATTGCATTATGTACTATGTTGTTTACAAAAATGAGTGATACAAGCTTTGTGAATTTTGATAATTGAACAATCCAAAATGTAAATAATTATATTACTACCTATACACGGTTTGTTTGTAGTAAATACAAGCAATTAAACTTTCCATGAATTTACATAGACTTCTTAGAACACTGCAACACCCTATGGTTTCAGAACCTTTTAGTGAGGATTCATATCATGGATGTAGATAAAGTCTTGTATGCAACTGTACATAATTAGGTATTAAAACACTCATGTGATACTATTATCACACTCGGCTTCGCCTCGTGTGATAAACCCACATTCGTGTTTTAATACCCCTCATTATACAACAGTTGCATAAATAACTATTATTGTACTTTTAAATACTTTTATCTACACCCATGCTATAAAACCTCTATAAAGGTATCTGAAACAGTTAGCTTATGGCCAACATTAAAACAGCCAGTGTCATAATAACCATTATAACACCCAAACGGGTGTTATAATGTTGTACTGAATTTCATTATGCAACTCGTTTTAAAAAAAGAACATCGAATGTGTTAGTGAATCGAACGTCTAGCACGTGCGATTCACTACCACAGCGCCGTAATAAAAAAAAAAAAATTATAGGTTAATTCGAATTCACGTCGTATCTCGCCATTTTTGTTCGACATTTGGATATTAGTATTGCATTATGTACTTTGTTGTTTACAAAAATGAGTGACACAAGCTTTGTGAATTTTGATAATTGAACAATCCAAAATGTAAATATTTATATTACTACATATACACGGTTTGTTTGTATTAAATACAAGCAATTAAACTTTCCATGAATTTACATAGAACCATGAATTTCTTAGAACACTGCAACACCCTATGGTTTCAGAACCTTTTATGGAGGATTCATATCATGGATGTAGATAAAGTCTTGTATGCAACTGTACATAATTAGGTATTAAAACACTCATGTGATACTATTATCACACTCGGCTCGTGTTTTAATACCCCTCATTATACAACAGTTGCATAAATAACTATTAGGGTATTGGAATAGTACTTTGTTCAACAAGGGGAGAAAGGGTTTGTAGTTTGAATTCATTTCATTTCAAATAGGAACATGGTGCCGATTCCCTTGTTCACAAACTAAACTAAATTTAAGTTGAATGCATCTTTTTCTTTCTATTTCATTATGAAAAGGACAGAAGATAAATATTAGTTTAATCCTGTCAAATTAGTCAGCGCCTGACGTAATTTGATGTAATTTTATTAGTCAACTTTTTAATCGCGTCTAAAACTTGTATGGCGCTGATTAATTTGACAGAACATAACTAAAATTATCTTCTATCCTTTTCTTAATGAAATAGAAAGAAAAAAATGCACTGAACTTAAATTTGGTTTAGTTTGTAAACAAGGGAATCGGCACCAATGTAATCCAATCAAAGTAGATTTTACCTGTCAGCGTCTTTAGGCAACGAAAAAAAAGTTAAATTTAGATCACGATTCGTATTTATACAATTAAATACTGCACAGTATTTTTTTGCTTTTTTTCGTTTTGTGTCCATCTTGCAATTATCGAGAAAGTTGAACGTGGTCGAACAAATAGCGCGCGCGCGTGTGTCTTCTTTCGATAGCGGCAGCCTACTAGATTAGCCCCTCCGCAGGGGCCGCCGCCTGTAGGTATGTTTTTAATACCTACACGCGGAGTGACACAGGCCTGCCCGAACTCACTATCTACAGTGCTCAAGTACGGCACCTCATCTGGTAGAAGCCATGTTTCCTGCAGGGCAATCACATCACAAGAGCGACACAGGTCCCTGATGCCATCCACAGAGCGTTTAATGTTCTTACAGTTAAAACTCGCTAACCTTTAAGGGCGTTTATCTTTTGTTGTTGTTAGTCGAGCCGAATACAGAAGTAGTTCTGTTCACATTTTTGTGACTAAAATTCACAAATCTGTAATGCGTTTAGTCTGTATTGTTTTTGTCTGTTCTTCAGTTTGTTTTTAGGGTTCCGTACCCAAAGGGTAAAAACGGAACCCTATTACTAAGACTTCGCTGTCTGTCCGTCTGTCCGTCTGTCCATCTGTCCGTCTGTCCGTCTGTCTGTCACCAGGCTGTATCTCATGAACCGTGACAGCTAGACAGTTGAAATTTTCACAGATGATGTATTTCTGTTGCCGCTATAACAACAAATACTAAAAACAGAATAAAATTAATATTTAAGGGGGGCTCCCATACAACAAACGTGATTTTTTTGCCCTTTTTGATAATAATGGTACGGAACCCTTCGTGCGCGAGTCCGACTCGCACTTGACCGGTTTTTTATTTATTTGTAAAGTATTCGTAGTCGTTTCCTTTGTTCAAATGTTCTATTAGATAATTTCATAAGGAGTTCTCGTTCTTTAATTAATTTTAATATGTCTTCGGTTAGCAAGTGAGAAGCTTTTTTCTTGTTTGCATCTCGGTTTGGAAGTTTTCCAACACATTTATGTATTGTGGTTACTAAGTTGCTGTATGATTCTTCTAAGTTATTATTGACTTCAATTTCTTCTTTTTCTAGGATATTTTTTAGACATTTTTTTTCTATTGGGGTAAAAAGGGTAGTCTTGGGCTTGGTTATGTTTTTTCGACTGGGTTTAGACACTCCTTCTAATTTTATTTCACATCTAACTGGTCGGTGATCCGAAGGGTACGTAGTATTTAAAACTGTAACATCTTTGACAATTCTCATATTTTTTGCCAGAATAAAATCTATTTCGTTTTTAGTTTTGCCGTTAGGAGATTGCCAGGTCCATTTGTTGCTTGGGTGTTTTTTAAATTTTGTAGTAGACCATACATTGATGTTATTCATATTTTTTAATATTCAGAATATTTTGTAGTTCTTTGTTCAGCGAACCACAAACATCACTCGCTTGTTACTTTTGCGGAAAAGGGGTTTTAAATATGGGTGATTGCCATTAATATATACATTATTTTAAATAATTGTTCCCACAGTCGACAAGAATAAGAACCTGACTCTTATAATAACAATAAAGCAGGTTCAAATTCTTCTTGCCTTTCTCACAAGTAGTGATCAAAAATGTTCAAAATGAGTTAATTTCTTGTATCCCTACAAGAAATTAACTCATTTTGAACATTTTATCACCCTTAAAGTGCAGTCATGATTAAAATAAGTTGTACCATTGCAATTTAAGGTTTTAATTTTTTGGTTAAGGTTTAATTTTTTTGTTGATTGGTATTATTTTAGGTAATAGATGTTATTATTTATTATTCATTTATTTTCAGATAAACATCCTTAAAAAATTGTTAGTAACACAGAAATACTTATGAGAAACTAATGTTAGTAATGACAAATATGAGACAAAAACTAAATACAAAAATAAAATATATGACCCATTGGATACCCCGATACTCGTGCGCGTGTTTACTTGACCGTGTGTAGTCGTATCCAGCGCTCGAGCATTGGAGAATCCCACCGGTCTGACAATACGCACAGGATGCTGTTGGTACTAGCACGCATGCGTGTTAAGACAGAGGTGCAGCGCTTGCGCATGACTGCAGCGAAACTGTCTACGTGGGCCTCGGCAAACATGCCTGATGCACTGCAATACCGCGGCAGTCCCATCAACATCCTGAACGCATTGTTGTACTGCACTCTCAGGTCACTGTATGCCCTCTGCAAATAGTCAACCCACAGGCTGCACGTGTAAAAGGACTGACAGTATGCTCTAAACAACGTAACTTTTACTTTTTTTGTACACCGTGCAAACCTGCGAGCTAACATATTACATCGTACAGACAATGACCTGCGCTCTCTCTCAATGTCAGTACTATCCTTCAAGTCATCGGTGATCCAGTGACCCAAATACTTGAACTTTGTAACCCAAGAAAACTTCAGGTACATTGTCATAACATTTAGTCCCTGACTTAAAAACCATCAGTTCAGATTTCACTGAGTTGTATTTAAGGCCGTGGGCCTCCGCATAAGATTCACACTTATGTAAAAGTTCTCTCAATGCACAGATCGAAGGGCTCAGCAGCACCATATCATCAGCATAGCTTATATTATTGATACAAATACCATCTATGTGACAGCCGATCCTAGTGCTACGGAGCTCCTCGATCAACTCATTTACATAAAAATTAAAAAGACGTGGGGAGGAAAGCCCCCCCTGCCTCACTCCGCACTCCAGCTTGTACTCATCCGAGAGTCTGTCTGCCCATCTTACTTGATTTTTCTGCTTATCATACCAATGCATCAGTACAGACACTAATTCCCTGGGTACACTGGTACCCTGAAGCTTTACCCATAACTTATTGTAGGACACTAGGTCAAAAGCTTTAGATAAGTCCAAAAAACAAGCATAGACTGGAGTTTTCCTAGCTGTATAGTACTGGACCGCCTGTTTGAGCGACAGAATAGCACTTTCTGTTGATACGCCAGGTCTAAAACCAAACTGTGCATCGTTCAATTTCAAGTGTGTCTCTAAGTGCCGGTCAATAAGACTGTCCAGTACCTTTGCTATAATTGTTGCCAGAGAAATCGGCCTATAGTTTGAAACATCTGAAGGGTCACCAGTTTTATTTTTAATAATAGGAACTACTACAGTTTGCATCAATTTCTCAGGCAAATATGAATGACTTATGCACAAATTAAAAAACAATGACAGCACTCTCGGAAGGTGATATCCAGCGTACCGCAGATGCTCGATGCTGAGACCATCGAGCCCTGGAGACTTTCCACTCACCATTTTCCCAATTACAGCAGCTACTTCTGCCGCAGTAAATCTTACGCTAACCTCCAAGTCATGGGCCCCAGCATCGGGCATCGTCGGTGAAGCCGGCCCCAGTGGAGATTTTACATTAAAATGGCGACGAAATACATTCGCTATATCACCAGAATCATGGACCCCCGCTACGCTCACGGGAAGACTCGGTCTAAGATTCATCTGATTAGTTGACTTCCAAAACTTATTAAAAGCATTATTAGCATGGTGTTCAGCAATAATATTCATTTTAATTTGTTGCTGATTATTTCATTTTTTTTTTTTTATTGGTCACAAAGTTATTTTTGGTGGTCATTATATTTATCTCCAATATTTTTCACTCCACTGATGATAATTCTTGCACACCTTGTTATAAGAGATGACACGGGTCCTATTCATTACTTATACTTATTACCTAGCACCTAATGTGTAAGTAGTAACGTGAGTTTATTTATTTGCCAGAGAGTAGTGAGGTGAAAGCGCCGGCGCCGGCGCTAGCGGAGGGAGAAGAGCGTGAGTCCGAGCAAGAAGAAGACAGTGACTCTGCACCTTTTATGGTAACGTTACCGACCAATATGCACTCAGTGGCAGTAGGTAAATATAGCTCAAGCCCAAAACCGAAATTGTGAACAGTGAACGGAGTCACGCTCCTATAGTTGGTTGTAAAATTGTGAACAGTGAACGGAGTCACGCTCCTATAGTTGGTTGTAAAATTGTGAACAGTGAACGGAGTCACGCTCCTATAGTTGGTTGTAAAATTGTGAACAGTGAACGGAGTCACGCTCCTATAGTTGGTTGTAAAATTGTGAACAGTGAACGGAGTCACGCTCCTATAGGGAACGTGCACAACGACGGTGCTGCCAACTGGCGTCGCCTATCCGAATCTTGTGCTCTATTAATGCTTGACATTGACTTTTCTAACAAGTAAACAGAATTAATTTTATAGTGAAAATTAATTAACTAATCATAATGCATTGTTGCATTTCTAGATGTAGGTACCAATACATCCACAAAAATGAAAATAAATCAATTAACGTAAAATTCTATTACTTTCCAAAGAATACTACTATCATACCATGTTTTGGTAAAAAACGCAAAAAATGGATAATCGCGGTAAAGAAAAATATTTGAAAACAACTTGTTTTTGTTACACTCTGCATTGAAAAGGCCCTCAAAATCAACCGTCCATGCAAACATACCAGAACCATTTATACTTCACCATACACGTGTTCTACTAGACCGCACTAAAGTTCACACCGAATATCAACAGTTAATCAAAGACTCCACATGTACTCAGAATATAAACATGGTTATACCCAATGATATTATAAAGAAGATACGCCATGTTCATACTGAATGGCGTTCAGATATCGTTGCGAGTAATTTAAAACTACGACAGCGATAGATAATACGGAACGTATAAGATAGAAAGAGATAGCTAGCTATCAAAGTGCAACAATTGTATCACTTTGTCCTCAACAATTTGTGCGTGCTAGTGCGATATCTACCTCTTTTTACTATATAATATCATTGGTTATACCCACAATAATGTTTTTAGTTGGCTGCACTCCTTTGGTTTTTTAAGTTTTGTATCTAAATGCTACGGACTGCATTTTATTGATTGCTTCATCAAATGATTGTGAACTAATTGATTTATTAGAGCCTGGAGATACTGTTCTCGCTGATAAAGGATTCCCTTCCATTATAACATGTGTTGAAAATAAGAAAGCTATCTTAGTTATGCCAGCCACCATGTCTTCATACACCACAATTTTCATCAGAAAGTAAACTAAAGATATAAAATTCATATTATTAAACATTTATATTACGCTGACGATCGTTATTGATAAACCGGAACTCATATTTTATTCCTTTTAGCATATTCAAAAATAATATAATTGAAGAGACAATTTTGTGTAAATTGAAAGCACGATGATGAGAAGTGATAAGTTTCCTTTTCTGTCCGCATAGTGTCTCTTTTGTCGATTAGTGCTGCCACCTATAGTTCCTGCACGTTCCCTATAGTTGGTTGTAAAATTGTGAACAGTGAACGGAGTCACGCTCCTATAGTTGGTTGTAAAATTGTGAACAATGAACGGAGTCACGCTCCTATAGTTGGTTGTAAAATTGTGAACAGTGAACGGAGTCACGCTCCTATAGTTGGTTGTAAAATTGTGAACAGTGAACGGAGTCACGCTCCTATAGTTGGTTGTAAAATTCATCATCTTCCTACCCTTATCCCATGTTACTTGTGGTCGGCGCAACACGTTTTCTTCTTCCATTCTCCTCTGTCAACCGTCACGCAATCATTTACACCTTTTTCCCTCATATCATTCCTCACACAATCCATCCATCTTTTCCTTGGCCTTCCTCTCGCTCTCCATCCATCCACATTAATTAATTGTTTTTTAAGTTTTTTTACTATAATTAGTAGGACTTATGTCAGTCATTTGTCGATCAAAACATAATGCACTACAGTAGTTATGCCAATTGAGTATTATACCAGATATTTTTTTGTCATAAATGGAAAGATCCTGCTTAAATAAGTTTTATAACAAATATTTTTTTTTTCGCTCTAATTATAAAGTTATATTAGATTAAAAATACATTCTTGAACCCCGTACCGAAAACACGCCGACAGTTCCCGAACAAACCCGAGCGCGTGTGTGACGTCACAATGTCAATGCTTACTCATCGTACCATACAGCCGCATACAGCTGATACATGATTTTTTTGACCAAGCATCGATGACTTCTTGTTAATGTTAATATTCTGTTTATCAAACACTATGAGTGTGCGTTATTTAAGGCGCCCTTGTTTGAAATTAATGTTTCTAGATCGAGTTTTTTCCAGAGAAATCAACATATTTAAATTATAAAAAAAAAATTGGTTGCCTGTAAAGTCGGTATACGGGCGAAAGTTTTACGTGACAACGACTTTGAGTGGTAAAATAATTTTAATGTGAATGACGCGTGCCTTTCACTTTTTATGTCTGTCTCTCTCGCTCTTAGGCGGGCTGGCCATGCCCGAGTGGAAGGGACGCGTGCCTCTCACTCGCTCTCATTGTGAGCGCATAACGTGAGCGGAGCGTAACGCAGTTTCTTGAAGTGTCACCCGGCAAACCAATTTATAAGACGTTGTCACGTCAAAAAAAAATAGTACAGATACATGTTAGATCTAGTGAATTTTGTGGATAAAAACACAATATTTAACATTTTGCTCGATAAAAAAAAATCAGAAGTAACGTCGATTTTGAAAGTATTTTAAGTTTTGTGAGACTTGGGGAAACGCAATTTTTATGAAAATTTAATATTTCATTTACTAAATAAATACGTGATAAACCGCGCCTGTGTCCTGCCGGACGTCATCGAGGGAGGACCTATGCAATTTTTGCTCGCGACCACAATAGTATCGTCGCGGCGCGCGTAGTAGTACCCACTTACTCTATTGAACTTCTCTACACAGAGTAGCAAAGTCAGTATGACTAATATCTTCGCCAATTGTGAACCGATTTCGATGATTCTATATTTGTTTGGAAGAAAATTACTTCGCTTCTCTTTGGTGAAGATCTGTGGTTTCAATGGAACTCTTCAATTATAGACAGCAAATCGCTTGAATGTTTATTGTTTTCACCACATCATAATATAACATCACGCACGCCAGTATGCTCTGAGGGGGTTACTTAGCTGAATTGTCTACAGTTTTTATTTCACGACCCGAATGGCGCAGCGGTGGTGAGGCTGCCTTACGTTTTTAGGGTCCCGGGTTCGAATCCCGGTTGGAGCAAATGTTTGTGTGATGAGCATGAACATTGTTTCCGAGTCATAGATGTTTATATTATTTATACATATTATAATAAAACAGTAAAAAAACCGTGTCTGTACATTGAATATATTAAAAAAGATATAATTGAGGGGGGTTTAGAAACAGTAATAGAGAACGAAAAAATCTGCCTGTCTGTGTGTCTGTTTGTTTGTACACGCTAATCTTCGGAACTACTGGACGGATTTGAATGTTTTTTTGTTGTTGTATAGGTATTAAGTCTGGGCAACATATAGGCTATATGACGGAATACGACCGGGTTCTCGTCAAATAGAGTCTGTTTCTAATTTTCCTCAACCTCGTGACGCTCACAACGTAAAGCAATTTATAGGATTAGCAAGTTTTTTATACGCTTTGTCAAAGGTTTTGCTGAAATTGCCCGGCCTTTGACAAAATGATTAAAAAAGGACGTCTCGACGGATTCGTTAAACTTAAAACCGCGCTAACTTCGCGACCTATCCAGTCCTTATACGACCCAAAGTTGGAGACACAAGTTCATACGGATGCAAGTAAACATGGGGTAGGTGCAATGCTAATAGAGCAAGAGCCCGCGACGGCCAGACCTTCGTTATTTTATAAAAGCTGAAAATTTTTCTGTGCATGTCCCCTGTACAGGTAAGAACAACCAGCGACTATAGAGTTTGGGTTATGGTTACTTCGGCAGGTAACAGGGATTAAAGGTGTATAAAATAGTGCCTTACTTTCGTAAAAGTATAAAGCTCAATTTTTATATATTTTCTTCGGGATAACTTTATAAATCTCGTCATCCATTGCCGGACACTTATGACAGTTGCTACCTCCTGCCAGACACCCCTTAACTTGAATAAACTATACTTTCGTCATAGTATAAAAGCTAAATTTTATATATGTTACTTGGGGGCCCATAAAAAAATGTTACCTCGATAGTCGGACAGTTTTCATGGTTTTTACACCTTGCCAGACACATTGAAAGTCCGACGTACTTAGTTGCGAGCGCAAGTGCTTAGTCGATTGCGATTTTTTAAGATTTTAAATAAAGAATTAATTTTATAACGTTCATAGCCATGTTATATTAAGTAAAAAATGTTATTTTATTATTGTCTAATACAAAAAAAAAAACAAAAAATCGTTTTTATAAATTTCATCACTGTCGTCGATATTTTCATTTTCATCGTCACTACTCCTCCATTCGATGGCATCATCGTCGTCAATATTTTTTGTCTATTTATAGTTCTTCGTCTTTTTTTTTCTTTACATTTTTTATAGGCCTCAAGTAACATATTATTATAAAGGGTGTAAAACACCTCTTAACGAAGCCGAAAGGCACTTGTTCTCCTCGTCATTGCGATATTTTTTTTGTTCTACACCATACCTGGAAACCTAGTACGGAGATATTGGGGGTCAAAGTTCCAACTTTTTGACAAGTTTTTTTTTTTAAATACAAGTTTTTAATGTTAGATTTTGACTTTAAACACCTCCACGTCCCCCGTACTATTCAATCCATCCATCAACACAATGTTTTGAGTGCGTTATATATTGAGTTCTACCACAAAACATGATTTTTCACCCCAAAACAAAAAGTCGTTTCCAAGCAATAATTTTTGCGTAAAGTTACTTAGTTTGATGTACAGTTGACGGCTTAGTGATGAGGTTTTTTACACCCTTATATGTTACTTGAGGCTAGACAAAGAAGGCGAAATTGACGACGATGATGCCATCGACTGGAGGAGTAGTGACGATGAAAATGAAAATATCGACGACAGTGATGAAATTTATTAAAACGATTTTTTTTTTTTGTATTTTACAATAATAAAATAACATTTTTTACTTTATATAACATGGCTATGAACGTTATAAAATTATTTATTTATTTAAAATCTAAAAAAATTGCAATCGACTAAGCACTTGCGCTCGCAACTAAGTACATCGGACTTTCAATGTGTCTGGCAAGGTGTAAAAACCATGAAAACTGTCCGGCTATCGAGGTAACATTTTTTTATTGGCCCCCAAGTAACATTATATAAAATTTAGCTTTTATACTATCACGAAAGTATAGTTTATTCAAGTTAAGGGGTGTCTGGCAGGGGGTAGCAACTGTCATAAGTGTCCGGCAATGGATGACGAGATTTATAAAGTTATCCCGAAGAAAATATATAAAAATTGAGCTTTATACTTTTACGAAAGTAAGGCACTATTTTATACACCTTTAATCCCTGTTACCTGCCGAAGTAACCATAACCCAAACTCTATAGTCGCTGGTTGTTCTTACCTGTATAGGGGACATGCACAGAAAAATTTTCAGCTTTTATAAAATAACGAAGGTCTGGCCGTCGCGGGCTCTTGGGCTATAATGCAGAAACAGATGGATGGCATTTTTAAACCTATTGCATATTATAGCAGGCAAACCTCTCCTGAGGAATCTCATTTCTCATCTTACGAACTAGAAGCTCTAGCAGTCATATGCGCTTTAGTCCGATTCAGACCATAATATGTTCTTGGGTTACACTTTACCATTGTCACCGATTGTAATTCCTTGCATGCAACTATTCTTAAAAGGAATATGGTGCCACGAGTGGCTAGATGGTGGAGTTTAATTCAAGAATTTGACTGCGATGTCGTGTAGTGTGTCAGGCTATGCTGCACGTTGATGCTCTAAGCAGAAATCCTATGTCTTCTCGTGAAAAAGGTGTGGTCAAAGAAATTGAGACTTATGACGTTTTTAATATTACGGGTAACTGGCTTGCAACTGTACAATTAGGTGATTCTGAAATAAAACGGATTAAGGATATCCTGTCGAATACGGACTATAATGACATTGTAGACATTCGTAAAAATTTTGTATTAAAGAAAGATCGGATTTATCGTAGTACAGAAAATGGGTTGAGGTGGGTTGTACCAAAAGGCTGTAGATGGCAAATTTTACAAAAGAATCA
Organism: Xestia xanthographa; assembly: GCA_905147715.2. Lineage (NCBI taxonomy): Eukaryota > Metazoa > Arthropoda > Insecta > Lepidoptera > Noctuidae > Xestia > Xestia xanthographa. The sequence continues at coordinate 253,007 of LR990659.1, read as the reverse complement.
TGACGAAATAGGGCACTATGGATTCGAGAAGACGCTTGATCGAATAAAAGACCACTACTGGTTCCCGCGGATGCGTAGATTTTCAAAAAAATATAAGAATAAGAATAAGAATAATTTATTTAAAAAGTAGATATTACAAAAGTGTACATTTAGGTGCAGTAGTGTTATTTCTTAAAGAATTGTATAATAAGTGCATAAAATTAAACTATAACTACAGTATAATATAACAGTTGCAAGTAACAAAAATGTCGAATTCAAATGTTAGGTAGCGACCTGCCTGATCTAGGTTTATTTAAACCTGTGTTTCAGGCCATCACTTTACATTGTATAATTTAATTAGGGCAGTAGAAGCTTTAAAATAAAATAAAATAAATCTATTAACAACTATGACAAAAATCAAATTGGTACAACAACCTTAAATTAAACATTAAAACTAACTTAAGTAATAATAATCAAACTAGGACTTCTAGAAGTTTTTCTGTGTCCGTGTAATTAAGTGTTGCCAAATAATCTGATATTACAAAACTACATTTCCTATAACTTAGACTATAAAAGTTTAGTTTCTTGTTGAGTCTATTATACAGAAAAGGTCCTAAAAACACATAAAATCGACTAGCAAAAGCACGTCTAGTTTGAGGCTTTGTGCAAACCAGGTCTTTCCTTCTCCTATCGGAAGGAACTGGGTCATAGGGAAGGGTAGAGTGCTGCTGTAGTATAATGTGAAGAATAAATAATTGCCGTACTGTGAGCACATTACATGCTTTGTAGAGCAGCTGTGTTGGAAACCTAAACGGACGAAAGGTAGCAACCTTTAGAATTGCTCTTTGAGCACGTTCTAGAGGGAGAAGAATCGAATTTCCTGCGCCACCCCAGGACGTTACGCAATAGGTTAGAATAGACTGACACAACGCTAAATAAACCTGTTTTATTAATTTATAATCGGCTACATTACGTAAATACTTAAAAACATAAATTAGTTTGCGCACTCTAGTACATAGCATTTCGATATGTTTACGGAAATTTAGATTGGAGTCAATTGTGACACCAAGATATTTCAAATGGTCAGCTTTTTCTAAAGTAGGGCAAGAACATGCAGTGTCAGCGTACGTGCTACAGGTATGCGCGTAAATGACTGGGTTAGTAAGCGGTGTGTTAGTATTTCTCATTGTAAATGAAATGTATTTTGTTTTATCAGCATTTAGTGTTAGGAAATTATTCTGGAGCCAGCTAGATACAATGTTGAAACCATTCTGAGCATGTTCATAGGCCTCAGCTCTTGATTTAGCTGCAAACAAAAGAGCAGTATCATCTGCATAAGACATTACAACACCATTTTTGAGTGGCAGGCTGCACAGGTCATTAATATAGATTAAAAATAATGTAGGACCTAATATACTGCCTTGGGGAATTCCAAAACAAGTATTAAAAAGATCAGAACTTTTATTCGGACCAATTTTTACACATTGCTGTCGATCGCTAAGATAATCAGATAATAGTTGAAGCTGTGCTCCTCTTATCCCAAGTGTTTCAAGCTTCTGCAAAAGACTAGTGCAAGAAATAGTGTCAAAGGCCTTGGCAAGGTCTAGAAAAATACCAACTGTATGCATACTATTATCTAGATTTGTAGAAATGTAATTAATCAATTTGTTTACTGCTTGGCTAGTTGATTTTTTAGGCCTAAACCCAAATTGATTATCTGAAAGAAATTTGTTATCTTCCAGGTATTTTATCAGTCTACTGTTTATGATTTTTTCTAAGATTTTTGATAGACCCGTTAGTACTGAAATGGGTCTATAGTTATTCACACTCATTTTGTCTCCAGACTTGAAGATAGGTGTGACCACAGACTTTTTTAACAATTTTGGAAATATCCCTTTAGATAAACATAGCTGGAAGATGTGGGTAAGCGGAGGGGCCAGTAGGTATTGAAATCTTTTAAGTACGATATTGGGTATATCATCCCACCCAGTTGCGCAGACATCCTTTGAGCCGTTTATTATTCTAACTACTTCGTTGACGTCCGTATCTAATAAAACAAAAGAATTTAACGAGGAAGATGTCCTAATTGGGTTTTGAGTAGGAGGAATGCTAATATTTATGAATTTTTCAGCCAAGTTTTTACCAACGTCGACAAAGTAGTGGTTTACCTTATTTATTGCTTCGGATGGGTTTAATTCTGTTGATAGTAAATCTAGCGGAGGTTCGGAATTTTTAGACCTCAATGTATTTGTTTTTATAAATTTCCACACAAGTTTACTATTTTTTCCCACCGAGTTCATTTTTATCGTATTGGTTTTTTAGATTTTTAAAAAGATTATTACAGAAATTACGATATCTTTTATAGGTAACAGAAAGTATTACGTCATTGGGTGCAAGTTTGGATTTTAGGTGGAGTTTGTCTCTGTGTCTTATACAACGAACGAGACCGGGTGTGATCCACGGTTTAATGCAACTATACTTTCTAGGGATTATCTTAGTGAAAGTGTTTTTCCTTATTACGTATTGTAAGGAATTGATGAAATATTGCAAAGAAATATTTGCATCATCAGAATCATAAATAGGGTTAAAATTAATGCCGCGTATGTCAGTTTCAAGGTTTGTCATATTGACTTTAGTGTAGCTACGCTCGCACTTTTTTCTAGGTGAATTTATTTGCATTGTTAGTAAAACAGCTTGATGATCGGTAAGAGCAGAATTAGTAACCAATGTTTTGGATGGATTTTTTGATTTTAGAATGATATGGTCTAAGCAAGAACCGCTTTCATGTGTGGGGTAATAGTGAGCTGGTAAAAGTCCATGAAATGCACAAATATTTAGGTAATTGTGTGTATGGGTATCGGGTTTCCCGGAGGAAATGTTTATGTTGATATCTCCTACAAGTATTATATTTTTGAAAGTATTTATGGTTTTTAAGTTTGTGTCAAGTGAGTCTAAAAATCTGTCGATATTATGAGAGGGTGGCCTGTAAATAGCCATGACTACTGTATCAGGAACTATTTTAATGAGTAAGCAATTACTGTCTTGGGATAGTGGTTCTTCTTTGATAGTTCGTAAATTATTTTTGACATAAACTACAACTCCGTCGTTTTGGTTGCTATTTCGGTCTGTTTTATATGAATAAAAACCGTTCAGAGATGGTAAGTTGACTGTCTGTTTTGACAACCAACATTCTGTTAATACAATAATATCACAGCTTATGTCAAGACTTTGTAAAAACACTTCAAAATCGTCCATATTTCGGTTTATGCTGCGAATATTTTGTGTAAGCAAGGTAAGCGATTTGTCGCTCGAATGAAGAAGGTATTTACAGTCCTCAACATTACAGATTTTGGATTCAGACACAGTAAAACTATCTAGATCACTTATTAGCTGATCGCTCATGATAATTAAAAACTAAGAAGAAATACAAATAAAGGATACCTGTTAGTGTGCCTACCAAATATAATATACTGTGGCGCTCTTAGGCGCCCTCATGGTCTATTGAGTTAATGTAGTTGGTCTCTGCATATTTACGTGCCGGGCAACTTACATCACCAGTTGGATGGTCACATTTTCTCTTGAATCTTTTGCACGTCGCACACTGTGGGGGAGAAGATTTGCTACTGCATTCCTTCACGGAGTGTCTCGTCTCTGCACAGTGGTTGCAAGTAGGACTCGTTTCACGGCAAAACTTAGCTGCGTGGCCAAACTGCTGGCAATTGTAGCACCTGGTCACTATTGTAAAATCTCTTACCGGGCATGAGGTCCAATTTATAAAAATTCTGCTTTGGTTTACCAGCAATTTTCTTATGCCAGCGGGTAAGAAAATGAGAATGTAGTTGCAGGTAGGAAGGCCTTTCTTACCCGATTTATGGCTCAGTTTAATGTTCTCAAGGAAGGATTCACGAGTTGTATTCGGCAATTTATCAGAAAGGTTTTGCTCGTAAATACAGTCGAATACCTCCTTCTCAGTAAGGGCTACGGGAACACCAATGACGGTAACCCTAGGGCGTCGTTTAGAAGGTTCTTCTATTGTAAGGCCCGAGGTGAATATTTTCTCCGAATTCTTCAACTTGTCTATATCGCCTTTATTTTCTGTGCTAATTAGTACTCCTCCATTTTTCACTTTTTTCAGGCCACGCACATGGAGCTTGAGTTGTTCGGGAGATATTAACTTTTGGACAAGTGACTTGGTGTCGTCACTAGTTTTAGTTTTATCGCTGGGATAGATGGCGATTGAACTCAAATTCGCAGGACGGACGAAATTGTCGGCGCCTTTCTTCACCATGCTAGCATAGGAATTGTTTGTATTTAGCTTCGACTCTATAACCTCTTTGACCTGGTCCAGTGAGTTCGTCATGTTCTTCTGAAGTTGTAAGTGCTGAACGGTACAAACACATGGTTACATATGTAACCATATTGTGCTTAGATTGTGCACATAATAAAATTCCATCGGGAAAGAAACAAGGTTATTTACACCCTATTCCGAAGATCACTAAGCCCTTTCATACAGTTCACATTGATCATGTCGGACCGTTCGTCACAAGTAAAAGGAAGAATTCGTATATCCTTGTGATTATAGACGCGTACTCAAAGTTTATTGTTTTAAAAGCGGTGAAAAATACGAAGTCAAATACATCTATCGCGGGATCTATTAAGGGATTATTTTGGTACGTTCGGTGTACCAACACGATTAATAAGTGATCGGGGTACATGATTTACAAGCATTAAATTCAAAGAGTTTATGAGAGAAGTAGGCGCAAAACATATTTTAAACGCTGTTGCTTCTCCACGGGCAAATGGCCAAGTAGAGAGGTACAACAGAACAATTTTAGATTCTCTTGCCGCTCAAAACCACGGTAAGGATGAACGTTTATGGGATGACCGTTTGCTTCAAGTTTAATGGGGCTTGAATAATACCATAAATAAAGGTAAAACTATATACCCTATACTATACCTAAGGTTATATTATACCCGAGAGAGAATCAAACATTGAAGACAATGCGAGCAAAAATAACGAATCAAATAGTATAACTAAAATAAGAGAAGAAGTAGAACAGTACGTTGATGAGTCGCAAATTAAACAAAAGGAGTATTTTGATAAAAGAAGGAAAGAAGCCCAAAAATTCAAATTAGGGAAGCTTGTTAGAGTTGCAAGAGAGACTCATGGTTTAGGTAAAAGTAAGAAACTACTGCCGAAGTTATCAGGTCCGTATCGAATTACAAAAGTATTTGACAATGATAGGTATTAAGTTGTTGATACTTCGTTAACTAAGAAAGGTACAACCGTTTACTGCGTGGTATACGCAGTGGATAAAATTTATCCGTGGTTGTGTTTCGGAACGGATCGGACTGACGAATCGTCAGAAGATGAGATAATGATGAGTGGAAATGAACAATTTTGATGGAATGGAGAGAGTTGGGTTGTTAATGTAATTAAATAGTTAACGAAAACGCTTAGGAGCCTATTAGATCTGTTTTACCCTTTTTATGTTAAAGTATGTATTATTAGAAACTTTTGTATAAACTAACATTGCATAAGATATAGCTAATGCGCAAAGTGCGCGTTGTGTAGTGCACAAAGTGTGAAATGGAATGCGCAAGGTGCGCAACCCATAATGGTCAGGATGCACAAGGTGTGCGTTAATAGGTGCATGGGGTGTGCGATGCAATGCGCAAAGTGCGTGACGCATAGTTAATAGAATGCACAAGGTGCGCAATAATTGAAGCACAATGTGTGCGATATTTTGTGCACAAGGTGTGTCATGCAATGCGCAAGGTGCGCGACGCATAATGCACAAGGTGTGCAAAGATTGAAGCACAAGGTGTGCGATATTTTGTGCACAAGGTGTGCCATGCAAAGCGCAAGGTGCGCGACGCATATTTGCCAACTTGACAAATATTAGGGCAAAAATAAGATTTTTTGAGAATTATCTAATTAAAAAATGCAATTTTATTTTAATGTAATCATTTGTTTAAGGCAAAATCACAATTTTAAGTTTTTTGCAATGGACATGCAATTATTTAGATTAGGTTAATTTCTTCTTTAAACAAAATGGATAGGTTAGGTTATGTTAAAACTGTGACCTCCTACGCACTTAGCAATTCACATTTTTGTCATTGAAGCATTTGACTGAATAAAGAGGGAGAATTGAAAACTGACAATACTAAATATTTGGCTTATTTGGTTTTGCGTAAAAACTGTTATTCCAACTGAAATATTTGACTAAATAAAAATGTTAAAAGTACTAGTTGGTAAACAAGTTATAGTTTAAACGTACATTTCCTAAACATTAGGTTTGCGTTACAATTGTTTGTGAATAGATTTTTTGCTAAGTAATAATTTGGCAAATGAAATTATGCGAAATATTTTTTTGGAAGTGAAAATTTGTCAAATTCCTTTCGGTCAAACAAGGGAGACCCTTTCGGGGATCCTGACGTTTTGCCAAAAAGATTTCGGCAAAATTTCATTAACCAAACAAATTTTAGCAACCTTTTTTTGTACCATTGCAATTTTTCGAATGATTTTAGTACGCATATTTTTATTTGGTCAAATTTTTACTTGGCAAAATATTACCAAGTATAATGTCATTATGGCATTTGGTCTTTAATCAAATGATTTATTACAGCAAACAATCTTTAGACAATAAACGTTTGGTAAAATGATTAGTTAAGACAAAAAATATTAAGGCAAAAATAAGATTTTTTGGGAATTATATAATTAAAAAATGCAATTTTATTTTAATACTAGCGGACTTCCCGCGGTTTCACCCGCGTAGTTCCCGTTCCCGTAGGAGTACGGGAATAAAATATAGCTTATGTTACTCGTGGATAATGTAGCTTTCGAATGGTGAAAGAATTTTTTAAATCGGTCCAGTAGTTTTTGAGCCTATTCATTACAAACAAACAAACAAAGTTTTCCTCTTTATAATATTATTAGTATTAGTATAGATAATCATTTGTTTAATGCAAAATATTTTAACATTACAACTTTTTTTTTGCAATGGACATTACAAATTATTTAGATTAGGTTAATTTATTCTTTAAACAAAATGGGTAGGTTAGGTTAGGTTAAAACTGCGACCTTCTACGCACGAGCCGAGCGAGCGTAGCGAGCGGTGCCGCGGCAGCGGCCGGCGAGGTCCAGAAACGACTTGCATTAATAGAAAAAAAAAGAGATTGTTTTTAGTAGGTTACCCGGAACTGAGCTATTTAGATTAGGACAATTACTTATTTCTAAAAAAATGGTTAGGTTAGGTTAAAACTGTGACCTTCTACGCACCTAGCAGATCACATTTTTGGTCATTGAAGCATTTGACTGATTATGAAAGGGTGAATTGAAAACTGACGATACTAAATCATCATCATCATCATCATTTCAGCCGAAAGACGTCCACTGCTGGACATAGGCCTCCCCCAAGTGTCGCCACATTGACCGTTCCCATGCGACTCGCATCCCGTGGATGCGAGTATGGACGATACTAAATATTTGGCTTATTTGATTTTGCGTAAAAACTTTTATTCCAACTGAAATATTTGACTACATAAAAAATGTTTAAACTACTAGTTGGAAAACAAGTTATAGTTTAAACGTTCATTTCCCAAACATTAGGTTTTCGTTACAATTTTTTGTGAATAGATTTTTTGCTAAGTAATAATTTGGCAAATGAAATTATGCGAAACATTTTTTGGGAAGTGAAAATTTGTCAAATTCCTTTCGGTCAAACACGGGAGACCCATGGTTTCGTTTATTGTTTGTGAAATAATACTGACATCTTGAGGTTCCGAACGTGTGCGTGTGCGACGGAACGTAATATTTTCTAAGAAGTCCATGATTTAATTTGTTCAAATAATTTTGTACACAAAAAGTGTTCTGTGTTGGTCAGATGCGAAGGCACGACACTTCGATTCAACTATGATATTATGCGGCGTATTATGCCACACGACCAAACGTGCTGTTACACTGTAGCTCTAAATTAGCGAATAGTTCGTTGTTCCAGTCAAATGTAGTTATTATTTTTGAATGTGGGTGTAGCAGAGTTTTCTGTTCTGAAACAGTTTTAATGTTATTTTCTAAATTGTTTTTACACTAATATTGCTTTCTTTCACTGTATGTTTATTCACTGATCACTAATCACTACACTGTACGTTTATTATTGTTTATATCGAGATTTATTGCCACTATTGGTTTTCATTTCACTTTTGTTGAGTTAGTCACTGTTCCTTCATATTTCGTTGTATTTTCGTAGTTTGTGAAACTTTGAGGCTACAAACACTTCTAGCGATGGATCATATCATTACTACAAAAATACTAGGTGTTAACGAGTGAATACCAACTGTAAATATTTTTATTTAACGAAAATGACAGAGCTGTTTGTTAACTGACACTTGCTTGACTTCAATTCCAGCGTGAGCCAGTGATGATGTCCAACGGGTTGAAATTTGTATTGTATACATTTCTTAAGTTTAAATTTTGCTTACAACTAGGTTTTTATAAATCGCACGGGTGGCTTAACTGCTCTGCCACTACGTGTGGTATAAGTAACAACCTTACTACGTATGCTACTCCTATTAATGTTGTCTTGGTTTTCACAAGTTTTATTTTCTTCTGTTGGTTTTTGTTGTTCTGATTCTGCTAACATATAGGCTGGTTTTAACCTATCTATAGAAATAGTTACTTGTCTATTTGGCAGTTGTATCCTAAATACTTTATTATCTCTACTGATAGAATACTATTGTCAATTGGGAAAAACGAATTATAAATATGATTTACTGTAATGAATTTGTGGACATTTGAGTATTTTATACACGATTATATTTTGTTTATAGTAGCATTGATGTTATTTTGGTTATTGTTTAAACTTACGAATGAATGTTCTCGGTGCATCATGTGCGCCTAACTATAGCTATGTGGGTCAAACATCATACGGTCCCACCTAGCATAGCAAGTTCAGTTTGGAATAAATCCTTGGAAAGGGCACACGTGTATTTCATTCTAAATCCTGGTAAATCAAAAATCAACCTTGTCGCTTTAAACATATGGTCCTTAATCGAATCGGAGTCGGGCCATCGACTGGCTCAGTGCAAGCGCCGCGAGGATTTGACATTCCTGAGCGATAAGGATTTCTGTGAGGTGTCGAATTAGTGAATTTAAATAAATAAACTTAACGAATTGTGGACTTTATAAACGAATTAAAACTATTACTTGTGAGACGATTACGTTTAGAATAAAAGTGATCTAACACTACTTATGACGCTGTAAGGGCCATCATAAGTCGATGTTAATGGTTTTTTAACCGCATCATTTCTTATGAATACATGCGTGCAACTATTCGCGGAAACTGTGCATAGAGACCTAAGTCTCTATGTATAAACAGTTTCCGCGAATCGCTTGCGCTTCGTGACTTGGGACGAAGATTGTTTATAGTTACTCGCAATCTCTCTTCGTATGTATAATCGTCACCGCTGTACTTCGGACTTACCTCAATGTGAAATTCGCCGGGTAAGCGTAACGTCTGACCTAGAACTAGTTCGGCCGCGCTAAGGCATGTGTCACACCGGCTGGCTGCTCGCAAACCGAACAAAACGGTGGATAGCTCGTCGTCCCATGACGAGTTGTCTGTTAACCTACTAGACAAAGCTACCTTTAGAGAACGATGCCATCTCTCTATCTTCCCGTTACTTTGGGGATGGTATGGTGTAGTTCGGATCCTCTGGACTCCTAGTAACTTTAGTAGGTTAGCAACGAGTTGGCTCTCGAACTGTCTACCTTGATCGTTGGTCAGTCTACTTGGGCAACCAAACCTGCATATCCAATTTTCGTAGACTGCTTTCGCTATTGTTTCTGCCTTGATATATTCTACTGGTGCAGCTTCCGGCCAGTGCGTAAAACGATCTATGATTGTGACACAATACCTGTTGCCCTGCCGTGTTGTAGGCAGTGGTCCAACGAAGTCCACGCTCGAAACGTTGACTGGCTTCAAATTTACCTATTCCTGTCACTACATGACGACTTACCTTGCTTCTCTGGCACTGCACACATGTTTTTGCCCAACTATCAATTTCTTTGTTCATGCCAGGCCAAAAGAATCTCTTGGAAATCATCCTACGAGTCGTTCTCACGCCTGGATGACATTGTGTACTGATTCAAAAACTGTTTTTCTAAATGCCGGTGGTACATACGGCCTTATGTTCCCATTTGCAATATCGCAATACACGCTTTTGCTGACGTTGGGAACGTGTATTTGTTTTAATTTTACGCTGCTAGATAAGTCTCCACTTCGTAGTAACTGTGTAAATTGATCATCTCCTTCCTGCGCTGTCGCTAATTCTTCGTAATCTTTGGTGCTTTTTACCCAATGGTTTCTACATGTGACAACGCATCAGCTACCGGATTATCAATGCCGTTAACATGCTTTATTTTGCTAGTATATTCGCTAATGTACAGTAATTGTCTGATCCGCCTAGGAGTTTCTTTGTTTGAACTTATCTTTGTAATTGCGTATGTTAGAGGCTTATGATCTGTATAGACGGTTAAATCTCGACCTTCTATCATATCTTTAAAATGCTTGATAGACACGTATATAGCAAGTAGTTCCCTATCGTATGTACTGTAGTTTTGCTGAGTATCTACTTGAGTATCTACTTTTTCGAAAAATATCCAAGTGGTTGCCATGTGTCGTCGGTCATAAGTGATAACGAAGCTTCAGCGACAGGATGAGATAACGTTACGGCGCTTTGTAGGCTTACCTTGCATTTCTCGTACGCTGATTCAGTTTTGGCGTCCCATTCTATTTTGGTTTTGTCTTTCTTTTTCGAGTTGTGCAGAAAACTATTGAGATACCTATTGACACTCTGCTGCTTTGCGTAAATGTGACCTGTAGAAATTTACCATTCCAAGGAAACGTCTCACCTCTTCAACTGTCTCTGGTCGCGGATAATTAATGATTGCCTTTACCTTTTCGGGTAGGGGACTGATCCCTGCTGGTATAACCTTGTAACCTAAAAAATCTATTTCGTTTAATCCGAAAGAACTCTTCCCGAGATTTATGGTCGACCCGATACTGTAGAATCGCTCAAATACTTTCCTGACATGTTCTCTATGAATGACGTCATTGTTCGATGCTATGATGACATCGTCGATATAACAGGACAGTGGATGACTCCTATTCATTGCCTATCTTTTCACCGATGTTTTCGATTCCTTCCAAAACCGTGTTGTCCCTAAACCTTTGGAACGTCTGTGCTGCGTTCCTAAGACCAAATGTCATCCGCGGGAACTCGGAACAAACCGAATGGGGTAGTGATGGCGGTTTTCTCCACGTCTTCCGGTGCGACCTCAATAAAGTGATATGCCCTATTTATATCTAGACGCGTATAAACTATTTTACCTGTTAATCCGTATGTAAAATCCTGAAGTCTTGGTATGGGGTATCTGTCTGGTTTCATTACTGTGTTTAGTCGTCGTCTCCGCAGGGTCGTATATTACCGTCCTTCTTCTGCACGACATGTAATGGACTGGCCCACTGGCTTCTAGACGGTCTACAGATTCCTAGTTCCTGCATATAGCAAAATTCGTCTTTAACTTTTTGATACTTACTAGGTGGGAGCGTCTCGGCTTCGCGTACATAGGTGGTCCGGTCGTATCGATGCGATGTTTTACCGAATGGTTAGGCAATGTTTCTTTAAATGATACGGGCTTAGTAATATCGATAAATTCCTCCAGCAAGTCACGAAACGGATGCGTTTCCTGTATCGTTTTAATTGTTGACTCATTGTTGTTTACAATGGTGCCTACCGTGTATAAACTAGTAACTGAAACTACTACCTTCCTATTATATAAATCTACTAATAAACGATGTGTTTTAAAAAAATCTGCTCCTATTATTGGGTTACTTACGTCACAAATTATAAAAGGCCATTTAAAACTACGCCTTAAACCTATGTTAAGTTCTAATGTTATTACACCGTACGTTTTAATTTCGGTGACGTTAGCAGCAAAGAGCTTATAGCTACGTTCATGATTACGCTTCTTTAAGCTAACCTTGGTGACTGGAATGACTGACACATTAGCACCTGTATCAATAAGAAAGTCCATACCGTTTTAAGAATCCGTTACACACAAGCGATGGTTTTCGTTGACGTTGATGCATGCTACCACCGCCTTGGGCTGCATCCTCTTCAGTTTTCCTGCTTGTGTAACTTCGCCCAGTTACATGGTGACTCGCATCGCCGTGCTGACTCACGGTACCGGAAATGGTATCGGCACAACCAGTCTGGATTGTTCTGTGCTCGCTGCGGCGTCCGGGATCTTTGACGGGAACGGGAACGATTGCGGTTACATCGTACCCTTCCCGCGTCTGCCTTGTTGGTGGCCAGAATCGCGCAAACCCACGCTGGTAGTCTCGCTAACCATAAATTCCTCAGTGTGTCTCCCGCAGCTCCGGAGTTTCTCGCCAGCTCACTCATTTTGGCTAGCAGTTGGGATGGGCGTTGCTGGCCCAGGTCCATCTCTGAGACTACTTTGTGAAATTGCGCTTCCACGCTAATCTGAAACGTTTTTAGCAGCCTGTTTTTCAATGTTGTATATGGCTGTTGCTCCGGCGGGTTACTTATTAGGTCTCCAAACTGGCTCAGTTCTTCCTTTGAGAGCTTGCTGAGTAACATCTCGTACTTGACCTGGTCGCCTTGGTGCTGCGGTCCTATCATAGCCTCAAATTGAGAGAACCATGTTTTGGGCATGTCCGCCCAAAAAGGTGGTATTCGGGCTTTTTTTTTTTTTTTTTTTTTTTCGGATTGGAAATCATCAAATAACCCCTCCCGCTCTGGGCGGAGCAGGAGGGAGTGTCAGACTTTTACTGACTAAAACCCATCCATGTTCCTTCATCGCCCTTTGTGTTCCGGGGCAACGGTATCTCTTTCGAACAGTCTCGCAACCCCGGCAGGGTGGTATTCGGGCTGACAACCCGATTGCAGCTAGATCGCTCACTATTGCCTGTGCCGTCGGTGCTGGTAGAGTCATTGTAGCACTGTTCACGTACACTTGTTTAGCTGTTCACTTCCGTTCCCTACGCAAGGCCACGTCAAACGCGGTGTCTCCAATTGTTGACTCCCTTGGTGGTGGTGTGAGGTGTGTATAGGTCCTTGTTGCGGTGTAGCCTTGCGTGGGGAGGATAATTAAAAGTCAGTGCGTGGAAACTACATAAACGTTTATTGTCCTGGTTCACATTAACAGTCTAACATGGTACACCATTATGACATGTGTCAATAAACATGTTTGCACCACCACTGCGTGTAAGGGACTGGCGCTTGCGCACAACTCAGTCCCGGTTGGCGACCATACATTTTGTCGCGTCAGCTTTTGTAGCGTAAGCCCCTACAACTCTAAAGAAATGTAAAAATCCTGTTGATATGTCATTCTTAACATTTCGATTTGTAGGGAACTCGTATTATTGAAACAACCGTTACCGACCATGCAATGCAATACATCTTATAACATAGATCTTACCTACTAAGTACATACATAGGTACTATACCTCACCTCGGGGGCGAGTGAGAAAAAAAAAAACCGGCCAAGTGCGAGTCGGACTCGCGCACGAAGGGTTCCGTACCATTATTATCAAATAAGGGCAAAAAAATCACGTTTGTTGTATGGGAGCCCCCCTTAAATATTAATTTTATTCTGTTTTTAGGGTTCCGTACCCAAAGGGTAAAAACTGAACCCTATTACTAAGACTTCGCTGTCTGTCCGTCTGTCTGTCACCAAGCTGTATGTCATGAACCGTGACAGCTAGACAGTTGAAATTTTCACAAATGATGTATTTCAGTTGCCGCTATAACAACATATACAAAAAACAGAATAAAATTAATATTTAAGGGGGGCTCCCATACACCAACGTGATTTTTTTTATAATAATTGGTACGGAACCCTTCGTGCGCGAGTCCGACTCGCACTTGGCCGGTTTTTAGTATTTGTTGTTATAGCGGCAACAGAAATACATCATCCGTGAAAATTTCAACTGTCTAGCTGTCACGGTTCATGAGATACAGCCTGGTGACAGACAGACGGACAGACGGACAGACGGACAGACAGCGAAGTCTTAGTAATAGGGTTCCGTTTTTACCCTTTGGGTACGCAACCCTAAAAATTGAATAAATATGAATCTTTTTTTTTTTGCTTATCAGGTGACATGATTACGTTCTAAATAGTTTAGTCCTATTTTTATGGACAACGTAAGCATAATATTACCGTGACATAAGGTTTGTTGCTTTTTAAAATCTTAACTTAACACCTAAATCTTCTAAAATAACAAACGGCCCATCCCACTGGGTATCTAATTTAGCAGCTGTTTCATTTTTAATAAGGATTAATTGTCCGTTATTGTACGTTACATTATTTACTTTTTTATCGTAAGTGCACTTACGATTTTGCTTACTTAAAATTAATTTTTTACGAGCATCTTGGTGTGCTACTTGTAACCTATACTTAAGTTCTAAAGGATAACTTTCTGGATTATATTTGTAAAGGTTCTATAGACTGACTTACTCTACATGGTAATACACTAGCTCTACCAAATACAAGTTCGAAAGGTGTGTACGTAGTTTCCGTATGAACAGTATTATTGAAACTGTAACACCAAAATGGTAACCACTGACTCCATGTTTCTTTTTACCATCACAATATATTCGCAAAAAAGCACCGAGATTTCTATGTGAATTTTCAAGGGCACCGATAGATTGGTGGTGATAGATAAGCAGTGGATGTCAATTCGTTTATTTCTAGCAATTTACATACCTGTTCCATTACGACACAAATTCTGTTCCACGATCAGTCGCAATGGTATTTGATATTCCGAATCTTAGTATAAAATTAACAACTAATGTTTTAGCTAACACTTACCGTTTCTTTGGCTTTTAATGGATATGCCTCTACGAACTTAGTTAGCTCGCACTGCAGGCTTAAAATATAACAATTTCTTTCAATATCCCTTTTTAATGGGCCTACAATGTCAAGAAATACCTTTTCAAAAGCATGTGAAGCAGTTGTAGTTATCTCCATGGGCGCCTTGACATATCTACAATGCTTCATTTTCTGACACTTTAAGCATTTGCTCACGAATTCTTGTACGTCTTTATCTAAGCCTGGCCAGTAAAATTTCCTCTTAATATTATTGGTCATCCTACGTACCTACACCTGCATGACCTGCAGTTGGTAATAGATGAAAATCATGTAAAAATATAGTTTTTTTTTCTCCTCAATGCATGTAAATCTATAAACTATGCTATTGACTGTTACGATTACGAAAATAAGTATTTAAATGTTAAAGAATTAAAGAAAATAATACTGCGTAATCAAACTAACTGTGAAAAACCAGATAGCAAACATGTAATAGCTTCGAAAGGTACAATCCCTTATTATTTAGCACGTCATCAAACGAAATGCCCTGCTACAAATGGTCCTGATATTGAAAACCTATCTACTCATACAAAAAAAGGTACAATTCCATACTATTTTAAAGTTCTAGATAATAAACAGGTTTTTCGTGAACAAGCACATCGTAACAACTGAACCTAAAACTTTTAAAATATTGCACCAAAACATCGCTAATATTCTTTCAAAAAAGGAAATTTTGGAACTAACGTTGCTGGAGTTACGAGACATAAATAAAGAACCACATATTATGTTTGTCTGAAACCTTTATGCGTGCTGGAAATGAGAAACATTACCGTAAATATCACCGTAGCAGCTGCATTTAGTAGAGACACACAGAGAGGGGGGACCTGTATACTCGCTAAACAGAGAATTGTTTATAACGAGCTCTTCCACATTAAAAAGTACTCAACCCAAAAATCATTTGAAGCCTGCGGCGTTGAAATTCCATTGCACAAATTACTAATCGTGTGTCTTTATAGAACGCCTAAGTCTGATCCTAACATATTTTTGGATAAACTTGATCAATTTATGTGCGAAACGGTAAAATAGATACAAACCAGTCCATTTAAATTTTACCAATCAAATCTTCCCAAGGGGCCCCGACTGTGAGT
This sequence comes from Xestia xanthographa, assembly GCA_905147715.2. Lineage (NCBI taxonomy): Eukaryota > Metazoa > Arthropoda > Insecta > Lepidoptera > Noctuidae > Xestia > Xestia xanthographa. Next base: position 236,984 of record LR990659.1, on the reverse strand, counting down.
CGTTCTGTTCTGCATTAGAATTTATGTTTTGTTTTATGTGTGTATCGATTATAAAACTATTTCAATTGTGTAGTTATTTAGTATTACTTAACAGAATTCTAAACTACTGGACTTGTTTCTTTCTTTTTAGTTTTTATTTAAGTTAATTCTTTCACGTATTTTTTAAAATTAGTTTTTACGCAGTCGGGTTTTTTGTTTTTCTTTAATTTAACTTCGTCTTCAGTCATAGGGCTAAGAAACATGGAATTAGGTATTGTCCTGGTTTTATTAGGCTCGTCATTATTATGTAAATTATTGAATGTCACAGTGCTGGTCAAATTAATAAAATAATCATTAAAAGCATTTGCTATGTCAGAGGGATTTGTCAGTATTCGCTTATCTCATACTAGTTGAGAAATATTATTGTCACATTTTGTATTTCCAATTTCATGGTTAATGACTGACCACGTTGCTCTGCATTTGTTTTGACTGTTATGTATGTATTTAATGTTTGAGTTTATTTTGGATTTAAAGATACATTTTTTCAGTATTGATGAATATTTTTTATATTTAAGTTTGTACTTTAGGGTTTTATTTTTATAATAGAGATACCGTAAACATCGTTTAGTTTTGCAACTATTTCTGAGACCCTTGCTTATCCATTTTTGTTTAGTTGCATTAGAATTGTTTATTTTAATCTTAATCTTTGGGAAGCTTAAATTATACAATAAACACAAAAATTCGTGAAATTTATTGAATGCATTATTTATATCACTTTCAAGATGTACCTCTGACCATATTAAACTTGCAAGGCATTTTTTGGATTTACTTATATTTTCACTACAATAGTCTTTTTTAAACATAAAATATGATTTACACTTTAAACTTTGCTCTTTTACTGGGAAATCTAAGAGTTGTGCGGTGTCGTGGTCTGATAATTAAAGGGATAAAACCTCAGTAGAAGATTTTTTTTATATTACTTAGTATGTGGTCTATACACGAGTCTTTACGTGTGGGAACTTTAACGTGAATCTGCAAGTTATAGTTATTGCATAGTTCCTTCAAGTAGTTGGTGACTCCCTTGTTTAATAAAGGTATTTATATTGAAATCACCGGCAATAACTATTTTTGTACTTGATCCATATTTTTTTACCGTTTCGCACATAAATTGATCAAGTTTATCCAAAAATATGTTAGGATCAGACTTAGGCGTTCTATAAAGACACACGATTAGTAATTTGTGCAATGGAATTTCAACGCCGCAGGCTTCAAATGATTTTTGGGTTGAGTACTTTTTAATGTGGAAAAGCTCGTTATAAACAATTCTCTGTTTAGCGAGTATACAGGTCCCCCCTCTCTGTGTGTCTCTACTAAATGCAGCTGCTACGGTGATATTTACGGTAATGTTTCTCATTTCCAGCACGCATAAAGGTTTCAGACAAACATAATATGTGGTTCTTTATTTATGTCTCGTAACTCCAGCAACGTTAGTTCCAAAATTTCCTTTTTTGAAAGAATATTAGCGATGTTTTGGTGCAATATTTTAAAAGTTTTAGGTTCAGTTGTTACGATGTGGTTGTTCACGAAAAACCTGTTTATTATCTAGAACTTTAAAATAGTATGGAATTGTACCTTTTTTTGTATGAGTAGATAGGTTTTCAATATCAGGACCATTTGTAGCAGGGCATTTCGTTTGATGACGTGCTAAATAATAAGGGATTGTACCTTTCGAAGCTATTACGTGTTTGCTATCTGGTTTTTCACAGTTAGTTTGATTACGCAGTATTATTTTCTTTAATTCTTTAACATTTAAATACTTATTTTCGTAATCGTAACAGTCAATAGCATAGTTTATAGATTTACATGCATTGAGGAGAAAAAAAAACTATATTTTTACATGATTTTCATCTATTACCAACTGCAGGTCATGCAGGTGTAGGTACGTAGGATGACCAATAATATTAAGAGGAAATTTTACTGGCCAGGCTTAGATAAAGACGTACAAGAATTCGTGAGCAAATGCTTAAAGTGTCAGAAAATGAAGCATTGTAGATATGTCAAGGCGCCCATGGAGATAACTACAACTGCTTCACATGCTTTTGAAAAGGTATTTCTTGACATTGTAGGCCCATTAAAAAGGGATATTGAAAGAAATTGTTATATTTTAAGCCTGCAGTGCGAGCTAACTAAGTTCGTAGAGGCATATCCATTAAAAGCCAAAGAAACGGTAAGTGTAGCTAAAACATTAGTTGATAATTTTATACTAAGATTCGGAATATCAAATACCATTGCGACTGATCGTGGAACAGAATTTGTGTCGTAATGGAACAGGTATGTAAATTGCTAGAAATAAACGAATTGACATCCACTGCTTATCTATCACCACCAATCTATCGGTGCCCTTGAAAATTCACATAGAAATCTCGGTGCTTTTTTGCGAATATATTGTGATGGTAAAAAGAAACATGGAGTCAGTGGTTACCATTTTGGTGTTACAGTTTCAATAATACTGTTCATACGGAAACTACGTACACACCTTTCGAACTTGTATTTGGTAGAGCTAGTGTATTACCATGTAGAGTAAGTCAGTCTATAGAACCTTTACAAATATAATCCAGAAAGTTATCCTTTAGAACTTAAGTATAGGTTACAAGTAGCACACCAAGATGCTCGTAAAAAATTAATTTTAAGTAAGCAAAATCGTAAGTGCACTTACGATAAAAAAGTAAATAATGTAACGTACAATAACGGACAATTAATTCTTATTAAAAATGAAACAGCTGCTAAATTAGATACCCAGTGGGATGGGCCGTTTGTTATTTTAGAAGATTTAGGTGTTAAGTTAAGATTTTAAAAAGCAACAAACCTTATGTCACGGTAATATTATGCTTACGTTGTCCATAAAAATAGGACTAAACTATTTAGAACGTAATCATGTCACCTGCAAGCAAAAAAAAAAAGATTAATATTTATTCAATTTTTAGGGTTCCGTACCCAAAGGGTAAAAACGGAACCCTATTACTAAGACTTCGCTGTCTGTCCGTCTGTCCGTCTGTCCGTCTGTCTGTCACCAGGCTGTACCTCATGAACCGTGACAGCTAGACAGTTGAAATTTTCACGGATGATGTATTTCTGTTGCCGCTATAACAACAAATACTAAAAACCGGCCAAGTGCGAGTCGGACTCGCGCACGAAGGGTTCCGTACCAATTATTATAAAAAAAAATCACGTTGGTGTATGGGAGCCCCCCTTAAATATTAATTTTATTCTGTTTTTTGTATATGTTGTTATAGCGGCAACTGAAATACATCATTTGTGAAAATTTCAACTGTCTAGCTGTCACGGTTCATGAGATACAGCTTGGTGACAGACAGACGGACAGACAGCGAAGTCTTAGTAATAGGGTTCAGTTTTTACCCTTTGGGTACGGAACCCTAAAAACAGAATAAAATTAATATTTAAGGGGGGCTCCCATACAACAAACGTGATTTTTTTGCCCTTATTTGATAATAATGGTACGGAACCCTTCGTGCGCGAGTCCGACTCGCACTTGGCCGGTTTTTTTTTTCTCACTCGCCCCCGAGGTGAGGTATAGTACCTATGTATGTACTTAGTAGGTAAGATCTATGTTATAAGATGTATTGCATTGCATGGTCGGTAACGGTTGTTTCAATAATACGAGTTCCCTACAAATCGAAATGTTAAGAATGACATATCAACAGGATTTTTACATTTCTTTAGAGTTGTAGGGGCTTACGCTACAAAAGCTGACGCGACAAAATGTATGGTCGCCAACCGGGACTGAGTTGTGCGCAAGCGCCAGTCCCTTACACGCAGTGGTGGTGCAAACATGTTTATTGACACATGTCATAATGGTGTACTATGTTAGACTGTTAATGTGAACCAGGACAATAAACGTTTATGTAGTTTCCACGCACTGACTTTTAATTATCTTCCCCACGCAAGGCTACACCGCAACAAGGACCTATACACACCTCACACCACCACCAAGGGAGTCAACAATTGGAGACACCGCGTTTGACGTGGCCTTGCGTAGGGAACGGAAGTGAACAGCTAAACAAGTGTACGTGAACAGTGCTACAATGACTCTACCAGCACCGACGGCACAGGCAATAGTGAGCGATCTAGCTGCAATCGGGTTGTCAGCCCGAATACCACCCTGCCGGGGTTGCGAGACTGTTCGAAAGAGATACCGTGGCCCCGGAACACAAAGGGCGATGAAGGAACATGGACAGTAACACCAACAGTAAAATAGATTATAAAAAGTAATGAAAATGAATTGAAACCGAGATAAACTAACTAGAAAATTACCTGCCTAAAATAAAACAATAACGTATACTAAGATATTATAGCGAACAACTTATTAACTACTGATGTATGTACCCTACCTACCGAACTATGAGTAGTGAATGGTAATAGTTTTGGTGACAGAAATGTAATGATGATAACAAAATCAATAGGAATCCAAATTAAGTATTTTCAAATTTACGTACATTCTAAAGTCAGATAACTATTCTCTCATAATGAGCTAAAATCAGTTGTAAAGTATGAAAACTTAAATCCATAACAACGAATTCAATTAGTAGTCGCGGAGAATCTTAACACCGCGATTCAGAAACGTGCATCAAATGAACATCGCCATCTATCGAGCTTGGTGGTAAACTTTTTTTTCTCGGCGACTTGGCGATGAATAAAAGTTATTTTTTTTACCAAAAATATTTGTTTTTCATGCTTTTTCACTGTTTTTTTGTTTGTATATCGTTAATACTTGAAATAAAGTAAGAATTAGCGAGAATGATTGCTTTGTTAAACAACTTTAAATCATTATATATCCTAAACTATTATTTAAAATGAAAAATGATAAAAGGAACCTAAAGATGATTTTAAAATACCTATTCAATGACACCCCACTTGACATAGTTCCTCAACTTTTTTTTTTTTCATTTTGACAATAATTATGGCGTCTGGTTGTCGCTGTTGTGAATTTTGATTATAGTTATATCTTTAGTGACACTCGCAAGGTTAAGACGAATCGATTGACGTAAGAATGATCAAAATCGGCCTACGCATTTGGTCTCTAGAACGCCACATAGAAACAAACATACATACATAGACTGATAAACACATTACCCTCCTTTGCGTCGCGCAGTCGGGTAAAAAGAATATTTTTTAAGAATTGCAACATTCGTCGTACTTTCCCGTCTTGACACATGCGAGAAACGTCACTTTTCTTTTTCGCGCGTTAACGACTCCGCAAGACAAAAGTTCTTTGTTGTTAAAATATTCATTTAAAATTAAGTTTAAATTACATTTTACCAAAATAACAAAATGATCGCCCAGAGGAGGCGCCTACGCAAACGGTGGCAGGACACGTCAGGCAGGTATGTAGTGATATACAAGAGGGAGCTCAACCGTCTCGCGGAGAAGGTTAGGGTAAAGTACAGGAGCACAATACCGTGAGCTGGGAGGAACGTATCGACGCCGCGGAAGGAGACTGGACGTCGATACACAAACTGTGCAGGCAGCTTGCGAACACCCCGGCTCCGGTACATTCGCTACTCCGCAGCGATGGGGCACCAAGATACACTGCAGCAGACCGTGCAGAGATCTTTGCCAAGCACCTGGAGCGTCAGTTCAAGCCGAACCCAACCAATGACACCGAGCACATCGCAGCAGTTGAGAGTCACCTTGGGGAGTACTTCGCTGTACCGATAGCCTCTGAGGACAATCCAGTCTATTTCTCGCCTTGCGCAGTACGGCGCGCCATTCTGAAAGCCAAGCCAAGGAAGGCCTCTGGTGCGGACGGTATCACGAACACAGTGCTGCGCCACCTACCGTTCCGTACAGTAGCGGCATTGGCGCGCCTGTTCACGGGGATACTGCGCACCGGAGTCTTCCCAGCATCGTAGAAGGAAGGGCGCGTCATTATGCTGCCCAAGGCAAACAAAGACATCCTGAAGCCAGAGAGCTATCGCCCTTTACCTTGGTCTCTTCCATTTCCAAGATGTTTGAACAACTCCTGCTGCGACACCTGAAGCATACATTACGCCACGCGCAGACCAGTTCGGGTTCCACGCCGAGCACTCAACGACGCTCCAGCTGTCGGGGGTACTGCACCTGCTAACAGCGACCCTGAACAAGTAGGAGGAAGCAGTTGCAGTATTCTTCGACATGGAAAAGGTTTTTGATCGCGTGTGGCACGCCGGTCTTGTGTACAAGCTGTTGAGGACAGACGCGCCCCGTCGCTTGATACAAATGGTCTCATCCTTTCTCTCCTACAGATCCTTCAGAGTGAAAGTGGACGGAGCCCTATCGGACGCCCGGCCGATTGCAGCGTGGGTGCCGCAGAGGAGCGTATCCCCGCTGTGCTAGTCCGTTTACACCGACGACATCCCCACCACTGACGACACCACGCTCGCGCTGTACGCCGACGACGCTGCGTACATCGCCACCTCGTTGAACGCGAGACATGCGGCCGTCAAGATGCAGCGCTTGCTCGACCTGCTGCCTGACTGGCTGTCGAAATGGAGGTTGTCGGTGAACGTGAACAGACGCAGGCGCTCGTCGTGGAAGCCACCCGCCGCCTCCCACCACTCCCACCACCCCTGACACTACAGGAGGCCGACGTCGCATGGTTGCCCCAGGTGAAGTACCTCGGGGTCACTCGACCGTCGGCTCACCATGGCAGTCCACGTCCGCAAGACCGTCGCGAAGAGCAGAACCGCCCGCGCTCTGCTCCACCCAGTGCTCTCATCCCGCTTCCCGCTACGTGCCAAGCTGGGCGTGTACAAAATGTACATCCACCCGCTGCTCACGTACGCTGCCCCAGCTTGGCTCGCCCTCACTAGCGAGGCCAACAAGAAGCTGCTCCGCGTGCAACAAAGCCTGTCGCTGCGGAAGATTGATCACCGCCCCTCGCTACATGAGGAACTCTACATGGGGACCTCAAAATCGAGAACCTGGATGGCTTCTGCCATTGCCTTGCGACGAACATGTTTGCGCGTGCCGACGCGTTCGCCTGGCCGCATGTCAAGGACATAGCGCCCCGGGCACGCGCGGCCGCCCGTCGCCAGGCGCCTGCCACGCGACCTGCTTGCGGACGATGACGACGCCAACCCACCGGACTGACGCACCCGAGTTTCTCGCTTCCACCTACACTCGCCATTCTCAAAAACAACGATTCTACACACACGCCGTATGCTAGTTCAATATAGGTACGGCGCGCCCCGTTCACTTTTAATCAGCCATTGACTAGCTCGTTGAAGTAGAATTAAAATAGTATTATTGTACACCAATTAAAAGCCAGTTACATTTTCCGATACTTTAATGCAGCCAGCACCATTACAAGAGAGGTGAATTTTGCGTATTACCCAGTCGATATCAAGCGTTGGACTTCTAAACCAGCTAGTAGTATCACATGCAGCCAAAAGCTTGATAAGATCATTTTAAAATTCTACTTAAATGCTTTTGGTATACTTTTTCGCCATTATAAAGTCGTTAGTCAGCTATGTTGTTTAATAGTGTAAATTTTTCCTTAATACAGTCTAAAGACTGGTCCTATTCTTTAGTACATCTGCATAAAAGCTGTAGACTGTAATGCAGCTACTTTATGACCTAATTCATCGCTAATATGCTACTTGGGTGTGCGCAGATCGTGGTGGAGCATACGAGCGGGCGGCGCTGCGGCGCGTCGCTGGTGTCGCTGCGCACCGCGCTGACGTCCGCGTGGTGCGCCAGCGGCTCAGCCAGCGCCGCGCCCGCCGAGCTGTGGGCGCTGGCACCGGGTGCAGGCGCGAGGCGGCGCGTGGCGCGCGTGGCGCTGGCGGCCGGCGCTGAGACCGTGCGCGCTGACGACGCCTGGAGCGCGGCCGCCATGGACCTGGCGCTGCTGGAGCTGGAGGCGCCCTTCGGCAGCGGCGGCGGCGCGGACACGCGGCCCATCCTCATGGCCACGCAGCCGTCCGAGTGCTCGGCCGGCGTCACGTGTCACGTGGTGCGCGCGTTGGGCCGCACACCGCGCCTGCGCATCGTGGACGCCACGCTGGTGGCGGGCGCCGAGTGCGCCGAGCGCTGGGCGCGCTGGTCCGGCCTGAGCGAGTCGGCGCTGTGCCTCGTAGGAGCGACGTTGTGCTCGGTGGGTGCACGCACGCTCCGCGCACCGCGCACCGCGCACGTCCGCGGCAGAGAGTGACGGATGTCTGTCCGCAGAGCGACTGGGGCACCGGCGTGGTGTGCGACGGCAAGCTGTGCGGCGTGCTGGGCCAGTCGTCGCGTGCGCCGGCCGCCAGCTCGCCGCCGGGCGGGGCGGACGCGGACGCCTCGTGCGGCGATACGCACTTGGCGCAGAGCGTCGCCCACCGCCGCCGGTTCCTACATTGCGCGCACACGTTACGCGTGTGCGGACGGTGAAGTTTGGTTTTATTTTAAGCACTAGCATAGCGGTTCTGTTAGCGATGGCCGAACACCATCGCTTCTAGAGACACAGTCACGACTAGGAATAGTAAATTATTGGAAAGGCCGTGCAAATATAGGCAATTGCAGGTCGAGTACGGCTCGGCCTACTAATAGGTACGAGAAAGGCAATTGCCATTTCCGCCGAGGCGGAGGGAAAGTACACCGATTACGCTGAGATTTATGATCCGATTTACGTGATTCTTCTTTACACACACAGTTCAGTTCTTACAGTTTGATGCGGAATAGTTGCCATTTGGTCCCATAAAAAAATAACATAGTTTGTCCCAGTAGTTTTCATTTTATGAACAGTTTTACTTCAGTCGTGTGGTATAATTTCATGTATGTTCACCGATTTCTTCTCCATTTGTGTAGCGATTCTCAATATTTTTTTTTATTTGAAAGAGTAAACCTACTCCTGAGATGGTCACAATTAAATTTGGTGAAGATCCGATGCTGATCTTCGGAGATATACAACGGAAGTCTTCAAAATTAGACGGTAAATCGGTCGTGATTGCTGCAATCGCTTGGATGTTTATTGTTCCATTTATTGGGTATTACATAATTCCATTTAAACGCATAGCAAATATTTGTATAGGATATTTCAACTAAAAATGGAAAAATAAAAAAACAATTTTGCAAAAAAAAAAAAAAACTCGTGTAACGGGTTCGATTCCCGGTTCAACCATGTAATTCTAAATCAAAATCAAATCATTTATTTCAAGTAAGCCGGTTACAGGCACTTTTGAATGGTCGAAACAAAGATGAAAATTAAATGTAGTCATATACAGTCCTAGTCACAAGACATAAAAACTGTGAAAGTGCTATAGTTGATTCCTTACCGTAGATCTCTTTAAAGAAGAACGAGAAAGAAACTCCATGGACACTCTTTTAAATCAGAATATTGTTACAAAATCTTGGTTAAAACATTATTTAGACATATTTTTTTGCAAATTTAACCTTAAGCGGATTATTTTTTATTTCTTAATCTTATGACTTAACAATCACATGATAGGAAGTACCTTTTGAGCAAAAAATTACTTGTATTAGGTACTTCCGCTCTTCCGGTTTACGTTAACATTACATAAGTTAGAAATTTAACAATAAAATCAAATCCAAAATCAAACACAAAATAATATACCAAAAAATTAAATTAAAAAGCAAATAAAAATATAAAATTAAATTAAATACAAATCATAATTCAAATTAATAACAGAATTAAATCAGCGATACAATTATAATCCAAATTAAATTAAAATCAAAATTAAATTATTAAAAAGCAATTAAAAAATATTAAATTAAATTAAATTCAAATCATAATTCAAATTTAAATTAATAACAGAATTAAATCAAATTAGAAGCTAACTTAAATTAAAATAAAAATTCAAATCAGAATTAAAAAAGAGTACCAAAATCAAATAGAAAATATAATTTAGTTTAGTGTGCGCATAGGGTGTGTATGTGAGTGTGTGTGTGGTGTGTGTATGTGTGTGTTGGTGGCCAGTGCATTGAAGTCGCCCTACGAACGATCACACAATTCGTTAGATACATTACGAACTATGTGATCGCATGCAGGATTGACTCAATTTCTTCGTAATTTTTGTTCATCAGCCATTGTGTGAGTGTTTTTTTGCAATCGTGGTATGTCATAGAATAAATGTTTTGTTCTTTATTTAGAATGTTGTATAAGCGAGATGATTGTTGTGTGTATTGTCTCCTGGCAAATTTGGTTTTGACTGGGATTTCTGGAGCGACATTATTCTTCCTTCTAGATTGTGTCCTGGAATCCCTTCCTTCCCTTTTGAAGGGAAGGGATTTATGTTTTTTTAAAGCAATCTGAAGAATATATATTTTTCTAACTGTCAAAAGATTCGAAGTTAAATAAAGGCTTTCAGTGGGGAATCTCATTGGTTTGAAGTACATAACCTTCAGTAACGATCTCTGCGCCCTCTCCAGTTCTAAAAATTTTGTTTTTGTTGCACCGCCCCAGATTGGTATACAGTACATTATTATGGACTGACCCAAGGAGATGTATATTTGCCTGATAAGATCTTTGGTAGCCACGTGACGAAGTAACTTGAAGGTCCATATTAGTTTCCTGACTCTACCCATTATTAGATCTAAGTGCAAATGCCACGAAAGTCGTTGGTCGAGCATGACACCAAGGTATTTAGTTTTATTGACCTTTATAACACGACGCCTTACGCCATCTACCGGATTTTGTGCTCAACACTACGCCACCCGAGTAGATCGCAACTAACACAAGATCAATCATCGATAAGACGATAACATCAACAGTACCTACAGACTACTAGCGACATCTAACATTCGCCGTGAGAAGTGTCCGTGACGTCAACGAAGGTTACAACCACATACAAGCATGAGATGATGAAGACACACACTGTCATCTGTCAAACCGCCTATATAAACCCGCACCACCGAGGAACCAGTCACTCGCTACTTAGACGGCACAGTGGTCGATAGCCCCGCAGTCACCACTGTTGTCATAAGCTTGACCTGAGCGGAGGCCCCGTCGCCCTCAGGAATAGCCTAGCTAGGAGGTGAAGGGATAGGATAGCCCCGCAGTCCATCCCTAGGTCCACTAATAGGTCTAACCTTAGTCTAACTTTGTTTGCTAAAGTCTGTAAAGTGTTGAAGTAAAGAGAATAAACTCCTATCTGTCATCCAACGTTGGTTTTATTCCATCGCCACCATTATATTGGCGCCCAACGTAAAAAATCTTCTTCTACCCGCAACAAATTTATCGGAGTACCCACATATTTGACGGTGTACCCACATATTGGCGGATAAACAGGAGCCTACCCTCAAGAACATTAATATTATTTTGACAGTATTGACATGTCTGAGAAAAAACAAGAAATGGTGATGATGACTCAGGAACAATTCACTGCACTCATAACAAAAGTGACAGAAGCGAACGAAAGTGGAAATCGACATTTTAAAAGTTTTGCTGCGTGTACAAAGCGTTACGACGGTGAACGAAATTATAATAAAGTGGAAGAATTTGTTACCAGTATCTCAGTATATAAAAAGATTGAGAAAATCAGTGACGAAGACGCCTTGGAAGGTTTAACTTTGTTATTGTCTGGCGCTGCCGCTACGTGGTGGAACGGTGTGAAAGGCAACATTAAAAAGTGGACACAAGCTCTCGACGCCATTAAGTCTGCGTTTGCGCCGAAAATGCAGCCTCACGAAATTTATTTGGAAGTATATTCGAAGAAGCAAACAACAGAAACCATTGACATGTTTGTTTGCGAAAAACGTGCCTTACTCGCTCAGATACCTCCAAAAAGAAATAGGGAAGAGGAACACTTGGACTATGTTTACGGACTTCTTAACATAACCTACAAAAAGGAGATTGCACGCACGGATGTGAAGACATTTGCAGAACTTCTGGATCGTGGTCGTCATATTGAGAGTCTGCTCAAGGAAGCTGGTGAGGTAACGGCATTAACACAACTGGAACGGAAGCCGCTGAAAAGATGTTCTTTTTGTGGCAAGAAGGGTCATCTATTTGACGTATGTCGCAAAAGGTTGGCAGAACAAAAAGAAACGGCAGTATCCGAAGCAGAAAAGAAGCCAGTTATCAAGTGCTATGGATGTGGAGCACCTGGTGTTTACAGAAGCAGTTGCAATACCTGTAAAACAAAGGAAACGCCACCAAAGCCCGTTGCATTTTGTACAGTACAAAACAACTTAAAAATACAAGCCAAAATACCAACAATAAAAGTAAATATAAAAGGGGAAGAAGGCTATGTATACATAGATACTGCTGCTCGTCGCAGTATTGCCAGTATGCAACTATATAAGACGTTATTACAAAAAGGAACACAGTTTGATCAGCAAGAAACCGACATCAAATTAGCAGATGGAACGGTGAAAAAGTCAAACTTGTTGACAACGACAACTGACATACGTATTGGAAAACGCACATTACCAATTACATTTTCAGTCATACCAGAAGCTGTTGATAACCGTACCTTGTTAGGTATAGAATTTCTAGAACAGGCAGGAATGATGATTAATGCACCACAACGCTGTTGGAATTTTATTGACGAACCAGACACAATATACGACTTCATTCAACTGAACAATGACGCCATACCAATGAAGGCAGTGAAGCGGATGACATTTGAAGTTAAACAGGAGCCAGTGGAAATTAAGAAAGTGTCAGAGTTCATCCATTGGGCTAACGAGCTGAACATGTTGTCACCGTTGCCCATTACACCAGTATCCGATGTACAAGACAGCCCACCAGTGAACAAACGACCAAGATGGACCTTACACATATTCGACACGCCACCAGGTCCTACACGTCCACGAGAACCCGCTGACAACAAATCTTGTGTTGATCCACGTATTTTTTACTTACCAATAAACCCAACTTCTTTGTATTCTGTTGATCTTTATTTAAAACCCGATGAAGGAACCATACTTACAAACAATGAGCAAAAGATGTTCAATGACTTGTTAATTGAGCACAGCGACATCTTTGAGAAAAACACGGAACCAACTCCGTTTACACAACATAGAATCGACACAGGCAATCATCCGCCTATTAGTGTTAAGCCCTATAGGTTATCACCAACAAGGCAAAAACAATTAAGAGAAAAGCTGGATGATATGATAAATAATGAAGTTATCGAGGAATGCGATTCCCCATGGTCAGCACCTGTAATTCTAGTTCCAAAAGGAGAAACCGATGTTCGAGTATGTGTAGATTATCGAAGACTCAACGAGATAACTAAACCAGACAGATATCCGTTGCCTCGCATTGACGACTTATTACATCAGGCAAAAGCGATGCCATACATGTCAACAATTGATTTACAGTCAAGTTACTGGCAGATTATGGTACATCCAGATGATTACGATAAAACAAGCTTTGTATCACCATTTGGAACGTTCCGTTTCAAGCGAATGCCGTTCGGTCTTCGAAACGCGCCAGCTACGTTCCAAAGATTAATGGACAAATTCATACAAGGATTGCACGCGAACTGTGTATTAAGCTATTTAGATGATCTAATTATAAGATCTAGTACATTCAGTCAACATATAAAAGACTTAAGAGATGTATTTATTAAACTGAGAGAATACAAGCTTCGAGCCAACAGAAAGAAATGTAAATTTATGTGTTCAGAAATTAAATATCTGGGCCACCTTATAGTTTCTGACGGTATCAAAACAGACCCAGAGAAAATCTCTGCTATTGCAAACCGTCAGGCGCCGAAAAACCTAAAACAATTAATATCATTTTTACAAACCGCATCATGGTATCGGAGGTTTATTCATAATTTTGCAGACATTGCTAGACCACTCACTAACCTAACGAAGAAGAAAATAAGCTGGAAGTGGGAACGAGAGCAACAAGAAGCATTTATGAAATTAAAAAATTCCTTGACTACGTCACCAGTGTTAAAACAGGCAAGTGACGATTTACCCTTTGCTATCAAGACTGATGCCAGTCAGTATGCCATTGGCGCAGCTTTAGTGCAGGGGGAGGGGGACAATGAGCACCCTGTTGAATACGCAAGTAGACTCTTAACACAAGCAGAACGCAATTACAGTGTCACAGAAAAAGAAGCACTAGCCATAGTATGGGCAATTGAAAAATTTCGTGGCTATATAGAAGGAACAAAGTTCATAACTATTACAGATCATCAACCGTTGAAATGGTTAATGAACCTTAAAACACCTACTGGTCGCTTAGCACGATGGGCACTACAGCTGCAACCATACGAGTTCAAAATCCAATATACTCCAGGACGAACTAATGTAGTAGCTGATACATTGTCTCGACCACCGTGTGAGCAACATGATGGAATATGCATAATATGCAGCACAGAGTTAGATCTACCTAGATACAATGAAAAACAATTAAGAAATGAACAAATGAAAGATGACACCCTTCATCCATCCCATTCCCATTCATCATAAAAATATTAGAAGAAGGAAAAGAAATACCAAGTTATGTAGAATACATTAAGAAAGGGTACCTAGTCCATAAAGGTGTCCTATATCTTTACATGCCAGAACAAGAAAACGACAACGCAAAGTTAGTAGTTCCACGTCATGAAATACAAAACGTTCTGAACGCTTACCATGACTCACCTACTGCTGGTCATATGGGAGTAGAAAGAACAATACAACGTATAACAAATAATTTCTATTGGACGGGACTACGAAAAGATGTTATAAAATACGTAAAAACATGTGTTGAATGCCAAAAATATAAGCCCACAAATAAGAAGCCAGCAGGCTTATACCAGTCCACCCCAAACTCTAAACGATTTGAGGTATTGTCCATTGATCTTTTTGGACCATTACCAAAGGGACCAACAGGAGAAAAGTGGATTTTGATCATAGAAGATACTACTTCAAGATGGGTTGAATTATTCCCACTAAATGAAGCAACTAGTGAAAATTGTGCCAACATTTTACTCAATGAAATATTTCTTCGGTATGGGTTGCCAAGGAAAATTATCAGCGATAATGGAGTACAATTTATTTCAGCGATAATGCAAAAACTAGCATATTGCTTAGAAATTCAACAAATATTCACACCCGTATATCACCCTGAACCAAATGTGGTTGAAAGGAAAAATAGGGACATGAAGTCACAAATTGCAATTATGGTCAAAGACAAACATAAGAACTGGCCATTGACTTTACCTACAATAAGATTCGCAATGAACACAGCTAAGTGTCAAACTACAGGCTTCTCACCATCATACCTAACATTTGGGAGAGAATTGCGTACACCATATGAGTTGACACATGATCTAAGCTCGGTTGTAGAATCAGAAAACTTTGTCGCAGAAATCACCCCAAAGTTAAAACAACTAGCCCAAGACTTGGAGCTAGCAAGTGTAACAAAGAAACGACACGCCAAAGAGCAAATAGCAAGCGAAGACCTGACCCAGACTACGAAGTTGGAGACTTAGTCTTGATAGAATCTCATCCCGTTAGCAACATCGATAAACAGTTTACTTCGAAATTTGCTCCTCGACGAGATGGACCGTATGTTATATTAAAGAAACATGGAACCTCTACTTACGAAATTGCTCACTCAGAAACTCCAGACAAGCCTATTGGAAAGTATCATACGTCAGCAATAACGAAGTTTGAAAAGAGAGACAACGAAATATCCAAACCAACTTATCCGATACGCCGAAGAGGAAGGCCGCGGAAACAAACTGGTGCTGGTACTCAGTCGGGACGACTATAGAGTACCAGAGGGGGAGAATATAACACGACGCCTTACGCCATCTACCGGATTTTGTGCTCAACACTACGCCACCCGAGTAGATCGCAACTAACACAAGATCAATCATCGATAAGACGATAACATCAACAGTACCTACAGACTACTAGCGACATCTAACATTTGCCGTGAGAAGTGTCCGTGACGTCAACGAAGGTTACAACCACATACAAGCATGAGATGATGAAGACACACACTGTCATCTGTCAAACCGCCTATATAAACCCGCACCACCGAGGAACCAGTCACTCGCTACTTAGACGGCACAGTGGTCGATAGCCCCGCAGTCACCACTGTTGTCATAAGCTTGACCTGAGCGGAGGCCCCGTCGCCCTCAGGAATAGCCTAGCTAGGAGGTGAAGGGATAGGATAGCCCCGCAGTCCATCCCTAGGTCCACTAATAGGTCTAACCTTAGTCTAACTTTGTTTGCTAAAGTCTGTAAAGTGTTGAAGTAAAGAGAATAAACTCCTATCTGTCATCCAACGTTGGTTTTATTCCATCGCCACCATTATACCTTGTTTATTTTTAGACAAGTGCAGGCGCTATTGGAGGAGTCGGAGCATGTATGGATTTTAATCTGGAAGTCTTGTGATGGATGAGAAAGATTGTAGATGGAGAAACATATGTAGTTAGTTTTCGAGACATTCAATGTTAAAAGGTTGCGATCGAGCCAGGCAGCTATCTTAGACAGGCCACGTTCAGCAGTGCGGCCGACGCTGTCCCATGACTCTCCCGAAAAGACAATTGCTGTATCATCGGCGTAAGAGAATATATGAGCGTCTTCTATGGACAAATTACACAAACTGTTAATATAAATAAGAAACAATGTTGGGCCTAGCACACTTCCCTGTCCAACTCCGTATGTGGCGATTTCTTCAAAACTAGTGAACAAACCTATTTTTACCACATATCGTCTCTCGTTTAGGTATTCCTGAAACAGCTTGAGTGGGACCCCTCTGACGCCTATGTCTTCTAACCTGCGCAGAAGTATAGGGACCGAGACTGTGTCGAAGGCTTTTTTGAGGTCTAGAAAAACTGCTAGGCACTTACTTCTACTGTCTACTTTTTCAGTGACAATGGAAGCAAGCGCCGTGACTGCGTCTTCTGTAGACTTGCCTTGTCTAAAGCCAAACTGTGAGGGTGAAATGATGTTATTTTTCGATAGATATCTAACCAAGCGTTGGTTTATTAATCTTTCGACTATTTTAGACAAGCCCGGGAGGACCGATATCAGTCTGTAGTTCGACGGGTCAGCTCTATCCCCACTCTTGTACACAGGTGTTATTACAGCTTGTTTCAGGGCGGTGGGAAAAATACCCTGTTCAAAGCAGAGGTTAATCAGGTGAGAGATAATTGGCGAGATAACTAGCTGAGCAGCCTTTAAAAAACTTACAGGGATTTTGTTCCAGCCGGTGGCACTATCAGATTTGAGGCTTCTAATTACGGCAGCGACCTCATCAGGGTCCGAGTTGAGTAAAACGAAAGATGAGACTGGCGGATTTGGATTTCTTAAAGGTACATTAAGTCTATCGTGATGGTCGTCGTTAGCTGGCCTATCGGGGTTATTCAATATGTCGTCAGCCAAGCGCTTGCCTATAGTGGAGAAGTATTTGTTAACGTTGTTTACTGCTTCGCAAGGGGTAACAGCTGATTCCAGTAATTCTGTATTTTGCGTTTTAGGTGGCTTTCGTTGGGTAATAGTGTTAATCGTATGCCATAAGTTTTTAGGGTTTTTGTTTGACTTATATAGCTGTTCACGATCATGTTTGCGTTTTTGTTTCTTTATTATACAGCTGCAGTAGTTCCGGTATCTCTTATAGGTGATTTTCAGAATTTCATTGCACGGGTCTAGTTTCAGCTTTCCTTGCATATTGTTACGGTTTTGTATGCAGCGCAATAAGCCTATAGTCATCCATGGTTTAATAAGCCTGTTTTTTAGGGGGATTCTCATAACAAGAGTGTTGGCAGTGAGTGCTTTTTGTAGTAAAGCTATTAAGTTATCTGCTAAAACATTGGGGTTACTTAAGTTTAAAAGGTCTTGAGTATTGTAAGTTTTTAAGAGTTCGACAGCCTTGTCTACGTTTATTATTGTTTTCGTCTTACTTATTTGATGTTGTTTCGTGAGGTCGGATAGTTTTAGAAAAATCATAAAGTGGTCTGTAATAGTACTGTCGATAATTCCAATAAATGCTGATTTTTTGTTCGGTCTAAGCTTCAAAATGAAGTGATCTAAGCAACTTTTGTCTCTCGTTGGAAGTGCGTGTCCGGGGAGCAGGCCGTGCGTTGCCAACATATTTAAATAATTGAGTCTATTTGAGCGCTCGGATGACTGCTCTTCTTGTCGATGAATTAAATTTATATTGATGTCCCCAGTAATAATTACGTTTTTATTTGAGGCCAGTGTAGCTAAGTGGAGAGACAAAGAGTTTATGAAGTCATCCGCGTTTGTCTTTGACGGAGAGCGATATACACCTAAGACTATAAGATCGGGCTTAATGCTTACTTGCAGGCAAGAAGCATGAGTTAATTCAATTTCTTTTACTTGATACTTATGTTTGTTACTAACGAAAATGACGACACCGTCGGCTCTATTTAAATGCTTAGTAGTGCGGTCTGCCGAATAATTATTTAGTTGAGGAATATTTTTATTGGGGTTTAGCCTACATTCACTCAGAACAATAAGGTCAGCAGTGAAATTTAGATTCGCTAAATTAAGTTGTAAATCGTTAAAATTAGAATAGATACTTCTGATATTCTGTGAGATTATCGTAAAGTCAGTGTTTTTAATTTCCATAGCAGTGTTAAAGTTGCGAAGAGAGAAATTCGATGCTTCAGCTATTTCTATGTTATCAATTTCAGTTATAGTTGCTAGGGTGCTATCCATAATAATTGTGAGTTAGGAACGTAGATACAACAATCAACTAGACTTTTGTTAGTTTTGGTGTATGTGTGTATGTGATTTATATGAAAGGGTATAAGTTGCAAGGATTGTATATTAGTGTGTGTTTTTGGTGTGTGTGTGCGCACTAGCATTATATAGTTTATACTCGTTATTTTGAACCTGTACAGAAAGTCATTAGACAGAAACCTAAAATAAAATGAATTTGATTCATAAAATCTACATTGATTATATTTAATCTGTATGATCGATACGCATGAAGCGCATAGATTACATAGGACTAGTCATATTTCCTGCATAAGTTTATTAACGTGCATTTCACTCCTAATTATTATTTTGGGTGAATTGTCATCTTTCTTGACGCATACCTGGCCGAAGGCTGTCCAACAGTATTTATATGCTTTAGATTTAGCCAGATCGCGGGCGAGAAAATGCAAGCATGCCCCCTTGGCAGTTAGCTGCTCCGATATATAGATGGGGGTGTATTCACTAGTCTTAAATCCTAAATGCTTTGCACATAATTTATCCTTGTTTGCTCGGTTAAAGTTACGAGTCGATTTCAAAAGGTCTGTTCTTAAGATAGCCGTAGTTAGCTCGATGATGATTGGCCCAGTTTTCGCGTCACCACGCTTGGTCGGTACCCGGAAAATGTCTTTTATATCGCTTTGTTGAATAGGACAGTTAACTTCATTTGATAGATGTTTGACCATTGTTATTAAGTCGTCTCTGGTTTCTTTATTTATTTTCGGTGCATTTTTTATCTCTAAATTTGTTTTCCGACTGCTCCGTTGCAGATCTTCGATTTTATCTTCTAGCATGACGATGTAGTGTTCATCTTTCTTTGCCTTGCCTTCGAGTTGTTCTATTTTCTTCCTCAGTTCTTCGTTTTGGGCGGAGAGGGAGGCCATGGCGCTTTCCATATTAGTGTTCGTGTCCCTTATCTCCATCAGTGTGGAAGACATTTTTTTTATTTCCTCGCCCTGGGTTGCAATCAGCGAGGATATTAAAGTTTTGACTTCCTCTTTGAATTTATCCAAATCGTAGTCAGGCTCTCGAGCGCGTTTGGATCGACAGGAGACAAAGTTCGGTGGAGTATATTGAATATCCATACTAGCGGAGATGTTTGACTCAGACAGAGATTTATTGAATGAATGCTCCATTGCAATTTACTTGTATTATTGCCTGTATTTGACTAAATTGGTTGGAGTGCTAGAATTCCTTTTAAAATTTAATAGCAATAAATTGCAGCGATGAGTATCCTAGAACGCCTTTTATATATTCAAAGCAATACAAACTACTGCAATTTGCCCACACAACTGGTTCAGGCGTTTTGGAATTTTTGTTCGATTATTTGTGGGTAATCGCAATAATTTTAGATAAATTTTAATCACTGGGTAAATGTTTTGGGTGATTTATCTTTTTAATCACAGCACTAACGATGCAATTAATATTGCCACAGTTCGCCCACCACTTAGTTTATCCAGTCAAACAAAAGGTTCTCACTTTCTGCCAGTATTTACACTAAAATGCTATTAATAAACGCGAGCGCTTTGAACATGACTTTATTGTCAGAACAACGTCAGAAGAGATAGATGTGGAAAGATAAAACGGTGAAAAGATAGAGATAGATGTTTTTACAAAGCAGTGTAGTACAAAAAGCAATTAATTTTACGAATGAAGTTACCCGGTAGGATATGAAGTGGAGACGAATATTGTACATACAGTGGGACAATACAGGCTCCTAATTAATAAACGTAGGTTTTTACCTCCAGACATGGAGAGATATTGATACCATACTAGTTATTCATGCAACTGTTGGTTTATCACACGAAGCCGAATGTGATAATTGTCATTTTTTTATTGTTTTTGTTTAAATGGCCCAAATAAGTATTAATTATTTAATATAATATGAATTTAACAGAAATTATTTCCGCTTTGACAAATCGAAATTACTGTTTAGAAAGAACATACAGGATTTTTAGTATCTCTATCTCCTGACTCTTTCAAGCTTTCAATCGATGTTTTATTTGTCCGTAATAATTTGTATCCCTTTTTCAAACTTCCACTTTGTTCTATATGTCTTTGAAGGAAATAACTTATTCTGTTGGGGCGTATACTTGTATGATGGTGAATTGCTTTCCTGGTATTTTCAGATTAAGCAGAGCGACGCGTTCAGAGATACCGAAATAACTTTTTACATATTGTTTCAGATATTTCTTTATGATGAAACCGACTCCATGTTTGCCTTGTGTTTGTCCTGTACTGCAGAAAATAAAATAAATTCTTTGTATTCTTCTTAATTATTCCCGAGACGCCGAACTTCTGATATGCCTTATGTGTTCTATTATTTGTTCATATGATAGCTGCTGATATGATAGTTCTAACATTGTAGGTTAGTATGTATATAAAGTTCGTTATTTTTTACTTTTGATATTTTTTCATGATCTTTTTTTTTTTCAATCAATCAATCATTTATTTTGTGAAACATACTATCTGTAACCATAGTCCTATGGTTACAGATAGTATATCGTCTAAAATGTGTGCACTATGTTTTGCCAATTTATGGCGTACAAAATGGCGGACAAAAATAATATAAAACATACATAGAGGATGAAAGTTTGTATGAAAGTCAGTCAGTTTTAAAGTTAGGATCTTAAAATTTTGTGTTTTCCGTCTGTCCGTCTGTCCGTCTGTCTGTCACCAGGCTGTATCTCATGAACCGTGACAGCTAGACAGTTGAAATTTTCACAGATGATGTATTTCTGTTGCCGCTATAACAACAAATACCAAAAACAGAATAAAATAAATATTTCCGACGACGATTGAAAATTAATTACATGTGTCTCAGCGTTTTTGATAATTCCACACAAAAGGTGGCATGTCAATAGATTACATCAAGGAAAACAATTCAGTTTAAAATACCCATCTCAACATGAATGATGTAACCAAGATTTTGTAAAAATATTCTGATTTAAAAGAGTGTCCATGGAGTTTCTTGCCCGTTCTTCTCAATTGAGATCTACGCTAGGGAATGGGCAACTACAGTACTTTCACAGTTTTTATGTCCTGTGACTGAGACTGTAGCTATATTTAATTTTCATATTTGTTTCGACAATTCAAAAGTGCCTGTAACTGGCCTACTTGAAATAAATTCTTTGATTTTGATTTTGATACATACGTCGATAAGGTAAACAAATCATTTCAGCTTAATATAAATAATCACATTCCATAATTAATTAAATAGATTAATAAGTGTTTAATTGGGAAGTCGGAATCATCATACCTCTGTTTATCATTAGTAAATTCAGTGATCGAGTAATAACATCTGTCTATAAGGAATTTAAACAGAGACCTTTTAAACGATCCCAGACACTCTTTATTTCTAATAGCTGCTGGTATACTATTAAATATTTTTGTGGCCATGCCTAGCACACTTTTGCCAAAAAATGCAGTTTTATGAGTGGTTACATGAATGGTATTCGGCTGACGGCGAGAGCGCAATTTTTCAAATAAATGCAAGTTACAGCGAACAAACACTCCCGTTTCATATATGCACATAGACGGTAGAGTGAGTAAAGAAAGTTCTTTAACCATGGTTTACTACTATCAGTTGATTGTAATTTGGTAAACGACCGCAAGCATTTCTTCTGAGCTTTAAAAGCAATGTCTCTGTCAGTGGAGTTGCCCCAGAAAATGATTCCGTACCTAATGCTAGAAGCCACATAAGCATAATAAGCTATTATTTTGTACTGTAATGCGGTTAACCGTTTTTGATAGTCTGTACAGAGCATACGAAAATTGACTAAGCTTCTTTGATAAAGCGTCTATATGATGTTTCCAAGTTAGATGACTATCTATATAGAGGCCCAGAATTTTTGTGATGTCACTTTCAGAGATTGCTACGTTACCATATTTTATATTTTTGAGGTCATCATTTATATCATTTTCAAGAATATTAATGTCATTACTATAAAATAAAATAGTGCTGTCATCAGCAAACAAGACCATCTGGTTTTTACTGACCTTAGGCATATCATTTACTAGCTGTTGCCCGCGGCTTCGCCCGCGTGAAGTTCGGTAACTGTCCCACTGAATCATACTAAAGGGATAAATAGTGTCCAACATGTTAATCCAGGTTATAAACTATCGATGTGCCAAATTTCATAATCATCACAATTTATTATTATCATCACCATCACCATCACTATCACAACCACCATCACTATCACAACCACCATCATTACCACAATCATTATCACAATCACCATCACTATCACAACCACCATCATTATCACAATCACCATCACTAAAACAACCAGCATCATTATCACAATCACCATCACTATCACAGTCACAAACACCATCACAATCCCCATCACCATCGCTATCACCATCACAATCACCGTCACTATCACAACCACCATCAACATCACAATTACCATGAAAATCACTATCACAATCACCATCACCGTTATCACAATCATTATCATTGTAATCACAATCATTATCACAATCACCATCACTATCACAATCACCATCACTATCACCATCACTATCACAATCACCATCACTATCACAATCACCATCACTATCACAATCACCATCACTATCACAATCACCATCACTATTACAATCACCATCACTATCACAATCACCATCACTATCACAATCCCCATCAAAATCACAATCACCATCACAATCACCATCAAAATCACCATCACAATTACCATCACAATCACCAACACAATTACGATCACAATCACTCACTATCACAATAACTATCATTATTATCACAATCGTTATCATCGTAATCACAATCATCATCATCACAATCTCCATCCTCGTCATCACAATCATTATCATCCTAATCAAAATCATCATGATCACAATCGCCATCATTATCACAACCTTAATCATTATCACAATCGTTATCATCCTAATCACAATCATCATGATCACAATCACCATCGATATCACAACCACAATCGTTATCACAATCACAATCACAATCACTATCACTATCACTATCACTATCACTATCACAATCACAATCACAATCACAATCACAATCACAATCATCATCATCATTTTGACAATCATCATCATCATTTTGACAATCATCATCATCATTTTGACAATCATCATCATCATTTTGACAATCATCATCATCATTTTGACAATCATCACAATACATCAACAATAACCCCCTATAGAAGTCGATTCGACATCTTCTGGATCTCAAAATAAATGTCATATTCGTAATCAGCACCCCTGATAATCTCGGAATCGACACCCATATTGATTTTTAGACATTTCAACCCCATCGCACCCCAACAGGGTGATGGTATTTCAGGTCCGCCACATCTATATCTATACATAATAAATCTGTAGAAAAAACGTTTTTGTACAACGAAAATATTTTGAAAAAATATTGCCAGGGTGTTAAAGAATAACCAACAGAACCCATTTCCAGCATTTTTGGATTTTTTGTCTGTTTATCTGTTTGTCTGTTTATCTGTTTGTCTGTTTATCTGTTTGTTTGTTTATCTGTTTGTCTGTTTCGATGATCAAGCATCACGTAAAATGTACGAAACCAATATAGTTAACTTTTATACATTCAAATTGTGCGTATCTTGAGGTATTATTTAGTCTTTGTTTCATCGTAATCGGTTAATTCTATCAAAAGATATATGGATTTAAAGTGTTCAAGAAGAACTAATCATCAAATGTAAGATGCAGTGACATCTATTGCACTAAAATGGTGATGGTGATAATGACTAAAAATGTGCTCACCAGATAACTTTTAAATCGACTGACCGGCTTTAAAAAAAGTTATTATAACATAAGGTACTCTAGATTAGATTTGAAAAACAGCATTTCCGTGCATTATATTTTAGCAGCTTAATATCTTGGTCGATAGATGGCGTTGCTCATTTCACTCCAATTTCTGAATCGCGGTGTTCAGATTTTCCTTGAAAGAATAACCCCTCGCAGGTGTCAGTTGCCCCAACTCCTCAAGTTTGGTTTTTTAACCGACGAAACAACAGGAGGAAGTTCTCAATTCGACCCGTATATTTTTTATGTAGGTATGACCACGACAACAATCCGTTATGCTTAACGGATTCCCAATTAAACGGTCCCAATTAAAATTGAAAAATCGTGTTTGGGCTTATTTCCTTTACCTTTGATGAGAACTTTAAACCTAGCTAGAGTATGACTGTCATCGAAGGTCTATCGGTGGAGACAGAAGGCAGTTGCAAGAGTTTACAGCAGCTATATTGTTATTGGCCTCATTTCATGCACCTTTGATGAGAACTTTAGACTTAGCTGGAGTATGACTGTCATCGAGTGTCTAAGGATGAAGACGTAAGGCTGCCGAGGCAAGCCCTTATTTGGAAAAATATAAATAGATTATTTTAGCAATCAATGCAAATATATCGGAGTAATTAAATTGTTACACACTTGAATCTATACTAATATGATAAAGTTTAAGAGTTTATTTGTTTGGTTGGTTTAATGCGCTAATTTCAGAAACTACTGGTTCGAATTAAAAAAAAAAATAGTGTTGGATAGTTGATTTATCGAGGAATGCTATAAGGTTATCTAACATCACGCTACAACTAATAGGAGCGAAGCATCAATGATAAATGTTGCAAAAACGGGGAAAATGTATTTCATTTGAGAGCTCCCGTTGCGAGCAATGTATAAACGGTTAGAGTTACGCAACATTCATGTATGATGGAATTGTTCCTCTTATAAAGTTAAAAAAAAAATATCCGCGATAGCATAATGTCTATCTTTTAAGGTTAAGTCATACTCTCTCTAAACCTCTCTCTCATGTGACGCAGACGAAGTTGCACGGGTCAGCTAGTTAAATCTTAAAATCGTTGTTTTTGTAATACACCCAATGACCCGACCCGTATACTATACAAACAATAACCATGTTGATTTTCAGACTTTGTCACCCCATTTCCCTCTCTTAGGGGTTGAATTTGGAAAAACCTGAAACCCGTTTCTACACATTTATCAATAGGAGTACTCCTGTGAAGTTTCTAATACAATAGTCTAACTAATCTTGTTTCCCCATACAACAAACCTGTTTCACCCCCTTAGGAGGTGAATTTTGAAAAACCCCTTCAAAATGCACCCCTAGACCACATATAGAACCGTTAGAACCTACTTGCCAAATTTGGAATCTGTAGACCCAGCGGTTTGGGCTATGTATTGATATGTCATTTATGTCAAATTTAGCTTCAAACTTCATCCCCCTTTTCACACCCTTGTGGGTTGAAATTAAAAAAAAAACATACAATGTACGTTGTGTTAGTTTTCAACCGAAAGCTGAATTATTAGTGAATTTTAACTTAAAAAATAAAGAATTTTAATTAAAAACAAAATTTCATCCCCCTTTTTACCCCCTTAAGGATTGAAATTCTAACAGCACCGTTGCGTTAGCTTCCAGCCATACGGCTAGATCATAAATGATTT
Organism: Xestia xanthographa; assembly: GCA_905147715.2. Classification (NCBI taxonomy): domain Eukaryota; kingdom Metazoa; phylum Arthropoda; class Insecta; order Lepidoptera; family Noctuidae; genus Xestia; species Xestia xanthographa. The sequence goes on along the minus strand of LR990659.1, from coordinate 210,860 downwards.
TTACTTCGAAAATTAAGAACTACACAACTTCATCCCCCTTTTTAACCCTTTGGGGGTGGAATTATCAAAAACGCTGAGACATATGTACTTTAATTTTCAATTATCATACTAAATACAAAATTTGAAGATCCTAACTTTAAAATTGACGGACTTTCATACAAACTTTCATCCCCTAATTAACTACCTTAGGGGTTGAATTTCAAAAAATCCTTCCTTATTCCTTGTCTACATTACAAAGGAAATCTCTGTGCAAAATTTCAGCTTTCTAGGTCTAGGTGGGTTTGGGCTGGGCGTTGATGAGTCAGTCAGTCAGTCAGTCAGGCCTTTTGTTTTTATTTATATAGATTTTTGTTTTCTTGATTTCTCGATAAGTTAGTTGGGTGTTTTGTATTTGTGTGGAAGAAGTTTAATATGCCAGGTTTTATTGGCCCCTCTGATAAACTGGAGGACCTTCGTATATGGGCGACCAAATAAAGATATTATAAAAAATAAATAAAATAAAAATAGTTTAATTCTCACCATTAACAAGTAGTTACAATTTTGTTGTTTACTTAGTTACAATTAGTAGGTACCGACATGAAAGTTATTACAATTGTTTTTTTGTGGTGGTTATAACGAGGTTCACAAGTTTTGACCCTACCCCCTGAACTAGGCGGGAACCTGTATCTCAGGGGATAGTGTTCAGCCATTTACATTCTGATTCTTCTTAGGACATTATTTTGTATGTCACTGATAGAGATAAAGTACCATTAAAATGCGAGGGTTTGATGGTGAGCTTAAAGATACGAGGTGTGGATGTAGGTGTGTGTGTTAATATGAGTGGTGAATTATTGGAATGTGTGTAAGTGAAGAGAGAGTGAGTGATGTGGGAGTGTGTGTGTACGATGTAGTGAGTAAGTAAAATGTGTTTGTTTGTATGGTAGATAGAAGATTATACATTTACGGTTATTATGTTTTCAGTGTCTTCGTAGTCCAATTGTAGTAAGTATATTTTTAGCTTCTTCTTGGCTTCATGACTGCTAAGTCTTATTAAATTGGTTTTTTCGTTTAATTTGTTATATAATATAGAACTTAGGACATAATGTTGCCGTTTTGCAAACTTTGTGCTGTGTGGGACATTTGGGCAAGGTGCTGGATTTCTACGTCTACCAGTATCAGCAGGCGGGAGAACTGTTCGATGTCTTCTCAGAACTGATGCGAGCACAAAAAGCTGTCGAATTGTTAGCACCTGACATTCTGAGTCAGTCACTGTGTAGTTGGGTATCTAAAAGGCTTCCTTTTTATAACTTTCAGAACAGCTCTTTGGGCTCGCTCCAGGACTAGAAACTTCGTTTTTGTGGCTCCACCCCACACAGGAATGCAATAATTTATGATGGATTGACACAGAGCGATGTATATTTTTATAAGAAGCACTTGTGATGCAGATTTTCTGAGAGTTTTAAACAAGAAGATCATGTTTCTTAACCTTGTCATTACTTTTTCAAGTTGTTTGTCCCATCTTAGATACTCATCAATTTGAACGCCTAAATATCTGACAACACTGGCAGGTGTAATGGTTTTGCAATTACAGTTTTGTGTTTTATCTAAACAAGTGTGTGCAATTATATTATAATCATCAGGTGGTTTGTTGTTATCTCTAATTTTGAAGGTTTCATTATTAGTTTTGTCTAAATTAAGTGTCAGTAGGTTGGAGTTGAGCCAGCGCATTATTCTCCCTAGGCAGTCTTCAGCCATTTGCTTTACTAAGGCCCAACTAGAACCATGCACCACAATGGCAGTGTCATCTGCGTACGTATAAATTTTTGCATTTGGTGTGGACATTTTACAGAGGTCATTTATATAAATTTTGAAAAGGGTTAGGCCTAAAACACTACCTTGTGGCACCCCAAAATTAACAACTTGTTCGTTACTAAGATAGGAACCAATTTGTACTTGTTGTGTCCTATTAGTCAAATAGTCTTTAAACATCTGAAGTGGTTTTCCCCTGATACCTATTGACTCTAGTTTGGCCAGCAGGATGAGGACAGAGACCGTGTTGAAGGCTTTCGCCATATCCAGGAAGATGCCAAGACATTTGTTTTTAGCATCCAGTTGTCGTGCAATGAATTGCGTCAGATCTAGTACGGCATCCTCTGTGGATATGCCACTTCGGAAGCCATACTGATTATCTGCAATAATGTTGTGACTGTCCATAAATCCGTTTAGTCTGGAGTTCAGGATTTTTTCCAGTATTTTAGACAGTGCGGACAACACTGATATGGGCCTATAATTATTGACGCAGTCTCTGTCCCCTCCCTTGTGTATAGGGTGTACCAGAGCTTTCTTAAGTGCTTGAGGAAAAACACCCATGTTTATAGATCTGTTAAGTATGTGTGTGATGGGGGCTATCAGAGTGTTTCTACACTGTTTTGGCAAATTTGAAGAGATTTTATCCCAACCCGTTGCACAGTTACTACGTAGCTGCAGTATTACTGATTCAACCTCAGTGTCGTCTGTCTCCATGAGGACAAACGAATTAACAGGGGAAGATGATTTGTCCTGAGATGGTTCTGGTTGTCTATTTTGATTGGCAGAGATTATTTTATTTGCCAAGTTACGAACAACATTTGTAAAGAATGAGCATACATGGTTAACGGCTAAGTTGGGATCGTTTTGAATATTTAGCAGTTCTGAAGGTGAAGTTTTAGTTTTTCTAGTATGGGTTATGTCTTTGATAACATTCCATAGGGCTTTCGGGTTACGTCCTGCTGTCTCAATTTGTTTTTTTTCGTACTCGCTCTTTAGCCTTCGTAGAAGGCGATTACAATAATTACGATATCGGGAATAAGTTAGCTTTAGAATTAGGTTATTAGGGGTCTTAGATAATTTTTTGTGTAGTCTATTTCGATGTGCAATACATCGCAGGAGTCCTGGAGTAATCCAGGGCTTTATGTTCCTTTTCCGTCTAGCGACTTTGACAAGCTGTGTGAATTTATCTATAACAGACATCAAAAGGGATATAAACATATTAGTACTTTCATTTGGATCTTGTGATTGTAGGATTTCGGTAAAATTTGTATTTTCTAACTCGTTTTTGATCGCTAGGTAGTCTATTCTAGTGACTACATTGTTAGGTTTTAGTTTTGGACCTACGTGTTCTAGTGAAAGCATTACTGGTGTATGATCTGTAATATATGTTTCAATGACTAAAGATGTAGCAGGTAGTGTAGACTTCAGCATAATGTGATCTAGGCAATTGTTTAGTCTGGTTGATAAAGTATGGGTTGGTACTAGTCCGTGTATTGCATTGGCCATAAGATAGTCATTACAGCGTGCGTCCAGAGTGTCCCCCTTAAGGCTGATGCTCCAGGGTAGCCCGCGAAATTCAAATTTTCTTACGTTTTTGGCAAATTGCAGGCCAGTGCTAGGTTGTATGTTGATTAAAATATTGGACGCGATTGTAAGACGTATGTAGTTACAGAATTATAATCATCAAAACCATCAATACAACCCTCCAAGTTCATAAAGGTATAGCAATGACTTTGACCTTGAAAAAATCGTTTCTCGACTTGTATGAACTTGGAGGGTTGTATTGATGGTTTTGATGATTATAATTCTGTAACTACATACGTCTTACAATCGCGTCCAATATTTTAATCAACATACAACCTTGCACTGGCTTGCAATTTGCCAAAAACGTAAGAAAATTTGAATTTCGCGGGCTGGTCGAAGCATTCACCTTAATGTCTATGTTAGCGTCACCTATGAGGGCAACACTGTTATACTCCGATAATTTGTCATATACTTTGTTTAGGCTATCTAAGTAGTTGTCAAAATGTTGCCTGTTTCTGTAAGACGGTGAACGATAAATGGTAATAAGCGCAAGTTTCTGATCTAGATGGCAGATAAGGCAGTTAGCATTCATAAAGACTGGCTCAGTTATGTTACAGTTTAGGGTGTCATCAGTGTATATGATTATACCATCATTTTGATTATTAGTATTTTTAGTGTAGTGTGTTGTATAACCATCTAGAATGGGAATTTTGCTTACTTTACTTAGCCAACACTCAGTTAAAACTATAATATGGCATTTAATTTTTAATGTGGACAGGAGGACTGTTAGCTCGTCAAAGTGTTTATTTACACTTCTTATTTTAAATGTAATATTTGTATTGACTTGTTATGACTAGGAAGGTATATACTACATTGTTCCGGAGAACAGGTAAAAGATTTAGCCCTTTTTATTGACTCCAGTTCTTCATTTAATTCAATAATGTTAGCCATTTATAATTACGTGTGTACACAAAAAAAGTGGTCCAAATGTAATATGAATAAAAAAGTATTTGTTTCTGATAGTGTTGATCACGTTAATAAAATGCATTGACAATAAAAAAGTAAGGAACTGGTTAGCAAAGTAACACTGATTTATGAATATTGGTGGGTGTGTATGCGTAGCATATAAACGAGTAGTAAATGGGACTGGGCGGGTCACATTTCCAGAATGGGTCAGGACAGATGGGCCAAAATCGTCACACAGTGGGTGCCTGAAGACGGTCGTCGTCACCGAGGCAGGCCCAAGAAACGCTGGCGTGACGATTTGAACTCGTTCCTGACTGATTGGCCGGAGAAGGCAAAACACCGGGAGAGTTGGAAAGAAATGGGGGAGGCCTTTGCCCAGCAGTGGGACAGAATAGGCTAAGTAAAAAAAAAAAAAAAAGGGGTATGGTTTAGCGGTATTTTTACAAAATGTTGTTTGAAAGAGAAGATTTTTGGGTGTGATAATAATAATAGTATGGTATGTACGTATATGGTGATGTATAAGTGGTGGTGAACTATGTTCATTTTTGTGATGGGTGTTTGGCATGGAATGTTTATGTGAGTACTTTTCTAAGTGTGAGTGTGTGTGTGAATAGCATAAGGAATTTTAAAAACAAATTTAACATAGTTACTCAAAAAATCTACTAGTCACATGTTAGTGCTTATGGTATTACTAGCTGACCCGCGCAACTTCGTCTGCGTTACATAAGAGAGAGAGAGAGGGTTAGAGAGAGTGTGAGTCAACCTTAAAAGATAGACATGTGCTATCGTGAACTTTATAAGAGAAACAATCTCGTCATACATGCATGATTGTTGAGTAACTTTTACCGTTTACGCAGTGCACGCAACGGAAGCTCTCAAAAGCAATATTTTTTCCCTGTATTTGCAACATTTTTCATTGATGCTCCGCTCCTATTGATTATAGCGTGATCTTATACTCGTATAACGTATAGCCTTCCTCGATAAATAGGCTATCCAACACTAAAAAACGTTTTAACTCGAACCAGTGGTTCCTAAAATTAGCGCGTTAAACCAACCAAACAAAAAAACTCTTCTCCTTTATAGTAAGTATAGATTCAAGTGGGTGACAATTAAATTTCTCAGAAATATTGTTTTTTCCAATTAGAGGCTTCCCTCGACAGCCTTACGTTTTCACCCTTAGACACTCGAGGATAGTTTTACCCTAGCAAGGTCGAAAGTTCTCATCAAGATACATGAAATGAGCCCAAACGCGATTTAGCTGCTGTATACTTACGGGGACCTCTGGCTACTGTCTTCAGTCTCCATCGTCAGACCTTCGATGAAAGTCATGCTCTTGTTAGGTCTAAAGTTCTCATCAAGCTGCATAAATGAGCCCAAACACCACATAGCTGCTGCAAACTCTTGCGGAGCTTTTGCAATTGCCTTCCGTCTCCATCGTCAGACCTTCGATGACTTTCATACTCCAGCTAGGTCTAAAGTTCTCATTAAGGTGCATGAAATGAGCCCAAGCACGATTTTTCAATTTTAAATAGGACCAACTTTGAGATAATTATACGCTTTTCACCAAAAAAAAATATCATGCAATATCGGAATTACCTGTAAAAAGTTATGCATGGTCCTATCTAAAAAAATATACGCATTGAATTGAGAACCTCCTGAATTTGTTTCGTGGGCATAACACCAAATCTGAGGCAACTGACTCGAGCGAGAGTCAAAAAATCTTAACAACGCAATTCAGAAAATGGAGTGAAATGAACAACGCCATCTATAGACATGGAAAGCGGTCTAACACACACTATATTGGCTATGTAGATTTTTAAAGCAGCGTCATATACCTAGACTAATTTAGAGTACCTCTTGCTATCCTAACTTTTTTTAAAGACGGTCACTCGATTTAAAAGTTAACTTGTGAGCACATGTTTAGTTATTAGTACCATTTTGGTTGAATAGATGTCGCTGCGAGTATCTTACATTTCGATGACAAGTTCTTCTTGAACACGTTAAGTTCATTTATATCATTTGATAGAAAGCACCGATTACAATGAAACAAAAACTAAAACTAAATCTAACCACATTGGATTTATAATTTACACGTGATGATCGCATCACGTGTAAATTATAAATCCAATGTGTCTGTAACAAAAGACCCCGCACAGACATACGGTTTTTTTTTTTTTTTTAATGGTAGAAATGGGTTCTGTTAGTGATCCTTTAACACCCTACTATTTTTTTCTAAATATTTTCATTGTACAGAAACGCCACGGCATGAAATAGTTTGAACCAAAACGAAGACAAACCAAACAACAATGATGACAAATATTTCAAAGCAAATTAGTAGTAATAGCAAAATATCGCAGAACAGAAATGAGCTTGAACGTGAATCGCCTAAGTCATTGTATCCTAACCTCAGGTTTTACACTATTCTGTAATCTGTGATTGATTCATGAGTTCGTTTTTTGAAACGCTTTTTCTTACCTTTCAGCAAACGAAAAATACTGGCCACCTAGAAATTGGCATAAAAACTTTAGAACGTTATAGAACCTCATTTCATTACCTTTCAGCAGAAGCCTGCATATTACTGAAACTTACTGGCCACCTACAAATTCGCATTTAAAAAACTGAAGATAAACCTCAAGGAACTTCCAAATTCTTATTTCAATGTAAAATATGCATTAACTCGCTGTCGTAAAATTCAATATGGAATTTTTTCGGCCTTCGAATTCTAATTTCAATGTAAAGTATGCAATAACGCGTTGCTGTAAGATTCAATTTGGATCTTTCCACTTTTTTCATACAAACATTAAACACCCTTATTTATACCCTTAAGAGCCGAATTTCATAAAACCTTAAACCTTAGTGAGCACCAAGAAGCTGAAAGGAACATTCAGGCCCACATTCACGTCTCTAACTTTAAAAACATAGGACTTTCATACAAACTTTGACACCCCTTTTCAACCCCTTGGGGTGCGAATTTTAAAAAATCCTTTCTTAGTGCGCGCCTGCACCCCACAGAGAGTTCTTGTGCCAAATTTTAGACCTAACGGCCCAGTAGTTTCCGAGATTTCGTGATGAGTGGTCAGTCAGTCAGTGAGTGGACTTCTCTTTTATATATATAGATGATGTGCTATTATCAGTAACTGTAGTTTGGCAAACTATGCAAAGGCTCTCATGGGTTGATCTGACAAAAAAGTGGTCTAAACAATTGTTTCCACGGTGGGATGAGTCTGGGCTGTTAGAAGTCCATGCATTGCTAATAGATTTAAGTGTGTGTTAGATTTATTTTCACCATCATCAGCCTATTAATGTTCCCACTGCTGGGACTCAGGCCTCCTCTCTATGAGAGGGAATGGGCTATAATCTACCACGCGGGCCCAGTGCGGATTGGTAGATGTCACATGTCTTCAAATTTTTTGGTTCTAGGACATGCCGGTTTCCTCACGATGTTTTCCTTCACCGTTTTGAGAGCAGTGGTGATTAAATAAATTACACAAAGTAATGCGCCTGTCTGGGTTCGAACCCACAACTTACTGTTCGTAAGTTGGGGCCGCCACCACTGCTCATTTTGTCTTTGTCATTTTGTTTTATTTTTTTATTATATGTACATATGTGTGTGTGTGTTGCAACATGTTCAAAGTAATAAATTAAAAATATTATTAATGTCAAACGGAATATTAATAACATCATGCCAACTAGAATAACAATAATATGTCAATAAGAGTAACAGTAGGTATGTAATTATAAATCAGTCAATAACAGTTGGTGTATAGCGTAACAGTAGTATATCAATCAGTCAAAGAATCATCATTTAGAAAATCATCGAAAATTTGGTTATATCAATGTTGATATCACAGAGAACAATGTGTTTGTATTTTTTGAGTTCTGACAATACTTGATCAAGGGACCCAATAAAGTTTTCAATAGACTTGAAAGAGGGTGATCGATAAATACAGATTAGGGTATACTCTGTATTTATTTATATCAATGACTAAGCTATCGGCCTCTTTCAGAAGTGGTTCTTGAACTGTTATGTTTAAAGCATTTTTAGCGTACATTGTTACACCGCTGTTTTGATTAATATTATTTTGTGTTTGATAGTAAGTATAATCAGGTAGGACAGGGAGTTCAGAAACATGAGGCAACCAACATTCCGTTAGAATAATTAAATCGAAATCAATTTTTAGTCTTGCTAACAGGATTTGAAAATCTTCAAAATAATTGTTTAAGACTCTTAATATTTTGTACCTACTATCATTTTAATTCCTATAATAATATGGTATTATACCAAAATCTCTTACACAAAGCCTCAACACTCTACAAATGCCTAATCACACACTTTACATGCTGCAAAAAGCCACCATTCTCAACACCTGTCGAATCACCCGTAAGTTTCTGACTTCAGCTACATTATCATCCACTTTCTCTATTTAAATTTCACCTTATATCCTTGGTTCCGACCCGCGTGTAAGGTTTCTTAGGCTCTCTTAAATGAGAAGAAACATAAAGAACAACAAAATAATAATAATAATACTTTATTGATACAAATCCTTACAATAAGCTTTATATCTAGCTAAAGTTCACAATAGTTAAGGTGTACAAAAGCTGAAACCCTGACTCCTAAACTAGGAAAACCTGTGACCTAGGAGTCAGTGTTCTACTGCCACTTGGACACTATATTATACCTTATGGAAATTGAGAGCTGGTAAGCTGATATTATTCGAGAGAGTATATTATTAAGTAGTGTTTTAGAGAGATAATATAACAAAAGTTGAAAAAAATTAAAAAAAACTGACCTTTATAAAGTAAAAAAAAAGTATGAAATGACTGTGTGGTGGATTCTGTGTGTGTCTGGAAATCGTATGACTTATATGCATTGTGTGAGTGTGTGTATGTAACTGTGTGTATGTGTGAGTGAGTGTGCGTGTGACTGGGAGACGACGGGTGTATTTTTGTGTTCTGGGAGTATGATATGAAGAGCCTAAGTATGGTTGTATGGTGTCGGGTGTAAGACGGAACAAACTATTGTTTGCTTGGTGTACAGACTGTGTTACACGTTTTGTATAGAATGTTGTGAGTTATGTGTGAGTGATTAATAGTTCCTCAGTTTGAGCGTAGTGTAAGAGGTACAACATGTCTTTCAGCTTCGTTTTTGCTTAACCTTGCTATTTGGATGGTCTTACTTATATTTCTGAAGACAAGAGAGCTCAGCACATACTGCTGTCTTCTGGCGAAGGCAGTTCTATGACCAGGAATTGGGCAAACTATTCTTTGACCACGTTTGTTTGAGTCTGGGAGAGGAACTTGGCCATGTTTCCAAAGAGTGGTTCTGAGTACAAATAACTGTCTCACGGTTAAAAGTTTGAGCTCGGTGTAAAGGTTATGAGTCGGATAGCGAAAAGGCTTTTGCAACATAACCTTAAGTACCGCCCTTTGAGCTCGCTCCAGCTCAAGGAACTTTGTTTTGGGCGATCCACCCCAAGCTAGAATACAATAGCCGATGATGGACTGGCAAAGTGCAGTGTAAACCATTTTTAGGGTCTCTAAGTCACCAGAATGCCTTAATGTCTTGAATAGATGGATTGTTTTCCTGACTTTTCTGGCGGTAGATTCAATATGCTTGTTCCATTTCAGCCCATCATCGATTATTACGCCCAAATATTTTACCGATGTTACTGAGGGGAGCGCTATACAAGAGCAAGTTGCAGTGTCCAGGCAGGTGTGAGCTTTAATTGAATAAATGCTTGGGGGTTTCGTGCTAGCATGAATAGAAAATGGAATGAAGTTAGTTTTTTGTAGGTTCAGGGTAAGGAGATTTTTGTGTAGCCATTCCATTACTACTTTCAGGGATTCTTCTGCATTATCTTTCACCTGAGGCCAGTTCTTCCCGTGTACTACAATGGCTGTATCATCGGCATAAGTTAATATATTAGCAGATGTTAAAGTAAGAGTGCACAAGTCATTGATGTAGATTAGGAAAAGCGTTGGGCCAAGAACGCTACCCTGCGGGACTCCATATGACATTATCTCATCAGCACTAATATGTACCTGAGAAAAATTAAGTAGTTTGCTACAGTCATCCAGATTATCAACCAAGCACAAAGTGCCAACACTGATGTTATCATCAACATCGGCAATAACGTGATCCAAGTTATCAGCCATAGTCAACACTAATATTTGGGGAGTTGAACGTGTTTATACTTGGTTGATAATAGCAATGTATAAAATAGGACCGTGTACCGGACTGAATCAAAGAGATTATGTTGAGTTTGAAGCAGGCACTAAGGAATGTATAACTAAAATATAAAATAAAAAAACACAACTGTGTAACATACTTTGGAGTTACGCAGTTCACTTGAAGAAAGCATAATAAAAAAACAAGATAAAACAAAGATATACTAAGGCTAACAAGCATAATAAAACAATCATATAAAGTGTAGTCATGAATGTTTCAACTTGGCATTATGATGATCGAGCTGAAACTGTTTTGACATGTATGGCAACATTTCGATTTGTCAAAGGACAAAGCATTTCTGCAAAGTATTTCTGCTAAATTTATATTAAATAAAATTTAAAAATTATTTAGACTTTTATTTAAATAGAGAAGTATGGAAGAAGAAGACATGCTGCGCCGACCCCAAATGAATTGGGATAAGGGCAAGAGAATGATGATGATGATTTAGACTCTTATTTGGACCATTTTTATGAAAACAATAAAAGGAATAAAAAACGTCAATTATCACACGAGGCGAAGCCGAGTGTGATAAACCAACAGTTGCATAAATAACTAGTATCGTATCTACATTTCTGGAGGTAATTTACCTCGTTCATTATTTAGGAGCCTGTATTTGTCTTCCTCCCCACCCTTTTTCTAGCACACTCGGTCTATTGCCTTTTGTTGCCATTCCTTCTCCCACAAAAATATTTCTAAGGAATTAATTTGAATTAAAATCATTATAAAATTAAAGGATAATTCTATAATTAATTCTTAATTATTCAAATAGGTACATTTCAAGATCAAATCTTAAACACTCCCATAGGAAATCAGCGACGCAAAGCGCATCTAAGGAGCGCGCTCCCCGAAATTACGCCACACAAAGGGCACCCTCCTGCCTAGATTATTAGTGATTGTTAGCTTGCAGCTCGTAGGCATGGACATGCAAAGTCCATGCTCGAAGGCTGAATCGATTTTCGTGGATGATGTTACTTTTTGGCGGGCAATTGGATACCTATAGCAGGGTCGGCCTTTTTTTGTTCGAGAACGAAACGTTTTCAATGCTGGAGAGCATTGAAAACGTTTATAATAACAGCGTAAAGTGGTGTTATTTTAGATTTTATTTAGATTTTTTATAACAGCTAGCTAGTAAGTTTCTTAAGCTCCTATTATTTTAGTGATATTGAAGTGTTTGTTTTTCAAGTATTGGGGAGAAGGAAATAAATGTATTTGAGTTGAAATGCTGTTTGGTTTTCTTTTGCAAAGTCCTTCATTTCTGAGCTGTAGCTTACAAGATACAGAGATCCGTTTTTTTTAAAAAAAGAAGCTCAACTCAATACCTCGAGGGTTCATTGTTTCGCTATCACATTTAGTTCTTGAGATACAGTTGATTTTATGCCAAAAGACCCTAAACAATTTATCAAATTTTTCACATATTTGCGTTTTTTCAAAAAAAGTTTACGACTTTTTCGTTTTTTTTTCGCTAAATTATATAGCCTTTATCAATACGCGTCTTTTGAGACTTCCTCAAACATTCATGTAGCCCTAAAACTCACGACACCAAGGTGATGTCACACTCTGAGCGAAAATGGGGGCTATACTGAAGCGATCGAAAAAACATTTTCAATGTTAAAATCAAAATACTTAGTTACAAAAAGTGAAATCCGGGCCGAGTGCAATTAGGCAAAAAATACTCAAAAGGTGGAACGAAGTTTATAGTGGTCGGATTTTCATGGGACTTTTTTTATTGAGTTCCTAGAGGAGTGGAGAAGAAAGTTAAAAAAAAAAATTTCGCCGCTCGCGACTTTTTTTTTTTTTGAATTTTCTTTGGAATATTTTTTTTTCGTTTATGAACAACTTCAAATTCGATGAATTCATATTGTAGTGTAATAGTGTGACCTGTGTGCACCCATTTAATGCTAATAGTAGTATAATTTATTTTCTTTGTTCATAGTAGTCGATGAAAATGTTTTCACAATTATCAGGAAATCGTCTATATAAAAGTAAAGAAGGCCATATTTCTCAAAATATTTCTATGACGGTCAACGTAAATATTATCCTCAAAATATCCTTATTATTTCTGCTATCCATAGATAACAAAAAGTAAAAAAAAAATTGGTGGTACTCGATAAAGGTTGATTATTGCTGACAAAGGTGTAATGGGGCCGCTGGTAAATGTACAAAAAATATCGTAATTATAACGTAACCATTTCTCACGATTTCTATCTGAGATAAGTTGCAAGCTTGGGTCTCTGCGCGAAATTTAATATCAATACCGATACCGAGACCACTCCCACTTCTTATCGATAGAGGACCTTTTGTCATGATTTACTTTTTCAGCAGTAACCAATATTTAACAAGTATCCTTAAATATTTATCTAGTTATTATACCTCGTTAGATAGCTAATAAAATGAGGATTATGACAATAATTTGCACATTGAGTTTCATAGCAGTATTTGGAAAAAAAATGCTTTCATTAACATACACGATTTTCTAACATTTCCGTATGAATTTTGAGTCACTATACTCATGAAAGTGGTCTTTATTAATACTTTCTGAACCAGTTATCTGTGAAAAAGCATCAGTTACCAATTTCAAAAGAAATCTTAGTCTTAAAATTCGATATTTCAGAAATAAATGCAGAAAATAGGAAATTTTCAAAAATACTTGAAATACACATTAAATCGACAACAATGAACAAAGAAACAGGCTAAATTAGGGTTTAATGGATGCACGTAGGTCACACTATTACGCTTCAATATGAATTCACCAAATTCGAAGTTATTCATAAACGAAAAAAAAAATATTTCAATGAAAATTAAAAAAAAAAATATTGCGAGCGTCGAAATTTTTTTTTTACATTTTTCTCCACCCCTCTAGGAACTCAATAAAAAATTCCCACGAAAATCCGACCACTATAAACTGTGTTCCACCTTATTGTCTAATTGCACTCGACTAAAAGTTATTATTGAAAATCTTACAGCAATAAACAAATCAAAATAAATACAAAAAGTGAGTCATGACAGTCTTGACTGAGGCTCGAACTTGCGCACCACTGTTCCCAGTAAAATAGCAGCAGCTGTTCAATTGCAATGCTATTCTATTGTCATGACAGTTGTCAAATTGTCAAACAGTTGAAAAATATTGACGTAATGCAATATTGCTCACCCCCCTAATTTATTAGCGTGGTAATATATAGCCTATGTCCTTCCCCAGGTTGAACAATATCTCCTAGCCAAATTTCATTACGATCCGATTAGCCGTTTAGTCGTGAAAAGGTAGCAAACAGACAAACAAACAGAGTTACTGTCGCATTTATAATATTAATAGTATGGATTAGTATGGACGTAAATAACAAATCAAAACGAATTTTCAGCTTTGCCGCCACTTTTCTATTTATTATCTGTGCCGAAAGGCAAATGCATTTATAGCTATACAGCCACGTGAACGCAAAGACTTAAGCCGGAAACACAGTGTAAGTGCGTCTGAGTGCAATAGCGTTGGGCGGCGCGTTCTGCGGGGCGTCGAGCGGCCGATCGCGCGTTCAATGAGTGGCCAGTGCACGCTCTGCGTTTGGGGTGGTTCGGGTGAATCCGCCAGCCACGAGAATTAATATACGACAGCAATTTTCAGACTACTTTTGGCTAAATATAATTAATTATTAATAAATTATTATTAATTATTCCTACGTATACCTATCCTTGCCTTGTTTACGTACGTTTACTGTTAATAAATCGATATATTTACTTTCAATTCCCAGTTTTATTGCTAGTTCTCTCCACACTCTTGTTCTAACTATTCTATTTTTGTATAAACAGTGAATAAAAAAAGATAACCTTAGTTCAGGTTTATTTTGTATTCATATTATAATTTCTTCAAAGGACAGCGCGCGAACGCTCGGCTCGCCACCCGCGCGCCGCTCCGAAACAAACAGGTTTGAACTCACTCGCGACGCGACGCCAGACACCCCGAAAGACGCAAACAAGCACGCTGCAGCCGCCGCGCGGCGGGCTAGACGCCCGCTCAGGCCACTCACGTATAAATGAATATGTTTGACATGAACGCTGCACGCGCCGCCCCGCTACACGCTCGATTCGAGCGGCCACTGTGTTCGTACACTTACGTGGCATGGCGTGGCGTGGCACTTGCTGGCGCGTCGTCGGTGTCTGTGTACACTATTGTGTCGTGTCGTGGCGTGCTCTGGCGTTTTTTCTGAACAGTAAGTACATATCGAACCTTTGCAGCGTTTACACGTGCATAATGTTTTCTTCGGATTCGAATAGTGATTTTGATGAAGACCTTCAAATTTCTCTTAGCAATGAAACTTCTTGAGGTCAAAAAAAAGAAAAGTAGGTACTGAGTTCACCCTATAAACTAAGGGAGACAACAAAGGTGAATTTCATCGTCTTGTTAAAGAACTAGACTCTAGTTCATCAGTACTTTAGAATGAACAAAGCACAATATGAGGAAGTCCATTCACTGATTGGCGGAGACATAAAAACATACCTATGTACAATTTTTATTTTTATTTTTTTTATTACTCTTTGTATCATATAAAACTTTTCGTTGACTTATGTACAAGTTCAATAAGCCATTTTTCACACGCTGCAAAGTTAGTGCAAGCGACTGTCCGCTCGCGCCACGACTCCACAAGCCACGCGGTGTAGAAACACATTTCCCTGTTGTGTCGTGTCGCGCCATAACCCCCTCCACCGCTCTGGCGCAATCGGCAGCAAGCATTCAGCGCCACGCCAGAGCGCGCGCCATGACACGACACAACCTACGAATATTTATGACTCTAACCATACAAAATATATGAAACTGATATGCATCTGTCTGGCGCGCTACGCCACGCCACGCCACGTAAGTGTGTTTCCGGCATTACTTTGGTATTCCAAGAACAGTGATATTCTAATATACAGAGAATATGTTGTGAGCGCGCAATCGTGAAGACTCGAAAAAGGGCCTGTACGAGCTACGCTGTACATTCCACTAACTTGTCCTACTTTTAGTGATACGTTGCAGTTTGTTTAATCCAACATTAATTGTACATTATTACTTTATAACATGTTATTTTTAGTAGCAATTAAACCTTTATACCAATCGGTTGTCTACTCAATCAACATAACATTCCTATACAACATAACATAACATTTTCACTGTTGGGAGTTACGCCCCAACAGGGCCACTTGGGACGTTTTGCCTTTATTCTGCGTCACTGCGTGTATGTGAGCTGGCTCTCCCCCGCGGAGCACTTTTCGGTGGTTTTGTAGGTGTTTATCATTATATCTGTTTATTAGAATATCATTGGCCAAAAATGATAAAAGAGATCCAACCAAAGAGTATTTAATAACCCCAGCACGCCGTTTCATACAACATTGCTGGAGCTTTGTAATTGTACCAAATTCAAAAAACGCTCCTGCAATGGATTTGATTTTCTTTGTCCGTAAATTCGATACTTCGCGTGTTCTTATTTTCGAAAATGACAATATTTCCATACAGGTTTGAGAAAATTAGATTTGTGTGTTATTTTATCGCAGCGGAGGCGACTGCGGACAGCTGTGCAGCGAGCGGCGCCTCCTGGGCACGGACGGCGCGGACAAAGCTGACAGAGCGGACGGCTCGTCGACGCGCCCGGCGAGCGGAGCGGAACCCCACGAGACTGCGGCGGTCACCGAGACGACGGCGACGCTCCAGCGCCTCACGTCTATGCGCACATCCGGCCCGCCTACATATGCTCAATCTGGTAAACGATTGTATGCTTACTACTTGCTACAGTCTACCTACAGCTAAAGCAGGTATCAATACTTTTATGTTTAAACTAACAACCTGCCCCTGCTTTGCACGTGTAGCGGTCATTCGAGTTGAGAATGTTTAGATGCGCTACTGTTCAGCATGAGATCATGGGTGTGATTCCAGGGTCGGGCAATGTTATTGGGTTTTCTAGCTGGCTGCTACTGAGTAACCAGTGGTGGAATATCAGGTGTTAATGAATTTAAAATCCAGAAAGGTAGGTAATTCACTTGACGCGATGTTAGATGCAGAGAAAGCATCATCTGCATCTAGGACCGTGTCAACTGAAGAGTAATTGTACAGTGTGTACACTTTCAGAGTTGTTGTTAGGTTGAAGTGCGTAGAGCAAATCACTCTCTTGGTTCCCAGTAGATTTATCTATCTAAATATATATATCACGGCAGGGAAACCTTAGAGGAACATTCTGCCCAAATATTGGCGCCATACGCCGCCATTGTCTTCAGTCTCTACTTCTCTAGCCATCACATCGCCGTGCGATACCTACGATTCTTCATTGTTGGTAGATAGGTAGGTGGGTATTGAAATCACACACAGCACTTGACTCAAACTCTAAACTTTTATTTCTATTAAACCATTTAGGTACAGAAACTTTAAACTTTCTATGAGTTGAGTCGTCCATTCGCAGAGTAATATGGTTGAGAAGAAGAATGGACGAAGAAACTCCGCACACTACATATTTTTAAATCTTAGTACAGTTCTCATTTTCACAACTTAATTTCATTCACCTCAATAAACACCTATAATTACTTAGTATTTCAATTGTTTTCAATTTCAAAACTTACAAACAATACTAGAATAATTCCTAATTAATCATTTTAATAATTAAACAATACAAATATTCACAAATGCAAAGGTTTCATCAAGTTAAAGCTAATTAGTCGCTTCAATACTTTTTACAACAATATTCGATCTTGCTTAAAACCATTTCCGGCAAATCAAAGTATTTAGTACAAAGAACACCTACGAAGTCTTTCACTAATAAATTGTTCTGTAAAATAATTGTATGGTCTCTTGCTAGACCAGACATTACTTTTAAATGATAGGTGAATTGAATAAAAGAAAGTAAAGTACTGAAACACTACTGTATTGTTCCAAAGGTACTTAAAGTAAAATGAGCTTAATGAACTGATGGCAGGTGTGGAAATGACGTGAACGCCTGGCTGACTTGATAGCTCAACGCGAACTGAACTGATTATTATAAGTTGAAATTAATGTGGCGTAAACTGCTGAATTGCAGAATGTGCGGTTGCACCGTACATGCTCCCGAGCGGGAAGATGAATATGAAATGAACATGAAAGGATGAGTAACAAGGTGATGCCAATTGGTTCTTATACTAGATGATTGACAAGGTGATTCCAATTGGTCCTTATTCTATGTTTAGAGTCTCTACTTGAACTCGGTTTTACCAGACATAGGCACTGTACACTTGTCTAACTTATGCACTTTTGGAATTTCACTGTAATCTGATACACACGGAATCTCACACTGATTAGGCGCACTAACACTATATTTAACTGTGGACGATGATATAGAGGCCCCAGCCTCTGCCCGTGCCGGAGTCACGTGTTGTGTGGTCTGTAGACTCGCCAATGCGGCCCTTACCACCTCGAGAGATGCGGTTTGCCTGTTACGCAGCCGTCGTACCACAAAGCCTGCTCCAATCACCAACACAACTCCGATCACCATATAAAATGGTGTGTAGTGATGGATATCATGATAAGAAAGTTGATTTGGCAAATTTTCACTTGCCTTAAGAATGTGGAGTTGCTTCTTGATTTCGTCAAGCTCCATATTGCTCGATAGGAGTGTATAGTTCTGTATTAGTGGAGTTGGGATGCCTACGTCTATGATATGATTGATTGGTTCTATCTCAGGCAGCTTGAAAGATGGTTTATGTCTAAAGTGCTAAAACCTTAATTGTGTGAGTAAACCGTAAAACTTTCTGTTTTAATTAGACATTCGCGTTCGACTCCCAATATGCCTGCTTTTACTAACTGGCCCGGCGACACCTTATTGTCGCATAGAACTCTTATTTGACACTGACTACAGCAGAAAAATGCATAATTGTTTATTTTGCTAAGAGCTGTCCATTGATTCGAACAAGTCGTAATGCTGATCTTGCATTTGCTGGAATCAGGTTCTACTTCACATAATTTTTCATCATTCTTGAGATGATAAATAGGTTTCTCTATATGGCATAGATAATTATCGACATTGTCACGTAGACATGTCTGGACGTCGTTTATAGATATCGGTAAATATGAGTCCTTCTTCAAATTAATTGCAACATGTTTAGCAATCGGAGTTAAAGTAGCCATGCTTGAGTTACCTACAAGTTGTGGTATTGGAATAATGTTCATGATTGAAAATGTATCTCTAGACACCAGAGGCAATTTCAATTCGAAGATTAAAAATTCTACAGTCATTCTTGTTTTGACTGTCAATAATAATGATATTTATGTTATTTAAGTATTTAAATATTTAAGTATTTATTTAAGTATTTATTTATATTTAAGTTATTTTGTAAGTTATTCATCGGTAACGTAAGATCCTTTGAAAGATGACTCGATATTGTATTCAGAGTGTCCTTCAGTTGTTCTGGTGACAATAAATGAAAATTGAGTCTCCCGTGATAAACATCTGTTATAGTATCTAATAAACTTGTTTGGATTGTTTTGAGTTGTCTTAAAACATTGCTCGTAGCGATTGCTCCCGTACTGAAATCGTCCATGGCTCGATTTCTGGTCTCTTGCTAGACCAGACATTACTTTTAAATGATAGGTGAATTGAATAAAAGAAAGTAAAGTACTGAAACACTACTGTATTGTTCTAAAGGTACTTAAAGTAAAATGAGCTTAATGAACTGATGGTGTGGAAATGACGTGAGTGACGCGGCCCTTGTTGGCTGTAACGAGAATACGGATACAATGGCTGTAACCTCCCTGGCCTCTATAGCGTGTGCCGCTTGGATAATACTTATACACACTCTGCTTGGTAAACAGAGTTGAGCATTCCAAGTGGTTTGGATATCTTAATGTTTAGGTCGTCGGAGAACACACCGACCCCTTTTTTTTTTTTTTTTTTCGGATGTGAAATCATCAAATAACTCCACCATCCACAGGCCCGCGCCTACGGTGGCCGGGGGCCACGTGGTGGTGGCCCCCGACGCACGGGGCGTCTCCCGCGGCGGCCGGGACGTTGAGAGGTTCTCTCCCTCTCACGTTCCGCCACCTCCTTCTCTAGCATTACTGCTTCGCAGAAGGAGGTGACGGCGTCCCATTCCGTCTCGCTCCGGACCATGGCTTGCACCAGGGCCGGACGCGAGAGGTCGCCGCCGCCGATCACCGCTTCGAGGACACGGCGCTGCTCCGCCCACGCGGGGCACACCTCCATCGTGTGTTCCACCGTGTCCTCCGGTCGATCCTCACAATGGAAGCACCCGGGCGTTTCCTCCCGCCCGATTTGGTGCAGGAACCTCCCGAACACTCTGTGTCCGGTGAGGACCTGCGTCAGGTGGAAGGTGAGGACGCCGTGGCGTCTCTCAAGCCACTCCTCAAAGAGGGGACTTATCGCCACTATTGTGGCGTGCCCTGCACGGGGTTGCGACAGTCGCTCTCTCCATGTCGCCATGAGATCCCGCCGGAAGTCTGTCCGCTGAGCGACAATTTGTCGCTGCAGCGGAGTTTCCCCCCGGCGTAGCACCTCCACGCGCCATTCATGCAGGCGCGCGAAGACTATTGCCTCCAGATCCCATGGCGGCAATCCGGCAAGGAGGCTCGCCGCCTCGCGGGCAATCGTGCGGTAGCTCCGGACCAGCCTTACGGCTACCACCTTTTGGGGCGCGTTCAGGTAGTGGGCGGCTCGCCACCTCAATGAACGCGCCCACACCGGGGCCCCGTAAAGGGCCATGTTCCGCACGACTCCCGCGTAGAGCCTCCGGCAGGAGGCGTTTGGCCCCCCCAGATTGGGCAGGAGCCGCCTGAAGGCAGCCCCAGTCCGCTCCAGTTTGGGGGCTAAACGTCGGAAATGTTCCACGAAGTTCCACCGGCTGTCAAGGACAAGTCCCAAGTACTTCAACGTCGACTCGACGCCGATGGATACCCCTCCTACCGTCAGTAGGGATCCCGTTGGTGGCGCATTCCGAGGCCCATGAAAGCACATGGTCTCGAACTTGTGCAATGCCACCTTGAGACCCAGTTGCCGGATCCTCTCAACGACTATCGCAACCCCGCGTGTCATCGCTTCGGCCGCCGCCTCGTGCGACCTCCCGTGCGCCAGCACCAGCGTGTCGTCGGCGTAGCACACTACACTGACACCGCTAGGGAGGTCGGCGCGCAGCACCCAGTTGTACCCGATGTTCCACAAGGACGGCCCTAGAACCGATCCCTGCGGAACACCGCACGACATCTCTCGCCGGTTCCACTCTCCGTTGCGACCAGGGTAGATGACGGCCCTATCCGTCAGGTAGTCCCCGACCACTCGATGGAGATAGGTCGGCACCCGGTGATACCGGAGTGCCTCCCTTATGCAGCTGCAGGGCATGGAGTTTAAGGCGTTGGCGATGTCGAGAGACACCGCCAAGACAACCCCACCCCTGGACACCGCATCCCCCGTCGTGAGGGCTCTCACGCGCATGATGGCGTCCACCGTAGAGCGCCCCTTGCGGAAACCATACTGGTGTTCTGCAAGATCCGGCCCCGTCCCCGCAAGGTGCTCGGCGAGGGGGTTTGCAATTACGCTTTCAAAGAGCTTGCCCACCTCGTCGAGTAGCACCACGGGCCGGTATGCGGACGGAGAGTCCGCAGTGCGCTCCGGCTTCCGAATGAGGACCAGCTTTCCCGTCTTCCAACGAAGCGGGAACTGGCCTCTCTCCAAGCATGCGCTAAGGAGCCCCTCTAGTCGGGGCCCGAGAGCCTCCGAGGCCAGGATCCAGGCTTTGCCAGGCAAGCCGTCGGGTCCCGGGGCGGTATTTTTGGCACTGAGCCTACGTACCGCCACTCTCAGGTCTACCCCAGTCACTTCCGGAGCGTTGTCGTCGTCGTCCTGTTGGTCCGCTTCCAGCATCGCAGGCGGCGGAGCCATAGGCGGGGGTGGGTGTTCCCCTCGCGACGGGAACAGAGTGCTCACCACGTCCTCCACGAGCTCAGGCCGGAGACTCTGCGTCAGTGGGGGGGCCCAGGGGCGGAGTTTGTCCCGCACCAACTTGTAAGGGCGCCCCCACGGATCTCTGTCGAGAGTCCCCAGCATCTCCTCGCGGGCCAGATCCCTGGCCCGCAGGACAGCCTCGCGGAGGGTAGTCTTCGCCGCTCTGTACCCCTCATAAAACTCCGCCTCAATGGCTGCCGCATCCGGTGGGCGGATGCGGAGTCTGCGATGCCTGGCATACAGGTGTCGCGCAGCCACGCACGCCTCGTGCAGAGATGTCAGCTCACGCGACCACCAGTACACCTGACGCCGGGCGCATCTTGGCCGAACACGGGGCATTGCCACGTCGCAGATGTCAGACATGGCCTCCTGGAACCACCATGCCTCATTGTTAACGTCGGCAGGCCTGTCCGGTGATGTCACCCAGGCCTGCACGATCGAGGCTTCCAGGAGGAGCTCCCGGTCCAGCTGCTTCAGCGCCCAGCGCGGACCACTCGGGGCCTGTTGGACCGGCGCGCTTGAGGTCTGGGTGGAGACGTCGAACCGGATGTACCGGTGGTCGGAATAGGTCTCCACCCCCTCCATGACACGCCAGTCAACGACATGCGGCGACAGAGCGGGGCTAGCAAACGAAATATCCACCACCGACTCGCCCCGCATCCGCACACACGTGGGGACTGTACGGCTCAGAGTGGTCAATTTGCAGGGAGGTGAGTTGACGAAAACCACAGACTTCACGATCCCAAGTAGTTTAATGTAAAGTTATAAAAGTTATGTTGGATGCTAATCCGTGGTATTATCGCTAAGGTAGCTACTGGTCAACTAACGTTTAGTATAATAAAAGTATATAAAATGAATTAACGAAAGTAGGTCGCGGCGTCAGCGACTTACTTGCCTGTACGTAAACCGTACATGCTCCCGAGGGAAAAGTGGGATGAGCATCCATTACAAACAGTAGTTAAAAAATAAATGTAAAAGTAAACAGTTAATGTAAATAGTCAAAAGTGAAAAGTTAATTAGTTAAAAGTTAAATAGTAAACAATAGTAAATGTGTAAAAAAAGTACAAGTATAACATTCAATTTAATTCGTCGAAGTGAAATGTTTTCTTCGGCTGTCTTGCTTCGCTGTAAACGGACTCTGCTGCTGTCGAATGTATTTCTTGTAGCTCGATGTCCCCGCCAAAGTTATCCCTTCCTCTAGGTGTCACTTCTGTTTTGGCAGAGAGTGTTTTGACGCCTTTCTTTGTTTCGCACCATCGTTTAGTGATAATAATATAGAGGGCAAGCACAGCGATTCCTCCCAACAACAAAGATGTAATCGAGTAGAGATAGATGTCGTGACTTGACATGTCAGACGCCTTCGGTAAACTTCTCTGTTCTTCTGGAATTCCAACTGCTGGTCTATTTTTCTTATTTCTACTGCAGTTGGCGTTTCTTGTTCTGTTATATTTAATTTTGCATTCTTCCAGCCGTGGTCAAAGATATTGTTAATTGTTGAATTTATGGTTGGTATTTCTATCTCTGGTTCCATGTTAAAACTACTTCCCAGCTGATTGTGTGTAAATATTGTGGCGTCCTTTTTCTGCAGTAAGCACTTTGATTTCAAGGAAATCACTCCAGTCCCGTCAATGACCGCTGGCGTAACTTGATCGTTACATATGACGCGCATCAGCTGTTTTCCGCACAATGTAAATAGCCACATATTCGATTTGTGAAGTTTTGTCCAGGTTTCTTTGCACGTTACGTCATTGAGGACGCATGATAATGACTCTTGTTGGTTGAAGACTTGGGCCTCACATGGAGCGTCTTTGTCGTGCATGTTGTAAACATTTTGAAGTACATTGGCGCATGTCTTGGTCTTCCATTGTTATGTAAGAGTTTTTTACTAAGTTGATTGCGATGAAGCTTGAACTTGGTTGTACGAGTTTTAAACGTCCTTGTCTAAGCAACGGTATCGGTATGACTCGATATATCTTGTAGTCTTCATCGCTCAGCAACGGGATATGTATTTCAAATAGCATGTAGTTGTTTGTAATTCGGGCCTTCACATGGAAAAGGTCATAGATATTTTTCAAATCCCTTTGAATGCCCTTTACCGGTAACGACAATCCCTGTGGCAACCTTCTGGATATTATGTTTAGCTGTTCGATCAGCTGGTAGGGCGGAAATAGATGGGTGTCTAAATGTCCTCTGTAAATGTTGGCGAGAGCATTTATCAACATTTCCAATATTCGATTTAAATCATTTAAAATCAGAGTTGACGTCACGGCCGCGGAATTTATGTCGTTCATCGTGAATAGCATTTGCGCCCTGTTCACTATCTTTGTGATTTCACTGCAAGTTTGGTTCATGTAGTTGCGCAATGTTTCGAATTGTTTATCCATAAAGGCAGTGTTTCTTTTTATAATGTTGTTTTCAGCCTCTACAATTAATGTTTGGTTTTTCATAAGTTGTAGTAGGTAGTCATCATTTGATTGTAGATGCTTGATGTCTCTTTCGTACTTTTCGGCGAAGTCTGCGTCGAGCACTCCGAAAAGAGTTCGTGCTAATTTCCCAACTCCGTCAAAGTAACCTCATTTTGGTCTTGAGTGTTGAGTGAGCAGCATAGAGTTGTAGTCGGCTAGGTGACTCAGTTCATGACGTAAGTGGCCGACAATTGTTTCGCAAGGCGTGTATTCATGTGATATTCTTTAGCATAGTTTATCTATTTGGTTCACATAATCTTTGATCCGATCAGTTGCTTGCCAGTATGACGTTAAGTTGTAGTAAACCAATAGAGTCCATTCGTCATGAATTAACTGAATTTTCCCCGCTTCATCGAACTAAATCGGATGATCGCTTGGTATCTGTGTAACCTTCAAGTTTTTCGTTGGCGCTGATTGTGCAAATCCCGTCATTGCTAGTATGGATAGCAGAACAAGTGATGGCCAATTGTTCTTGGTTTTTGTTGTGCCTCCCCGTTTTTTAGTTTCCCGAGTAGTTGTTATTTTTTCATCCTCTTCCTTTACTCTTGGTTCTTCGGGTTTCATCGGTAATGGTGAAAGCTTCGTTATTGGTCGTTTAACTCCCGGTCACTTCCTCATTGGTGGCCCCCTACTGTCACTACCACAAGAAGAGCAAGACTTTGCTGAGCACGATCTAAGAAACAGATGGAGACTTGTTGAACAAATGAACGTACACATCTGGAAGCGCAATTTACAGAGGACATTTAGACACCCATCTATTTCCGCCCTACCAGCTGATCGAACAGCTAAACATAATATCCAGAAGGTTGCCACAGGGATTGTCGTTACCGGTAAAGGGCATTCAAAGGGATTTGAAAAATATCTATGACCTTTTCCATGTGAAGGCCCGAATTAACATGGGATAAGGGCAGGAAGATGATGATGAAGTAACCCTTTCCTAGTTTTCAAGGTAACAACCCGTACTCGACCATCGGCGCCTGGATGTAGTTCCTGGACTCTTCCTATAGCCCAGCGGCCAGGAGGTAAGTGTTCATCTTTTACCAATACTAGGCTTCCTTGTTTCAGGTTTTCTTTTGGTTGCTGCCATTTGCTTCGGATTTGCAGTTGATGTAGATATTCGTTCGACCAGCGCTTCCAGATGTGTACGTTCATTTGTTCAACAAGTCTCCATCTGTTTCTTAGATCGTGCTCAGCAAAGTCTTGCTCTTCTTGTGGTAGTGACAGTAGGGGGCCACCAATGAGGAAGTGACCGGGAGTTAAATATTCCAGGTCTTCGACATCCTCTGTTAATGGGCACAGCGGACGAGAGTTTAGACAGGCTTCAATTTGATGTAGTAACGTGGTGAATTGTTCGAAAGTAAGCTTCTGTTCCCCCAGTACTCGATGTAGGTGATATTTCATGGCTTTGATGGCAGCCTCCCACAGGCCTCCAGCTGTTGGCCAAAGTGGTGTATTGAAATGCCACTTAATTTGTAAGTGGCTCATCTCATCGAAGAATTCAGAAGTCTTAAACGTATTGTGTTGTTCAAATTCCTGTTGAAGTTGTTTTGCTGCGCCCACAAAATTCGTTCCGTTGTCGGAGAATACGTGTCTGGGTGTACCCCTGCGGGCACACATCCTTTTGAAGGCGGCGAGGAACGTTTGCGTAGCCAGGTCTGACACCAATTCCAAATGCACAGCTTTGGTTACCATGCATATGAAAATTGCGATGTAAGCCTTGCAAGTTTTAACTCCTCTCCCTTTGTTGATTTTCACATCAACATGTCCGGTGTAGTCGACTCCCGTGTTTGTGAACGGTCTTGATGGAGTTACACGCTCCTTTGGCAAGTCTGCCATCAGTTGCACGTTTCGGTTTGGTTTGAAACGATGACATCGGACGCACTGTCGTAGCTCCTTCTTGACTGTTCTGCTACCGCCAATGACCCAACATTTTTGACGTAAATGAGCCAATGTGAGCCGGGCGCCTCCATGGAGAGTGTCGCGATGAGCCTCTTGAATAATAAGCTCCGTTAATCTTCCTGTAGCCGGAAGAATAATCGGATGTTTAGCTTCGGGAGATAATGTTGAGTAGCTTAGTCGCCCCTTCACGCGCAGTATTCCACTGTCGTCAAGAAACGGGGTCAACTTCAGCAAGTTGCTTTTTGTTGATATTGGTCGATTATTCTTTAAACATTCAATATCGTCGCCATAGTTTTCATATTGAACGTTCTTGATGATCAATTCTGTCGCTCCCATAATGTCTTGTGGTGATAAACACATAATCCCCACTTCGTTACCGCAGTCGGCTAAGTTATTGGTTGAGTTTAGTGTGCGTTTTTGCTTACGAATGTTGCTCAGTCGCAAAATCCATCCAAGCACTCGTATTACGCGTTTATAATTACTGTTTTTATTCAGTAATGTATTAATTATTTCACATTTGTTGTATGTGACTGCGCAGCAGTTTATTTCTTGCAACTCAGTGTTTGTTGTGTAGGTCAGGCGATTGTCTTGATGGATTTTTGGCATGTTTGTTTTTAACCAATCTGGACAGATATTGGTGAAATTTATCGGTAGCAAAAATAATACCCAAAGCCTCTTTATGGATCTGACTGTAATGTTTTTCAGCACCGGTAAGTGCTCGCGATGCGTACGCCACCACTTGTTCACCTTTGTCCGTGGTACGTTGCGCCAGCACGGCTCCTAGCCCGTGTGCGCTGGCATCACAAGTAACTATTGTTTCTAATGACATGTCATAATGTGCCTCCGTGCTGCACAATAACTTTTTCACTTGGTTAAACGCCATGCTATGCTTACTTGTCCACTTGAAATGTGTACCTTTTTTTAGTAATTCGTAAAGTTCACCTAAATATGTACTCAAATTCTTAATAAACTTTCCATAAAAATTCACCATCCCTAAAAATGACTTTAATTCTGTTGTGTTTTTAGGATGAGGCATGGTAATAATTGGTTTTATTTTATCCAAATTAACTTTTACTCCGTCTTTACTGACAATGTATCCTAAGTATTTAACTTCGTTCGTTAAAAAATCACATTTATCCTGCTTGATTTTTAATCTGTTGAGTCCCTTGGTGGTGGTGTGTGGTGTAGAGGTCCTTGTTGCGGGGTAGCCTTGCGCGGGGAAGATAATTAAAAGTCAGTGCGTGGAAACTACATATAAACGTTTATTGATCACACATTGATTACAGTTCACATTAACAGTCTAACTTAGTACACCACGCGATTTACAGGATGTCTTAATATAAAGACATGTTTGCACCACCACTGCGTGTAAGGGACTGGCGCTTGCGCACACCGCACTTCACCGCAGTCCCGGTTGGCGACTATACATTTTGTCGCGTCAGCTTTTGTAGCGTAAGCCCCTACAATATTCCCCCTTTTTAAAAAAAATGTTAATCCAGAAAATGATCTATCCGAACATACAAGTTTCATCAATTTTGATACATCATTCTTTACTATTTAAACAATGACTTACTCGTTGCCTAAGTGCTCAAGTAACGAACAAACAAGGCGTCAGCACATCTTTCGCTCGTCACTTGATCGCTAGGTAAGTACAATAAATATTCGTCATACGATAACAAAGTGTTATTAAAGTGATTCTAAAAATAAATGTTTATTACTATTACCAATACATTATGTTATTTTATTTTTATAGGTACAGTTGCCTCTCTTGTGGGGCTAATACTATGTGAAAGAGAAATCCTTATCGCTATGTATAACTAGATGTCTTATCTTACTTTACAATATTTCACTGAATTTCACTGAATTGCACTGAATTTCACCGAATTTCAACCGTTGAACACGATTAAATAAAATTAGCTTGAAATCACTTGATATTACTCAATAATGCACTGAGACAGGTTGAGCGTCTGGCTGAGCTGCTGTTTTAGCTAGCTGAGCTCCACGTCCTTGCTCTATAGTCGAAACTACCTGGTCGATCACTTTGCCGTGCATCTTTCTTCCAAAAAATCGACAGATAAAAAATAAGCACGCTGCACTGACTAGAATCACTATGACGATGGTTACTATGCTGTAAAATTCTAACTTCCTCTCTAGTTCAGCTTGGGCATGGTTGCCTGCTCCGTTCTGAGCGATGATTACTTCAGCGTTCTTAGACTGTTGTGAGCCCATGTTTGCGAAAATAGACATATGCTACTCGGAACAAAAAATGAGTTTGAGTGATGTCCAACGGGTTGAAATTTGGTTTGTATACATTTCTTAAGTTTAAATTTTGCTTACGACTAAGTTTTCATAAATCGCACGGGTGGCTTAACTACTCTGCCACTACGTGTGGTATAAGTAACAAACTTACTACCTATGCTACTCCTATTGTTGTTGTCTTGTTTTTCACTAATGTTTTTTTCTTCTGTGGGTTTTTGTTGCTCTGATTCTGCTAACATATAGGCTGGTTTTAACCTATCTATAGAAATAGTTACTTGTCTATTTGGCAGTTGTATCCTAAATACTTTATTATCTCTACTTATGACGCTGTAAGGGCCATCATAAGTAGATGTTAAAGGTTTTTTAACCGCATCATTTCTGATGAATACATGAGTGCAACTATTTAGGTCTTTATGCACAAACAGTTTCCGCGAATCGCTTGCGCTTCGTGACTTGGGACGAAGATTGTTTATCGTTTCTCGCAATTTCTCTACGTATGTATAATCGTCACCGCTGTACTTTGGACTTACCTCACTGTAAAATTCGCCGGGTAAGCGTAACGTCTGACCTAGAACCAGCTCGGCTGCGCTAAAGCCTGTGTCACACCGGCTGGCTGCTCGCAAACCGAACAAAACGGTGGATAGCTCGTCGTCCCATGACGAGTTGTCTGTTAACCTACTAGACAAAGCTACCTTTAGAGAACGATGCCATCTCTCTATCTTCCCGTTACTTTGGGGATGGTATGGTGTAGTTCGGATCCTCTGGACTCCAAGTAACTTTAGTAGGTTAGCAAAGAGTTGGCTCTCGAACTGTCTACCTTGATCGCTGGTCAGTCTACTTGGGCAACCAAACCTGCATATCCAATTTTCGTAGACTGCTCTCGCTATTGTTTCTGCCGTGATATTTTCTACTGGTACAGCTTCCGGCCAGTGCGTAAAACGATCTATGATTGTGACACAATACCTGTTGCCATGCCGTGTGGTAGGCAGTGGTCCAACGATGTCCACGTGTAAATGCTCGAAACGTTGACTGGCTTCAAATTTACCTATTCCTGTTACTACATGACGACTTACCTTGCTTCTCTGGCACTGCACGCATGTTTTTGCCCAATTACCTATTTCTTTGTTCATACCAGGCCAAAAGAATCTCTTGGAAATCATCCTACGAGTCGTTCTCACGCCTGGATGACTTATATTGTGTACTGATTCGAAAACTGTTTTTCTAAATGCCGGTGGTACATACGGCCTTATGTTCCCATTTGCAATATCGCAATACACGCTTTTGCTGACGTTGGGAACGTGTATTTGTTTTAATTGTACGCTGCTCGATAAGTCTCCACTTCGTAGTAACTGTGTAATTTGATCATCTCCTTCCTGCGCTGTCGCTAATTCTTCGTAATCTATGGTGGTTGGACACCCAATGGTTTCTACACGTGACAACGCATCAGCTACAGGATTATCAATGCCGTTGACATGCTGTATATTGCTAGTATATTCGCTAATGTACAGTAATTGTCGGATTCGCCTAGGAGTTTCTTTGTTTGAACTTATCTTTGAAATTGCGTATGTTAGAGGCTTATGATCTGTGTAGACGGTTAAATCTCGACCTTCTATCATATCTTTAAAATGCATGATAGACATGTATATAGCAAGTAGTTCCCTATCGTATGTACTGTAGTTTTGCTGAGTGTCTGATAACTTTTTCGAAAAATAGCCAAGTGGTTGCCACGTGTCGTCAACCCTCTGTTGTAATACTGCGCCTACGCAGGTATTAGAGGCGTCGGTCATAAGTGATAACGATGCTTCAGCGACAGGATGAGATAACGTTACGGCGCTTTGTAGGCTTACCTTGCATTTCTCGTACGCTGATTCAGTTTTGGCGTCCCATTCTATTTTAGTTTTATCTTTCTTTTTTGAGTTGTGCAGAAAACTATTGAGATACTTATGACACTCTGCTGCTTTGGGTAAATGTGACCTGTAGAAATTTACCATTCCGAGGAAACGTCTCAGCTCTTCGACTGTCTCTGGTCGTGGATACGTAATGATTGCCTTTACCCTATCGGGTAGGGGACTGATCCCTGCTGGTGTAACCTTGTAACCTAAAAAATCTATTTCGTTTAATCCGAAAGAACTCTTCCCGAGATTTATGGTCAACCCGATACTGTGAAATCGCTCAAATACTTTCCTGACATGTTCTCTATGAATGACGTCATTTTTCGATGCTATGATGACATCGTCGATATAGCATGACAGTGATGACTCGTATTCATTACCTATCTTTTCACCGATGTTCTCGATTCCTTTCAGAACCGTGTTGTCCATAAACCTTTGGAACGTCTGTGCTGCGTTCCTAAGACCAAATGTCATCCGCGGAAACTCGAACAAACCGAATGGGGTAGTGATGGCGGTTTTCTCCACGTCTTCCGGTGCGACCTCAATAAAGTGATATGCTCTATTTATATCTAGATGTGTGTAAACTATTTTACCTGTTAATCCGTATGTGAAGTCCTGAAGTCTTGGTATGGGGTATCTATCTGGTTTCGTTACTGTGTTTAGTCGTCGATAGTCTCCGCAGGGTCGTATATTGCCGTCCTTCTTCTGCACGACATGTAAAGGACTGGCCCACTGGCTTCTAGACGGTCTACAGATTCCTAGTTCCTGCATATAGCGAAATTCGTCTTTAACTTTTTGATACTTACCAGGTGGGAGTGGTCTTGGCTTCGCGTACATAGGTGGTCCGGTCGTATCAATGTGATGTTTTACCGAATGGTTAGGCAATGTTTCTTTGAATGATACGGGCTTAGTAATATCGATGAATTCCTCCAGCAAGTCACGAAACGGATGCGTTTCCTGTATCGTTTTAATTGTTGACTCATTGTAGTTTACAATGGTGCCTACCGTGTATAAACTAGTAACTGAATCTACTAACTTCCTATTATATAAGTCTACTAATAAACGATGTGTTTTTAAAAAATCTGCTCCTATAATTGGGTTACTTACGTCACAAATTATAAAAGGCCATTTAAAACTACGCCTTAAACCTAAGTTAAGTTCTAATGTTATTACACCGTACGTTTTAATTTCGGTGCCGTTAGCAGCAAAAAGCTTATAGTTACATTCATGATTACGCTTCTTTACGCTAACCTTGGTGACTGGAATGACTGACACATTAGCACCTGTATCAATAAGAAAATCCATACCGTTTTTAGAATCCGTTACACACAAGCGATGGTTTTCGTTGACGTTGATGCATGCTACCACCGCCTTGGGCTGCATCCTCTTCAGTTTTCCTGCTTGTGTAACTTCGCCCAGTTACATGGTGACTCGCATCGCCGTGCTGACTCACGGTACCGGAAATGGTATCGGCACAACCAGTCTGGATTGTTCTGTGCTCGCTGCGGCGTCCGGGATCTTTGACGGGAACGGGAACGATTGCGGTTCCATCGTACCCTTCCCGCGTGGTGTTGGCGCTGTCCGATGCTATTCACCTCGTTGCGTAGCGTCTTGATCTCTAGGGCCATGTTCCTAAGCTGGTTCAGTAGCTCTAGATTTACGTCTGCCATACTTGAAGTTGACGCTGTGCTGTTGGCTGTTGTTTCTACGGCGGCAAGCTCCCCGTTGCGCAGATTGTCCATGATCTTATCGGCCATCTCTGCGAGGTCGTCCAACTTGGTGTCTGCCTTGTTGGTGGCCAGAATCGCGCAAACCCACGCTGGTAGCCTCGCTAACCATAAATTCCTCAGTGTGTCTCCCGCAGCTCCGGAGTTTCTCGCCAGCTCGCTCATTTTGGCTAGCAGTTGGGATGGGCGTTGCTGTCCCAGGTCCATCTCCGAGACTAGTTTGTGAAATTGTGCTTCCGCGCTGATCTGGAACGTTTTTAGCAGCCTGTTCTTCAATGTTGAATATCGCTGTTGTTCCGGCGGGTTACTTATTAGGTCTCCAACCTGGCTCAGTTCCTCCTTTGATAGCTTGCTGAGTAACATCTCGTACTTGACCTGGTCGCCTTGGTGCTGCGGTCCTATCATGGCCTCGAATTGTGAGAACCATATCTTGGGCATGTCCGCCCAAAAAGGTGGTATTCGGGCTGACAACCCGATTGCAGCTAGATCGCTCACTATTGCCTGTGCCGTCGGTGCTGGTAGAGTCATTGTAGCACTATTCACGTACACTTGTTTTACTGTTCACTTCCGTTCCCTACGCAAGGCCACGTCGAACGCGGGGTCACCAATTGTTGAGTCCCTTGGTGGTGGTGTGTGGTGTAGAGGTCCTTGTTGCGGGGTAGCCTTGCGCGGGGAAGATAATTAAAAGTCAGTGCGTGGAAACTACATATAAACGTTTATTGATCACACATTGATTACAGTTCACATTAACAGTCTAACTTAGTACACCACGCGATTTACAGGATGTCTTAATATAAAGACATGTTTGCACCACCACTGCGTGTAAGGGACTGGCGCTTGCGCACACCGCACTTCACCGCAGTCCCGGTTGGCGACTATACATTTTGTCGCGTCAGCTTTTGTAGCGTAAGCCCCTACAAATCCATTGATCTCTAAGATTTTAAACACTTTATTGATTGTTTCTACATGGCTATTTAAATCTTTATTCTTAATTAGAATATCATCATAAAATATTACTACATTTGGTACATTTTTAAAAAGTTCTATCATAAATTTCTGAAAAATACCGGGACTAGAGGCTAATCCATATACCAGGCGTTTATATTTGAATAATCCACGATGCGTATTAATGACCGTGTACTCTCTAGAAGGCTCATCAAGTTCTAATTGGTTATAAGCTTGAGATAAATCTAATTTTGTGAACCAAACGTTGCCGCTAAGGTCGCTAAATAAATCGTCGATCTTTGGAACCGGGTACCTATCGATAATTAAGGCACGATTAAGTGTTACCTTATAGTCGGCACATATCCTTATGCCACCGTCCGCTTTACGTGCTATCACTAAAGGAGTGGCCCAGTCGGAGCGGTCAACCGGTGTTGGGGTTTTCTCGTCGTTGACGGATACCCCGGTAGTTGTTGTAGGAAGATAGTTCACACCAAACCACTGTTGTGTTCAATAGTTTAATTACGTTTGTTACGTTTGTTTAGCTATCTGAGCCGCACTTGATGCAATGTTATTATTGATCGACCCGCTCGTGGCTGAGTTTTAGTGACGACTGAATTTGTTAGAATATAATTAATAAAGTACGTTTAGCGTAATGCATTACGTGCGCAGAAACGTACTTTTGCTGTATGAGCAATATTGGCTCGTACATGCTCCCGAGGGAATAAATATGTACGCACTCAGATTACCAAACTTGAGTTACAAGTTAAATAGTTTACATGTTATTAAGCAATCAAAACAATAAGCAAGAAATAATTCTTAATTAATTAATCATAGTCTAAATCTTGTTCCAATTGCTGGTAGCGGTGGCCGGTAGTTCTCCGAATGTCCACCTCGTACTTTGGCGTAGGCCGGAATCTCCTTTAGTTCTATGTCTTCTGTTCTTTCTTGAATCCTGTTCGCGTTGGCTGCAGTATCGCTCTTCTTACGAGTCTGAAGATATCTTCTTATTCGCCAAACTATTATAGCGGCGACGATTCCTCCCACCAGCAAAGAGCTCATAGCGTAGTTGCCGATATCGTGGACACTAAGGCCGTTAGGTAGGCTCTCTCTTCCCTTTTGTCCGGCTATCTGGTCATCTAATAATTTGTGGTCATTAGATAAGTTTAATTTCGGTAGCACAATTTTTGTCTTTTTGAATGTATTCCACATATCATTTGGTGAGTCAATAGTAG
The DNA here is from genome assembly GCA_905147715.2 of Xestia xanthographa. NCBI lineage: Eukaryota > Metazoa > Arthropoda > Insecta > Lepidoptera > Noctuidae > Xestia > Xestia xanthographa. The sequence continues at coordinate 176,994 of LR990659.1, read as the reverse complement.
GTACCTCCAAGGTTATTCCAATGTTGGTACTACTACTAAAAACGTTATGTGAATAAATCGTGTTGTCTTTGTGCTGAAGTATGCAGTCCTGACCTAGGGCAAGGAGCCCTGCTTTTGTTATAGTTGTTGTTGTAATTCGATTTTCGCAGACAATGCGAATCGTGCACTCATTGATGCAATTATACAGCCATATGTTTGGTCGCTGTAATTTTATCCATTGGTCAGCGCATTGTTGTGATACCCAGTCACATGTAATGTTATTTACATTTTGACTAAGTATTTTAGCTTCGCAGGATGCTGTGGCTCCATGCAGGTTGTTGATAGTTGTAGAGGCGTGGCAGATATGATTGTCCGCCGTCATTGTGGTACACTGCTGAAGATCAACCTCTTCCATCTGTATGTAGGTACTCTTTACGAAGTTGACTCCAATATATTGTGTTGCTGTCTGTATCACTTGACATTGTTCAGCCGTTTCCGATCTAGGAATAGCTATGTTGCGATACAGTGTATACTCGTCATCGCTTAGTAACGGGATATGTAATTCGAAGAGTAAGTACTGTTCGGTGAGCCGGGCTTTAACATAAATAATGTTGTAAATATTTTTTATGTTCGACCCATTGCTGTGTTTGATAGGTAATGTTAATCTTTTCGGTATGATACCGGCAATGTAGTTGAGTTGTTCAGATAGCTGCTCCGGTGTGAATAATTTCATGTCGAGATGGCCTCTGTAGATATCTGTCAATGCACTTAAGAGCATTTCTTGGTTTCTCCTCAGTGCTGAGATAAGTAAACTAGCTGTTAGTGCGCCAGCGTTGACATCATTCATTGTTTCCATTCGTTGAAATCTGTTTTCTATTACAGCCGTATTATATTTCGTTTCGTTCATGAATTGCTGAATTACTTCGAGTTGCGTCTTTACAAAGTCTTCATTTTTCTTGATGACGTTGTTTTCTGCCTCGATAATCAGTGTCTGATTTCGAATCAGCTGTAGTAAGTATTGTTCGTTTGTTTTAATTTTTTCTATGTCCTGAGCGTATTTTTCTGCGAAATCGCTGTCAAGGACACCAAACAGGGCTCGTGCAATATTTCCTACGCCGTTGACGTAGCCACGTCGCCTCCGCTGTTGATGTTGAGATCGCAACAATATGTTATACTCGTTCAGCTGGTTCATTTCGAACTTGAGTTGTTGTGACGTAGAGTGACATGGTTCGTTAGGCATCGTGTCGCATAGTTGGCCTAAATGGTTAACGAACTCCTCTACCTTTGTCGTACTTTGCCAGAATGTTGTCAGGTTATAGTATACCAGAAGTTTCCATTCATCGTGGATGAGTTGGATGTTTCCGACGGGGTCAAAGTACACTGGTTGGTTTTCAGTTAACCGAGTTATTTTAAAATGTTGTAGGGGTGCTGCTAGTCCACATGATAGCGTTGTAAATGCTACTAGTAACATCATAAGCAGGCTGTTTACCCCTTTTCGACTTTTATTAGTGCCTTTCTTTGGCTCGTTGTGGTCCGTTTCTGGACTCATTTCTTGTGTATCAGCGTTTCCGCGTACCTCGTTTATAGGTAGTGGGGCGAGTTTAGTTATGGGTCTTTTAAGTAACCCATTTTGTGTCTTAAGCGTGACTACTCGTACTAAGTTGTCGCTGCCTGGGTGCAGTTCTACTACGCGTCCCATAGCCCATCTGCTTGAAGGTAGATTATTTTCCTTGACGAGAACTAGCTGCCCCTTCTGTATGTTTTCTTTAGTTTGTTGCCATTTGTTTCGGTTTTGTAGAGAATGAAGGTATTCTTTCGACCAGCGACCCCAATAGTGTCGACGCATGAGTTCTATGAGTTTCCAGTTGTTTCTGATGTCTATCGTTTGGTTTTCTTCAGGTTCATTGAGTGGTAGTGTTAGTGTTGGACTTCCCGTTAGGAAGTGACCAGGAGTGAGATATTCCAGATCTTCAATATCTTCTGATAATGGACACAGTGGCCGGCTGTTCATGCACGCTTCGATTTGTGTGAGAAGCGTTGCAAATTGTTCGTAGGTAAGCTTTTGTTGTCCGATCACCCTTTTCAGGTGTGCTTTCATGGAACGTACTGCGGCTTCCCATAAGCCTCCTGCTGATGGCCAGGATGGAGCGTTGAAGTGCCATTCGATTTGAAGGTCGTTGATCTCCTTAAAGAACTCTGACGATTGCAGTGTTTTAAATAGTTGGAACTCTTCTTTTAAAACTCTTGCGGCTCCGACAAAGTTGGTTCCGTTATCCGAGTAAATATGTTTTGGGGTGCCTCTTCGGGCGCACATTCTTCTTAGTGCTGCGATGAAAGTTTCCGTTGATAGGTCCGAAACAAGTTCGATATGCACTGCTTTTGTGCACATACATATGAATATGGCTATGTAGCCTTTGCAGGTTTTTATCCCGCGGCCTTTGTTTATCTTTACGTCCACATGGCCTGTAAAGTCGACGCCGGTATGCGAAAACAGCCTCGATGGAGTAATCCTTTCTTTAGGAAGGTTGCCCATCAATTGTTCACTTCGAGATGTTGAATATCGACGGCATCGGATGCATTGTCGTAGTATTTTCTTGACGGTTCGATTGCCGCTGATTATCCAGTAAGCGTTTCTAGTGTGAGCTAGCGTTAATCTTGCTCCACCGTGTAAAGTTCGTTGATGCGCCTTTTCAACGATAAGTTGGGTTAATCTTCCCTCTCCTGGTAATAGAATGGGGTGTTTCGTTTCCACTGGCAAATTTGAGTGGTTTAGGCGTCCTCCAACACGTAAAACTCCATTAGAGTCCAAATATGGATTAAGTTTCAAAATGGTGCTTCTGTTGGCAAGTTTTTCACCTTTGTTTAAGGAATTTATCTCATTTTCGAAATATTCCCTTTGCACTGATTTAATAATTATAAATAGCGTGTTGTTTTGTTCGTGCAAGTTCAGTTCATGGCACTCAGTTGACCTTCTTTTGTTTCGTAATGCATCAGCAAAACGTATCACCAAAGTAAGTATTCTTGTAATACGATTTATGTTGCTATGTCGTTCAAGTAATGAATTTATTAATTCATTTTTTATCGACGTGGGTTCCGTACTATTTGTCGTATAACAGTTTGTTAGGAAGCCCTCGTTTGTGCTATAAGTTTCTTTAGATTCAAGGGCTTGTGTGTCTTGCTCCTTTAGCCATTTTGGGCCTTCCCACCACAGGGAATAGTTGACCAGTTTGGATGGTGGAAGTCCTCTTGTGGCACAGTCGGCAGGGTTTTCGTTTGTTTTTACGTAACCCCAGTTGATTGCAGGCACGATGTTTATTATTTGTGTTGTTCTGTTAGTGACATACTTTTCGTATTTAGTTTGATTTCCCTGAAGCCATGCTAGAACGACCTTAGAGTCGGTCCAGCAGGTAATCTTTAGATCGTAATCTTCCAGGATTTTTGTTATCCTTTGTAGGAGTTTCGCTAGCAAAACTGCGGCGCATAATTCCAATCTCGGTATTGTAGATTTCTTCTTAATTGGTGCCACCTTAGTTTTTGCTGCGAGTAGTGTTGTTTCGTAAGCGCCACTGGATGACGTAGCTCGGCTGTAGATAACGCATGCGTAGGCTTTCTCGCTCGCGTCACAGAAGGCTTGCAATTCGATCGTACTGTTGTTTTCATGTTTTATCCATCTTGGTAAACTTATGAATTTTATGTTCGGCAGGTCGGATTTTATTTGCCTCCATTCCTTTTCTATGGAATCCGGTACATTTTCATCCCAGCCAATGTTTTGGCAGCTATCATTCCATAGTTTTTGGAAAAGCAGTTTTGCTTGTAGTGTTATTGGAGCCAACCAACCGAGTGGATCGTAGATCTTGCTTATTTCTGACAATAGCCTGCGTTTTGTATATGTTGCATTTTTGTTGTCGTTAGGTGCTTCGCTAATAAAATGGAATGTGTCGCTTGCGTCATTCCATGCGAGCCCCAGTGTTTTGCTGAACTCTTGTTGTTTGAAGTTAAATTCGTTATTGTTACTTTTCTCTTTCTTTTGTAGGTCTTCGAGAATAGATGGTTCGTTTGTGGACCATTTCCGTAAAACAAAACCACCTTTCTTCAGTAGTTCGCTTAGCTCTTTTTGCAGTAGCTTTGTTGATTCTATGGTATGATGGCCCGTGATGGCGTCATCCATATAAAATTCGTTAAGTAGCGCCTTTTGGGCCAGAGGGAAAGCGTTGCCTTCATCTTTGGCCAGCTGTTGGAGAGTCCGCATCGCTATGAATGGTGCGACTTTGGTCCCGTATGTTAGGGTACACAGTTGCATAGCTCTCAGTGGTTCTCTCTTGGATTCTCTCCAAATAATTCTTTGAAGACATTGTTGATCTTGATGAATAAGGATTTGACGGTACATTTTCTCAATGTCCGCCGTTAGAACATATTTATAGCTCCGCCATTTTATGATCAGGGATAGTATGTCCTTTTGTAGGTTTGGCCCTTTTTCCATCAAGTCGTTTAGGCTGTACCCGGAGGCTGTTTTCATTGATGCGTTAAAAACAGCTCGTAGTTTCGTTGTTGATGAGCACTCCCTTACTACGCCGTGGTGTGGTAGGTAGGATTGTACTCGACTTTCCGATTCTGTCGCGGGTTTCATGTGACCCAAATCGATGTATTCTCGGATGAAGTCTTTGTATAGTTTAGCGAAGTGTTCTTGCCTCACCATTTTCTTTTCTAAATGAAGAAATTGTGCTGTAGCTTGTGGTTTCGAGGTACCCAGGTTTTGTTCGTAGTTAGAGTGCATTGGCATTTTTACCACATAACGCCCATTGCTCAATCGTTTGGTTGTTTCTGTGTAATATTTTTCACAGAATTCGTTTTCCGTAGTGTTTTCGGATTCCGAAGGGATGTCTTCTATTTCCCAAAATTTTGTTAGATTGTCTAGCTCTGTTAGCGTTACTAGACAGTTAAACTGCTTTGTTGCTCCGCACAATATCCAGCCCAACTTTGTCTGTTGTGCTACTGGTGAACCATTGTTATGCTTGATTATTCCTCCTAGGATCACGTCGGAGTAAACATTTGCTCCAAGCAGTAGATCGATGGGTCCAGAGATGTTGTAGTCTGGATCAGCTAACTCAATATTGTGAAGATGTGTCCAGTTCTCTGTGCTGATCGTTGAGTTTGGCAAGTTGTTGATGAGTTTACTCATCACTAACGCTTCTGTTAGGAATGTATAATCAGAGTGGATAGACTTGCACTCCAATTTTATCATCCCTTTACTTTTGCCCATTATAGTGCCAACTCCAGTGACCGCAGCGTTCATTTTATTTCGGGGTAAGTTCAACCGTTGCGCAGCATTTTCTGTGACCAAGCTTACTTGAGAGCCTTGATCCAGTAACGCCCGGAGGATGACGTAATCTCCTTCCTTGTTTTTGACCCGTAATTGAAGAGTCGTTAAGAGTATCTCTTGTTCACCGTTAATGTGATTAGATGTTCGCTCAGCCACCGTTGATGTGGTTGGCGTTGATTGTTGCCCTTTCAGATTATCATCATGGAGAAGGGAGTGATGCTTGTAGTTACACGTGCGGCATTTTTTCATTGAGTTGCATTTATTTCCGCCGTGACTAAACAAACAATTTTTGCACAAGTTAAGATTTCTTGTTGTTTTGTTTCGCTTTGCGACATCCATGTCCAAGAATGTAGGACACTGTTTCAGCGTGTGTTCGTTTTTGCACAGTGGACATTTCCTCAGCGTTGCATGGAAGGTTTTTGTCCACTTTTCTGTGTCTTTAAAGTTCGTTGACTTTTTGTTGTTATAATTTTGATGTTGGTTATTTGATGAGTAGTTTTGTTTCCCGCCATTCCTTTTGTTACGGGATGTTTCTAGAGTTATGAACTGCAATTCCAGGAACTCCATAAACTCCTCTAAGTTTGGGAGCTCTCTTGAATGTTTCATGGTTTTTATGTAGTCAGCGTACGTGACGTCGTCCAGTTTGGAGGATAGTAAATAGACGATAAGTGGACCCCATACTGGAATGTTAATGTCTATGTTTTCTAGGCCATTTAAACACTCTTTAGTTGTGTCATACAGCTTTTTCATGTTAGTAGAGTTTGGTTTTTCGATGGACGCTTGATTGAGAAGTGTTTCTATGTAGGAAGTGAAAAGTAATCGCTTGTTGTCGTAGCGGTGCTCAATAATGTTTAGGCACGAGTCATAATTCTCAGCACTCACAGGAAGGTGCTTGATTAACTTTTCCGCTTCGCCTTTCAATTTAGACTTTAGGAACTTCATTTTCTGCGTTTTGTTCAGCGTTGGATTGTTATGAATCATCTCAAAGAATAAATCTCTAAAGGAGATCCAGTTGTTGAAAGTTCCGTTGAACTCCGGTAATTCCATACGCGGTGTTGTTTTTTCATAATGGGATGTCTCAAAGATTTTTCTATTTAGCTCGTCCTTTAGGTTGTCGTAGACTTGCTCCCAATGGTCGAATTTTGCTTCATAGTCCTTGTCGTTCCCTTGCAGTAAGTAGCTTAGTTCCCAATGAATCTTGTCGATGGATTCCCATTTAGATCGTAATATGTTGACTTGATCTTGGAGTTGCCACTTCTCTTTCATGTCATCCAGATTAATTTTGGAGACCGCTCGCTTAAAAGCGTTGAAGTTACACATTTGATTACGTAACAGAGTTGATAGGTGCTTGTCCGTTTCATCCCCGATTTGTTGGTGTACTCCAGTTGTATCAAATTGCGGTGTTCCGGGAGTTTCTAGTATTTTCGGTTTTGGTATACCCGAAAATCCAGGTTCGCTTATCAACTTGTTTCGTAGTTGATTCATAGATTGCATTGTTTCGTCAAACATGCTTCTAGTTATAATAAATATGTCCTGCCTAAAGTAGTCATGGTCTCTTTGGGCAGATTCATACTTCTTCAAAATTTCATGATTCGATCGAAACTCATCCCACAAGGATTGTAAAGCTTCGATGCGCTTGTTCAGGTAGTCTGTGGTTTTTCTACTCACAGCATCCTTTTTATAGTTAGTTTGTAGAGTTTTGATTCTCTCGTAGCTGTTTTGCTGTTTCGTTATAAGTTCCACGAATTCAGGGTAGTCTTCTGTCGACATTGTTTCTGCTTTGTGGCTGCGCGTGGTTGGCGTGTAGTTAGTGAGCACTCACGAAGTTTTCGGAGCTGAAGTAACCGCAGGATGTGATCCCCGCTGATTCTTGCTTAGTTGAAGCAGTAGATGTAATCTCCGCCGATTGTTTAGTTTTTGGAGCTGAAGTAACCGCAGGATGTGATCCCCGCTGATTCTTGCTTAGTTGAAGCAGTAGATGTAATCTCCGCTGATTGTTTAGTTGTAGTTGTAGCAGTAGATTTAATCTCCGCCGATTGTTTAGTTGTAGTTGTAGCAGTAGACGTCTTCTCTGCTGGTTCGTTAGATACAGGCACTCAGTGTAGCTCACCCTCCTTTACGTTATGTGCAACGTCTCAATGCTACTGGTGAGACCCGCTTGTGGGAGGCCAGTAACACCGATTTGCTAACGTAACTGGGATATACCACGCTGAGCACTCTGCTGATGAGGAGACACGACGACTTACGAGATGATATGCCGCGTGATCCGGCTCGAAGGACCAAAAGATGTTGGGGTTTTCTCGTCGTTGACGGATACCCCGGTAGTTGTTGTAGGAAGATAGTTCACACCAAACCACTGTTGTGTTCAATAGTTTAATTACGTTTGTTACGTTTGTTTAGCTATCTGAGCCGCACTTGATGCAATGTTATTATTGATCGACCCGCTCGTGGCTGAGTTTTAGTGACGACTGAATTTGTTAGAATATAATTAATAAAGTACGTTTAGCGTAATGCATTACGTGCGCAGAAACGTACTTTTGCTGTATGAGCAATATTGGCTCGTACAACCGGCTCGATGACGCCCGCGCGCAGCATCGCGTCCAGCTCCGCGTCGACTCTGTCCCGTAACGCGTATGGTAACGGCCGGGCTCGACAGAACACCGGCTGTGCTCCCGGTCGCACACAGAGGCTTACTGTGCCCCCGGTGTACCGACCCAACGTGCCATCAAATAAAGATTTATACCTAGAAACAATAGGATTAATAAGTTCATTTTTATTACATTTCTCACTAGTGATACAATTTACGCTGATCTTTGGTATGTCTACTCTTAATTCTGCCAGCCATTGGCGTCCCAATAAGCTCGTAGTTCCATTATCAAAGATATATAATTCCAATGTTTTAATTCTGTTTTTATATTGTACTTCTGTTTTTACATAACCAAGTGGCTTAACAATGGAACCGTCATAAAAACTAAACTTTATGCCACATCGTTTTATCTCCAGATTACTAAAACATTTATCATAGGTTCTCTTACTAATACAAGACAAAGGAGCACCGGTATCTACTTCCATATCTAATAAACAATTATTTACTAATAGTGTAATACGCACCGTCTTGTACTTTGTCAAAGACATCTGATACATTGGTTCATCGAAATCACTTTCACTGACGTCACCTTCACTTGACTCAGAATCTTCTGTTGTTTGCGCTTGTGGCGGCTCATCCATGGATTCCTGCACCCAATATGTACCGGGCCGCTGCTGTCCGCCCGCGCGCGAGCCAGCACCGCTTCCGCCCGCGCCGCCTGCGCCACCGCGGTAGCTGCGACCGCTGCGCCCCGCGCGTCCCGATCGTTGTCCGCTACCTCCGCGTGTTTGATAATTATTGCCGCCTTTTTCCGCGACCTTTGCCGTCCGTCTCACTTTTTCTGAAGCACTATCTGACCGTTGGGGACACATTCTCCTTAGGTGGCCAACTCTGTGACAAAAACTACATTCGAAGCTAATGTATCGACAATCCCGCTGGTTATGCTTGGTGTCCCCGCACGCTATACACGACTTCACTTGTAGTTTATTTACGCTTTCCGTTAATTCCGCAGTGTTATTTACTTCGCTACTCTTACGTTCTACGGCGCCTGCATCACGTTCTGCCGCTTCGAGGGTAGTGGCCAAAGTTACTGCTTTAGAATAGTTTAAATTTTCCTCTGCAAACAACCGTTGCCTTATAAATTCACTTTGTAAACCACACACAAATTGGTCTTTCAAGTTATCTTCTAAAACCGCTTGAAAGTTGCAATATCTTGATAGTTTTTTTAATTCCGCCACATAAGCTGCAATGGATTCGCCTGCTAACTGCCTCCGCTGTCGAAATCTATATCTTTCTGCCATCTCGGCGGGTTTTGGTTGTAAATGCTCTTGGAGTAAACTTACGGCTTGTGAATATTTTAATACAGATGGTTGTAATGGGCTCGCCAAGCTAGATAACAGTTCGTATGTTTCTTCGCCCATTAGTGAGAGTGTAGGTAATTTTACATCGTCACTAATTTTGTTCGCCAAAAAATACATTTCAATCCTTTCAACGTACGCCAACCAGTTCCCGGATTGCAAACTAAATTCACGAATCTTCCCGATGGACATTTTCGATATTGAATTCGTAATACTGAACTGCGTAAATATATATTAAATTCCGATTATCCTCGTCGCCAATAGAGAATAAAAGACATGCTTCCTTATTAGCGTGTAATATGAGACTGTCGGTTAACAATTACCCTCGACATTCGTTACAATATACAACATGGTCCATTCCACCAAAGTTTAAAATCTAGCAGTTGAAAAGGTGTTAGTCCTCGAGTTGCACAGTCCACTGGATTTTCTTCTGACTTCACATAGTTCCAGCAGTTTGCTGAAATAATGCTGTTTATTTGTTTCACTCTGTTAGCTACATATTTCTCCCATCGGTTTATGTCACCCTGCAACCAGGCTAAAACGACCTTGGAGTCGCTCCAGCACCTTATGTGTAGGTTTTTATTGCAGAGAGTGTTCTGAACCTTTTCCAGCAGTTTGGCTAGTAAAACGGCCCCGCAAAGTTCCATTTGCTGATTGAAAACGATGCGGTAGGTAAGTTGCTTATGAGATTTTTCATAATTAATGCTTCAAAGTTAAAGGAGACAGTTTTTTTAGGCCCTCTTCGATGTTGCGGATATTCATATTACTTACACCAAAAAAAGTAACCATTTTATTCTAATAATTTACGAAAGATTACATAGAAACAAAACCGGAATCTTAAAATCATAACAAATAAGTTGTATTATGATATTTTTTTGCGAGTCAAATCATTCCTGTTGTGGTCAATGCCATTTGACGGAAAATACTTACGTAAATAGGGGCGTATTTTCCGTTTACAAAAAAAAAGTACGGTATCCATTGGTACTAATATCTGCTTTAATTAAAATATAATATAATATAAACAGAAATAATATTAAACTGTGAGCTTTCCTGACAAATAAACATTTTTGATTTGATTTGATTTGATTTGATTTCTAATGCTATTTTAGAGGTTTCCGCTAAAATCTTTTAGATGGTATAGAAAATCATCATGGCACGGAACGTTGTAAATTCGTCTTTTTGGTGGTTGACTGACAACTTCATTTGACATTTGACGTGTTATTGTTATTATTTATTGTTAGATTCACGTTTTCATTTTCGAATTTCTCATCATTCCGGTTAGACATGGCTTAGCTAATATTACCACTGTAATCTAGAAATTATAAGGAAGAAATCTATATACGTTTCATTAATATCTGTATGTCTGTTACAATTTTATGTGGGTAGCCTGTTCTCCAAACAAAAAAAATTGTCTCCTTTGTAGTCTGAATGTATTGACTGACATTCTAAGTTCATTGCCCCTTTGCAGTTGCCGCTAAGGGTTCCAACACCCGATACAACGGCGCTCACTTTACGTCGCTGTAATCGGAGACGCTGTGCAGCGTTTTCCGTTATTAGACTCACTTGGGAGCCTTGGTCAAGTAGACCTCTCAAGTTGATGAAGTTTCCATCAATTGTTCTGACTTTCAGAAGTGCAGTTGTCAACAACACTTCCTTTTCTTCGTTTGTTATGTTGTTGACCAATGAGATTTTACCAATAGAGACGTCATACTGATTATAAAGAAATAAAAACATGGCGATATTTTACATAAGCGGCTAGCTGGGTGACGGCCAATGTCAGTCTATGACAGCAGCTAGATAGAGTGAAATGGGGAAAAATGTGTACCTATCAGGCAGCATGAAGAAAATAAACAGTAAATTTTCAATATAAAAATGTTTATTTACAAATAATAATATGTTTTTTTTGTTTCACTATCACTAAAGTTGAGAACAAATAGTTGAGTATGTTGTTGGCATTTGGCATCCATTCATCTTCTCGTCTTTGGGTTCTAACTACTTGTACCCATTTTTCTTTAATTAATCCGTCTCTAAGAAATCTAAAACAAAATAGAAGTTAATGATGAAAGGCAAATGTTATATTTATCTAATAACAATGATATTCTAGTAAACAGTTATGTTGTGAGCGCACAATCGTGAAGACTCGAAAACGGCCCAATTGGGCCGTATAGCCTTTAGTCTGCAACACGCATGGCGACGAGCGATACGCTGCTACGAATTTAGATAAAAATTGTAAAAATGCCATCGTGCGTGTTCAGAAAGTGTACCAATTAAGATACCAAAGTAAATAAAACACAAGGGATCTCATACCACATGTAACTACGCAATATACTTCGATTTATTAATATTTTTCATTTATTTTCTTAATATTCTGATATTTGGAGGATAAAAAAGAAAGAAATGGGAAATGCATTTTTGTCGTGAGTACGACAACGACGCGTGAACTCTAGAGTCCAGATATAGAACAACACTATCTGTCTCTTTTTTTCTTATTGGTTTTATCGAGCTATCCCTTTTGTGTCGTTTTGACTTGTAGTGAAATGTAGAATGAATAAAAAGGTGTGGTGCCGCTGCTGCGCGAAACACTTTTTTCGGTGGTTTTGTAGGTGTGTAACATATCTGTTTATTAGAATATCATTGTCTACTATGGATAATATTGGACACCAGTGGTGAAAAATAATATGTGATATTCGAATAATATATTAGGCCAGGCCCCATATGGCCATATCACCCCAACATCCTTTAGCGTCGTTCGAACTGACAACACCGCGCGCCATTATCTCGTTTTCTCTATCACTCATAAATACAACACGCTACTTGTCTCTTTCGTGTAGGTGACAAAGCGGCAACAGCGCGGCAGTCGTTTTTGAGTAAAATTAAATTTATGATTTTCCATTTTAAATAGAATAAACAGTACTTACAAATGAAAAGACACATCCTTCTTGATTTTTACAGCCGGCCCAGTATAAGTATTGCACTTTCTGAACACACAACTGCCTTATTTGTTTAATTTCCTATAGCAAACTCCTGTTAAACGTCAGTTCGCGTCGCGACCAGACGCAGGACGTGCGCAGGACAGACTGAAGTCACACAAGCTGGTCAGCTTGTGTTTGCATTGCCACGCTGACGTCGGTAAAACGTATCTACCTCAGTATTATATATAACATCATTGTTGTTGACCCCATAAGAAGTTGAAGGGGTCGACAATGAGTTTTCCTCCCTTGTTGCTAGTTTGTCGCTAGATAGTTCAGTTTCAGTTTCATGCATAAGTGTGTGGTGTGCCTTATGACACAGTTTACACGTCTTTCGTGATTTGCATTGTTTTTCTCCGTGGCTGAATAGACAGTTTTTGCAAATATGCAAGTTGCGAATTGTGTCAGCGCGCTTGTTTACGTTCATAGTCAGGAATTCTTCGCAATTCATCAAAACGTGATTAGTTTTGCATATTGGGCATGTTTTTGTTGTCGTGAAGAAGGCCTTTGGTGAGTTTTGTGACTTGTTAAAGTACGATGACCCCTGCGTTTTATTCTTGTAGTTATTATTTCGGTGTTCTGATCCCTTGTGAGGCTGCTTTTCCGATTTCCATGGTTTGTTTGATGATGATAATTTTTGGCTGTTTCCCTGCAGAGTTTCTAGTGACATGAATTTTGATTCTAGAAACTCGGCGAACTCTTCCAGGTCGGAAAATTCCCTGGGATGTTTGATCTCCTTTACGTATTCGTTATACGTAACGCTATCTAGTTTTTGAACTAATAGGTGCACCACGATCGGATCCCAATTGGTGGTGTCTAGCCCGATGTTTTTGAGCCCGTTCAAGCACTCCATCATGACGTCGTGAAGCTTCCGTATGCTTGCAGCGGTTGGTTGCTGAACATTAGGTTGATTCAAGAGCGTGTTCATGTATGATGTGAATAACAGTCGTTTGTTATCGTAGCGGTGGGTCAACATCTCCCAGCAAGATGCGTAGTTCTCAGCACTGATGCCAAGATGCTGAACCAGTTTCTCCGCCTCACCCTTCAGTTTTGTCTTCAAGTGTTGCATTTTTTGAGCCTTCGAAAGTGTCGGATTGTTGTGTACACTTTCGCAGTAAAGGTCTCTAAAAGTCAACCACTGGTTATAGTTGCCATGAAAATCCGGTATTTGAATTCTTGGCGTAGATTTCTCATAATGTGCATTGTTCCAGATGTTGTGTTGTAGCTTTCTTTCTTTTCAGGTCATCATAAAGGTTTTCTGCTGTATTGTATTTTTGTTGATAAATTGAGTCTTCATCTTGTAGTATGTAGTCTAGTTCCCAATTTGCCTTTTCTATAAGCTCCCATTTAGTTCTCAGGGTGCTTAAGTTGTCTTCTAATTCCCATTTTTCCATGGGTACCGTCGATGCAATGTTTATCTTCTCCACAGTGCGTTCGAACGCTCTAAAATTGCAGTATTGTTGACGCAAAAGATCTTGCTGCTTTTCCGTCGACTCGCTTGTTCGAGGAGGTATGTGGAATTTGATATCGTCGAAAGTAAATTTCGATTGTTCTCTACCTTGCTTAGGCGTCGAAGGTGGTGGTTCCGTCTTACTAGTAGATGCAGACGGCAGTTTCGATTTACGTTTCAACATGTCTTGAAGCACTTCTTCATACATCTTCTTCGTACTGTTGAAAATGTCATCGTTGAAGTATTGAAGGTCTGTTGTTCCAGACTCTTCCAGTAGTTGATGGTTGTGAACAAACTTCTCCCAGTTATTGTTCAGCCGAGAAAGACGCTCCTCCAGGTACGCCAAGTTCTTCCTGATGGGGCTGTCCTTCTTGTAGTTGATGCAAATAAGCTTCAAGTCTCGGAAGATAGTTTCTTGACGGCTTATCAGCTCTGCAACACTCTGAACCATTGTTGCTAGTTATAGCTTCAACCGTTGGTAGAACAGAGTTGTGTCACCAATGGTACTAGTTCGTAGATAGTTGTGAATAAGTGTGTTCGCACTCTACTAACGCTATGTGCGCCTTCTCAATCCAGCTGGGGCGACCCGCTTGTGGGAGACCAACTAGACCGATTCGCTAACGTTATAGTAATAGAGACACTCTACACACTTTATATCCGGCTCGAAGGACCACTTTTTATGTACGGCTCAGAGTGGTCATGTTGCAGTGAGGTGAGTTGACGAAAACCACAGACTTCACGACCCCAAGTAGTTTAATGTAAAGTTACAAAAGTTATGTTGGATGCTAATCCGTGGTATTATCGCTAAGGTACTGCCAGTCGCTACTGGTCAACTAACGTTTAGTATAATAAAAGTATATAAAATGAATTAACGAAAGTAGGTCGCAGCGTCAGCGACTTACTTGCCTGTACGTAAACCGTACAGGGACAGAACCCCGATTTAGGACGACCAGGCCCTTCTCCAGGGCCCAGTCTTCCACCATCCTTCCCCGCACGTCTGTGCAACGAGAACCCCAAGCCAAGTTCTTGGCATTGAAGTCCCCGAGGACAAGCACGGGGAGGGAATGGTTTCCGACGACAACACTCAACTCTGCGAGAGAGTTGTGGAACTCGGCGAGAGTTCGGCTCGGGAAGAAGTAGACACCCACCACTACGATCTCCCCGAACCGGGCTGCTACGCACCCCCGCCTCCTCCTGACACCTTCAAGGGTCGGGGTACCGGCGGCGGCCGATGACACTATGGTCACTGAGCCGCTAAGGTCCGCCACCCAGTCTTCCCTGGGGAGGACAAAATATGGCTCAGCGACCACAGCAAAGTTAATCAACCACTGCGCCATGCTCTGGAGCAACAGATCCTGAGCGCAGGCGCAGTGGTTGATGTTCGCTTGGAGGAAGCGTAATGGGGCCGTTATTGGCACTCCATTACCGCTTCCTCCCTAGCCCCCTGCGAGGGCCCCTCTGTGGCGGCGACAGTGGCAGCGGCGGCGGCAGTTGCGGCTGCGGCGGTGGCGACGGTGGTGGTGGTGGCGGCGGAGGGCCTTCCCTTGAATCTGGTGGCCTTGGTGGGCGGAGCGCAGGCCTTGCTCCCAGCCCGGTGGTCGGCTGGCTTGCCGGCTGCCGCACATGCACCGCAGTGCGGCGTGGCGCAGCAAGCTGCGGACACATGACTGGGCTGACTGCAGCGGAAGCAGAGTCCGCTGCGATCAACCTCCGAGGCGCACTGTACTGACACGTGGTGTCCCACGTGGCAGCGATAGCACCTCAGAGGTCTGGGCTCCAGCAGCTTTACCTGCGCTGAGACCCAGCCCACCAGTAGCCTTCGGCCCTCCACAATTGTTTTGGCCGCCGTCACGGGGCAGCATACCGTAACGGTATGCATACCCGTGAGGTCCGGCTGTAGGGCGCCTGCCTTGACCTGCTCAGCAGGGCACCCACCGGATCTGGCGACGGCGGCCACCACCTCATCCTTAGTCACCGAGTCGTCCAGACCCAGGATGCGCAAGTCTGCGCATCTGACGGGTCTGGACACTCGGGCGTCGTCCGCGTTCAGGGACGCTCTGAGCTTTTCAGCTAGAGCGTCAGCGGACGACCCGCTGGTTTCGCCGGGGATCTCCAGCATACGAGCCCCTGTCGCGGTGACTTTAAGCCGGAGGCCCCCGGTGATCCCGAGCTCTCCGGTGGATCACCGTCTCCTTCGCCTTTGCCAGCAGGTCGCGGTAGGACACGCCCCTCTTTTCCGCGTCCGGCTGTAGTGTAATCACTACAGCTGCGGTCTTCGGGGCGCGGAGCCTAGCCGCGATCTTTCGCGCCCTGTGCTGGCGCTGCCGCTCCTCATTACGGGCCTTTTTGGCCGCCTTCCACCCCTTCTGTTTCTCCCCGACTACCTGCCATCCGGCTTCAGCCGAAGGAGGTGTAGGGGCCTGGGGGGGTGGTGGCGGCGGCGGCGGCGGCTGCTGGCGTGCCGCTGGCGCTGGCCCACTCGCCGCTGGCCCATTCGCCGCTAGCGCTGGCGCCGGTACAGTCACCGCCTGTGCGGCCGCCTTGCCCTTCCTCCTCCTGGGTGCCTTCTTAGTCGGCGCCGGTCTCGCCGGAGCCGACTTCCCGGGGGGGGGGGGGGGGTGCCACAGCTCTGCCAGAGGACTGGCTCGACGGCCCAGGCCCGGGTGTGGCAGCCGCAGCACCCGCGTATGACGCCGTGCTCGGCATCGTGCTCGGGCCCGCGGCTGCCTTGTTTGCACCCAGAGGGGGGTGTACAATACAGAAGAAAGAGTTTTTTCTATTTAGAAATTAGTTTATTTGAGCTCAGAATTATTAGCACACAACATTACATTTTTGTGATAATCCAAAGACAAAGCTTATTTTCTAGCATCGTGGAAACCACAGACAAATACAGTAATCTATGTTCGGATATGATGCATATTAGTGTTTGTATTGAACATAGTGGGGCCACGACAAAATGATACATACTGGGTTTCTTAATCAAATAATCTAAGTTTTAAAAAACAGAAACAAACTTACTTTAAACTTAAAAACACTAGCTAACCACACTACTTATTTTATAAGAGAACTTATCTTACTTACAAGCTACTTATCATTACTTCACTGAACTATTTTTTCAATAAAGATGTGCAAAATATTTTTATTTTTATTTGACCTTACTATTACTATACATGAGTTAATACTAATTATTATCAATAGGCAGAGGGCACACTTTCATTATGCTTGTTGTCATGATTAAACCCTTTGCAGTTTTTACATCCAAGGCACGAACCTTGCCGTCTTTGCCTGGCTTTACATCAACAATTCTGCCCATAGGCCATTGTAACGGGGATACATTGTCATTTTTAATTAACACCATAGTTCCTATTTGTAGGTTTGGTTGGGCACCTTTCCATTTGGGTCTGCTTTGCAACATTACTAAATACTGTTTGTGCCATTGATGCCAAAATGTTTGCTGCATTTGCACACACTGCTTCCAAAAAGAAAGCTTTCCAACGTTTTGTCCAACCAGATTTAGTTCTGGATAAGAAGTTAAAGTAGAGCCTGTTAAGAAGTGTGCAGGTGATAGGTAAGACATATCATCATGATCTGCTGACATAGGCGTCAGAGGCCTAGAGTTCAAGATTCCCTCGATTTGAACCAAGACGGTATTCAGCTCTTCATAGGTAAGAACAGCCTGACCAATCACACGCTTTATATGGTACTTAACGCTCTTGATTCCAGCCTCCCACAAGCCGCCAAATACTGGGGAATACGACGGAATAAAGTGAAATGAAATCCTTTCCGAATTGCAATAGTCATATACCGCATCTTGATGGCTTGTGGAATTCTGCAATTCATACAAATCATTTAGAACATTATTTGCTCCTTTGTAATAAGCAGCATTGTCGCAATATATTTTAGTTGGTTTATTCCTGCGAAAGATAAATCTTTTTAGGCAAGCTAAGAATGAGTTTGTTGTCATATCAGAAACTAATTCAATATGTATTGCCTTAGTGACAAAACATACAAATATAACAATATATGCCTTTGTAATAACTGGCTTTCTAATCCTAGACTGTTTTACATTAAAAGGTCCTCCATAATCTGTGCCAATTATTTGGAATGGTCGTGTAACATTCACACGATCTAATGGGAGGGAACCCATAAGTTGAGTTGTAGCCTTGGCCTTAAGCTTAAAACAAATTATGCATTTGTGTATGACTGACTTTATCTCTCTATTTGCATTTATAAGCCAATATTGTTAATTTAAGCTACAAAGTACTAACTTCTGTCCTGCATGCTTTAAACGCAAATGTTCTTTTCGAATAATTAATTTTGTGATATGAGACGCCTTTGGCAATATAATCGGGTGTCTTTGAGCAAACGACAGATTGGCGTTCTGCAATCGCCCCCCGATGCGCAGCAATGAACTGGAATCAAGAAATGGACTCCAATTACTCAAGCATGTTTTTATATTAGATAAATTAGAATGTTCTTTTAATTGTTTTATCTCAGCATGAAAATGTCTTTCCTGATCAATTCTAATAATAGCATGCAAGGCGGAGGTCAATTCTTCAGGGCACAACTTACCTTGTTTTTTAATATTCTCTTTTTTACAATTGTGAATGAATCTTTTTATATACGAAATTATTCGTGTGAGTTTTTCTATATTTGAATATTTATCTAGTACAGAAACCAATGTATTTACCTTGTTACAAGTATTACATGTTTGTGTCACAGGTTTCAATTCAGGTATATTATTCACCTCGATTTTATCTATCTTTTTTGGATGTGTATACCAAGCCCCTTGTAAATACTCAGGTCCGTGAAACCATAACCTTCCTACATTTGTCTCCAGTAATTTTGGGGACATTCCACGCGACAAACAATCTGCTGGATTTTCACTAGATTTAACATAGTTCCATATAAATTGTTTTGACAATTCATTTATTTTTTCTACTCTATTGGCTACATAAACACTAAGTCTTACAGGAGCAATATTAAGCCAGGAAAGCACAATTTGTGAATCCAGGTATAAAAACGTTTTAACAACATATTTTAAGGACAGGGTGTCATGCACCTTTTTGGATAGCATGGCCAATAATAATGCGCTGTTAAGTTCAAGGCGTGGCGTAGTTAGTTTTTTTTTTTTAGGATTTATACGTGATTTAGAACACAGGAGATTCACCTTGACTTCATTGTCGGCGCTGATAGACCTCAAATATAAACAACAGCCATACGCAATATTTGAGGCATCTGCATAACCGACAAGTTCTAATAAGTTGGACGATTCTACATTGATATTTCTAGGAATGGAGATACATGACATGCGCACCAATTCGTTTGCAAATTCAACCCACTGCTTATTGAGTTCGTCAGGTAGAACATCATCCCATTTTAAATCAGTAAACCACACTTGTTGCATCAGAAATTTAGCCTGAACTAACAATGGACCAACAAGACCTAACGGGTCAAAGAATTTGCTTATGAAACTCAGCATTTGTCTCTTAGTGTACACATTCATCACCTGTGTTTCAGGACATTTCATATTCAACGTATCGCAAGCTTCAACGTCAACGTCATAAGTGAGCCCTAACGTTTTTATATACTTACTAGTTTTATCAAAATCTACACTGTCAAAACATTGCAAATTCGAAGGAATATCCTTTAAAATGTCACTATTATTCGAACTCCATTTATGTAGCGAAAAACTGGCTTCCCGCATTATTGCAATTAATTCTAATTTTGTTGCCTCTAATTCAGATAAATCATTACTACCACAATGTATATCATCAACATAAGTTGAGTACTTTAAAACAGCTGCAGCTAGTGGATATTTATTCTGATATATCTGAGCAAGCTCTATTAAACAGCGAGTAGCAAGAAAAGCTGAACTTTTGACTCCATATGTAACGGTTTGCAATTGTAAGCATTTTACAGAATCATGTGTTGAATCACGCCACAGTATGTTTTGTAGACAGCAAAAGTCGTTTTCTACCAATACTCCTCTATACATAGATTTAATGTCGCATAGTAGGACGAATTTATATGTTCGAAAAAGCGTTAATATATCAAACAGTTCACCCTGTACGACAGGACCGTTGAGTAACACGTCATTCAAGCAAACACCGTTTTTTGTTTTCATGCTCGCATCAAAGACCACGCGCACCGGTGTAGTTTTACTATTAGGGTTAAAAACCGGGTGATGCGGAAGAAAGTATACTTGACCAGCATCTAAATCATAGTTTTGTATATCAAAAACCCTTGCGTGACCTTGGTCAATATAATCCTGAATAAATTCTTTATATTTTATAGACAATACCTCATCTCTAGCGAATCGCTTTTCAAGATTAAAAAACCTTTGTAGTGCAGAGGAAAAAGAATCCCCTAACTGCACGTTTTTTAACTCCATCTTTAGAGGTAAGCCAACAGAAAACTTTCTATTTTTTAACTGAACTGATGATTGAAAATACTGCTCAGCTAACTGATGTTCACTATTGCCCTCTTTATAAATAGTGGGCACCTTTTCACATTCCCATAATTTGGAAATGGCGTCATTAATTTCGTGCAGCTGAGTATCTTGAGATTTTATGACAGGTGGCAAATTATTAACTTTGTTACCTTTGACATGTAGGCATAAATTAGTAGCAAAAACCTTGCCAGCTGAGACAGGCAGGCTCCCCGCGACAACATAACCGAGAGTGGTGTTAACTAAATACGGGCCGGAAAGCGTGACGGGCAGCGACTCACGCTGCAAGACCTGGAAAAATATATCACACCCCAATAGAATATCAATTTCACCAACCGTATTAAAATTCTTGTCTGCTAATTGGATATGAGGAGGAATATTGAATTTTGCTATGTCAAAGCTTTGCTGAGGCAAGTTACAGGTTATATTGTTTACCACACAGCATGAAATCTCAGTGGAGTAATCATTGACAGAAGAATGAATAGTAATTTTTGTTTGCTTACAAACCTTGTGAATGCCATCTATGATACCTAAAATTTGTTGATTTGCATCATAGACACTGCATCCAATATTATTGACCATTTTTTCAGCTATAAATGAGATCTGTGAACCACTATCTAGCAACGCCCTAGCATTTATAAATGTACCATTTTTACCTCTTATTCGGACCATCGCTGTTGGCAATAGGACATCTTTAGCGCATGAAGTATTTGTCATGCTGACCGCAGAATGGTCTGTACTGTCACCACCATTCGAAATTGCCACATGCACTGCTTCATTTTCATTGGAGTGCAAAAGCGTGTTATGGCGTTTCTGGCACACAGCACATTTAAGGCGAAGCATACATTTACCACGGTGCTCATTTAAGCATATAGTGCATAAGTTTTTATTTTTGACAAATTCAGATCTGTCTTTTTCAGAAGCTAATTTAAACTTTGTACATTCATACAATTTATGAGTATAATTGCAAAACTTACATGTTGCATTGGAGGTTACTACACCGCTGACTGCCCTTGTAGACTTTTGAGCCTTTGTTGAGCGTGATGAAGTATTCGCCACTTGCTCCTCCTCCCCAGTATTTTCTTGAGCAATTGCTCTCTTTTCTAGAAAGGCAATAAAGTCGGATAATGTTGGAACCTCCTTAGAATTTCTTTCAAGATGAAATCCTCTGTTTGTATAGTTGTCAACCTTTTTTGCTAAAATGTTGATAAGCAGAACATCCCAATACTGCACAGGTTGTTCAAGATTCTTAAGCGCCGCTAAGTGCATGCTAACATTACTTATTATAAATCGCAAGTTTTGTGCAGTGCATCTTGTGACAGCAGGCAATTCCAGCATGCTATTTACATGAAAATTCACCATTTTAGAAGTATTGGCATACCTGTTTTCTAGAAGCTTAAGTGCTTCATCATAGCTTACATCAGTGAGAGGTAAATTTTTTATTATATCTAATGCCTCACCCCCAAGCAGCGAGCGAAGATAGTACAGCTTTTCACATGAGCTTAGTTTTTTGTCAGAGTGGATTACTGACCGAAATAAATTAATGAATGGATAATAATCCACAATATTTTTACCATCAAAACTTTGAATGGATATTTTTGGTAATCTTTTAAACTCACCAGCAGTAGGAACAAGTGTATTCTTGAGTTCTGCCGTTCCTATTGTTTGACGTGTCTTCAACTGATAATCCAGAATCGCGATACTTTTGTAATACATATCCTCGTATTCCGAGTAGTCTTCCATATCATCCGGATCAATCCGGAGAATAGCCTTATTTTGCACTTCATAATCGTTGAAAGCAGCAACAAACCGATTACGCTTTTCTTGCAAAAGCTCGTAAGAGCATGATTTTACGTCATCTGAATCACAAAATTTCGAGAACCGCGTAATGGCTCCTTTGATGTATCCGCGATTTGCTGTCAATGCCTTTAATTCAGCCATTGTGCTGAATGTGAACCTAAAAGACAAATGCCGAAAACAAGGTTTTAAATCAATACAGCCAAGGTTATACCAGCCAGAACTCAAATGCAACACGCGTTATTTTAGCACTTGTTTTTCCCTTACCTGCTATTAAGAGAGCGAATGCTTAATAGTAATTAGCAATACACAATACACTGCCCTTAAAATAGTAACAATATACCGTGTAGGTATTCAGTTTACAATGATTTTCTCTTCGACAAGTATTTTTTCTCAAAACATACAATTACAATATGGCGATTTGCTAGACGGAAATTAATATAACTCAACAAAAATCAAGGTGATGGAACGCAATTTTTCAATAACTTCAACTTCAGATCGATGCGAATTGCCGCTTCGTGATTGGTTGAAGCGCTGACGAGAAGAAAATTGTCTCTGCCGACCGCGTTCGGATACACTATGTTACCATCAAATGGGTTTACGTTCCAGATCTTGGTTTGAGATTTGTTTCGCCGTCCTCTTCTTCCTTGCAGAGTAAAATTCGCCGCCTCGCTCGCACACTCAGGAATATGTAAAGATGCTTGCCAAATGACTGGCAAAATGCCACGTGGAAAATAAAAATATGTAACAGTTTCTTGATGTCTTCTACACTTGTACGCGGCTTCACCTGGGTAGTAACACACCTTATAACGCCCGAAGTACTGCGTACGTGGGATAGCCCCCTCCCGTCACAGTAATATTTCTCCAGGCAGCAATGCACTTCCAAGTAAATAATTTTCTTGATTTGACCGCGGCTTCCTCTGGGTAGGTATTAGGTAACACACCATATAACGCCGAAGTACCGTGTACGTGGGATAGCCCCCTCACGCCACAGTAATATTCCTCCAGCTGCACTACCAAGTAGGTAAATATTTCACGGCCGGAACACTTCTTCACTGAAGCTTTTAATTCTCCTTAAACTCGAAGGACCATTTTCTTCTGTACAATACAGAAGAAAGAG
The DNA here is from genome assembly GCA_905147715.2 of Xestia xanthographa. Lineage (NCBI taxonomy): Eukaryota > Metazoa > Arthropoda > Insecta > Lepidoptera > Noctuidae > Xestia > Xestia xanthographa. The sequence goes on along the minus strand of LR990659.1, from coordinate 153,963 downwards.
TTTTTTCTATTTAGAAATTAGTTTATTTGAGCTCAGAATTATTAGCACACAACATTACATTTTTGTGATAATCCAAAGACAAAGCTTATTTTCTAGCATCGTGGAAACCACAGACAAATACAGTAATCTATGTTCGGATATGATGCATATTAGTGTTTGTATTGAACAGGGGGCACAGAACGATTCGCTCCAGGACGGAGAACCGCGCCTGGAAGGACGCCAGCTCCTGCCGAACCAGGTTCAGGACCTGACTCTCCAACCGGCACGGGCTCGGCTTGTCGCTGCTGCTGCTGGTGATGGCCCCCATTCGGAGGCGCAGCCTCGCGCAGACTGGCCAGGTCTGCGTGGAGCTTGGCATTCTCCTTTTGGAGAACCTCCATGGCGGCCGTTAGGCGGGCCAGCTCCACGCGCAGTTTGGCCACCTCCTCTCCACCTATCGGAGGAGGAGGAGGGGTAGGCCCCGCAAAGTTGGCCACTGCTACCGCCATGATGGAGGCGGAAGCCCCGGGTATGGCCTTGAGTTTTGAAGATGTCTTCACCTTCAAGGCCACGCCCCTTATCGCGGCTTCCACCGCCTTTGTGAACCTGGCCTTACGCTCCGCCTCGGAGCCGCCAGGTGCACCCGCCTCGTCACCCGACCCGGGAGCAACAGACCGACCCCTGTCCTATCGTCGGTTTTCGATCCGTCACAGTGTAAATCCTTAGCTCTTTTGTACCTGAGTAGTCCCACAACTCCTCTGTGAGTTCTATGTTGTAGTATTTTTGGAAAAAGTGGGTCTTCAGGATTCTGTCGATGGGTGATGCCATCATCGGCTGTTGTTTGATTGCATCTTCTCTGATGCGTGTGTGTTTGATTCTGGAATCATTGCTTAGGGTGCCGGATACTTCGAGTCTGAAAGACGCTATGGCCGCCTCCTCTCTTACGACGAGGTGTAGGGTTGGTAGCCCCAGCATCACCTGTAAGGCAGCAGTGGGGGAAGTTCTCATGCTGCCGGTGATTGCTACGTAGGCAGATCTTTGTAGTTTCTCGAGATCCTTTTGGGTCGTACTTAGGTTGGTTCTGGGCCACCAAAAGAAAGAGCCGTATGTAATGATTGGTCGGATAACTGTGGTGTATAATAGCCAGTAGGTGATTTTGGGGCTTCTGCCCCAATTTCTCCCGAGGAGTCTCTTACATTGCCATAGGGCTATACTGGCTTTTGTAATGATGTATTCAGTGTGTTTTGCCCAGTTCAGCTGCTTGTCCAAAAAGTTACCCAGGTTCCCAAAGAAGCTTGGTGATTGTACCGTTGCCAAGCTTCCTTTTCTTTGTGAAGAGGACAAGTTCGGTTTTGGTAGGGTTCACTGCTAGTCTGTATTCCTTGCACCAGACTTCTACTATCCTTAGGGCTTGGCGCATAAGATTGCATAGTGTGTTTTCGTGTGTGCCGTTTATTATTATGGTCAGATCATAGGCATATCCCACCGTGTAGTAGCCTCTGCTGTTGAGACGTTTGATGAGGCGGTCTACTACGAGGTTCCATAGTAGTGGCGAAAGGACATCACCTTGGGGCAGCCCTTCGCCACTATTGCTCTAGTGGTGTCGTTTACCGTAAATTGTACGGCTCTTAGTCGGAACATATTTGTGATCCATCCTCGCAGGGTCGAGTCCACACCGTGTTCCTCGAGGGCTGCGTTGATGCTATGGAAGACGGTTTTGTCAAAAGCGCTTACGCGCTTACGGCTAGTGAGGAGCATTTCTAGGTCGCTACCTAACATTTGAATTCGACATTTTTGTTACTTGCAACTGTTATATTATACTGTAGTTATAGTTTACTTTTATGCACTAATTAGACAATTATTTAAGAAATAACACTACTGCACCTAAATGTACACTTTTGTAATATCTACTTTTTAAATAAATTATTCTTATTATTCTTATTCTTATTTGTGGTCCATTGCACATTCGATCTTGGAGATCACACTATGCAGCGCAAATCCTGTTGATTTTCCTGAGGAATACGCGTGTTTTTGTTTGTGGAGTGGTCGCTCCCGAAGAGGTCCGTCCCGAATGTGTCGATCACAGAGTCTCTCGAGGGTTTTCAGTAGGAAAGATGTTAGGCTTATTGGTCTGTACGCCTTAGGTTGTGTGTAATCTGGTTTGCCTGGTTTATGGATGAAAATGACTTTCACCTCTCGCCATGCAAGTGGTATGTATTTCTGTGCTATGCAGGCTCGGTAGATGGCGGTCAGCCACGGCGTTAGAACGTCTATCTCACAGGATGTAGGAGGATGTAGTTCACGTAGCTGTTGCCCACCAGCGACACCGAGTTGATGGACAGCCCGTAGTACACGAAGGTCAGCGTGATCCACCAGAGCGAGCACACGAGCAAACGGAACATCATCGTCCTAGATCTCTAGTCTAGCAGGGCTGCAGCAAATTTCGTCTAAGCATGCGGATTTATATGGTTTAAAAGTCTTTATTGCCCATTTTATTCTCTCTGCGGTTACTATGGTGCGGGCTCTGGCCCAGTCTTGATCATTTGGTGTGTGCGTTGGCTCACTTGCCCAGGTTCTGTCCTCAGAGAGATTGCAGTCTGGGAAGTGGGTTTCCAAAAGGACTTTACTTGTTTCGTGGTCCGACTTGGTGTAAGTGTTATCTGGGGTTTTCAGCGACCCGAGGGTGCGATCCTGATCGGTAGATAGGATCTTTCTCACATGCGCGGCTTCGCTGTTTGATTCAATTTCTTCGCAGAATTTCCACCAGGCAGCCCTGCTGGCATTCCTGACTTGTTTTTTGAAGGTGTATTGTGTTTTCTTGTATGAGTCCCAGTCTTCTGGTAGTCTGGAGTTTTTGGCTCTTTTGAATTGTTTACGCATGGTATGCCTGAGCTTACTAAGTTCCGCATTCTACCAGGAGTTACCCTTACTTTTGGTGCTTGGATCTTTTAATTTGCAGCAGGCGTGGCAGGCTTCAATTATAAATTCTGAGAGTTTTGTCACGGTTTCTTCAAGTTATTTGGGGTCTGTTAGAATTTTGGGCGTTTGGTGCTGCGTTAATAGGGAGGCCAACAGCCGTTTGTAGCCGGCTACGTTAGTACGGCGTGGGTTGCGTCTAGGATCAGGTTTTTTAAAGTTAGCTACTAATGAGAAGCGAATCCTTCTATGGTCAGAGCAGGAAGGCTCGTTGGATACGTGCCAGTCAGAGATAAGTTTTGCCGCGCTTTCCACAGCCAGCGTTAGGTCAATGATCGTTTGTCTGCGGGATGTGACCCAAGTGGGTTGCGAGCCGCGGTTTGCTATGTTAAGGTTAGTGGAGAACAAATAATTATGTGCATAGTACCTCACCTCTATTGTTGGCTTTGGTGCAACCTCAAAGCGGGTGATGGGCGTTGCGAGTCCGTGCAGATGACCAGGTCTTCACAATACCTTACCAGGTCGGCCATTCCTTTTGGTAGGCAGTCTTCATCCTGGCATGTATACCGAGGCCAGGACGATATCAGGTGCATCGTCGTCGGTTTTGAGCCTGACGGCTGTTAGATCTCTAAAACATAATTGCGTGAGTGTGGTGGTGGGAAAATCTTTGGGTATATAGGCACAGGTTCGTGGTTTATCAGTGCCCTGTGTGTTGAGGATCAGCTTACCTCCAATGTTACCAAGACCGCATATTCTGTTATTACGGATCGAAGGCTCTTGGATGAGTGCAATGGTTCGGGGTTCCATCTCCAGTGCCCTGCGCAGGCAAGCAGTAGCCGTCTGGCTATGCTGGATGTTGGTCTGGATGATATTTAGGGGACGGGATGTGGGTGGCAGGTGGGTGGAATTAGGGGGAGATGGATCCATTGGATGATTCCCCCGTCTTCCAGCCCGTGCTGGTCTTCATTGGGTGCCGGTGATGATGAGAGCAGCAGCTCCGTCCACCCTGGTGGTGAGGATGGCATCCTCACAGCGTCAGCATCAGCCATCGCCGTTCTGGCCATCTCCTCCTCCAGTTGCGTCATCGTCAGGTCAAGTTCAGTCGGTGCCGGTTTCGTCCGTTCAGTGTCATTGTCAGTCTGGGTGTCGAAGGGATGGGTGTTGGGAAAAAAGCGCACGTATATCGACTCAAGTAGGTACGATATCCGTCGCTCCCTCCCCAAGACCTATTCGACCTCGTCCGGTGGGATACCCAGGGTCAGATAAGTCCCGTAGTTATCACCACCGACCAATGTGGCCCTGTACAGGGACCATCTACCGATGGCGCACCAGGGGTTCTGGCAGGTCAAAATTGTCTGGAGCAGCTCTATTTGCCCATTGTACCTGGGTACGAAGAGCGCTGCTCGAACCCGGGTTGATACGTCGGATTGTCTCATGACTGTCAGTGTCAAGTCGGTGTTCGGCAGTCTTATTTTAGGCACGTTCAGGGTCAGCCAAGTCAGGGCGTTGTCGTCCTCGCACCACATGTGCACCGAGCCATCCACTACCCTTGGGTAACCGCGGAAGGCCGGGACTTTGGTGGGGTCGGTTCGACACGTGTCTACTATCAAGTCTTCAAGACTGAGCCTGATGTGCTCGCCCTCGTCAGTCGTCATGTCTCGGGATGAAGGCGAGAGGCAGATCGCTACGGCGAGTCGCGCAGGGATATCTTTTGTGGCCCGCGCGTAGTTCTCTGCTCCCCTTGAGCGGCCTGGGTTTTAACACGCTTGGCGTCCCCCTGGAGCGTACTCTGTGAAGCCGTGTCGTCCGGGCGCTCCCTCTTCGCCGCTCCCTGGCCACTTGGACCGGGTTGCGGTTCTGAGGGGCTTGGCACAGCGTTTTGTGCCAGAGACAACCGGCGCAGGAACCCAGACCGCTTGCCTCGCTTCTGTCTTGTTCGGTGTCGGTCTACGGTCATCTCGTCGCGGTTCCGGTCGTTTCCTCCGGATGGTCCTGGTGCGGGCAGGGGCTTTTCGCGCTGTGTTTCCCCTTCGCGTGCTGTTCCTTGCCCGCACGTTTCCGCGTCCGACTGTTTTTCGCGCTGGGTTTCCCCTTCGCGTGTCTGTAGCCGGGCGCGTACTCCCTTACAACTAACCGTTTGTGCTTCGCGCAGGCTATTGCCTTCGCGGATTTTGCGCAAACGGTTGTTGAGTTCTCTCTCTCTGTTCCGGATCTTTCCGCGCTTTGTTTTCAGCATGCGTACTTCGTCCACAGAGATGAAACCAGAACCACCAGATTCCGCTTCCTTTCCCGTCCCGAGAGAGTTTATGTCTTTCAGCCTTGCCTCGATCTTCTCGCGCTGGAGTGCCAGCGCGCGAAGTTCACTGCTAAGGCTGGAGACCTTTGTCACTGTCAACGATAATCTGTTGCCAGGCCCTCGTGGAAGATGAACAGTCGTCAGAGTAGTTGGCGCAGAAGTCGCAGCCGTCTTAGAGTCGGTAGGCGCAGAAGACGCAGCCATTGTTGTGTTGGTTGGCGCGTGAGCCGCCGCCAGAACTGTTGGCGCTAAAGCGGCCAGCCGCGCAGAAAACGTGGCGCTAGAAGGCAGATTGGTGCCCCCCCCCCCCAGATTACGGTGGGGGCAGACCGACGAGTCGGTGTGGGATTCCCCGTTGCCGAGACCCACCTGGGGAATATTATTATTTTTTCCACTCTGCATTTTGGGGTTTGTGGGATTTTCTTGGAGTTGAGGTTACCCGTCCTCAAGGACCGAAGGGAGAAAAAGGAAAAGGAGGGAAGGACTGGGCGTAGGATCATAGGAGTGGGGTGTGGGATTACCCTAGGCCTGGGATTTTGGCTTTCGGGAAAGTGTGAGATAAAGCGCCTGGGGGTTTTTGTTGCGTCTATTTCTTATGGAATTAGACCAAGAACAGGGTGGCAACCTCGTGAAGGTGAATCCCCCAGACTTGCCTTGATTATCTACACGACCATAGCGCTTCTCCTCAAGACCCCGCCACCCTACCGCCTCTGAGGGAGGCAGTAGGGTAGGCCTGCATCTATACTACCAAGCAAAGCTTAAGCAAAGCATGTCGTTGTGCAACCACGAAAGCATAAATACAGACCCCCCTTTGTTGCGGCGGTTTGTTTCGTTTGTTCGTGGGTTGAGTGGCAACCGAGGCCGCGTCTGTGGGTGGGGCGGACCTTTCCGCTCGCTTCCCATTCTTCATATCACTGGCGCCTGTAGCGGCAGCGGCTGGAGTCACTTCTGTGATTGGTTTGGTCGTCGGGGCCTGCGCCACGACAGGGGCAGTGCCCTTCTCTGTTTGGGACGCGGGTGGTTGGGGCTTCTTCCTCTTCTTCCTTCCCCCGCGCCTCTTTTTCTTCCGCCTCGAGACAGGGACATCATTTTTGGTTGTGGGCCCGCTCGCTGCCGCCATCAGCGTAGCGCTAGGGGTCTCGTGATTTGCGTTGGCCGGCTCCTCCCTAAGGCGCGGGCAGTCACGCGCGGCATGCGCTTCGCCGCACCTCACGCAGGGTAACGGGCGGTGTCACTGGTGCAACTGTGCTTGAACTTTTGGCGCCGGTGGCACTGAGCGGGCCCACGCTTGCTCCGCCATGCTTCGATGCGGACACCACGCATGCACATCAGTGTGGTGGTGTCGTAGATCCTCTGAATGTCCGTCTGCCTCCTCAGCACTGCATGGAAAATGCAGCCGGGTCGTCCTCCACGTGCGTTGATGTTACGCACATACTTCGGCTCGAATCCCAGCAGGCTGAGCTCCTCCATGATGTCTTCCGGGTCGGTGTCCGCCGGCAGATTAGCCCTCTGATAGCTACCTTTTGGCTACGCTCCGCCTGTAGCAAGTAGGCACCCAGCTGATACCATTCGACCTCTCCAGGTCTGTAAGATAACTTTGAGTCACCCTGTATTCAACCTCGCTCTCAGGGAGGAACCTGAATCCCCCCTGGAAAAGACGAGCATTGGGTGTGTGGCCCAACTTTATACTCAAGGCCCTGAAGTGGCGGGGGCCACCACATGGCCCCCGGCCACCGTATACGCGGGCCTGTGGACGGTGGGCTATGTGCTAGCTCGCCATTCATCTGTCTTATGATGACAAGCCGTGTCGACGGCGCGTTCGTGTTCCACGCGCGCCTTAAAGAGAGTCAGCAAAAAGGAAGAGGTCCGTAAGGACCGATGCCTGTCGGGGTTGCGGGACTGTTCGAAAGAGATACCGTGGCCCCGGAACACAAAGGGCGATGAAGGAACATGGATGGGTTTTAGTCAGTAAAAGTCTGACACTCTCTCCTGATGCGCCCAGAGCGGGACGAGTCATTTGATGATTTCCCATCCAAAAAAAAAAGGCCCTAAAGTGGGCGGTCCAGCCGGGTAACTTTTCTACTATAAGCGGAGGGTAGCGTGGCCGTTTCTCCTTGCCGCTTTTGGCGGCCGTGGTAGCGCTAGCGCCTTGTGCAGGGGTTGCGGCGCGGGGTGTCACAATGTGTGCGGCGTCTAGCCCAGTGCGACGAGTTACTTCGGCATAGGTCGGCGAGCCGGCTCCCACTCTACCGTGCGAGTCGCGCTGCGGGAGCGGGGAGTCGGGGCATAGACGCTTGGCCTCTTCTGCGGCCTCTCCGTCGGAGCTTCTTGGGCGGCGCTGGGCCCCAGCCTCGGACTGAAAGTCGTAGTCGAGGGCCAGCGCATCTTCAGTACACATGACGCTACCGGAATCATCAATAAGTGCACAGTAACTGACCTCCGTATCTGGGATTTCAACAGGTGGGCCGTGGCCGCCCTTCCCTCGACGAGCACGGAGAAAGTGCGGCTGGGGAGTCCCGGGCGGAGGTTCTCGGCAGCAGCGGCGACACGACGACATCTTGTGTAGATGTTGTTGTTGATGTTGCGGCGGCTGAGCCTGCCAGCAGGCGGTGAGGCGAGGACGACGCGTTGCACACAGCTCGGCCCGTAGCGGCGGCAGAGCGTGCACTCGCGGACGGTCGCACTCCGGGCCGCGCGGAGGTGTTAGCGGGCGGTGCGGGGCGCGCGGTGGCGGCGTTTTGTTGCGCGGGGTACACGGCCGCCGCGCGGGGCGCCGCACAGTGGAACGAATGTATGGGAGAGGTTGGACATTGACATCTCCGAAAAAAAAGAGTTAAATTATGAGTAGGATATTATTGGGCATTCTACTCCACCTTCCGTTCCTTCGGCTCACTCCGTTCGCCTCCGTCACTCTCGGTGGAGTAGAATGCCCAATAATATAAATGAAATCCACAGGTTCGGCGCCTGTTCCACCCGATCAAACGGAAGGTGGAGTATGAATTCCTACATAGTGCAGTAAAATACTGGTTCGGTGTCTATTCCACTAAAATCTCATTTGGTTCCGTTTGGGTTGATTCCTGCAAACCGTTATGTAACTAAAGGTTAAACTCTTTTAACAGGAAAGGTGAATAACATATAAATAATTCTTTGCAGTAATTTAACGCTACATTCGATTCTAGCTATTGTAGTAAGAAGGTTGTATTTCGTATCACGAAACTAAATATAACTAAGTTAACTACAATGCATGACTCAGAGAAATTTGATATAAAAGATATTTGTAAACTTATTATCTGATCAAAAAAATACAGATAACGGTTCATCAAAACATCAGGACAGGTATACAGCCCAAACAGAAGATTTGTTCTACCAACAGATGCTTGATTGGCTAAAATCAAACAATCGCTATCTTATATTGAAGGACAGCCATGGTGAGACTCGTACATTTGTTCGAGTTAGCGACAATGAGTTATAAATGTCAATGTAAAAAATATAAAATAACATAAGATAACATATTTTGTGAGTAAGAGAGGAGAGCAGTGGTGGTTCAGTGGTAACGGATGCGACTTACAAGTTGTAAGTCGTGGGTTCGAACCTAGGCTAGCGCTTTACTTTGTGTAAATTATTTCATCACCACTGTTCTCTGTGAGAGGAAACCTTTGTGTCAGTAGTGGGAAAAAAATTGACGAATTTAAATCTTATAGGTAATAATAATTCGTAAGCACATTACCATCTAACTATTCTATTCGTTGTTGAGCGTCACTACTTCCACTTCAGGACCTGACATCATGTATGTGTGTGTCAGCATGTGTTGGTCTCGATCTTAATCACATTTTTGATGACGACCACACGGTTCTTTTATAGTCTTAAGACGTGGAAAACTTTGCTTGCGCGATTTAGAATTTGATGTTGTTAGTTCATCCGATGTGTCTTAGATGGTGCTGTAGTACTTTTTTTAGTGCGATTCGTTTCATGGAATTAACTACCTTGTTACCGTGTTACCTTGAGTAAATATTATCACACCACTCGCATTTGGCGTTGTTCAGAGGGTTCACAAAAGTCATAACGACGTATAAATGTCGATGTAATTGTTTAATTGAGCCATTATTGATATTATAACCGTTTCAATGAGTCACCATGAAATTTGTAAAACAACCACAATCGTTACATGTAAACAAACTCTGCGTTCAGTCTCAGGAAACTGGTTTTCGTCATGGAGAATTATTACCTAAATCCATACGATGCATCATTTGCGGACCGTCAAATTGTGGAAAAACTAATTTATTAGTTGGACTTCTTATACATGAGAATGGATTAAGATTTCAAAATGTTTATGTTTACTCGAAAACCTTGCAACAACCCAAATACGTTTTTTTAGAAAAAGTCTTGCAGCGAGTACCAGGCATTTCGTTTCAGAAATATCATGAAAATGAGCAAGTACTGAGTGTTCAGACCGCAAAACCAAATTCTGTAATTGTATTTGATGATGTTGCTTGTGAAAATCAAAGTAATATGCGTGATTATTTTGCAATGGGGAGACACAAATTCATTGATTGTTTTTATCTAAATCAGACGTATAGTAAAATCCCTAAGCAATTAGTAAGAGACAACGCAAACCTAATCGTACTTTTTAAACAAGATGAAAGAAATATGAGACATGTTTATGAAGAACATGTCAACACTGACATGACATGGATTGAATTTCGTGAAATGTGTTCAAAAATATGGAATAAACCTTTCAATTATGTTGTAATTAATAAAGATTGTTCCAAAAACAAAGGATGTTATAGAAGTAAATTTGATACGTTTGTAGTCTTTGACTAAAATCACGAATACATATATAAGGATATTTCCTGCCTGACATTATTATTCACCTTACAACGCTAAATCAATTACGACCTATTTTACTAATATGGAAAAATCATTGAAACGACAAATTGTTGATGCAGCAGAAGCTGTGAAGATAAAAGTACGAAAAATGAGAGATGCTGAGATTAATAATAAACAAGCACTGGAATCTGTTTTCAAACCTGTAACAGAACCTCTCAACCTAATTGCTAATGCTAGTAAGCAAACTCCTCTCCTGCAGCTAGTGATGATTTTGCTGATGGTTCGTTTATCAACGAAACTGGTACCGCAGGAAGTAATAATAATAATGACGATGAAGATAAATATGAATCAGATATCAACAGTGACTCTTCTTATGAATCAGTCGTTGAAAGGAATCAAGACGGTGATACGTCATCCTGGTCAGTGTCTTCAGAAGCGTTGGTAGATATTCCGTTTGGGGTTAGAGCAGACAGCGGGAAACTGATGTTAGGTTCTGCTTGCATAACGATCAACGATCAATACATCACCGTAGTTGGACATAAATACCGAAATACTCCTGGCTTAAAACAGTTATTGCTTAAGAAAGATGTAGACCTAAGCTTGGTTACAGATAGTGATATGCAAAATTATAAGTCGATGCTACTTGATACAAATGCCCATCGTCGTGACTATGAGCCAAGTAAGCCAATAAAAAGTAACAAAGGACAAAAATATTTGCAAGTTATAAAACCACTTTTTAAACTGAAGAATGCAGTTCAGGGAAAAGGTCTACCGTTATTAAAAAAGTGGAGAAAAAACGTAGATTTCGTGTACTGGGATGATCCCAATGAATTAGTGGAAAGGTTAAAATTATTGATTGCATCTAGAGATGCTGGCAACACAGGATTAGATAATGAAATTATATCCATCATTGAAGAATTACGTGAAAGTAAAGTTATAAATAAATAATTATTTAATATTGTGTTTATTTTACTATCAACCTCTCGCAACAATACACCTTAAACATGAACGTAGACAAATTCGGACACTACATTCACAAAAGAATGCGTTTATCAGAGTTATTTGAGTTTAATGAGAATGCATTGTTAAAATCAGAAAACGGAGATTTTGATTTAAAAACATCAAGACTGAGAGGAATTAGAACCCCAGAAGAGGCAGACGATGCTGTGAACAAGGATTATGTAGATCGATTGAATGCAAATATGTTGAAAGACTTTAATACTCTGATTGGTAAATTGCGTTCTCAAATAATAAAAGATGCAAAGGATACAGTTCAAACTACTTTAAAAGCAAGGATACCTGAGGTTTCAACTCATTTCCAAGATAAGTTCTACACTAAAGCAGAGGTAGATAAATTACTGCAAAAAACTCCGTAATGACAAAACAGCAAATTGTAAATGAAATACACAAAGCGGCAAGAAGAAATTTCCTTCGACGTTCTGTTATTCTGAAAGGAATCCATGACTTATGGCAAGCAGACTTGATGGACATGCAAAACCTTAAAAAGTACAACAAAGGTTACAATTTCATCTTAGTAGTGATTGACTGTTTCTCAAAGTATGCCTGGGCTGAACCGTTAAAATCGAAAAATAAATTTGAGGTTACTCGTGCATTCGAACATATACTGCTTAGTAGTCGCAGTAATCCTGTTAACTTACAAACTGACATGGGGACAGAATTTTATAACATCACTTTTCAAACGCTTATGAAAAAGCACAACATTAACCACTACTCATCGTTTTCTACTAAAAAAGCATCAATTGTAGAGAGACTGATTAGAACTGTAAAAAATAAATTATATAAATATTTTAGTCTCAATGGAAGCTATAAGTGGTTAGGTCTACCATTGAAAGATATATTGGAGAGATATAACAACACAAAACATCGCACTATTCAATTTAAACCAGTTAATGTAAACAAAAGCAATGAACAAGTAATCAAAGAAAATATTAAAAAAATAAACAAACATGAATTAGTTCAGCGAAAGCCTAAATTCAAAGTTGGTGATTGTGTTCGTATAAGTAAATACAAACATAATTTTGAGAAAGGTTACACTCCTAATTGGTCGACTGAATTATTTATTGTAAAAAAGGTAAATAAAACTTTACCAGTGACTTATCACATAGAAGATCAACGGAAGCAAAACATATTAGGAGCTTTCTACGAACAAGAACTGCAAAGATCTAATTATCCTGATGTATATTTGATAGAAAAGGTTTTGAAAAAGAAAGGAAATAAATTGTATGTCAAATGGTTAGGTCTAAACAGTGCAGAAAACAGTTGGATTGAAAAGGCAGCAATAATGGACTAACATATTATATAACCATTTTTCATTTAAAATCTGATCATTATAAATTGAATAATGCAAGGAGGTGGACTAGTTAACAGCGTAATTAATAATCTACCATTCGAAGTTCATTTGCCAGGATACAACTATTGCGGACCAGGGACCAAACTTCACAAACGCTTAGCGCGAGGTGACCGAGGTGTAAATAAGCTAGACGAAGCTTGCATGCAACACGATATTGCGTATACAAACCATACAGATTTATCAAATCGTCATAAAGCCGATCTAGAACTACTTAACATGGCTAAACAAAGACTTAAATCAAAAGATGCAGGGAAAGGTGAAAAACTAAGCTCTTGGCTAGTGAGCAAAGTTATGAAAGCGAAACTAAAGTCTGGATCTGGCATTAAATCATTTAAACACTTAGTTTCAAAAATAAAATCAAAAATTAAGAAACTCAAATGCAAAGATAGTAAGACTTTGATAAAAGCAGCATACTTAGCCGCAAAAAAGTTATTTCCAAACATTCATCATCGAATTCGAGTACCCCGAGTAATACCCATACCAAAGACTGGAGGAGTTCTACCTTTAATTCCAATTTTCGCTGGTTTGTCGGCCTTGGGAAGTTTAGCTGGCGGAGCAGCGGGAATTGCAAAAACCGTTAATGACTACAAAGCAAGCAAACAAAATTTGCAAGAAACAGAACGACATAATAAAGCTATGGAGGCTTTAGTGTTGGGCAAGGGTTTATACATTAAGCCGTATAAAAGTGGTAAAGGATTGTTTATAACATCTTCAAAAAACTGAAAAATATGCTACCCAATCGCCCTCTAACTAATGTAGACATCCGAAAGTATTCAAGAGACATTCCATATTTTCGTGGGGTCTACATGAAGGATCGACTACCTCGGAAGCCGAAACCCATTGAATGTGGTATCGTTAACTTAGACGATTCTAAGAACGAAGGAACGCATTGGGTAGCTTATGTTAAAGTATACAATCACTGTGAATACTTTGATAGCTATGGAAATTTAAAACCTCCAATGGAGTTGATGCAATATTTCAAAAATTTTAATGTTTTTTATAACTACACAAGATATCAAAAATTTAACACAGTCAATTGTGGACATTTATGTTTAAATTATTTGTGGACTTTTTGGAATAAAAATGTAATATAAAATATAAGCTTTTCTTTAATTTCAATCAATTTTGCAAGATGTCGCTCACTTTGTCGATTACTGGAGACTCGTCAGTGTTAACTACATACTTTCCTACTAGCTTAACATCTATCCGATGTTCATTATTTTCCAAGGTCTTACCAAAAATACTATTATTCAGTAATTTAAAAAAATCTTGTTCAAACGTCGACTCTGCCTTTTGACGTAAATGTGTGTTTATATCAATATATTGTTTTAAGAAAGCACTTTGCTTGAATATAACACCGCGATGGATCCTTTGCAATACTAAACCATGCTGTAAGCATTTTTTTAAATGAACGTAATGAATAACATAGTGATATTTATCATACAAATTTGGTATTAGTTTTTTTATTTTTACCACCGGGTGGCAAGTATTTTTCGGGACAAAATGGAAAGTCATTGTGTTCCATGTGTAAATTCTCAGGATATGTTAAATCAACTTCAAGAATGTAACCGTTTTCCGCGGAATCACTGATATCTGTCAAGTTAATTCGCAAAAAATCAATTTCTTGTCTATCCATAAATCTAAAATCGGAATAAGGTAAGGACTGACACATGCTATAACCGTATAAGTTGTTACAGTCTAAATACATGATGAATGAACTGGGATGGGATGGATCGTATGTATCTAAATATTTATGATTGGCTTTGACATGCCTTTTAGAACACATACAAACACCTCCTCGAATACCATTTTGTATCATCCTAAAAATTTCAACATCGCTTATCAATTCTAACCGAACTCCGGTTTTTAAAAGCATAGCATCAAACGAAAGACTTGGAGCCGTGAGATAAAAGGCAGGGTCGAGATTATAATGTCGTTTGCAAGTTTTTCGAAAACTTTCAAATACATCTGTTAACAACAGAACATCTGTCTTGAGATATAAATCCGTGTACATACCCATATTTCGAATATTAAACACTGACCAAACGGATTGCGCGTGTTCATAGTCTTCATCGGTAATTGACTCGTTAGTCAATGAGTTATAAAAGTTCTTTTTAGTGGGCAAACACGTATGTTCATAATGTAGACATATAGTCATAGGGATACACTCCCTTACGGGTGAGGAGCTCAAATTCTGTTTGGTTAGGAAAATAAGCTTTCAAATGTTTAAATTCTTGTTTTTTCATTGTATTAACCAATTTTTCTAAACTAGTTCCTAAAAACTTGAAAGAATCTACAAATCGAACCTGCATACTTTCCTCAGAGGAAATCGGAATAAATTTTGTGAATGAAATGTAATTTTCTTTTGTTTTAGGTATAAGTTTAATAGATCCAGGGGCTTCGCCCAATTCCTTAATAAAAAGATGACAATCATAACCAGATAAATTATGAAAAAATACAGGCAAAAATGTTGGTACTTTGTATTGTATGTTACAATAACTATGAGCTGCACCACGATATGTACCAGTCAAGTGACAATGATCGCGGACTCTATCTCCGAGCAAGAAGTTTTCACAAATATGACAGGTCATAGCGTACTCAAAGTCTCGAGCATTATCCTCTGTGTAAATCATGGGAACATTAGTTTTTAAAATTTTGTAAATTTTTCGTGCATCTTTTAAGAGAGTCTTAACAAATTTGGAAGCACAATCAGCACCACGATACGAAACGTAACGATTATAGCTATCATCCAGCGCACACGTAATATGATAGGCAAAAGCTACAGGTACATGTCGCTGTCGCGTAACAGTGCTCGCCTTAGTTGGGTCAGGGTCACAAAAGTCGTACCGTTCTAGCATTGTTTCAAAGTCTGCGTATATAACAAATGGTACTATTTGCTTTCTATTATAATTCTCAAACTGTATGAACGAACCTTTTGGAGGTAGTTCAGTTGCAACTCCCCCACAACTATGTGAACTAAGATCATCGCGTGAATTGAAAAACATTAAGCAAACATTACAAAAGTACAATTTACTGTGGTGTTTGGTTATTTGATTCTTAACAAGTCGTGGTAAATCTTTAATAAGACAATAATGTGACAAGTCATCGTTTTCCAAATAAAGTAAATTAATCACTTTTCCGGTCACAGTTTTTGGTTTGTAAAGCGGACCAATTATAGTATTCTTTTTTAACCATAAATATAAATACAAACTCCTGGGTTATTTACTTCAAACCGTGCAATGTCCGAGAAACTCAATGGAAATGTTAAGTCTTTTAAGTTCAACACAGTTCGAAAATCCGGGTAAGACGAAACCCTTTCAGGATGACTTTTAGCGGGATATAAAGCAGCAACGACGGACCATAAAAAGCAATACTCATCATTGTTACGAATATTGACACATGCTTTTTTTGCTTTAATTGCAGCCGGTAATTCGATAAAGCTTGAACCGCGCAATGGTTGGTATTTGTTAATATTGACTTCTAAATGTGAGCTACTCAAGAAAGTCCAACCACTGTCACGTTCTTGAAACTCCTCTAATTTTTTTACTAACGCATTTCTAACCTGAGTAATTAATGAATCATATTCATAATTCTGGTGTATTGTATAATTTTTAGTACCAAATGATTTTATCTCCTGAGAATCATTTTTAACCAGTAAAAACAAAGCAAAATATTCAAAATTAATTTTCAAACTTATATGTTCTCTGAGAGACTTATCTACTAATGTTTTGATTTTGTCTCGGATACTATTTAAAAACAATTCTAGAGAATAGTTCTCATATAGATCAACAATTCTATAAGAAGCTATATGATTGCGAAAGGCAGAATGAATTACTTCAACACCTTCGCAAAAATGTGAAATATTCCTATTTTTATGGCTGGTACTGCGTAGGTGACCAGTCCAATGACTGCGCTCAATAGACGTATTACAAACAGTACAAAAAGGCATTTTAGATTACGATTACGTTAATTATTATTTTGCACACAAGGTTTATACTGAAATGCAACTGAAATAATTAAGATTAAAAGTCACAAAATTAAAATATTCTGTGGGTGCTCCAAAAACTTAAAAAAACCATAATTATTACTTAAAACTAATTTGGGCACTATAAAAGACAGGCTCTGAATCGTCAAACAATTCGTGAGCCCTCCTCATGAATGACTGCAAAGTGTCCCACTGAGGACTCTCTTTGCTTAATTGCACTTTTAGTGCAACGGCCGCCTTCTTCCACCGATCCTCTCTTACAGTGGAGATGATGTCAGCCTTGTGGTAAACCTTTACCTCCACATAAAAGTCACCGTTCAAATTAGCTGTTCGCCGCACCCTGCCGTTTGCGACGCGGCTCAGAAGGGAAGATCCCAGGTCCCCGCTGGAGGTTGATGGACGCTCTGCGACTGCGACGTCCTCTAACCCGAAGAGGTCTGTTTTCGGGCGTGTCTTACTGTAAAACAATTTAATAACATATTATTTATTGTAATTATTAACGGTAAGTACCCTAAAAATTGATATTCGGAACTGCAGTTTACGGTAGTTAATATACGTAAATATTATTTTACTAAACACACTGTACGAAAAAAAGTATTGTATTTAAAATGTATTTGATCGATCTCTACGTTGTAGGTTTAAGTTTGAGATCGATGTGCATTAGAAACTTCACTTCACTTCAACGACCGATGTGCACAAAAGCATACTTAAAGAAAAAATCAGTAATAGTAAATTACCTTGATTTTGGTTTCGAAGGCGTGGTGCACCTTTCAGATTTGCGCTTTGTCGTCGCCTTCTTCTTAGCGGACTGTGCCGTCTTCTTAATCTCGACAGCGTGATCGGGCCTTTGGGACTCGTATTCAACTTCGGAGTCAGACCTAAAACCGAACACATTAAAATTATTAAACTTTATGCTAAAACATTAAAATATTTCTTATTTATTTTATTATTTCCTAAAGAAAATTACAACAATGAACAATAGAAACAAGGTCACTAAAATTAACTTAATAAAATACTTATGTTAGTAATAAATTTTGTGTACATAATACATACTTACTTACATTTTAGAAGTCGGTATAATATTATATTATTAGGAATATAATATAAGTTAATGTCAACAGCGGCACTGGCACTAGGAAGCACTGGAGCGAATTTAATTTTTTCACTTAAATTATTGGTTTATATTCATAAATAATACCATTTCAGCAAAAAATATCGAATAACAAAATTAAACCTTAACTGTACGGCTTACAGTTGTATTAATAATTTATGTCAGTTACGGCAAATTAAAACGTAATGGTTGAATACTCATTCCGCCAAATTGCAGTTTTAATAAAAATAAATGAAATATAAAACCAGTGTTTTACCCGCACCGACAAAGGTGAAGCCGACACCTAGCTGTCGCTTATGATAACTATAATAAATAATCTATTTAAAGTATGTATGTCTGTTTATCTCACCATCATTTCGTAACTTTAGACGATTTTAATGAATATAATTATTTAAATGTAATTGGGTGGTAAAACAATTCCTAAAATTACGTTTTATACATATAAATTCAGATGAACGAATAAATTTGCGTTCAAGTTAGTCTATGAGTAAGTTGCAGATAAATTTGCATTTTTTTAATAATGATTATTGTAGTACCTCTTGTTAATATATTCAATCTCTATAGGTACTAACTCCTGCTATTATCGCAAACATGCGCTTATAACGTTCAACCCACCGGCTTTGCCTACAGCTAGCTTTGTTGACGCATTTTTACCGACTTCAAAAAAGGAGAGGTTCTCAATTCGATTGTTTTTTTATTCTTTGTTTGAAACACATGCTTGGATAGAAGCAATGATTTTACTTTGCTAGCCGGGTACATGAACAAGTTGTTTTAGGTGATGTAGGTATTTGATCTGGGTACTTAGGGTAAATACCCAGAGTTCTTCCTACTACTACATTGATATTTAGAAATTTCTATAAAAGACTAAATTATTGTCTGCAACCTGTTATGCAACAAAATGAAACGGAATTAATTATTATTCTGTTAAATTAACAATTTTATCGTGAGAAATGAAATCTAAGACCTTCGTTTTATCGAACCCGACAATGTTGTAGCCAATACATGTTTGCTACTTATGATTTAAAAATACATTAAAATATGTTATTACTTATTTGTCTAAAATTTAAATGTCCTGTAAATTTAGGCACTAGATACTCATGTTCGAATCCTGTATCAGGTTGAAATTATTGGTTATGTTCTTATCAAATCATTACAGGTAAAATACAAAAGGCAGTACAAGATTTCGAATTCACGTTAAAGCTAATTTTCAAAATGTTACAGTTACTTATACTAAAAAGACGCAGTAATCAGCTGTTGTTAAACTTCAGAAAAGATTTGTCAAGAATAATAAGGTATAAGTATTACTTTTATTATAGCTTCTTTAAACTAGATTACAACAAATGTAAGCAAGACATAGTAGGTAAGCGAAGTACCTACCTATAGACATTCTGTAAAAACCGAAATTTTAATTATATACTACAACGTTAACGACGATCATGTTACATTCAACATTATGATTCTTTCACACATACTCAAGTTCAAAACTGCTTTGACTGCATGTTGCAAGATTGCAGCCTTGCACATATAAAATACCATTTACACTACGTGGTGACAACTGTCTGATGAAAGCGTTTCCGATACGGCGAGTATAGTATAATAGTCGAACACGGGACGGCGCAAACCGTTTAGAAGGCGATTGTATGAGTGTGAAAGCATCTTTAATTAAGCGCAACGAAGAGTAACAGCAGAGCAAGTGAGCAACTGCAGTAGTTGTTTGTTAACGTGTAGTGTAAGGTAGTGTTAGCTGTTTGAATTAATTAAATTAATATTTGGATGTCCTTGGTGCCCAATCTGGGGTCACAGAAATAGAATGTGCGTGTGCCTATAGGTGTATGCTGTTTCTTGCTCTGTGAAGAGACATGAGACAATCTGTCCCAAATGTTAGTTTAATGTTTACGGTATCCTAAAGTTCAGATGTCCTTGGTGCCTAATCTGGGTCACAGAAATAGAATGTACGTGTGCCTGAAGGTGCATGTTATTTCTTGCTTTGTGAAGAGACATGAGACAATCTGTCCTGAATTTTAGGCTAGTGATTCAAGCAGCGAGCGCTATTATTTGTTAACGTGTAAGGTAGTGTTAGCTGTATTAATTAATTAAATTAACATTTGGATGTTCTTGGTGCCCAATCTGGGGTCACAGAAATAGAATGTGCGTATGCCTGTAGGTGTATGTTGTTTCTTGCTCTGTGAAGAGACATGAGACAATCTGTCCCAAATTTTAGTTTAATGTTTACGGTAGCCTAAAGTTCAGATGTCCTTGGTGCCTAATCTGGGTCACAGAAATAGAATGTACGTGTGCCTGTAGGTGCATATTATTTCTTGCTTTGTGAAGAAACATGAGACAATCTGTCCTGAATTTTAGGCTAGTGATTTAAGCAGCGAGCGCCCTTATTTGTTAACAAGTAAGCTAGAGTGTCAGCTGTATGAGTATGAACCAACCTTTTACTAAAATTGCAGGAATCAAATGTCGCATAAAATGACTGTAAGTAATTAAATTCATACTCTATCGGGTGGAATAGCCGCTGAACCAGTATTTAAGATTTTTGAGTGTTAGAACTAACTAGTAGAATAGGCGCATAGGCGCCGGGATTTTATTTATGTTATTGGGCATTCTAATCCACCTTCCGTTCCATCGGCTCACATTTATATTATTGGGCATTCTACCCCACCGAGAGTGACGAGGCGAACGGAGTGATCCGACGGAACGGAAGGTGGAGTAGAATGCCCAATAATATCCTACTATTATGCCAAACGAATGATGCCATCTTATTTGATTACTTAATGCCTTTAAAACTTGTTCTGATCAATTTCTTCATAACTCTCATATTTCGTGAGTAATTTGAGAAAGTGTGATATTTTACTATGAAAATGACTGTATCGAGCTCTCTCTCTCCTGATTCCGGCCTTGTTTCAAGTAGCGGTCTCTAATATCATAATGCTAATACTAAAAGCTATATTTAATACTAAGACACATGGTGCGCCAAATGTGCACTTTCTGGGATAAAAGGAAAGGAAAATTAAAAAAAAAATGTTTTTTCCCCATTTGTATTTACTTTAAACTGCATACAGACGTATTTAGAGGTCATATATAAATATATTAAATATGTATATATATTGTTTTTTTTTTAAATCTTGTGTATTATTTACAAAAGAACAGACGAGAGTATGACTTTTTTCACATAATATTTTATTTATATATGTTATACAATAACGATAAAACACTGTATTTTAGATATAAGTTGATAAGAAAATAATAAATTACCTAGTTTAATTAATAGTACAATAAATAATTAAGATGTAAGCTCTAATTTACTAAGTTACACATTTTAAAACAATATCAACATTTAATTATCATCGTCATCATCATCATCATCAATTAATGATCTGATCCACTTGTTACAAGCATTCGTCCAAAAGTAAATAAGTTAGTAAAAAAATCTTCTTTTAAGGAATTTTATGAGCTTACGGATTCTGAGAAAAGTGATATCGAATTTGTTAACATATATGATTTAGCGGATATCGATTCTGAATTGGAATTAATTGATGATGATGATGACGATGATAATTAAATGTTGATATTGTTTTAAAATGTGTAACTTAGTAAATTAGAGCTTACATCTTAATTATTTATTGTACTATTAATTAAACTAGGTAATTTATTATTTTCTTATCAACTTATATCTAAAATACAGTGTTTTTATCGTTATTGTATAACATATATAAATAAAATATTATGTGAAAAAAGTCATACTCTCATCTGTTCTTTTGTTAATAATACACAAGGTTTAAAAACAACAATATATATACATATTTAATATATTTATATATGACCTCTAAATACGTCTGTCTGCAGTTTAAAGTAAATACAAATGGGGAAAAAACATTTTTTTTTTAATTTTCATTTCCTTTTTTCCTAGAAAGTGCACATTTGGCGCACCATGTGTCTTAGTATTAAATATAGCTTTTAGTATTAGCATTATGATATTAGAGACCGCTACTTGAAACAAGGCCGGAATCAGGAGAGAGAGAGCTCGATACACTCATTTTCATAGTAAAATATCACATTTTCTCAAATTACTCACGAAATATGAGAGTTATGAAGAAATTGATCAGAACAAGTTTTGAAGGCATTAAGTAATCAAATAAGATGGCATCATTCGTTTGGCATAATTTAACTCTTTTTTTTCGGAGATGTCAATGTCCAACCTCTCCCATACATTCGTTCCACTGTGCGCTGGCGAAGCCGGTATGCACGCGCTTAGTGCGTTAGGGCGCATGGCAGAGGCAGTGGTGCGTGTGGGTGCGCGGTTACAGATCACCGCGGGCCCCGGGGCCTGGGTTGGCACGGGACGGAACGCGGGTGGTCTGACGGGAACGGCTGGTTGGCGCGGGATTCTTGGATCCTGGCTCGCTGTCTGCGCCTGGGACAGCGGGGTGAGCGATGGTGGCGATGAGGTGCGAGGCGTGACAGCTCCCGTGGAGTCGGTGTTCGCAGGTCGGGCACCGGGCGGCGAGCCCCCAATGTTCGGGAGCGACGTCTCCCGGTCCCCCGGCTGGTGGTTCATGGGTGAAGGTGGCGGTTGTTCTTTGTTCATGTTGATGGATGAATGTTATGGTGTCCCTATGGTGTGACCATTGATTTAAATAGTAAAGATACGGTCATCCAAACTTTCGCCGAACGCGGTCGCCATACAGAAACACTAACGCCATCTATTAGAACTACTATGAACTACGATGTCAATCAGCGTGGTCTGCCCCTAGACGTAACCTTGTAAGAGCGGGTATTTTTAACCGACTTGAAGAAGAAGAAGAAGTGTGCGGAACAAACACGTAAATAGCTATTTGACTTAAAATATGGTTCACCACGTTCCTGTCTTATGACACGACTCCAAGCTTCATTTCGCACCGAATCAGTAGGAAATCTGCAAATTAAATACGTATTTTCACTGTACTTATAGATTTTTACCAGTAAGTACATAAAAACACATTTTAATTTGCTTGTAATAAACAATAAAAATTATTTTATACATATAAAATTAATTTTATGATATGAATTATTAAATCTTTTCATTTCATCGGCTAAAACGCGCGCCGCTGCAAAGTTATGTCTAACTTTTACGCGGCTTCGCGTCGTCTTTGCCAAACGTTGAGACAAATACGAAAGAAAATTGTTTTAAATAATGTTAGAAGTTGATATAATATTTTTTTTTAACTTACCGGTGATAAGAAATGTTATCATTTATTTTATTGTGCTTTTTGTCGTAGTTCACGCATCCCTTCACGACACAACTAGGCATTTTGCTTGTAAAATTTACGACCGCTCCCGAAGACAGCCGAACGCGTTCTAGTTTAGTTCGCTATAGGGAAGACCATTTTGGGACCACGTTCGAGGCGTCATTGTAACATGCGGTCCACCCAGTCCTTACGCAGTAATATATATGTCAATGGGTGTGACACACCGCAGCCCTACGATGGACGTTCGGTATTATTCCATCAGGCAGTGGAATATTCCGTCACGTAAGTGGCCGTTAGCGACGGTTTTTTCCTTTGTTAGAAAAATAACGGGCTCGGGCGGTAGGTCGCGAGCGCGGTTTTGGTGTCTACCCACAAAAACGATGATTTTTCTGTGGGGACGACCAATCACGGGGCGCTCTGGACTCATTCAATGGTGGTAATGAGTGTGGTTTTATAGTAGCCGAAATGACGCACGTTTGGTGCGGGGTACTGCGTTAGCAAAACGTGTACAGTGTAAGACTGTACAGCAGGGGTCACCACATGACGCACGTTTGGTGCGGGGTACCGCGCCAGAAAAACGTGTACAGTTGTTAGCACTAGACAAGTAACTTTAGGTTATGTAGGGTAGTGTATGGAATAAAAGAATTGAATAATCATACAAGCATTTATTGTAAACTAAGACACTAATTCTTCAACGGGTTATTTACTTAACATCAGCAATGACATTACATCTCAGGTTTATATAATTTTCATGGCTTAAATAATGTTTAAAAGAAAACACGGTACACAAAAATAGCACAGAAATAGCACAAGAAAATAGCACAGAAATAGCACTCATAAATTATAGCATTCACATATTTAAAGATATATTAACACAAATATAACTGACCTGGCTTTGCTTGAACAGATATAGCAATATTTCTTCACAGAGTAACATTAATCGTAACGTCACATTCCTACCTAGATGTAAAAAAGTTCTCTTGTAACCGATTATAAGATTTTTTATTGTATACGGTATACCCACTTACTTTCAATTCCTAATAACATACCTAAGTAACAAGGAAAGGATATTCTAATCACACAAATATAACATATAGTTGATACCCACTTATTATAGGTATCGGTAATCAGCAGAGTTTATTGAAAACTAATATAAATCATTTAGACTTTATGAATATATTTTTTTGTGACGTCACAATAAATGTAACTCGTATTGAGGTTATAGTTTAAGTGTTCATTTTCCCGAAGAAAAGAAGATTAAAACTAAACCTCAATTTAAGATCATTAATTTAATTATGGATAAGTTAATATTCACTAAATATTTTGTTACACATATAATTAAAACTAAAGCATCTAGGGATTAATGTTGTAGCATGACATCCTCTAATACTTCTACATAATTAAGTAGAACTGTTGGCGCGTGGAGGAATAAAAGCCAGTTCTCCTGGCCCTGCTGCACTTATCCATCCCCACATGATCCCCACATATTAACCATAATTCGACATGAGTCTGTATTAGGGATTATGTTTTTGTCAGACCAGCAGAGTGTTATTCTTGCGCCATAAATGAAGCCTACCCTTTTGACTTTATTTAAAAAGTCAGTTTTTTGAGTCTTCTCATGGTAGTATTCCAGTAAAAATCTAAATAATCCCGTGCGAAACGTAATCGTTCTTCTATAACTCTTTCTGTCAAGAAGGGCTTCTTAGCTGGTCTTCGTGATACAAGCCTTCAGCGTGGAGGGCACGGCGAACAGTTTGCGACGAGGTGTCAAATAATTCCACAAAATGTCTCGTAGGTGTGAAACCATTTGTTTCTTATTCGCCAACCATATATTATGTCGTCGCTGCGCATCGATAATAAGCGACGGCTTTCCACTTCATTGTCGACTAGCAAGGCCTTTTGATCTGACTCACAGTATTCCTCTAAAACAAAAATCAAAAAAATTATGTTAGGCAGCTATAATAAAATACCGAAGTTATCATTCACTCTGCTTTTATAAATCCAATAAAATAAATAAAATAAAATAAAAAAAGCCTTTTATTTCATGCAATGATACTTTCAAATATACACAAATTAAAGATTTAAAGTTGACCTATACTAAACTAACACAATTTGATTTAATTTAATTATATTGTAAACTTAATTTTGTAATTACATGGATGGTAATTATATTGTATAAATTGATTTCAATTTCATTCTCTTTAATAAATAATCGATAAATAGAATTCATTTACTTTGATAGCTATGTCCATACAATAATTAAAATAATCAGTATTAAAAAATTAAATAAATTAACATTGAAACCATAAATTAAAATTACCATCAAAATTAACATTGAAATCATAAGTAAAATAAGATATAATTAAAATACATTCAAAAATTAAAATAACATAACATAAAACATTCAAATTTAAAAAGGATAAAAATAAAACATTCAAATTAAAATAAGATAAAAATAAAACATTCAAATTACTGCATAAAATACTAGTATAGATGTAAATTGATCTTTTAAATTTAAATTAACGGTTCTTAGTAATAATTATTTTCTGCAGGAACCCCATAGTGGGTAAAGGCCTCCTCCAAAGATGCCCAATTATCTCTATCCTGTGCAATTTGTTTCCAGTTTGGGCCAGCTGCCCTTGTAATATCGTCTTCCCAACGTGTCAATGGCCTTCCTCTGCTTCTTTTACCTTGAGGACCTTTCCAAAAAGTCACCTTTAAAGTCCATCTCTTATCTTTAAGCCTCGCGACATGTCCTGCCCATTTCCACTTGAGTTTCTGTGCATAAGTCAGTGCGTTTGTTGCTTTAGTTATGGACCTTATTTTTGTGTGTCGTATTTTATCTAATTTCCTTATTTTCAGCATGCTGCGCTCTAGTCCCCGTTGACAAGTAATGATTTTATTTTTTAATTTAGACGTGAATTTCCAAGTCTGGCATCCGTACGTTAAACACGGTAGGAGGTTGGAGTTCATAACTTTCGTTTTTATGGTTATAGGAAAGTTACTTTTAAAAATTTCCTTTAAGCTCCAGTATTTGTTCCATGTTTGTTGTACTCTTCTTTCCACTTCTAATTCGTTATTTTTCTTGTCGAAACTAATTCGTTTTCCTAGATAAATGTATTTGTCTGTATATTCAAGTGACGCTCCGTTAATTGTTATTAATATTTTAAAGCTGTTCGTCATTACCATAGTCTTAGAGAGATTCATTTCTAGTCCCACCTTAACACTAGCTAGATGCAGAGTTTCGACCATGTGCTGTAGCTGGGAGCTGGACTCTGATAACAACACTAGGTCATCTGCAAATCTTAAGTGGCTTAAATAGTCGCCCTTTATGAACAGCCCTAATTTTTTCCAACCTAACTTACTAATGATAGCCTCCAGGATGGCTATAAATATTTTTGGAGATAGTGGGTCGCCCTGTCTTACTCCTCTTTCTATAGGAAAGCTAGGTCCGAGAGTTTCCAACTTGATTCTACCCTTATTATTATTATATATGCTTTTGATGACATTTATATACACGTCTTCTACTCCCTGCTGTTTTAAGCTTTGCCATATACTTATGTGTGTGACCGTATCAAATGCTTTTTGATAGTCGATAAACGCAATGTAAAGCGGTCTCTGTTGTTCTTGATGCTTTTCTATAATTAGTTCGAGTGTGTGTATATGGTCAACTGTAGAGAATCCTTTTCTGAAGCCTGGTTGCTCTACCGGTTGTTTTAATTCCAATGTACTACTGATTCTTTTGTTTACAATGGTAGAGAAGAGTTTGTAGATGCTTGGTAACAAGCTTATCGGTCTATAGTTGCTAATATCTTTTGGGTCGCCCTTCTTGTAGATAAGTATAATATTTGATTCAGACCATTGTGAGGGTGTTTCAGATTTCTGTAGTATTAAGTTAAATAGTTCCGCTAATGGTCCGGCTAATATTGGGTGTGCTATTTTCAATAATTCATTTGTGATGTTGTCGGAGCCAGGGCTTTTTTCTAATTTTAAACTCTTTATTGCTTCTATGACTTCAATTTCATCAACTGGCTCAATATAGCTTTCATTGGCACTACCCTTGATAGGATTTGAAGCATTGGTCTTTCGGGTCTTATCACTGTACAGTTTTCTATAGAAGTCTGATGCTGCATTGATAATGTTAGTTCGTTTGCACAGAATTCTGTCTTGGTTTCCTAATCCTTCTATCCAAGTCTTACTTGTTCTGAGTGCCTTAAATGCCTTTTTTGTGCTTCCTGTGTATTGTAAATGACGTTCTATGGTATCTTGTCTATATTTTGCATAGTCTCTTTTTATGTATTTATTTGTTATTTTGTAGAGAGCAGAGAGTTCATTCTTCATAGTGCGAGTTTTATTTTTTGTTTCTTGTAGTTCTTTTCTTCTTTTTAGTAACATAGCTGTGCGGTCTGACAATATTTTGTGATGTTTATGTGGCTCTCTCGTATTTTCTTGAGCTTGTTTCAGGCTCTGGCTGATAGCATCTATAATTTTATCGTAGTAGGTTTGTACTGAGGTATTTCGCAAGTTAGTGGTTGGGTAAGGTAACATTGTCATTAAATTTTTATTATATTTAAGAGCCATTTCACAAAATTCAAACGCTCGAGTTTAGGTAAAAGACCGCAGCTTTGTGTATGTGTGCGTAGCTATCCACACTTACACAACGCGAACAATGCAGCGCGAGTGTCGAGACGGACTAAACAATCTTGGGCCGTTATAATCGTAATGCACCTTGGTTTGAGATTTAGGCAAAACGATAATTTATTTATTCAGTATTTTATCTATTAAACCCTTCTAAACTAATAAAACACAAATATATGTTATGTAAATATGTTTTTTATGTGTATGTTTCTATTACATATTTATTATTATACTTTTTATTATACAAGGTGTCCAAAAAGAGTATCGGGTATTTGTTTGTTCAATAAAACAAAAAATAGTGGTAAACAATTATTTTTTTTATTGTTCATTATGAGAATACAAAATGGAAAATTAGTTTGAAAAGATAATGTTTTCCAAATGGTGACCGTTACGCTGCTGGCACTCTTCTAATATGGAGTGAATATGAAAATGAGAACCAATATTATGCCTTTAGCAGACATAGCGGCCCTCACAACGACCTTTGGACTGTGCAGGGGTCGTTTATGCTTTCGTCTCGGATTATCCTCTGCCCAGTATCAACAATTCTGCTTATTAACATGACCATTCAGGTGGAAGTTGGCTTCGTCACTGAACAGTATGTCTTCAAAGTTGTTGAATCGCCGTAGCATTTCGTTCGCAAAATTCAATCGATTTTCGTAGTCTGTATCCTTCAATTCTTGAACCAATTGAATTTTATACGCTTTTAAATGCAAATCTTTCTTTAAAATTGAATACAAATACGATTTGTTGAAGTTCAATGCTTGGTTTCGCTTTCGGACGGATAAATACGGATTTTGACGAACTGACGCCTTCACTTCTTCGATTCTTTCTTGTTCGCGGACTGGACGACGGCGACCAGATTTTTGAATTTTTACCGTCGCACCTGTATTTACGAACATCCTGATCCATTTTCTAATGCTATCGTCACTCGGTGCATTGCGTGTACGATACTCTGCACGATACAAATGTTGAGCAGTCACTATTGAATCTCCATTACGATAATACGCTCCTACGCAAAATGCGCGATGCGTACTCGTGTACTGCTCCATTGCAAATAAAATTGCACAAAATGGGGAACTTAAAAATCCCCGTTTCCGCGCCCCCCACCGCTTCGAGTCAACTTCATCGCTGAAACAAATACCCGATACTCTTTTTGGACACCTTGTATTTAGTAGGTAGGAAGGTTGATAAACATGATAATCTTCATTTCGAAGCGCATACTCTTTCTGGTTCCATAAATACATTAAATTCAAGCGTTTACAGTATTTCACAGTAACGAGGTTTTTCCATATTCTTACTTTTGATCGACTGATTATACTCTCAGAGTTGAAATAATTTTTTTAAGGATACCTACTCTGTGTAGGTGTACCTATGATATATCATGAATTGCATCTATTTGCTTTGTTCATAAACTTCTTCCGTGTCGATGGCCATCTAAATTGATTCCCCTCAAAAATTTAGTACGAGTTCCTTTAGTAGGTATTAAAAAAAAAAAGTACTAACAAGTTTTAATTAAAATTAACATTGGTGCCGATTCCCTTGTTTACAAACTAAACCAAATTTAAGTTCAGTGCATCTTTTTCTTTCTATTTCATTAAGAAAAGGACAGAAGATAAATTTTAGTTACTTTCTGTCAAATTAATCAGCGCCATACAAGTTTTAGACGCGATTAAAAAGTTGACTACTAAAATTACATCAAATTACGTCAGGTGCTGACTAATTTGACAGGATTAAACTAATATTTATCTTCTGTCCTTTTCATAATGAAATAGAAGAAAAAGATGCATTCAACTTAAATTTAATTTAGTTTGTGAACAAGAGAATCGGCACCAGTAAGTCAGTTTATTAGTATGTTGTTTTGTAGAATATGTCAGGAATATACTACGACTTCACGTTCTCATGTAATGTTCCCTGATAATGCCAAAAGAATACACGCTGACGTGAGCGAAGCCGCGGGCACAGCTAGTTGTAACTAAAACAATCAATTTTATTAAATCACTTTCCACTAGTACCCTGCACGGCGTCTCTTCTAAAAGTACTATCCTCTGTTTTCACGCGATTTCTCATTCTAAAATGAAAACAAAATAGCTATAAAATTTCGGACCCCATATATTTCTAAAGGAGTGTTAAGTGTTTTCGAACCCTTCAAATTGTAATTACGGTTCTGTATTCCATGTCGATATAATTATATGTTAAGAAAAGAAAATTTATATGTCAGTGTCAGGTTGTATGTTGAACAAAATATGATTCGCGATCGTAGCAAATAATGGATTTGCGGAGTTATAATCAACTCATTAATGAAATAGTCGTTAGAAAATTTGAATTTCGTGGGGTACCTTCGTGATCGATAACTATGTATATGAATTGCAAATAAAAATAATATCCACCTCGCTTCTGTTTCTTTTTTCTTTTATTCTTTCCTTATATTGACACAATGATAATACAACCCTTACGCCCCATTGCTAAAACTAATAAAACAGAAATATAACAATTCATTTACAAACTACTAAAATAATACTTTACTTGATAATAAACAAAATTCCAACCTAACGAAAAAAATACAAAGAGAATCAAAATGTTGTAGTCGTAGTATAACAATGCGTTTACGATAGATACGCTCGAAAATCGGGACGCGGAAAAAAATGGCACAGGTCCTTCGCCGATGGGCGCTCGGGCCGTACTAATCCGTGCTCGCTTATGCGTCGTAATTTATTCTAATTCAGAGTGATGTTAAAAATTATATTGTATCTGATTAAATGAATTGATTTTAATAAAACTTTGGAATTAGTTTAGTAAAAGAACATAGTTTATTTTTACATTTTTTTTTAATGTAATTACGCTTTATTTAAACCAAAAAATCACGATAAAAATAATAGCAATATAAAACGTAAAAATTGACCTAAGACTTTATTTTTTTACTAATTAATGTTATTAATTATCGATATTCTAGAACATTATCTGTCGACAAAAGTATATTTCTGATGCTTTGTGTATTTTTTTGAGTGAAATTTATAAATATTTATGATAGAATTAGGAGTCTGAAATTGACTCTGCGAAGATTTTTTAGTAAACTAGTTGTGGGAGATTAATCACTACATAGTAAACAAATAAGTTTTTTGTAAATGTGTTACATTAAGTGTCAATAAGAAAAACTGATCTATTTTTAACATGTATTCAAAAATGCCAGGATGTTCTCTAAGATGGTAATTTAGGTGACTAAAGTCTTAGAAATTTGCGTGAAAACGTGAAATGGCTCTTAATAACTTCTGCTTTGTTTTTTAATTGAATTACGTGTTTGTTTGTAAATTTTGCTCTGCTTAGCTTTTGATTGTCAATTTGTACTGATGCTCTAATTAACCTGTGGTCTGACGGATAGTTTAAATTCATAACTTCAAAATTTTTGACTATGTTTCGTTGGTTGGATAGTATATAGTCGATCTCGTTTTTGTGTTGTCCATTTGGGGATCGCCAAGTCCATCTCCGGTTGTGGTTTTTCTTGAAGCACGTGTTGATGATGGTTAGATTATGTTCAATTGCGTAGTCTACAAGTCTCTGTCCTCTACCGTTTCTTTCGCCATATCCATGCTGTTGTACTGTTAAATATTCACCTTCTTTGGGAGCACCAACCTTCGCTTTAAAGTCGCCCATTAATATAATGTTTTTATATGTTGTTTCCATTGCTTTGTCAATGGTCTTATAAAATTCCTCTATTTCTTCTTCGCTTGCGATGTCAGTCGGTGCGCATACTTGTATAATGGATATCATAAACCCTTGGAGGTTTAAGTTTAGCGTTGCAACACGATCTGTTAATCCAATAAAGCTCTCTATGTTGTTTTTAAGAGACTTGTTTATTATAAAGCCTACCCCATATTTACCTGGTGTACAACCTATGTGGCAGAGTATTAAGTTCTCGTATTCCTCTATCTTGTTGCCAAGTCGTCTCACTTCTGAGATACCTATAATGTCGTAATTAATTTCCTTTATTGCTTCTTCTAGTTCGAGTAAGCGTTCGTATGACGATAAGGTCCGGACGTTATATGTTGCAATTTTTAATTGATTTGATCGTTTATTGTTTCTGTTCTCTGTTTGTGTGGTTTCTTTTGGAGGGTTTTGGTCATAATCTTCCACGGTGACCAGCCGGGTTGGAAGATGTTTCATGTTTCGTGTTCGAGTTTCTTTATTGCTGAGATCTATGTAGGAGGAGGGGCTTAGTTGCTATAGGTTCGTAGCGTTTGTATCCTGAGTATTGGTTGCCTTGGTTGTAGTTTTATTTACTAAAAAGTTTAACATGCTAGGTTTTATTACTCCTTCTGAAATGCTATCTGATCTTTTGGTTGTCGCGCCTAATTGTTGTGGCTTGTTTTTTTTATTAGCTTGAGTGATAGTTTTATCCGTTTTTGATATGGTGTTATTTTCAGGTGACAGTGACAGTTTCCTTTTACTCGTGTTCCCCGTAATAATCAGTTTGTCGTATTTGATGATGGCCGTGTTTCCTTTTTCTCTCTCTGATTTCATTTGTTCTTTTAATTCTTTCCCCTTTTCTAGCACGTTTTTAGGATAGTCCGCTTGAATGTAGAAGGGAGTATCTTTTAGCACCTGTTTTTGCTTTTATTTTTGTTCCTAGCGTTAAAAAAGTCACAACTATTGGGCGTGGTCTGTCGCCTTTCTTTCCTAGTCTTCTAGCTTCTTGTATATCATTATCATTTAGTTTTATTGATAAATATTGTTCTATCCAGTTGGTAATGTTTTTTTCTAGGTTT
The DNA here is from genome assembly GCA_905147715.2 of Xestia xanthographa. NCBI lineage: Eukaryota > Metazoa > Arthropoda > Insecta > Lepidoptera > Noctuidae > Xestia > Xestia xanthographa. Next base: position 121,846 of record LR990659.1, on the reverse strand, counting down.
AAATATGATATTTCTGTTTCTTCGATACCGAAAAAGACGACATTTCTTTGCCTTGCCTGTTTTTCCAAGAAGTATATTCTTTTTTCCTGGTTTTCCACTAATTCTTTTAGTTTATCGTGCTTTTCTTCCCATATAAAATTTTTTTCTTCTAGTATCTTATTAATGTTCTGTGTAACTTGATCAGTTACATTTTTTCCACTTTCCCGAATCATTGTTTTCTGGTCGTCCAGTTCTTTTTGTATTTGTTTTAGAGCATACAATACTTCCTCCATGATGATAAAATTCTTATGTCTGAGCTGTGTTTATGTACTTGTGTCGCCTTCTGGCGGTTCGCCTTCGTACTATTGAGCAAAGAGTAAAGTAAAGTACCGAGTCCGCTTCACAAACTAATCGATTCGTCTAAGGAAGTGGTACCGCCCCGTTCTACTAGATGGCGCTGTATGTCGCTTGAATCTTGAGTTATGGATGTCAGTCCTTAAAAAGACAAACATTGAGGTTATGTTTGTAGGAATTTTTCTCAATGTAATGGATCCGCACTAGAATTGATTTATTTCACTTTTTACACCATGAAAAAAGAGTCCGCTTAGAGTTCGGTCGGTTGTTTGCGTGAAAAGGTCCACAGAACGGAAAAACTGAGTTTGGTTTGCACTGTATAATGTTCACTGTTTTGTCTATTTGTTCATGTACATTTCACCTTGCCTTCAATGTATCACTAAAGTCACTGAATAATTCAGCACAGGTTGCGTTTTTTGTACCAAAAGACACTGTTATTCAATACCCTGGTAAAGTATACCCTGGTAAACCGTCATCGTCATTAGTATGTTTGATCGTTGACGCCTTGACGGTCTGTTTATGAAGTCACTACCCAAGAAGGATCACAATGCTCCAGGCCGCGCCCCTCACACTGGTAAGGTTTTTCCACCGTGTGTACTTGATTATGTGTTGTTAAGTTTAACTGTTCATTTTTCTTTAGCCCCACCACAGTAATTGTATCTTTGAGGTTTGTTCTTCGTGTGTGCAGTTTTGGTTTCTTTGTGACGGGCGCCCTATTAGTCTCCACGGATCTTCGTTTCTTCTTAGACTTTTCTCTTTCTTCATCCACTTCAATTTTAAACACTTTTAAAGGTACATCACCTTCAGAATCAGATTCAGAATGTTTTAGAGGTAATTCTTTTACATCTTCTAGATATTCTATAACTATAGACTCGTGTCAAAACCCCGATGACTACAGCAGCGCCAAAACGGAACACTTGGAAACTTTCTGCCGAAATGTCACTGTCGTATCTGTAGCTAGCTTAACTACTTATAAATCCAATAGGTAATTAACACTAATTATTTATCTTTTATGCCTCATGATGGATTTTAAATCAATTTATTTATCCCTAAGTCACCAAATAAATAAACAATAACAAAGTAGGCTCAAATTTTTAATAAAACTTTGTTACAATAATTCATAAATATAATACTCACATTAGTCCGGTTTCTTCAGATATTTGTGTTCTATTAAGACCACTTTTATGCAGCATGATAATATTAGTCGCCCTCGCTTCAATATCAATATTTGCCTGCATTTTGAGAAATACCAACAACAATACCGCTATCTATTAAACCACACGTCACTAACCAAATTTAATATAACCAAACGACAACGTTCATTTCGATCAAGTAAAATATTCATAAAACTCAGGTTTACCTCACAGAAATATAAATTCTTGACTTATTTTTCTATGATCTACCTTCTTCTAACTTTATGAAATGTGTGAACAAAGCGAGAATATTTTTCTGTCCCATTACTTCCAACGAGTAAACACTTACAAAAAGTCTAAAAGTAACATCGGAGATTTGAACTCACGGCTTACTGATTCACTCTTAGATGTGGACGCGCCTAACCACTAGGCCATCTTGACTTAATGTTGAAATTTTGGACTACATTTACTTGTAGATGACAATGTCTATTTTCTTGAAAGGTCGTAAGTCAAACTAAACGTCAAGCTATTGCTTTGTGAGATTGCCTATCGACTTTTGGTCGACACAGTGTAAGACTGTACAGCAGGGGTCACCAAATGACGCACGTTTCGGGGTACCGCGTCAGCAAAACGTGTAGTGTAAGACTGTAGTATGCAGTAATTATTTGATGGCGCGTCACACTTGCCAAGAATCAAATACTATATTGACTTGCTCATATGCGATAAAACAGCCCGTTCCTAAAACCAATTAAATGACTTACCTAGTCGATATGCTATGAAAATCCGGATACATAAGTATATCCGGATTTTCAGAACATATCGATTAGGTACTTAAGTCATTTAATTGGTTTCCTTTTAATTAATTAAGGTTGCACCAAAACAAACAGTTTTGTAAGATTAACCATTATACTTTTTTCAGCAAGTCATTCACAAACTGTAGGTATACCTATTGCCTAAATTTCATCCAAATCCGATTAATCGTTTTTGCGTGAAAGAGTACACATCCATCCATCCATCGTAATTCGTAACAAACTTTCGCATTTATAATATTAGTAGGATATGAAGTCCACCCAACCATCCATTTATAGCTAGGCAATCAACGACGTGCTATTTACAAGCCTTCACAGTTAGCAGTAAACTATTGTTGCCATAGATATAAAGATTGTTGCTGAAACTAATAAATAAGTAACTAAGCACAATAAATAGGATAAGTACCTATACAGGAATAGAATAGACTCACACGCGCAGTCGCCGATTTCCGAAAGTAAAGTTATTTTCCACATTTTAGTGTTTATTTTTTGGAAATAGGTAATATTTATCAAAAAAATAATTGTCTAGTAGGTAGTTGTCGTTTTGGACCAGTTTACCTGAATGTTGTGCTTGGAATGTTTGTTTTGCGCTAGTGCCGCGTCCAGTGCGTCTGTCCAGCATGAAGCCCACTCGCAGCGCGCCTGCGACGCCCGTCACTACGACGACGCCGCCGCCGCCGCCGCAGGCGTCACCGAGGCCCGCGTTCGAGTTCGAGCCCAACCGGGCCGACTTCAAGGTGAGGCACGAGCTGCGCGTCCGCCGCGAGACCCCCGTCTCGGGCGCCGCAGTGCCGCGACCGGGTGTTTCTAGGGTGGACTCGCGCGAACTTCACGCGTGTACTTGAAGGCGGGCGAATACGGCGACAACGCGGCCGAGTACGGCGGTGAGGAGCCGCTGCTGCCGACGAGCTCCAAGGAAACCACCAGCGCCTCGCCCGCGCCCTCCGCCCCCCACGAGACCACCGCGCGCCGCGACTTCGCTGCGCTTCGGGAGTCAGGCGCGGTCGCCACCAGCCTCACCGGCCCCGCCGCCCCCGCCGCCCCCGAAGCGGATGCGGTCCTCGCCAACAAAAGTCCCCTCAAACAAGATAAACAAACAAAGCTCTCGTCCGCCTCCCGGCTACCCGCCATCACCGCCTATTATCTTTATGTTCTTGCAGTGATTACAAACTTGGCAAATTAATTTTCAACAGCTTTTCATTATTTATTTTTTTAAATTTCCTACTCTAACCTACTGTACCTTATCAGTTTGTATTGGCTGGATGGCTGCGACCAGGAATGATCGTGTTGTGCCATTGAGTAGACGGGCCATTCTCAAAATGTGACCCGAATCAAAAAAAAAAAAATTACTTTTGACATGTTCCAAAGTGGTCTCAACTGAATAGTACCACATCTATCCTACAAGCACGAGCTGAGCTATTTTCGCGAAAAAAAACTAACCTCCGTGTAAGTCCATGGCAGTGACATAATGTTACAATAAACAAACTACACTAATAATATATATACAGGGTGTTTGGCGTATGAACCGACACAATTTACTCCAGAGATTTGGGAGGTCATTAGCTAGGTTCTACCCAAACACCCTATGTCCTAAATGTCACGGTTGGTTACTTATGTTTTTTTTTAAATAAACAAATAGGTTTCAAGAAAATTTCTTACGAGCTACCAAAGTTATTTAACAACAAAGTTGTTTTATAACCCGCAAAAATGGACTCCGATACGGAAAGTTTGCTCGCGTTATTGTTAATACGCAGACGACGCCGCCGTCGCCGCCTATATTAGGTACATCCAATTTTAACTGGTCTATAGTAAAACATAACTTTCATTTCGATAATCTGCAAAGATATCCTAGAAAGTTTTTTAGACATTTTCGAATGAGTTTGACTACATTTCAAGAACTGCTTATGGTGTTGGCGCGTTCGTGTTCCACGCGCGCCTCAAAGAGAGTCAGCAATAGGAAGGGATCCGCAAGGACCGATGCCTGCCGGGGTTGCGGGACTGTTCGAAAGAGATACCATGGCCGGGTTAATCTCCAAAACGGGCGTATTCGTGTGATCGCTCTGGTGCTTTTCAGATATTGATATTTAATGGTAATTATGTATCTCATTAAAAATAATGATATTCAAATGGTATATTTTTACTATTGGCCTTCAATTTACACAATCAGTTATGGAAATAATTAAGTTCAAAAAATTTCGTGACCAGAGCAATCATAATTGGTGCCAGAGCGATTATAAATGGTGAAATCAGTGAAATAAAAAAATAAATATTGATAAAATATTATTTATTTAGCCGTTTTCAGTCATATTCAGTGTACGTGTACAAGATTATATGTAAGAGAAATGTATCATTTTAGAAAAAGGCAAGGCATATTATCAGTCATACACATAAAAAATACGGAATCTTTTATATAAAAAAAAAGAAAACTAACGATTTTAAAGAACATGATTAAATTCTTAAAAATAAACAATTATAGACGTAACTATTTGTAATCATAATGCTTATTAGGACTTAGAATCATGACTAAAATAACAGTATTTTCAAGATTATCTAAGAGATTTGTAATAATCACATTTTCCTTAACTATATCTTTAGTGGAAAATAAAGAATTAAAAAGAACAACACAAAGTGAAATGCAATGCAGATGATCAGATCAGATTAAAATATTGTTTGCAAATTATAACGTTACAAATTTTCACAACAAGTAAAAAAATTATACAATTTCTATAAGGCAAACACTCACTTGCAAGAAAGATTTTTATCTTTTTAATGCCACTTTAAACCCTAATGTTTCATTAAAGCATTGCAGGAAAGAAAATAAGATGCATTTTAAAGGTCCTTTAAATTTTAATTATGGAAATGTCAAACTTATCTAATGAAGTGTCATACCACCGGCATACCACCCATTAACGGTATTTTGTATTGCACGAAGCGATTTTAGCGCATCAGAGCACATTAAATTACAATTCAGAGGTTATAATTTTTAATGGGTCGACGACGGGCCATTAAACTGATTTTACGTAGTGTTTACTTTTATTTTCGCTGCTAAATATGTCGTTGACCAGCCTATCGTCGCTGTCTGATCCAGAAGATGTTCCTAGACAAAGATGTTCCTAGCCGCCGCCAGATCCTAGACAAAATAAATTTATTCAAAAAAACATGATGGAGAAGAGCTCTGGTTGTGCTACTGAATTTCAAAGGAGGCAGCGCTGCAGCTTCGTGACCGCCTTAATCTGGAGCCACAGACCCTGAGGAGTAAGGCCATTTGTGGTCTTACCCAGCTTCTAATCTGTTTGCGGTTCTTCGCGATGGGGTCCTTCCAGATGGTACTAGCTGATCTGACGAACATAAACAGCTCTACAGTTTTCCGAATAGTACAAAAGGTGTCTCGCAAGCTGGCTGCATTAACCTCCACCTATATCAATATGCCTGAACGGAACTCGTTCCGTGCATGAGCATTGGGGGCTCATAAGCTGAAATGTTCCGCTGCAGAAAAGGATATTTTTCCATTAAGTAATGTTTTATGAGGTTTGGTTTTCAGACATTTTCACTCACAAACAAAATAAAACCTAAATAATAACACGCGACTTTCACATCCAATGAATTTGAAAGAAAAATGTTAGTCGTCAAATAAACCGTATTACGTGCCAAACGCGTTTTGTATCGGCCAATTAATACACAAATTGTGAATACTTTTAAAAAAAAACGCAACCACTCGTTCAATCCATTCATTTTTTCCATTTATTGTTGGCAACAATGTTTAATGCTCTCATTAGTTAAAGGATCAAGTTTTTAGCGTAAAGTAGTTTGATGCAACAAACTAATGAAATCATTATTTTAATGATTTCATTAGCGATAAAGTGGCATTAACTAAAGAAGATTTAATGTGAAGCTTCTTGCAATTGAGTGTTATTTGATCAAACTAAGAAAATAAGGTTTATTGAAAGCTCAGAAAATTGAATAGTCATCGGAGTCGGAGTCGGGTAAATGTTCTACTGCAGCAACCTTTGTCAAGGTGTTATCGTTATGCAACGAAGATAAAACTACCTCGGAAAAACTTGGAGTAATTAAATTCTCATAGTCAATAGAACATTTTTTATCTTGGCCATTCTACGAAGCTCAGCCAATTTCTTCCTAAGACGTTTTTCTTCAATAAATAATTTATTTCGTCATGATTTCAATCTGCAACAACAGTTGCCATTGAATTTTAGAGAAGGGGTTACAGTTGTGGTAGCTAAATGCAAGGTATCATCAAGGTAAAATACGTCAAAATCTGTTTATGGGTTTAGGTTACCTGAAGAAAGCCAGGAAAGGTTATAAATTAAAGGTTCTATGCATAGTTCATCGTTTGTCATTGTTAAAGTCCGGTACTACTACTTAAAATAGATTTATAACGCACAATTAATGCAAAATATCACCGCTCTGGTCTTTTTGGACAGAGCAATCGGAGCCATAACGATCAGAAAAAGTCACAAAATCATAAATTTAGCCGAATTTAAAAGCAGTAGAAAGTTGTGATTACGTCTCATAAAAAATATCATAACGATCACTTAATTCACATACCAAACACATTCACAAGCTTACTATTGAATTTAAATAACGTGCCATAGCAATAATAAAATTCGAGAACCAAATCCAGAGCAATCATAAACTTACCTTCGTAATGTTCGAACGCGGGAACGTGGCACACAGGTATCCTGTCTATAACGCGTAACTAGGGATGAGCGCGATATTATACCTCAGCGCAGAGCGATGAGATAAAATGCCCGGTCACGATTTTAAATACAAATTGTGGCAAAATTATTGTTAGTATAACTAATAAAAAATTATTACTATGAAGATAAACTATTTGTTATGTAATCTAAATAATTTTTTTCATTATGATCCTTCTCATTAAAAAGTTAAAGAATTTTTTTTCATTCAATCGGGTGTTGGGTCAACCCAGAGCGATCAGGATTTTAGGGTTTAAGATTTTTTTTTAAATATTTATAATAAACTTATTCATAATATTAGCCTTGTATCACGTAAATTAGAAACCGAACTGACTATAAAAAAATATTTTGAAAACGTTTTTCGATTTTAAAATGGGTTTATCTAGCCCGACACGAAAAAAAATGCCTCTGAAGATCGACCCGGCCCCGGAACACAAAGGGCGATGAAGAAACATGAATGGGTTTTAGTCAGTAAAAGTCTGAAAGTCCCTCCTGCTTCGCCCAGAGCGGGAGGAGTCATTTGATGATTCCTATCCTCTTCATAGAAGTAAAAAACATAATCAGTTCATGATTGCTAATTTTGTAAGACTGATTTAAGCAATAGTACACCACGTTGTATTTTTAGAAATGCTTATTAAAATGATCAAATCATTTATTTGTGATACATGGGTTACATGCAGGTGTTCATTACATAATTACGACGATTATATATAGATATACATATTAACGACGATATTCGTTAATACGAATATCGTCGTTAAAGAAAGAAAAAGTTTAATGAAAAAACTGATATAATTATCAGTTTTTTCATTAAACCTTATCTTTCTTTACATATTATTAAAAAACAATGTAAATTTATAATAATTCACAATTTCGGTGCAAACGCAGATTTTCTGTGTCACCAATACAATTTCGGTGGCAATAATACAATTTCTGTGGCTCGTCAATTTTGGTGGCCCAAATAAATCTCTAAGTAATTTAATTATAATATCCCCTTTCAGAAAATGTATAAATAATGTGGATAATATGTTGAGCTTTATTATTAAAGTTTTTCAAAAAACCTGAAAATGAAAATGTCCATGGAAATTAGGTAAAAAATCGAGTTGTTGAAATTGACTCACCTATTAATAGTATGTTCTATAGCATTCGTGAAGGTTAAGGGCTCACCTTCGATATGGAAAATATCCGTGTATTGGGAACAGCATTTTAAGAGAGACTTTTACTCTTCATCATTTAGATGGGAGCAGCGAATCAGACTTAGAACTTTAATAATGCGATCAGATTTATTACAGGAAATATAATTAATGTTGTAACAAGATATAGAATCTGAACAATTACTTTCAACCGGTGTCACGTTTACGTCACGTCGTTTCGATATGACGAAAAACTCACCAAGACGCACTGGCCAGCGTGGTGTTTTAAGGCCAAACACCCCCTTTCAAATATGAACACTGCCAAAAAGCCCCGGCCCTCTGTTCCCAGCAGCCCCGCTATTCGAAGTTCTGACAGCGGCTTTGGTAACAGTGGGGCAGAGCAGCATCTCTGGATGTCGCCCTGCTGTCACACCCCAACGACCCTGACCTTGGCGTGTTACAATGCCAGGACGCTAAGAACGGACGAACGATTCTTAGTTTCAGGTTGAGGCCGAATCTATCAAGTGGAATCTCATAGGCCTGTCAGAAGTACGCCGAAAAGGCGAAGAGCTTTTAAAACTACAGTCAGGTCACCTTTTCTTCTTCAGAGGTCACGAAGATTCCTCATATGGTGGCGTGGGATTTCTTATAAATAAGACGATAGCCTCATCAGTTCAAAATATCAAAAGCATCTCACCAAGAGTTTGTTTTGTTATCTTGAAACTGAATGATCGATACTCCCTTAAAATCGTTCAAGTCTACGCCCCCACATCTCAACACCCGGATGAAGAGGTGGACACCTTCTATGAAGATATCGAAAATTCCCTGGCCGATACACCATCACATTTTTACACCGTTATGGGCGACTTTAATGCAAGAGTTGGCCAGCCACTCACAAACGAAAGTTCTATCGGTAGATTTGGCCTTGGTCTGCGTAACGAAAGAGGGCAAACTCTGGCGAATTTTCTTGAGCAAAAACACATGTACGCTATGAACACATTCTTTGAAAAGCGACTCTCGAGAAAATGTACTTGGGCGAGCCCAGACGGAAAGACCAAAAACGAGGTCGACTACATAATAAGCTCACACAAACATGTAGTCATGGATGTCTCTGTCCTCGCTCGCTTTAAGACCGGAAGCGACCATCGTCTAGTCAGAGCGGAGTATAGGTTCGATCTAAAGAAGGAAAGATCAAAAATGATACGAAGATCGAACCCTAAGTATCAGAGACAGGAAATACTCTCACTTCAAGATCAATATACTTTGGAATTGACCAACCGATTCCAGGGACTTGAGGAATCGAACCTAGATACCAATCGGCTCAGAGAGTTCTTATGCAAGACCATAACTGAAACAACGCAAAAACACCTTGGAAAAGTGCGTAAAATGGAAGGTAAACTGACACCTGAAACCTTATCTCTTATTGAACAGAGGAGATCCATGCAACAACACACCATACAAAATCAAAGAGCAATAGAACAAATGAATCGGCAATTAGGTAATGTTTCATCCACCAAGTTTCTGAACGCACCTTTTCGACGTTTGACGTTTCAGTTGTCAGTGAGATGACGTTTGCTGGTCAGTGCAATCTTGTTGGAAGAAAATTTGGTTCCATTGTCTTGTATTTTTGATGCACGCGGCTGTCGTGTAATTGTTTGAAACTTTGAGTTAATTTTAATCCGATACCATCTTGATCGGTGTTTGATATTTTGTTGATAATTGAGTGAAAATTGAGAGATCTCGCCACTTTGGGTCGTGACCGCGAGTAATTTGTTGGTTATGTAGCCGGCCTTTGTCATTTGGACGCCGGTAACTTCCTAAATTCAGTGCTGGACTATTGTACATCCCCGATTGGGTTAGCAAACCGGGATAGAATTCAGTTGGACATTGATGAAAAGTGCCACGTGTGTGATCAGAAGGTTTGACCAGGGAGACGACGGTACGCGCTGTGGGGCGCCGTTTGGTTACTGTCGAATCTACATGACTTTACAAACACAACACAAGCACATTTACACTTACACCCCACCCAGATACGACGTGACCAGGACTACGTCACATCACCAGTACCAACGTGATGGTAAGTGTATCTAATAGGTGTTTTCCCTTTGTCGATTGGACAAATATTATTTTGATTAGGGCTCCGCGTAATCGCGGACATCGTGAGTCTGCTGGGGCAGTCTCACACAGGTAAATTAATTAAAAGGGACACTCGCAAACATAACACAAACATTATTACTGAAGGGGCCCGTGTGAGATGTTGACTTGAGCCACTTCCTATGTACGCTACTCACAGGTATTCATTATTTAAATCAAAGCAGAAGCACTAATCAAACTTATTTATTTAAATAACTTAATTTACTATTACAATAGAAAAGGTAAACAAAGAAACAGATCAGCGAGGAAGCGCAAGCAAGCTAAGCGAAAACGAAGTGAAAGGATACATTGCTAGTCCGAGGTTTTTATACTAAAAATCACATACACAATAAGGTTCACTTTAGCTAACTACTTTTAGACGCCTGCTACCTGGCCGCTTGCCGTAAACAAAGGATCGTACGATATGACGTAGTGGTGGCGTGATTCCTTGCCGAGGTCTCACCGCGCATTAGCGGCAGCGGATGTCGTAGCGGTTTTGGTCGCTACACTACTCCCCCGCTGAGACCGTGTCTACGGGCGATAGTAATCCGGAAATTTAACTATACGCCCACTCCTTGTCTTCTTGACAGTCGCTGGCATTTGCTGTTGGTCTGGAACCGAGGACTCTTCTCTGGCGATATATGCAGGTTTTAGACGGTCTATGGTGACTGTCTGCCTCTTGCCTGCCACGTCGACGTCAAACGTCTTCAGCCCACGACGTAGTACCTGGTATGGCCCCAGGTATGCTGCTTGCAAGGGCCTTCGTGCTGGTCCCTGACGGATGAAGACGTGGGTCGCCGTGCTCAAGTTCTTTGGTATGTAAAATGACTTGCTGGAGCTAGTATGCCACGAGGTTGGTTGAGGTGCCAGTTTGCCCATGTGGGTCCGAAGTCTGCTCACCAAGTTGCTTGGTTCCACCATTTCATGTGTGTCGGCCGAGAAAAATTGCCCAGGAAGCCGAAGTGGCTCGCCGTAGACAATTTCTGCTGTAGAAGCTTGAAGGTCGCTTTTCCAGGCGCTGCGGATGCCCAGCAGCGCCCACGGGAGAACTTCAGTCCAGTTGGAGTTGGAGTGGCAAGCAATGGCTGCTTTCAATTGACGGTGTAGTCTTTCAACGAGACCGTTCGCTGCGGGATGGTAAGAAGTGGTGGTGTGGTGGGTAGCACCCACCAGCTTGGCTACTTCTTTGAAGGTGTGTGACTCGAACTGTCGCCCGCGGTCAGTCGTGATATGCTCAGGACAGCCGAATCGTGCGATCCACCCGTAGACCAGGGCTGACACGCAGGTCTCGGCGGTGATGTCCTGGAGTGGCAGCGCCTTAGGCCACCTGGTGTAGCGGTCGACAATTGTGAGACAGTACCTGTTACCAGAACATAAAGTTAGTGGACCTATTAGGTCCAAATGAATATGTCGAAAACGGGCTGAAGGTGCTACATATGCTGCTGGTGGTGCTGACGTGTGTCTTGTTATTTTGCATCGTTGGCATTGCTGGCATTCCTGTGCCCACTGTCGACAGTCCTTCTTAATTCCTGGCCACACAAATCGGTCTGTAATCAAGCGTACAGTGGCCTTAACCCCTGGATGGCTTAAATTATGCAGCGAATTAAATACATGTCGGCGGTGTGCGGGGGTAACGTACGGCCTCACACTTTCTGTGGAGACGTCGCAGTATACCTGTGTGGTGCCCTCCGGTAACCTCCTTTTTTCCAACTTCAAAGAGGAACCGCTCGTCAGTAGAGTCTTGAGTTCCACATCTGAATCTTGGGCGAGCGCTAAGGACTGGTAATCTATGGACAGAGAAAGTTCGTTAATGCGTGATAAGGCATCCGCAACGACGTTGTCGCTGCCAGAAATAAATTGAATGTCAGTTGTAAATTGGCTAATAAAATCCAAGTATCGAAACTGACGTGGTGAGCAATTGTCCCTGTTAGTAGAAAAGGCAAAGGTTAGCGGCTTGTGGTCTGTCAATATACTGAATGTTCTTGCCTCCACCATATACCGGAAATAACGGATAGCATCATATATAGCCAACAGCTCACGATCATATGGGCTATATTTCTTTTGTGCTGGAGACAGTTTCTTGGAAAAGAACGCGAGTGGTTGCCATTCCTTTCCTTTTCGTTGTTGCAGTACTGCGCCAATCGCCGTATCGGATGCGTCGGTCTGGATCGTCAGCTCGGCATTTGGATCTGGATGTACCAACAGCGTTGCCTGTGAAAGACTTCTCTTACTTTCGTTAAATGCGTCCAACAGTTGCGGTGTCCATGTAATTGGTGTTGCTCCTTTTGTTTTGGGTCCAGCCAGTAAGGAGTTGAGAGGCGCCTGCACGCCAGCTGCACCAGGTAAGAAACGTCGGTAAAAATTTAGCATGCCGAGAAATCTTCTGAGCTCCTTTACAGTATTAGGCTGTGGAAAGTTTTGAATGGCTTGTACCTTTGTTTGCAGCGGCTGCACGCCTGCTGCGGACACTGTGTAACCCAGAAAGGTAACTTCTGCTTTGCCTAGATGGCACTTTGATATATTTATAAGAACGCCATATTCTACCAAACGTTCAAAAAGTTGCTTCAAATGTTCCATATGCTCCTGGCTGCTTCTGCTGGAGATTAAAATGTCGTCCAGGTAAGTATAGCAGAAGTCCAATCCACGCAGTACCTCATCCATGAAACGCTGGAAGGTTTGTGCGGCGTTACGAAGTCCAAACGTCATGTGAGAAAATTCGTATAAACCGAATGGTGTTGTAATTGCCGTTTTAGGGATGTCTTCTTCCAGGACTGGAATTTGGTGATAAGCTTTAACCAGGTCTATCGTAGAAAAGATGGTGCTACCTGTAAGCTGCTGCGTGAAGTCCTGAATATGCCTGATTGGATATCGATCCGGAACTGTGCGTGCGTTAAGAGCTCGGTAGTCCCCACAAGGCCGCCATCCATCAGTTTTCTTGCGGACCAGGTGTAGTGGTGATGACCAAGCGCTCTCTGACCTTCGGGCTGTGCCATTCTGTAACATAGAATCAAATTCTTGCTTTGCTATACTTAGCCGTTCCGGATCGAGGCGGCGGGGTCGACTGAATACTGGTGGTCCTGGCGTAGTCCTGATTTGATGCACCGTGCTATGTTTGGGTGTGCTAGGCTTTCCAGCAGGTCGTGTGATCTCGGGAAACTCCCGCAGCAGGCGATGGAATGGATCTTCATCCGGGGCTGCGCAGGTCGTACGTACGGATGAAATGCTATCCGTTGATCGCTGACGAGGGGCCGGCACGGTAAGTGATGTAACCCCGTCTATGATACGTTGATTGCGGCAGTCGACAAGCAAGTTGTAGAAACTTAAGAAGTCGACGCCGATGATGGGTTTGGACACGTCAGCCACGATGAAACGCCAACTGAATGCACGTCGTAGACCTATATTTAATTCCAGCTGTATATAGCCATATGTAGCTATAGGTGACCCATTGGCTGCGAACAGACTGTAATTTGTTTTTGGACGCGAATCCCGTACAGCTGACCTTGGGTACACGCACAAGTCTGATCCCGAGTCGACCAAAAACTGGACTTTTGTGTTGCGGTCAGTGATGAACTGGCGGTTCGCAATATTGGGGCAGTCGTTTACCGCTATTGCCGACTGCCTTGGTTGTTTTCCGACTTGTAACTGCAGGGCTTCATGCACTTCCGTGCCCGTTCCCTAAAGGTGTAGTGATACCAGCAGTGGGGGTGATCCTGGGAGCGCGATTGTGACCGGGAGCGACTACGGTTCCTGTAGGAACCTCGCCCTCCTGAATCGCGTCTGGAACGTCTGAATAACTCCGTAGACATTACCTCCATCTTACGTGTTAATTCCGCTACTTGCATTTTTAAATCGCTATCGCTTGTACTTGCGACCGCGGCCGATGTTGCCGATGTACTCGCTACCTGATTTGCTGCGGGGACGATATCGTTGATGCGGTCGGCCAGCTCTGCTATGTCCTCTAAGCTCATTTTGACCTGTGATGCCAGAACAGTTTGTAGGTTAGTAGGTAGCCTGTTTGCCCAGATTGTACGGATAAAATCATTAGGGACGTTAGGTCCCGCTAAATGCTGTAGGTGTCTCAGGAACTGTGACGGCTTTCTGTCGCCGAGCTCTTCGTGCATTAAGAGTTGCTTCGTTTTTTTTTCCTGCGACGCCGATAACCGCTTAATTAGTTCCTCCCTCAGCTTGGCGTATTTACCGGTTTCGGGAGGTGTAACTATTATATCACGCACTTCAGTAGAGTATTGTGGTTCCAGCTGTGCCAGCACATAATAATATTTTGTGTCATCACGCACTATATTAGACAACATGAACTGACCTTCGATCTGGGCAAACCATAGGGTTGGGTCGTCTGGGTTGAATGGTGGTACTCTTACGCCAACCCTGAACGTCTCTGCTGTCCCCTCTTTCGTCGACTCCGTGCTGTTGTCCATTTTCGATGTCGGGGTCACCAATGTAGGGGCCCGTGTGAGATGTTGACTTGAGCCACTTCCTATGTATGCTACTCACAGGTATTCATTATTTAAATCAAAGCAGAAGCACTAATCAAACTTATTTATTTAAATAACTTAATTTACTATTACAATAGAAAAGGTAAACAAAGAAACAGATCAGCGAGGAAGCGCAAGCAAGCTAAGCGAAAACGAAGTGAAAGGATACATTGCTAGTCCGAGGTTTTTATACTAAAAATCACATACACAATAAGGTTCACTTTAGCTAACTACTTTTAGACGCCTGCTACCTGGCCGCTTGCCGTAAACAAAGGATCGTACGATATGACGTAGTGGTGGCGTGATTCCTTGCCGAGGTCTCACCGCGCATTAGCGGCAGCGGATGTCGTAGCGGTTTTGGTCGCTACATTACTAACATTTTAAATGCACATTTAATGTTACATTTTTAATGTAACATTTCGATACAATGTAAAAATTGTTACTGAAATAAATGAAATGAAATGAACACAATAGAACAACATAGAGGGCCAAGAGTTTTTAGGAAGAAAATAAATACAAGCATACAACAAATTCTTAAGCTGAAAGATGAAGATGGTCGGATTGTTACCGATCGTAACAAATTATTGAACATTGTGGAGAAATTCTATGGAGAACTTTATGCCTCAAAATCTGCAGAACCGTCGTCACCCGGGAACGACCCTAGAGCTCCGCCTAAAAATCACCGAAGTTCTGAAAGTCTACTCGGAAAGTCTGCCGAATATCATGGCTTGCGAGGTAGAAAAGGCATTGTCACAAATGCAGAGTGACAAAACACCTGGTGAGGACGGTATTACGGTTGAACTACTGCGTGCTGGTGGTCAACCCGTACTACAAGTTCTCGTTAAACTGTTCAATGGTGTCCTCTTCAATGCCACATCACCAGACGCCTGGAAGAAGGCAACAGTCGCCATACTCCATAAGAAAGGAGACCATTCGCACCTTGGCAACTACCGTCCTATATCTCTCCTTTCTCAAATTTATAAATTGTTTGCCAAAACTATCTGTAATCGTCTCACCCGACAACTAGACGACTGCCAGCCCGTTGAACAAGCCGGTACAATCGGCCACTGTGTTTAGCCTTCGTCGACTACGAGAAGGCATTCGACAGTATCGAGCATTGGGCCGTGTTTAACTCTCTCCATCGCTGCCAGATCGACAGTCGGTATGTAGACGTACTCAGGGAGTTGTACGATGCGGCAACAATGCAGGTCAGATTGCAGGAACTTACCGCACCGATTTCGATCAAAAGGGGAGTGCGACAAGGAGATACTATTTCGCCTAAACTTTTCACTGCTGCCCTGGAAGACGTGATGAAAACACTGAAATGGGACCAAAGTGGTATAAACATCAATGGTGTCTACTTGTCACACCTTCGGTTTGCGGATGACCTCGTGTAGTTCGCCGAATCCCTGGAAGACCTTCAACGCATGCTGAAACAACTTTGTGATGCTTCCCTACAAGTTGGCTTAAGAATGAACATGTCCAAGACGAAGGTGATGTCGGGCAATCCGGACGACTCTGTCTCAGCTGTTATGGTTGGAAACGAGCGTCTGGAAATGGTTGACCATTATGTTTATCTGGGACATGTTCTATCTTTTGACAAGGAGCATTCCAGCAAGGAGATTTCTAGGAGAGTACAGCTCGGATGGGCGGCATTTGGCAAATTGGAACATATTTTTTGGTCTAAAAAGATCCCTCAGTGCCTAAAAACCCGCTTTTTTAACCAATGTGTCATGCCAACAATGACTTATGGTGCCGAGAAATGGACGCTCACAAAGGAAACTGTCCACCGAGTACGAGTGGCACAAAGGGCCATGGAGCGGGCCATGCTCGGCATAACACTCTTAGATAGAGTGCACAACACTGAAATCCGTCGTCGGACGAAAGTCTACGACGTCGGTGACCGGGCGGTGCGGCTCAAGTGGACCTGGGCAGGACATCTGGCTAGACGTGGAGATGGCCGATGGAGCAAGGCTTTGACCGAGTGGTGGCCAAGGTTTGGCCAAAGAAACCAGGGCCGTCCAAAAACACGTTGGGTTGACGATATCGTCAGCGTCGCGGGAAACACCTGGATCAGGAAAGCACGGGACCGGGAAGTGTGGCGGAAAAAAGGGGAAGCCTATACCCAGCAGTGGGTGATTCCGGGCTGATATGATGATGGTGTCACGTTTACGTGAAAATATTTTACTTCAATGTCAGTTTCTGTAGTATTTAGGATAGTAATGTTTGTTTTCTTAATTGATTTGATTGAGACGATACAATTTGCAACATAGACGCCTTCACTTATGGTATGATCTAGTACGAGAGCTTCATTGTTATGATAAAGCTCAGGTGAGTAATTAGATACAGTGCATTCGATAACCACTTCGGAACGAGCTGGAATATTATACGATGGTTGAGTATAAGTAATAGGGATGGAATGATTCAATATAGACATTGATTTAGAAGAGTAATTGATATTAGATTTAAAGTAATCGCAAAAATCGCTACCGATAATTCCGTCATAATTATTAATATTGATGTCATCTTTTGTGACATGAAATTTGTATTTTTATAAGTATTATTTGATAATTTAAACCATTACAAAAGGAAAACCCTTTTGAAACTCTAGGTAGTTTCAAAAGGGTTTTCCGAACTATTAATCCCTTTTAATTGTACAGTTTCGGGGAATAGATTTGGAATTTCTAGTAAACAGAAGCCTTTGATGATACTGATGGTTGATCCTGTGTCAATAAGGAAACAAAGCTTTTCTGAGGCATGATTACTACCTGAACGCGCCCCAAAAGGTGGTAGCCGTAACGCTGGCCCGTGGGTACCACACGATCGCCCGCGAGGCGGCGAGCCTCCTTGCCGGATTGCCGCCATGGGATCTGGAGGCGAAAGTCCCCGCGCGCCTGCATGAATGGCGCGCGGAGGTGCTACGCCGGGGGAAAACTCCGCTGCCGCTGACGACTTCCGGCGGGATCTCATGGCGACATGGAGAGAGCGACTGTCGCAACCCCGTGCAGAGCACGCCACAATAGTGGCGATAAGTCCCCTCTTTGAGGAGTGGCTTGAGAGACGCCACGGCGTCCTCACCTTCTGCCTGACGCGAGTCCTCACCGGACACGGTTGTTTCGGGAAGTTCCTGCACCGAATCGGGCACGGTGGAGGAGTGCCCCGCGTGGGCGGAGCACCGCCGTGTCCTCGAAGCGGCGATTGCCGGCGGCGACCATTAGACGGCGGCGACCATTAGACGGCGGCGATCATCATTAGCAAAACAATCAGTGACCGGTGTTTTCGAGTGCTGTGGTATAGAGCTGATATCTCATAATATTATAATTGTCTGCGTTCATAGAATACCTAAATTCAACTATAATGTGTTTTATGAAAGACTGGACAATACATTGCGAAAAATTTGTTCACGAGACTTCAATATTGATGTACTAAAAAGAATCAAAAGTACATTAGAATTTGAAAATTTTCTTTTACAATACTTATAATCTTAAGCTTGCAAGCTCTATGAACCAACCAGATTAAGTAGCAATTCTTGCATTGACAATTTTGCACACTCTTATCGAAAAGAATGCAAAGCTGAAATAATGGATGTAGTTCTTTCGGATCATACTTCTCAGTTACTCAAAGTACCTATCAATGAAGTTTGTACGCTAAAATTCTGGAAGACTAAAAAACGAGATATTTTAGCATGTAATTTATCCAAATTCAAAAATCAAAATCAAAAAAATACAAAAATCATTTATTTGCGTAAATAAGGTTCAGAAAGATGGAAAAATATATGAAATTGTTCTCTTATTCTGCCTTTAATTTCGGCGTGCAAATATAATCTAAAGTTACATATTTCTTATTGATTTAAATTAATTATATATCACAATCATGCAGACAATAAGCAGATAATCCCATTAAAATTGTATTACTGAATTAAATAAATGTCAAACTAATAATAAAAGAATAATAAAAGTAATAATCATAAATGTCAATAGTAATAATTTCAATGATGGGAGAGATTCGCCATCCAATAATATAACAAAAATAATTCAAAATGACCGTGCAGTTTATAAAACTTACAATTTATAACCTAAAAGCTCATGTACACTGTATTTTTATTTAAATTAATTTATTGATCATAATCATGCAGTCATTAAACAGATATTCCTATTAAAGTTGTATTATAGAGTTAAATAAATGTCAATAATGAAAAAACCGGCCAAGTGCGAGTCGGACTCGCGCACGAAGGGTTCCGTACCATTATCTATACATTAGACAAAACGGCAAAAAAATCACGTTTGTTGTATGGGAGCCCCCCTCTTTTTTTTTTTTTTTTTTCGGATGGGAAATCATCAAATAACTCCGCCCAGAGCAGGAGGGAGTGTCAGACTTTTACTGACTAAAACCCATCCATGTTTCTTCATCGCCCTTTGTGTTCCGGGGCCACGGTATCTCTTTCGAACAGTCCCGCAACCCCGGCAGGCGTCGGTCCTTACGGACCCCTTCCTTTTTGCTGACTCTCTTTGAGGCGCGCGTGGAACACGAACGCGCCGTCGACACGGCCTGTCGTCATGAGACGGACGGACGGCGAGCTAGCCCATAGCCCACCGTCCACAGGCCCGCGCCTACGGTGGCCGGGGGCCACGTGGTGGTGGCCCCCGACGCCCGGGGCGTCTCCCGCGGCGGCCGGGACGTTGAGAGGTTCTCTCCCTCTCACGTTCCGCCACCTCCTTCTCTAGCATTACTGCTTCGCAGAAGGAGGTGACGGCGTCCCATTCCGTCTCGCTCCGGACCATGGCTTGCACCAGGGCCGGACGCGAGAGGTCGCCGCCGCCGATCGCCGCTTCGAGGACACGGCGGTGCTCCGCCCACGCGGGGCACACCTCCACCGTGTGCTGCACCGTGTCCTCTGGTCGATCCTCACAGTGGAAGCACCCGGACGTTTCCTCCCGCCCGATTCGGTGCAGGAACCTCCCGAACACACCGTGTCCGGCGAGGACCTGCGTCAGGCGGAAGGTGAGGACGCCGTGGCGTCGCTCAAGCCACTCCTCAAAGAGGGGACTTATCGCCACTATCGTGGCGTGCCCTGCACGGGGTTGCGACAGTCGCTCTCTCCATGTCGCCATGAGATCCCGCCGGAAGTCTGTCCGCTGAGCGACAATTTGTCGCTGCAGCGGAGTTTCCCCCCGACGTAGCGCCTCCGCGCGCCATTCATGCAGGCGCGCGAGGACTATCGCCTCCAGATCCCATGGCGGCAATCCGGCAAGGAGGCTCACCGCCTCGCGGGAGATCGTGCGGTACGCTCGGGCCAGCCTTACGGCTACCACCTTTTGGGGCGCGTTCAGATAGTGGGCGGCTCGCTGCCTCAAAGAACGCGCCCACACCGGGGCCCCGTAAAGGGCCATGGACCGCACGACTCCCGCGTAGAGCCTCCGGCAGGAGGCGTTCGGCCCCCCCAGGTTGGGCAGGATGGAAGCCCCCCTTAAATATTAATTTTATTCTGTTTTTAGTATTTGTTGTTATAGCGGCAACAGAAATACATCATCTGTGAAAATTTCAACTGTCTAGCTGTCACGGTTCATGAGATACAGCCTGGTGAAGCGTGGGAATATGGAACCCTAATAGGTTTGAACAAAATTCACCAACACTTTCATAAAAAATAATTTATTAAAAATAGGTCGCGGATTACTAAGGCCCGTCATAGGTTTTTTCCGACATATGGAGGTAGGCGCGTCAAGTACTGCCCTGGCTTGCGCGTAGCTGTATGGACGCTGGAGCCGAGGAGCAGGATGCAGGACCCGCAGGGTAGGTGGTAGCGTGCCGGATGCCCGATGCCCGTAGAGGCGTCGCCGTCGTTGGATGCCGGATGCCGGTGGAACCGACTCGTTAGTTGCGAGTGTCGGCACCAGGTGACGCAGCAACGGCACACACGGGATAACCCCGGTGGAAGAAAATCCCGAACTTTGGTCCCTGGAATTTATGTCCAGTGGTAAGCGTAGGGTTCTCTGCTTATCCTCTCCTGACGGTGACCACAGCAGCGTAAGCGCAAGCGTAGGGATGGGTACTATTGCGCTTAGGGCGTATGTGTGTAGAGGTCACCTTCAGAAGCGGAGTTTACAGAGAAAAAAAGAAAAGAGGAAAAAAAAAGGTGTGAAGCACTTTTAAATTAATATTTACATACATGAACATTGATGTAGCAATTAAGGTTTGAGTACAATAGTTGAAAGAGTAGCTAAAATGATGTCTATGAAAAAGATGATGAAATAATTTTGCACATCATTGGCCTTGACATGACATTTAGAAACAAGCACTGCGTGAATTTGTCAACACTTAGCCACTTACCCGATATGGGGAATTACACACTGAAGTTATGGTTCCTTTATAGAACTTTTCAAAAAAAATAAAATTATTAAAAAAAGTTTTGGAAATTATCAGTAGTCTAATCAAAAGTCTAATTCGCGAGGCTGCGCATATGTCGTCTAATATGTGTGTAGACTGACCGCGTGTAGATGACCACTGGCCTCTGCAGGTATGCGAGCGTGGTCGACGCTCGCGGCGCGCGTTGAATGATGGAGTGGGAAAAAAACTGGTTTTAAGGCCGTCTACGCCAAACAAAGTAGGTATTTAACGCTACCACCCTTTACGCGAAACGAGTCGTGCACACGCGTCGCCGACTTGAACCCAAAGCTGAGCGAAGTGTCACAGTATAGGTAAGCGTGTCGTGTAGGCAGTAGGTCAACTTATTTTATTAAATTGTCAGCTTGATTTATTATAATAGGTAGTAATTGCGAAAACCTAACATTTAAATGTAATAAATTAATTTGAATAGATATTGTAAATACAAATTGCTGCAAGTCGTAATTTATTCAATTATTTGTGTACCAGACGGGTGGACTCGTGTTTGGAAATTCAAAAACTATAACGGAACCAAATCTGAGCCACTAACCGCCCTGTACCGAAAGTTCCGGGTGTAAACGTTAGCTTCGTGGAACGGAGAGGTGGGTTTGGAAAATACTGCACTATTATTGTAGATGGAGAAGAAATGAAACACTATTTGACTATGGTAAGACACTACAAGCAGACAATACTGGAAAAACTGAGCTGAAACTATAATCGGAAAGAACTGTTAACTATTCGGATATCGAAACGAAACTGACTGCTTGAATATCGTAAACAAAACTGACTGTTCCAATGTCGAAAACAAAACTTAGTATGCGGTGCCTGCGCTGTGCTTTCAAACTATTAGCAGACACACAAAAAATATTCGCGAATCCTCCGGTGTGTAGTATTTGTTTGCTAGACAATCTTTTAATTCATACAAAAAGCATGAACAAAAACCATTAACAAAAAAATACAAAGGAAACTATAAGCAAAAGGATAATAAATAACTCGAACGGAAGAAGGAAGTAGGTACTTTACGCTCTCGGCGTACGGTCGAAATTAAATTAACATTTCTCGATGTTTTTTATAAGTAGTTTGCGTACGCGCACCTGTGACGAGACTATTCTCGAGGGAATTTGTACCTACTTACTTTTAAAACTAATAAAAACAGAAAGTACTCGACAAAGAATCACAAACACGGCAATAGCGTACTTTCTCGAACGTTCTTTCTATAGACTATATAAAAACACTGTTTTAGACACTTGTCGCGAACAATTTGACTAGGTTTCTTACATTGTTTTTATTTTACGAAGAGACACATGCTTTATTTGTTGTATGTGTCACCGTAAAATTGTAAATACCGTTAGATTATAATCTATCTCGTGAGATTGTAAACTCGTTCGTTGAGGAATTCCCTCGACTGTCTATGGTCGCCATCATCAGACCAATGGCACTTACAACCCATATGGGTGCAAAGTTCTCATCACTAGAAATGAATTAAATCCAAACACAAGGTAGCTACTGTAAAACGTTGAGGAGTTCCTTTGACTGTCCTTCGTCTTTATCATCAGACCCCTAAAGATGACCACAACCCATTTAGGTGTAAAGTTCTCATCAATACAAATTAATCAAGCCCAAACACCAGGTAATTATTGTGAATCGTTGAGGAGTGCTCTCGACTGTCTTCGGGTTCCATCATCAGATCGAGTCCAGACTTTCTTTAAATAGTAGTGCTCTAAAATACTCAATGAACAAAAAAACAAACGCACTAGTCGCACTACGATGTTCAAAGGTTCCCCTCGATTTCTCTTAGATGCCATCATCAGATCCCAGTTTCATGCTCATGGTACTACTCTTGGAATATCTTCTTTCCAACAAAAAAAGAATCATCTAAATCGGTTCATAAACGACGAAGTTATCCTACGGTCAAATTGTGAAACCTCCTCCTTTTTTTAAGTCGGTTAAAAAAGACTGTACTGTTATAATTACACTACGTTCTTTAAATAAATCGTTCGATAAATCAACGGGACAGCCGTGCGCCAGCAAAAGGGACATAGGTCCTACCTCGACAAGGCCTGGCGGGCGACTGAATCCACGTGCGCAAGCCGTTTTCTTATATAATAATTTATTATTAAAAGGATTAAATTGTTTTGAAAAATTTAACCACAAATAATTGTTCTATATGTTATTAACTTTGCTTAGATATTTTTTTTGGAAGTAAAACTTTCATATTCTCCAAGTAAAATAAGAAAAACATAAAAAAATATTCGAATTAGGCTCCTGTTCGGATTTTTTTTTCATCGAGTGAAGTTTTTGATATCATGTTTTGAACCACAAATTATCTTAGTAAATATAGTCAACTATAATATCTATTTTTTTTGGCTTTAAAAAATCACTATTTCTTTGTTTACTATTGAATCAAAGTTATGTAAAATTGGGAAAATTGGGACTACCTGCCCTTAAGAACGCGAGCGAGTGAGACAAAAGTACAGACGCGATCAGGTGATTTGGTCGGCTGGAAAACGATATTAAAATGACTTCTGATTTATTTGTTTACGTTTTATCAATTATGAACTAACAACGTTACACTGGTGACAGACAGACGGACAGACGGACAGACAGCGAAGTCTTAGTAATAGGGTTCCGTTTTTACCCTTTGGGTACGGAACCCTGAAAACTAATAACCATAAATGTCAATAATAATAATGCCGGTAATGGGAGAGATTCGCCACAATAATTATTTAAAATGACCGTGCAATTAACAAAACTTATAATCCAAAAACTCATGTACACTGTAAAAATCACTTGAGCCTGTATTTGCTGTTTTGGTGATATTGGGCGATCTAGATCTCGGTATCTATAAGACCTAAGCGTCCGCTATTTGGACACCATTAAACTTGGACTTATAATCATTAAATCTGTTGAAGCGAAAACACGATTGGATAAAAAAATCACGATAGAAAAAAATACAAAAAAAACTCGTTTTGCACTTATTTTGAGTTGGATCTCTGAAACCCTAAGGAATTTAATGATGATTTTTAGCCTAATAGATAGGTAAGTAACAATATTATCTAAAATCGTGTTGACTTAATTTTTTATTTTTCTACTTGGTTTTCTCGTAATTAGGGGTCTCCCTTGTTTGACCGAAAGGAATTTGACAAATTTTCACTTCCCAAAAAAATTTTCGCATAATTTCATTTGCCAAATTATTACTTAGCAAAAAATCTATTCACAAAAAAACGCAAACCTAATGTTTGGGAAATGAACGTTTAAACTATAACTTGTTTACCAACTAGTACTTTTAACATTTTTTAATTAGTCAAATATTTCAGTAGGAATAACAGTTTTTACGCAAAATCAAATAAGCCAAATATTTAGTATCGTCAGTTTTTAATTCACTCTTTCCTATTCAGTTAAATGCTTCAATGACAAAAATGTGAACTGCTAAGTGGGTAGGAGGTAAATCATAAATGTCGCTCAATGTGGGTTAGTCAAGCAAAACACTATCACTGTGTTTTGTAGCGGAAGTTTCTTGACATTGTTACGATATTAAGAATATTAACTACTCTTTTTTTTTAGTTAGTAGCGTTTTTTTCCATATTTTTTTTCTATATCATGTAGTCGTCTACTGTCAGAGGTCACAATTTTAACCTAAACTAACCATTTTTTTTAAATAAGTAATTATCCTAATCTGAATAGTTCAGTTCCGGGTAACCTACTAAAAACAATCTCTTTTTTCTATTAATGCAAGTCGTTTCTGGAGGTCACAGTTTTAACCTAACCTAACCTACCCATTTTGTTTAAAGAAGAAATTAACCTTATCTAAATAGTTGAGTTCCGGGTAACCGACTAAAAAAAATATCTTTTTTTCTATTAATGCAAGTCGTGTCTGGGACTCGCCGGCCGCTACCGCGGCACAAAAAAAATTTATTTTTGCTTTAATATTTTTTGTCTTAACAAATCATTTCACCAAACGTTTATTGTCTGAAGATTGTTTGCTGTAATAAATCATTTGATTAAAGACCAAATGCCATAATGACATTATACTTGGTAATATTTTACCAAGTAAAAATTTGACCAAATAAAAATATGCGTACTAAAATCATTCGAAATATTGCAATGGTATAAAAAAAAATTGCTAAAATTTGTTTGGGTAATGACATTTTGGCAAAATCTTTTCGGCAAAACGGCAGGATCCCCGTAATTAGCAATATGTGATTTGGCGCTTACGTTATTTTATTCTAAGCGAGCACGCACTCTTTCTGTCCCTTGTTTTGCACGCGGTAGTAATAGCGCTATCCTTTTCAACCGTTCCCTTAGGCTTCAGTAACGAACGGGCCATCCCTGAGTGAGGACGTATGATTTTGCTGCGCGCGGTCACGTGTTCTACGTAAATTATATTCCGGAGATTGTACGCCGACTACCATATTTTGATCTGAAAAGTTTTTTTTATATTTTCATTTTATAAACAAAGAACTTTGCTTGTTTACTGAGATTGTTCAAATTTTGTTCAGATGCAATACTAATGTTATGATGACGGCGTAAAGTTTGTATTATATGTTTGGTTCGTGTTTGCAAGTTTAGATGTAGAGGGTTGTAGCATAAATTATAATCTGTGCTCTAATGATTGTCTATGTTTTTTTTTTGTCGTGTCTATGGCTCTCCGGATAAAACAGTTGTCTCACGTGCAATGTAACTCCGAGTTTTATTTCTATAATTAACCCAGCAGCCCTGCACATATCTAGCAAATATGTGACAGTGGCGACGAGGATAAAAAGAAAACAGTGATAGTTTTACGTGTTACGTCCGTAAACTACAAAGAAAGTTATAATAATTTCGTCTTGTTACGTCGGGACGAAATTTCACAAAATGGCGGCTGCTGGGCTCTCACTGCCTGAGTTTTCAGCTGCAAAATGCACATTTAAGGTCTATAAACAGGTGTTTGAAAACAAAATGAAGATCCACGAGGTGGATGAAACAAAGTGGTCGCAATATTTAATCTCGTTTATAGGTTTTGATATGGTCACGTTGCTATCAGAACTTTGTTTCCCGAAAACACCACAGGATAAAACGTATATTGAATTATTGGAACTTGTTGAAAAACATTTGGAGCCACAGCAATCAGAAATTGCGGAAACATATAAGTTTATGAAACGTGAACAGTTGGCAGACGAGTCAATCTGTGAGTTTGTGGCGGCGCTGAAGAAATTGGCACAGACGTGCAACTTTGCCACACATTTAGAAAGATGTCTAAGAGATAAATTCGTTCATGGATTAAAGAGTGAAAGCATAGTAAAAAGATTATTTGGTGAAGAAAATTTGACGTTTGCAAAAGCAGTGGAGATAGCAATGAGCATGGAGCTGGCGGAGAAAGGAGCAAAATTAATAACTGCTGGTAGTTCTGGACAAGAAAGCTCAGACATACACAAAATAAGTAAAGAAAATGTAAGCATTAAATGTCATTGCTGCGGGAAGATGGGGCATGTTAAACCCCAATGCAAATTTAAAGAAGAAGAATGTTTTAAATGCCACAAAAAGGGGCATATGGCAAGTGTGTGCAAAGCAAACAGTAAGAAAACTGTTGCACCCAAGAAGGTTCATGAAATTACAAATGATGAAGAATTTTCTGTTATGCAAGTTAGTGAAGTACAAAATAGTGAATCTGTGTGTGATAGTTGCAAGTTGTCCAGTTTATTTCAGGAGACAGAGAGTCAATTAAATATTAACAAAGTGGTATCAATAGATGAGAAACGTCCAAGTACTTGGGACTCCAGGCGAAATTAAAGGTACCGTAGGCACTTTAAAATTAAAAGATGCTAATATTCAACCCATTGCATTTAAACCAAGAAGAATAGCTTATGCTATAGAAAATTTAATTAAAAAGGAGCTCGACAAGTTATGTACTGAAGGTAAAATGTATAGAGTGACAAACAAAGAAACAGGCACATGGGCTACACCCATAGTGACCATCATTAAAGGACCTCATAATATAAGAATTTGTGGGGATTACAAGGTAACAATAAATCCATTTTTGGAGGTACCAAATCATCCAATCCCTGTTATTGAAGACATTTTTGCAAAATTAAATAAAGATGATCAAAATGTTAAAACAGTATTTAGTCAAATTGATTTAAGAAAGGCATATATGAACAGGAGAATGGATGAGGAGGCACAAAAGCTTATGACAATTACCACACCATGGGGGTTGTATAGACCAACGTTCATGATGTTCGGTATGTCACCTGCTCCACAGGAATGGCAAGATTTTATGGATGAACACTTTAATATGCCAAATGTATATTGTTTCATTGACGATATTTTAGTTGCAAATAGTGATATGGATTGCCATTTAAAAACTTTAGAGTGCATAT
Source organism: Xestia xanthographa (assembly GCA_905147715.2). Lineage (NCBI taxonomy): Eukaryota > Metazoa > Arthropoda > Insecta > Lepidoptera > Noctuidae > Xestia > Xestia xanthographa. The sequence goes on along the minus strand of LR990659.1, from coordinate 94,366 downwards.
TTCAAAAACTTAAAAATTTGAATATTAAAGTAAATAAAGAGAAAACTGTGTTGATGTCCCCACAATTAGAGTATTGCGGGCATTTGATTGATAAGGAAGGTATTCACAAGACACCAGGGCACATCAAGGCCATATTGGAAGCACCACAACCTAAAAATATTAAAGAATTACGTAGTTTCCTTGGCACTATTAATTTTTATCATAAATTTCTAAAGAATGCTGCTGAAAATTTAAAACCTTTATATACATTACTAAAGAATTCAGAAAAATGGGTATGGTCTAAGCAACAAGAATTAGCGTATGAATGGGCCAAGAAAGCTATTGTATCAGATCAAGTATTAATTCATTATAATCCAAAGCTACCAGTTGTATTGAGCTGTGACGCTTCCAAGTATGGGTTAGGAGCATGTTTAGCTCATGAAATTAGGTTAGGTAATAATATTGTTGAACGCCCTATTGCTTTTGCAAGCAGAACACTCAATGAAGCAGAAGTAAAATATTCACAAATAGATAAAGAAGCCTTAGCCATTATATGGGCAGTTAAGAAATTTGATTTGTATTTAAAAGGTAGAACGTTTACATTAGTTACTGACCATAAACCACTGATATCTATATTTAATCCAAATAAAGCATCTGGTAGTATATATGCAGATAGAATGACTAGGTGGGCATTCATTTTATGTAATTATAATTATGATATAAAGTACAGGACGTCACAACATAATGCTGCAGCAGATTTTCCATCTAGGTTGCCAATTAAAAATAGTGATGAGGAGGATAAAATTGATCTGGAAGGCAACATTAACAGCATTGTATTGGATAATCCACCTGTAACTTTATCTGAAATTGCTAAACATACTCAGAAAGACCCTAATTTAAGCAAAGTTTGCACTTACTTAAGAGAGGGCTGGCCAAAGTTAATTAATGGAGATTTATGTAATTTTAAAGGCAAAGAGACTTGAGTTATATATAATTAAAGATTGCATTTTATGGAGGGATAGAGTAGTTATACCTGACAGTTTAAAAGATAAGGTTTTAACTGAACTGCATTCTGGTCATTTGGGTATTAATAAAATGTTATCTTTAGCGAATAGTTGTTTTTGGTGGCCAAACATCACAAATGATATTAAAACATTAACTAATAATTGTGCAGGTTGTACCCAAAATAGGAACTTACCACCTATCAAACCTATACATAGATGGGAGTGGCCAGAGGAGCCATGGAAACGTATTCATGCTGATTTTGCTGGTCCATTTTTAGGGCATATGTGGTTAATCATTGTAGATGCACACTCAAAATGGCCAGAAGTAGTTAAAATGAACAATATTACCTCCAGCAGTACAATTAAATGTCTTCGTAGTATTTTTGCTAGATTTGGTTTACCGGAACAAATAGTGACTGATATTGGTCCACAATGGACATCTGAAGAGTTTAATACTTTTTGTAAGAATAATAATATTCGACACATATGTACTGCACCTTATCACCCAGCCAGCAATGGCTTAGCAGAAAGGGGGGTTCAAACATTCAAAAAGGCCATGTTAGCTTATAAGTTTGATAAAAGCTGTTTAGATCATAGTATACAGCAATGGCTATTAGCTTATCGTACAGCACCACATGCCACTACAGGCAAGGCACCATGTGAGTTAATGTTCGGTAGAAAACTCCGTACACGTTTGTCTTTAATAAAAAAAGATGTACGGAGTTTTCTACCGAACATTAACTCACATGGTGCCTTGCCTGTAGTGGCATGTGGTGCTGTACGATAAGCTAATAGCCATTGCTGTATACTATGATCTAAACAGCTTTTATCAAACAATTTTATCAGCTTTTATTAAAAAAGGGTAATCTTCGGAACTACTGATCCGATTACAAAAACTCTTTATTTTTTTTTTTTAATTATATTATCGCCGAGTGTCAAAAGCTATTAATGGTTAAACGAACTTACCTTAAGTCATGTTCGACCATAATTATACGAGACGTTACATCCGAAGAGATTTAATTACTACGTAGTTTCACTTCTCAATGTATAGGCGTCGCACATAATTTTTAGAGCTGTGGAAATAAAAATCAAAATTATTAAATTCTAATTGGCTGTGTAACGATATCCGTCGCCCGTCGACTACAGCGCCCTCTCCGGTGAACTTCATTCTTTTTAGAGACATTCATCTCGTTTGATGATATTATTTTTTACATAAGGTGTGTGAGACTGCACCAGCAGACTCACGATGTCCGCGATTACGCGGAGCCCTAATCAAAATAATACTTGTCCAATCGACAAGGGGAAAACTATTAGGTACACTTACCCATCACGTTGTTACTGGTGATGTGGCGTAGTCCCAGGTCACGTCGTATCTGGATGGGGTGTAAGTGTGAATGTGTTTTGTGTTGTGCATGTGACGTTATGTAAGATTCGACGGTATTCCAAAGGACGCCCCACAGCGCGTACCGTCGACTGCCTGGTCAAACCTTCCAAGATCACACACGTGGCACTTTTCAGTCAATGTCCAACTAAATCTTATCCCGGTTAGCTAACCCAATTGGGGATTTACAATAGTCCAGCACTGAATTCAGGAAGTTACCGGCGTCCAAACGACACAAAAGCCGGCTACTTAACCAACAAATTATTCGCGGTCACGACGCAAGATGGCGAAATGTCTTAATTTTCACTCAATTATCAACAAAATATCAAAAACCGACCAAGATTGTATCGGATTAACATTAACTCAAAGTTTTAATCAATAATTACACGACAACAGCGTGCATCAAAAAACGAACAACGGAAACGAGTTTCTTCCAAACCAAGATGGCCCTGACAAACCAAACGTCATCGCACTGACAACTGAAACGTCATCTGTCAAACGTCAAAAAACTGCGTTCGGAAACTTATGGGATGAAACATCTACCCCCCCCGGACGGGCCGTCCCGTCCGCTAATCAATTGGCAGTCTTGACAAGGTTGCGACCGCTCTCCTCATAACCGATCTGTCCACTAAAACCTCAGCAAAACGAGGTACCCCGTCGGTGCCAGCCACCAAATTGAGAATGCGCCCCCGGCGCCAATACAGAGGCTTAAGGTTGGCATCCTTAATAAGGACGAGGTCTCCTATCTTGGGCGGATGAGTTTTATCAGTCCACTTGACGCGCTGCTGGAGGATGTGCAGATACTCTAAGCTCCAACGCTTCCAAAAGCTCTGAGTGAGCTGTTGCACCAACTGAAACCGCGATAGCTGATTTTGGCTCATATCAACAAAAGGGTACTCAGGCAGAGCGACAAGTGGCTGTCCAATCAAGAAATGGCCCGGGGTTAGAGCCTCCAAATCTTTAGGGTCCGAAGAGAGCGGGCACAATGGACGCGAATTTAGTACCGCTTCAATGCGACAAAATACCGTAGCTAATTCCTCAAAGGTGAGAACGGTGTCTCCCAACAATCTCCGCCAGAGTCCCTTTGCTGCTTTCACCGCGGCCTCAAAAATACCCCCCCCAATGGGGGCAGGCTGGCGGGTCAAACAACCAGGTGACCCCTCGACGGGCCAATTTGTTACCAATGTCAACCTGGCTCTCATTAAGAAAGTCATACACTTCTTTCAAATAGTTACTTGTACCCTTGTAGTTGGTACCGCAATCAGACCTGATCAGAGAAGGTAACCCACGGCGAGACGTAAATCTATCCAAAGTTGCCACAAAGGCCTCCGTCGAGAGGGAGGATACCAGCTCCAAGTGCACTGCCTTAGTTGACAGGCAGACAAATACGCACAAATAAGCCTTGACAATTTTACTATTGCGAAGGGTAGACGTCTTTATCGAAAAGGGACCAGCAAAGTCCGTTCCTACGCCTGCAAAGGGCCTCGCCTCATTGACACGATCAGCAGGCAAGTCTCCCATCTGGGGCTGCATCGTTGGGGCCTTAGTCCGATAGCACGGTATGCAACGGAAGACGATGCTACGAATGGTACGACGAGCCGACAAAATCCAAAATTCTCGCTGCAGAATGGCCAACAGCGCATTGCAACCGGCGTGCGAGTTCTTAATGTGACGATCAGTCACCAACAATTTAATCAAATGGCCCGCCTTGGGCAACAAGAGGGGGTGACGGACCCCATAAGGAAGGCTAGAGTGCCTCAACCGTCCTCCAACACGCAAAAGACCCGTTTCATCCAAAAAGGGGTTCAACTTACTAACGGCTCCCGACAACTTAACTCTACCGGACTTCAAGGTCTCGATCTCCTTCTCAAAGTGTACGGCCTGCACAGAGCGAACCCACAGGAGGAGTGACTCCTGTCGCTCTTGAGGAGAGAGAACCGGTGACAGGCGCTTGTCCCCTGGATTCCTAGCATTGTGACCAAAACGCCTGATCCACGAGGTAACGTTCAACAATTTGTCAACCGTGTTACGAGCCGACCGGAACGGAGTCGACCTGTGTTGTTCTGATAGAACAACTCGCACTCCTCATGTTCCGGGTTCAAGCGGGCCACTTGCGGTGGCTCCTCAACCTCCCAAAACCTCTGAACAGCGTCAGAGAGAGCGGAGCCACACGCCAACCCAAAATCAGGCTCAGGTGGAGGGGCAGCCTTCAACACTGGGCCCATCACCGCAAAGCCAAAGATGGTCGAGATAGCCACCAAACCGTTCGGCTGCAAGACTTTCATATTACCCAACAATATTCTCCCTAGTACATCGGAACCCAATATCAAATGAGTTGTATTAGGGGAATCAAACCGGCGGTCAGCCAAATCCAGGCCTGACGTCAACCGGACAATATCAGGCGACAGCTGACGTTGGGGATGACAGCCCAAAATACTCGTCAGAACAATAGCCGAAGGAAAAAACTTAGGGTCCAAACAACTCACAGGAGTGAGCCCAAATAAGGTTTGTCCCTCAACAGTCGGGATAGGTGTTTCGCCTATTCCATTAATCGTGCCTGAAAAGGCACGGACATCCAGGCTCACCCGACCCGCTAACCAAGACGACAAAAGGCAACCCTGGGCTCCCGTGTCCAAAATGGCACGGACCACAGCAGAGTCCCCCGTGGGTCCCCAGACCCTGACCGATGCCGGTGGCAACAAAACCGTGTAGATCTGAGGAGGTACGTTAGCGGGACAGGCGCCAATTTCCTAGCAATGCCTGGGCGGCGACCGATCGCCGCATCCAGGCTGGGGTCTATCCCGGTGAGGATAGTAATCAAACTCCTCGTCCGCGCGATGTCCCGAGCCGGGCGCCATCGCTGGAGGGGCATATCCTACTTGACGCCTGAGTGGCGGGGGGCGCGTCTCCAAACGGGGACGTCCCGCCAACGGAGGGGAGGGAAGGCGGTGCTGGTCTGGCCAATGTCGCCTACCAGCAGCTGCATAATCGCCTTCACGAGGGGGTCAATCGGCGGTCGCGCGGCTCCCGATCAACTGGCGCGGGGGGTGGAGTACGGCGGTCAGAGTTGCAGGCCCCTCCTCGATTCTGAACCGGCGAGCGAGGAGCCCGGTGCTCATCTCCATTATACCCCCCCCCCCCTGCGCGAACCCCCATCAGAGGCTGGTCTGTCAGAGCGGTTCACGTTGGCGCACAAAACTTCAAGATGTGAACCCCTACAAATTGAACAAGGGCGGGGGTTGGGGCAATCCCGATGAAAATGATTCCCCAAACAAGAAAAGCACAGACGGCGTGCATTGGCAACTCGGCGGCGGGCACTCACGTGCAACTCCAAGAAGGCCGCGCAAGTGACTACGCCATGTTCCGTGGCCTTACAATAGCCGCAAGCAGGATTACTCTGGGTGCCACCAAAACGGGGGCAGGGCGGCTATCACCAGGCCCGACAGTCCTAGTCCGTCCCTGGGCCCTCGGCCGAGAGGGCGGTTGGCTTGACCCCGTGGCACCACGAGCGTTGTCGAGGAAACGACACTCATCCTCCAAAAATTTGACGAGGTCTTCAAAGGGGGGAAGATGGGTGGCACTATCCCCACCATACTTCTGCTCAAAACGGGACCTCAAGTCTGACGGAAGCCGCTGCAACACTATGTGCACCAAAAGATAGGACCAATAGTCCACCGGCAACTCCAATCGTTTTAAGGCGTTGGTTGCTGCCAGGAATGGATTCATCAGGTCAGCACGCAACGCTGACATTCTGGTGATGGCCGGCAACCCCAAGATCTGGTCAATATGGACATCAGCCAGGCAACGTTTGTTCTGGTATCATCGTCGGGATAGAAGTTCCAGAGCGGTGGGATAGGCCAAGTCGGTCACCGGCAAGTGCTGCACCAAGGCTCAAGCCTCACCTCCTAGGGCTGACAACAAATAAGCCAACTTCTGGGCCGGTCGGAGGTCAGAGCGCGAATCAACAAAACTGTCAAACAGGTTCCTGAAGCTTAACCAATGGTCCAAGTGACCGTCAAAATGTGGCAGCTCCAGGGTAGGCAGTCTACCCAAAAGTCCAGGGCCTGCAACAACAGAGGTCTCTGTTTTGACCTGGGCAGGGTCCCGACTCTTCAAAATTTGACGGGCGCGCATACTTATTATGTCACCCAGGTTCAACATCTGGTCATAATCCGCAACAACCTTATCAAGAAAGAAAGAAAGAAAGAAAAATATTTATTTTGGACAAGCACAGGAAATACAAAAATAATATTAAAAAAAAAAACAAAAATAAAGAATCTAAAACTAAACAATAAAAAGAATCTAAAACTAAATCAAAAAGAAAACCTGTGCGAGGCCAAAAAGGCTCCTATCTCAGCATGATGCTGCGATAAATGAAAACAAATACCGCAGCGCTGGTTTTCTGATAGGGCCCACTGTGATGTCACGGTCACACCTATGGACACAAAATAAATTAATACATAAAATAAAACTTATTATATAAAATAAACACTACTAAACACACAAAACTGAGTACATAAATGAAAATTGCAGCACCGAACGTTCCGACTTCGCTTGTCAACGCTACAGACTATTGTCTATGGTCCATGACAAGCGAAGGGACGCGAGCGCAGTCGGACATTATGACACTATGACAGCTGGCTGTCAATGTCGGTCAACTGTCAAGGTGTTTTTTGAGGCACAACCTATGAAAACAACAAGAAAAACATCCGGAACAATAAAGTAAAGTTTAACAAATACGAAATGAGTATAATACTTCAAAGCCATGCGTATTTACTATTACGACAGAAAAGGTAGTCAGAAGGTCGTCATAATATGGATTATGGTGTAAAAATACTATACTTATTTAAAGTGCATCGGTGTTGGTGTTGTGTACCTACATGGTAGTGATCCAGGCAAAAACTCCGTTACGATACCAATACTAGCTTCATGCAGTCCTAGGGTAAGTAAAATTGGTTTCTTTTTGTAATTGTAGCAAGTGTTGTTTATATTTATATTTATATTTATATTTTTATCACGGGCTGCTTGACCCAATGCTTCCAGGTCCAAGTCCAAAATCAATTCATTGAAGCGAGCAAACAAAGTGTCAACCGCACTCAATCTCGCATTCAACTGCTCATACCGGGCAAGCGTGGCCTCTTCCAGGTCTAGACGCTCAGCGGTTGCAGCAGCAGAGGCAAACCATCTTAGCTGTGAGGTCAATCCACCAATAAATAAATAAATATTGCTGGACATTACACACAGCGCCATCTAGTGCCACACTAAGCAACGAGGCTTGTGTCGTGGACACTAGATAGTTGATATACTACATAGATACTTTTTTGTTTGTAAATACATACTTATTATACATATAAACATCCATGACTCGGAAACAAATGTCCATGCTCATCACACAAACATTTGCTCCGACCGGGATTCGAACCCGGGACCCTAAGAACGAAAGGCAGCCTGACTACCGCTGCGCCAATCGGGTCGTCAATGGCTTGGTTTACAGCTTTCAATGAAGCCATTGGGACAAATATCAAATAAAACAAATTAAATTCAATTAAATAATCAACAGGAATAATTTTCCCGGACCCAACTACAATTTAAACCAAATAATAAAACTTAGTTTGAATTATTACAAGTTCAAATCCGACCCTGTACAAGCAATACCTTGTTTATACAACAACAAATTAAAGTAACACAAGGGACACTACATATCATAACATATTATGTCAAACAATCAATGTTAACTATGTTTAATTTGAGTCAGGCCAACAGGCAACAAATCAGACTTCTCAATACTTTAACTCGACAATAAGTGGTGAATTTAACAATTAAACCACGCTCTGCTACCAGTTGTGTGAGACTGCACCAGCAGACTCACGATGTCCGCGATTACGCGGAGCCCTAATCAAAATAATACTTGTCCAATCGACAAGGGGAAAACTATTAGGTACACTTACCCATCACGTTGTTACTGGTGATGTGGCGTAGTCCCAGGTCACGTCGTATCTGGGTGGGGTGTAAGTGTGAATGTGTTTTGTGTTGTGCATGTGACGTTATGTAAGATTCGACGGTATTCCAAAGGACGCCCCACAGCGCGTACCGTCGACTGCCTGGTCAAACCTTCCAAGATCACACACGTGGCACTTTTCAGTCAATGTCCAACTAAATCTTATCCCAGTTAGCTAACCTAATTGGGGATTTACAATAGTCCAGCACTGAATTCAGGAAGTTACCGGCGTCCAAACGACACAAAAGCCGGCTACTTAACCAACAAATTATTCGCGGTCACGACGCAAGATGGCGAAATGTCTTAATTTTCACTCAATTATCAACAAAATATCAAAAACCGACCAAGATTGTATCGGATTAACATTAACTCAAAGTTTCAATCAATAATTACACGACAACAGCGTGCATCAAAAAACGAACAACGGAAACGAGTTTCTTCCAAACCAAGATGGCCGTGACCACCAAACGTCATCGCACTGACAACTGAAACGTCATCTGTCAAACGTCAAAAAACTGCGTTCGGAAACATATGGGATGAAACATAAGGGCTTTAGTTTATGGGTCCGGGTGGGACTTTAAATCTCTTCGGATGTAACGTCTCGTATAATTTATTATGGTCGAACATCACTTAAGGTAAGTTCGTTTAACCATTAATTATACTTACGACGTTACATCCTCAAGATTTAATTACTACGTAGATGTTCAGCGCTTTCATTCAAACGAGATTGATAAGGATAAAATTAAAACGATTAAGTACGTTAATTAAACAAGTAGAAATATGTTTATTATGTAAACAATAAACTAAAAAACACAGAAATGTTGACAAACAAACAAAAATTGCATCCTCTGCATAGTGACAAATATACCTTCTTATAATCTTATCTAATCAATTTTCACCTTAATTTAAATATTGTAAATTGCCTCTGCAAATGCATTGTCATCATTAACTGTAATCGGACGATTATAGAATTTGGCAAATGTTAATAAATTGCCCGACCAACCCGCGGTTCATTTAATTATGTCCACTGGAACCCCTTTACGACTAGCCGCCGAGGTGGACGCGTGGCGGGTGCTATGTGCTGTAAAAACCCCAGTATCAATACCACTTTCAGTTAACACGTTTCTAATCCATCTACTTATAGTGGCAGCACTATCATTATGGATTGGTTTCTTGGCAGTAAGAATGAGTCTATTTGTTAGCGGTAAGCTTCTAAAAATCTTAGTCGCCTCAATATACGAGGACAACGTCTTTGCAGGACAGATTTCTTCTCTACTAGGGGAAAAAGGTAGAATTAGAATAGGCGCCGATCTGTTTGGGGCCGAGGTTTTGATTAAATCATTTATGTTGATGTCTATCCTCGTGCTACTTACTTTAATACTAGACAATTGTATCAGTGATAGAGTCTGCACACGTTGTGCTGGCGATAACGCGAGTAGAGTAACTAATTTTTTGGATAAAGAAGCCAAAGGTTGACTCTCGTTCGGGTAATGATTTAAAAGATAATCTAATACAAGATTAGGATCCCATGTAGATTTATATCTAGGGAAAGATGGTTTAGTCCTATAGACTCCTTTCATAAACCTTATAATTCTATCATCTTGACTTATACACTTACCTAGTATTAATGCAAGTGCAGAACGACAGGTATTGAGGCTTGAATAATTTGACCCTAAGTGATATTCATTGACCAAAAATTCTAGGATGTTAGGAACATTGTTACCAAAAACATTAATCTTCTTTTTAATACAAAAATGCCACCATTTTTTGAAAACTACGTTATATTGTTTAAGAGAGCTGTCGGCTAACGATGATATTATTATTTGAATAGCACTCTCTGGCAACGATTGTTTTACGTACGATTGCTCGATAATACTGACGACACCAGGGTAAGTCCTTTCCAAAGTGGGTGTGGAGTCCTGAAAGGTGATAACAGCAATGAGGGACTTGGTTCAAAATAAATAACTTCAGTTTGGGTTAGAGATAAAAAGAGTGGGTACCATGGCTGGCTAGGCCAATAAGGTACTACCATAATCCCAGTGGCTTTATCTGTCACTATTTTTCTTAGGCATTTAAGAATCAGTGAGAACGGGGGAACGCGTAAAAATAATAAGGTGACCAGTCTATTGTGTATGCATCAATATTATATGCTGAAGGATCTCGTTTCCACGATATGTATTTCTTACACTTCGCGTTCAGTCGCGTGGCAAACACAGATCGATTTGCGGTGTTCCGAAAGTATCTGTGATCTTATCAAAAGCAAATGAAGCTAAGTCCCATTCAATGTCAATATTAAAACGTCTCGATTCCTGGTCGGCTTCTGTGTTATCTTAACTAATGACTAATGATTAATTAATTAATAATTATAATTAATTAATTATTAATTTATTTATTATGACTTAATGTAGGAGGCATACACAAAGAGTTTCCTTTGTTCACACCATTGCCAGATTTCTCTGGCTACATCATTAAGGTGTGTATATTGAATTCCTCCGTTCTTATTTATGTAAGCGATAGCTGTAGTGTTGTCAATCCTAAGTAGAATTTCCTTATCATAAAGGTCTTTAGCAAAGCACTGTGAGCCTATAAGGGCTGCTTTTAACTCTAAAAGATTTATTTGTTCTTTGAATTCTGTGACACTCCACAAACCATGAGCACGTACTCCATTGCAATAAATACCCCAACCCGTAAGAGATGAATCTGAGAAGATCTCAAGAGCATACCTATCACAATGTATTGGATTTTTAATGTTAAAATATTATTTTGCCACCAGGAAAACTTCAGGTTGGGTGAAAGATTCATGACACAATCATAGTTGTCCTCAAAATTACTTAGAGCTAGAAACTTTTCACGCTCGAAGCGTTTTGTATATAACAATCATAATAAATTGCTGGACAAGCTGAGCAGAGTAATCCAAGATACTTTGCAAAGTCTCTAATTGTTATTGAATTTTTCCTAGCAATTCTTATTGTTTGGTCTAATATATTTTGACGTTTTTTATCTGGCAACATTAGACACATATCATGTGAATTTATTTCAAATCCTAAAAACTTTTGAATTTGTTTTGGTACCAAGCTACTTTTTTCTTTATAGATGAATCCTAATCTCTCGAGAAAGTGCACCGCTGTTGCTGTACTTTTAAGGCAACTATTAATTTTTATAACTATTAATTAAAAGTGTTATTATATAACTATTAATTAAAAGTGTTATTTATGCACAACAAATCATCTAAATATATAACTAGTAGCAACCCTTGGTTCCTAAGATAAGTTACTACTGGCTTCATTAATTTTGTAAAAATAAAAGGAGCTATAGATAAACCAAAAGGGAGACATTGAAATTCAAAAGTAGAACCTTGAAATCTAAATCTCAGATATTTTTTACTAGAATTGTGAATGGGCACTAAAAAATATGCATCCTGTAGATCCATAGTTGTCATGAAGCAATCCTTACTAATTAACTTAGTGGCAGTACGAATGTCTTCCATCTTAAAATGTTCCGGACTAATGAATTTATTAAGTGATTTCAAATTTAAAATGAACCTAAATGACCCGTCCCTTTTGGGAATCAAAAAAATATTAGATATAAACTGATCAGACACATCATTGCATTTTTTAATTGCTCCTGAACTCAGTAATTTTGAAATGGACTACTTTAGATGTTTAAGTTCTGTTTTACTGAACCTAGGGTTAGATGGCTCAAATTTTTGAAAAGGAACCCTAACAAAAGGAATTTTTAAACCTTTAACATAGTTTAATACTATTGGATATTTAGTTATAGCTTTCCAGTTGTTAACAAAGTGACGCAATCTACCAGCATGAACTTTAACCTCTACTGGTTCCTGCGAGCTCTGTAATCCGTCTTCCGGACAGGAGGGACTCGATTTGCAGCTGGCTGCCTCCGACCTTGCTGTGTTGCTTGTCCTTGACTGAAGGACGTGTACCTCTGCTTTGTCCCACCCGGTTTGGTAGCCTTGATTGGTTGGTATCTGGGTGGGCCTCTCCAGTTTCCCTGTTGTCTGGATGTGGATGGAATGCTGCGCTTAATTTGAAGACCTGATTTTTCAGCTGTTTTTGTGGCTTTAATCATTTCCCCAAGGCTAGCTCCAAAAAGAAATGAATCCCGTTTTACATCTGTAATAGCAGTTGATTTTTTTTTGTCCAATGAAGAAGTTATTAACTTTCTTCTATGTTGTGTGTTCTCATAGTGCAGGTCAAGAAAAATCTGGCTGACTTCTGAAAGTCCTTTTAGGATTTCCACCTTTGTGTGGTCTTCTTTTATCAGAGATGAGGCTAAATTGGTAAGGCCAGCAATGCCCAGCCCAAGTTGGTTTTGAGCTTTTTCGAGGAATTTGTCCCGATGTTTAATATTATCACTTATTACAGTAGATATTTCTAAGTTTATCTTTGGCGCTTTCACTAGAGTAAAGTTCTCAGATGTTAAGGTCTTCTTTAAGGTAGCTTCCTTCACCTCTTTAGTCAGCCGTTCTATCAGGACCCTACCCCAACGTTTAGAGATCTCCTCATTGATAGGAGGTCCTAAAACCTCGTCTTTGCCTGTTGGATCACCAAGTGCCTCCAATATTTCAGGTGGTAAGACCTCGGAAACAGGGGCCTCATTTGTGCTAGGACCAGGATCCTGAGGGAGCAGGTTGTCTGCGTCGGCATGTGGTGGACTAGCGCCAGATATGATGGGAATATTATTTTCTGACCCGTCTGAATGCGCAGAAAATCGCTGTGAGTCTGGTGTTGGTGACCTTGTGTAGTGGTGGTCATATTCTGTAAGTTAAAAGAAAAGAACCACTGTTGGAGTGAACATAATCTTGTCTTTTAGCCTTTGTACGTACTCACGTTACGCCTCTAGACTGTTTAATTGACAAGCTGGTGTACAGTACTTATGTTTACATTTTTAAGTCGTTGTACGTATTCACGATACGCCTCTAGACTAGTTAGTTATCAGCCGTGCTCACGTCACGGAGTATAACTACCTACCCTCCAACTCAACTTTGTATGAGAACATTGTGTCAATGTCAATGACCTTTCAGACTCTCACTAGCAGTATTCGACAACAGCTGGAACCTACTTAATATCAAATGTAACAAACATAACCTAATCCTAGCTAGGTACAAACATAATATTTTTACCTAGGTACCAAAAATAAAAAGGTTACGAGTAGCCGGCGATGTGCCAGCCGCCATTATTAGAAATTGCAAAACGACATGTCGAAAGAAAAGTGTTTCTATGACAAATTCATTGGTATGTACTTATGCCAATCAATAGCAAATAGTAAATTGATTGATATTTGGCTAGTACTATTTAAATTATGCACAGATACGTAGATAGTACTAGAGTAGGTACTAACCTTCCTCCTCCGTTGATGAGTCGCGTTCACGTAGCTTTCGCTCCAAACGCTTTATTTTTCGTCGAATCCTCGAAACACTGCGCTCTTCAACACAGCACTTCCCTTCGTCTTTTTCCCATTTTCACACACTTTCACAATACTTTTCACAAACTTATAGTTAGTTTTTCGAAACGCACGAAGTCGCGACGCCCGCACATAAAAAAGGAATGAAGTTCACCGGAGAGGGCGCTGTAGTCGACGGGCGACGGATATCGTTACACAGCCAATTAGAATTTAATAATTTTTATTTTTATTTCCACAGCTCTAAAAATTATGTGCGACGCCTATACATTGAGAAGTGAAACTACGTAGTAATTATATTTCAAGCTTCATCCTCGAGATTAGCATTTGATACACTTGTAGTAACGCGTAGTACACACCATTCCACTAGTAACGCGTAGTACACACCATTCCACACTATTTTGAGAATATTTGATTTCTTCTATCTCCATTTTTTTATATTTTTTTATATTTATTTTACTGAGGGTAGATTAGTCCACTCTCATTCGCTTTTTAGTGCCGCGCCGTTCCACACTCGCTCGCTCGAAAAAAGTTATTTTAAAAGGTAATATCGAGTGTTAAAGTTTTAATAATGCCTAAAAGAAAAGGTGATAATTGTTGTAGTATACAGCGAAAAGTGGGGGGCATTCTGCACCCAACCGTCATAGCGTGCGGTCGCGTTTACGCCGGTTGTGTATACGTAGTGATAGCAGTGAGTGTGTTATCGAGCATTCTACAAGTGGCGACGAGGAAAAATGTAAGTCCTAATGCACAAATACTTTGTTAAAAAGAAAGAGAATAAGGACAGTTAAAGTAATGGCATAATGTGGTTGGGGGTAAACAAAAAAAAAAAAGAAAAAAACTGACAAATCTAATTGGTAAATTAGTTGTTATCAATATTACTTGTTAACGTAAATAAGATGACAATCTTTCTTATCTCTTTAGTAATTACGTGCGGTGACCTACTGGTCGACCGCGCTGAGTCATGTTGTTTACCAAATTGCATTGTGCATTCCTAATGAGGTTAACTAATATTATAATAACAAGTTTGAATAGATGAATGAATGCGTAAATTGACGAACGTATTCAATAGAAAATATAATGTATCCAATTTTATTTAACCTATACAAATGAATTGTTATGATTTATTATAATAAAACCTAACCTTAAAAGGAAGTTTTGTGCCAATTTGTACATACTGAATACATCTATTTCGATTATATATGTACATTAAAAGTGTTAGTGTATTTGATAAGTATATTTGCAGCGATTTAGATGCAATAAATATCGTTATCACAATTATACATTAGGCACGAATGTAAACACGTAGGTATATGAGGAAGTATCAAAATAAAAGGAAAGATGGGTACCTACATGGTATTTTTTTTTTGAAAGACCAATATGACAGGTCACTAGCAAATATAAGTGTTATGAAAGTCGATAAAGGACTGTGATTGTGAGGTCAATATGAGAAAGGCCCTGTGTGAAAGAAAGTCAATAAGACAGACTTGCAACGAAAGATTATTGGTGAAAGGTCAATATGAGAGACATTGTGGTGAATAAATAGTCAATAAGAAAGGCTATGATATTGTATTATTGGAGGATCTTTAAAAGATCGTTATGGTTAATATAGTCAAATATGAGAGACTAAGACGGTCAATAAGATAGACAGTACTGGTTGAGCGGAAAGGTTGTATGGTTGGGTTATGTGAGCCTTAATGTAACTAACCAAACAAGTTGTAAGCAGTTATGCGATTGTTACAGATCGCCCCATTATGGCTCAGGTAACATCAGCGCTTCCAGGTCTTGAGCACTTCGATTGCGAAGGTGACCCAGTTTCAGTAGGAGTCAGATGGGAAAAATGGAAAAGGGCCCTTGAGATATATTTCCTAGCGGCTAACATTGACACAAGCGGGAAAAAGAGAGCAACCCTCTTGCATATTGGTGGCCTTGCCCTCCAAGAAGTATACTACAATCTTCCCGGAGCTCATGTAGATGACATTGATAACGTAGATGTTTATAAAGTTGCAATAGAGAAATTAGACCAATACTTCTCTCCTAAACAAAGCCGATATTTTGAGCGATATATGTTTCGACTAATGAAGCAGGAGGAAGGGGAGAGATTTGAAGCATTTTTATTAAGACTGCGAAACCAAGCTGATAAATGCCAATATGCTGATAAAGATGAAAATCTAATAGATCAAATCGTCGAAAAAAGCCGGAGTGCAGAACTAAGGAAGAAAATTTTATCAGCGGGCGACAGTGTAACTCTTCAGCAGGTTATTACGATCGCTATTACGCTTGAAACAGTCAACAGGCAACTTGACACATTTGACAAACCAGGTTCAAGTAAAACAAGTGACACAATTAAATCAGATATTAATAAATTAGACACTCGGAAACCTACCCCTACAAACCAGAGTTTTTCAAAGACTTGCTACAGGTGTGGCAGTAGTAAACACTTGTCTTTTGACGACAAGTGTCCAGCCAGAGAGAAGAAATGCGCAAGATGTGGAATTATCGGACATTATAAAGATTACTGTAGGACTAAATTACAGAAAAGGAAAATACAATCAAAGAACGATGAGAAGACGGATAGAACAAAGAGACAAAGAATTGACAAATCACATAAAAATACAGAGGGAGTGGATTACATATTTCATTTAGATGAGGATGAAACTATTAACTGCAAAGTCGGTGGTGTTGTTATTGAAATGTTGATTGACTCGGGCAGTAAATGTAACATTATCACAGATAGGACGTGGGAATATCTAAAAAATCATAAAGTTAAGGTCAATAATCAAATAAAGAATCCTGATAAAATATTATTGCCTTACGGGAGCCAAAAGCCCTTGGATATTTTAGGTGCATTTGATGCCAATATAACTATTAATGATGTAATTAATAAAACTGCAACTTTTTACGTAATTCGAAATGGTACCCGTAATCTTCTAGGTAAAGTCAGTGCGATACAACTTAATGCGCTTCGAATTGGTATCCCCGTCAATAATATCAGCACTTTCCCGAAATTTAAAGATGTCACTATTCAGATTCCTATCAACAAAGAAGTACAACCAGTTATTCAGCCATATAGGAGAATACCGATTCCCTTAGAAGAAAAAGTAAATAGGAAGCTGGTCGAACTTAAAGAAGCTGACATTATTGAAGAGGTTAAAGGACCATCACCATGGGTATCTCCAATGGTACCAGTGTTAAAAGATAATGGTGAGATTCGGATTTGTATCGACATGAGACGAGCAAATGAGGCAATAATTAGGGAGAATCATCCACTCCCTACAATGGACGAACTCTTACCAAATTTTAGGCATGCTAAGTACTTTTCTCGACTCGATATAAAAAACGCTTTTCATCAATTGGAAATTGACGAAAGCAGCAGATATATAACCACCTTTAGCACCAGTAAAGGATTGTTTCGTTATAAAAGACTAATGTTTGGTGTGTCGTGCGCACCTGAAATGTTTCAAAAAGTACTAGAGAGATTATTGTTGGGTTGCGTAGGTACTGCGAACTTCATAGATGATATCATCATCTATGGATCTGATGGACAGGAACACGACAAACGGCTTAATAAAGTCCTACAAGTACTTAAAGATAATAATGTTCTCCTTAATGAAGCAAAGTGCATTTATAAAACGGATAAAATAGAATTTCTTGGACATGAATTAACAGCTGAAGGGATAAAACCGTTAGCTAAATATATCCAAGCTATTCGGTCTGCGCGAAGGCCATCCACTGTCGAGGAAATACAGAGCTTTCTTGGTTTGGTCAATTACGTAGGAAAATGGATTCCCAAGCTGGCATCGCTTACAGAACCCCTTCGACAATTAATCCGACTAAAATTGAACAAATCTGCTAATATTCAAAAGTATTGGACAAATATTCAAGAAAGATCATTTGAAAGTCTTAAGCAACAGCTGTTGGAGATAAAGACATTAGGCTATTACAATCCAGCGGATAAGACACAAGTCATAGCAGACGCTTCTCCAGTTGGATTAGGGGCGGTGCTCATACAAATTGATAGCAAAGGTCCTCGTGTGATAGCGTTTGGTAATAAGAGCCTTACAGACTGTGAGAAAAGATATTGCCAAACCGAGAAGGAGGCTTTGGCACTAGTATGGGCTGTGGAACATTTTAAAATATACCTGTTAGGTAAAGAATTTGATCTTATTAGTGACCACAAACCCTTGGAGATCATCTTTGGACCCCGTTCTAAGCCTTGTGCGCGAATTGAGCGCTGGGTACTTCGGATGCAGGCTTATAAGTACAAAGTTGTCTATCGCCCAGGTAAAGATAATATCGCAGACTCAATTTCTCGGCTTTGCCAGTCAAATCAACCGGTACCATTTGACAGTGAAAACTATATAAATTCAATGATTGAATATAGCAGGCCGGTTGCAGTACCCCTGAATGAGATCGATTCAGCCAGTGCACTAGACGTTGAGATTACAGCATTAAAAAACGGAGTTTTTGATGATAAGTGGGACGAATCTGTCAAGGCTTATAAACCCTTTCAAACAGAGATTTGTTTCCAAGGCAATATAGCATTGAGGGGTAATAAGCTTATTGTCCCGGAAAAACTTCGTGCTCGAGTTCTCGAAGCTGCTCATCAAGGACATCCCGGCATAGTGGCGATGAAGACACGCCTTAGAACCAAAGTATGGTGGCCAAAGATTGACAGAGATGCTGAAAATAGGGTTAAAGCTTGCAAAGGGTGTACACTTGTTTCGGCACCAAATCCACCTCATCCCATTAAAAGAAGAGCTCTCCCAGCTGAGCCTTGGATTGACGTGGCGATCGATTTCTTAGGACCCTTGCCCTCAAATGATTATTTACTTGTCATTGTAGACTACTTTAGTCGATATAAGGAGATAAAAATAATGAAGAATATTACAGCCACGGGAACGATTAACGTACTTAAAGAAATATTTTCTCGTCTTGGATACCCTACGACACTGACATGTGACAACGGGAACCAATTCACTAGTGAGAATTTTAAGGAATTTTGTAAGGAATGTGGTATTACAATAAATAATACCATACCCTATTTTCCACAAATGAATGGTGAAGTCGAACGCCAGAATAGGGATGTACTTAAGCGATTAAGAATAAGCCAGCTAGAAAAGAAAGATTGGAAAGAAGAACTATTAGAATATATGATTATGTACAATAGTACACCGCATACTACAACTGGAAAAACACCAGCAGAATTATTCTTCCGCCGACAATTTCGTGATAAAATACCAGGAGCAGCTGATATTGAACATAAAATAGCAGATTCAGAAGTAAGAGATAGAGATAAAGAGAAGAAAGACAAAGGAAAGGAATATGCGAATATGAAAAGGAAAGCAGTGGACAGCAATTTAGAAATCGGTGAAAAGGTTTATATAAAAAACATGACCAAGGAAAATAAACTTACACCAAACTTTAACCCAGAAGCGCATACGGTAACTGATGTACATGGCGGAGACGTAAGAGTGAGGAACGATCTAACGGGGAAAGAATATCGTAGAAATATTATTCATTTAAAAAGGGTAGAAAATAATAATTGGAAAGTTGTTAATAATCAAGATGAGAATAGTGAAACAAATCCTGAAGTTGAAGATTGATTGTTCCTTGGTACTGGCATGAAAATAATTGTTTGATTATAATTACAATTTGATTATTTACAATTAGTTGTTTTCTTAAAACAAGGAAGGGATGTAGTATACAGCGAAAAGTGGGGGGCATTCTGCACCCAACCGTCATAGCGTGCGGTCGCGTTTACGCCGGTTGTGTATACGTAGTGATAGCAGTGAGTGTGTTATCGAGCATTCTACAATTGTGATCGTATAAAACAAAAAATTAGAAGATTAGAAAGAAAGATAAGACGCAAGCGGCGTCGTTCGCGCGATTATTATTATTCGGAAGACTCGGAGTTATCGTCAACAACAAGTTTGCGCCGGCGTTCACCATTACAAGGTACCTATGTTTTTTGTTTTCTTCATGCTTTATTATGAATCAGTGTTTGACCTACTTATGCACTAATTTTATTCCAATTAGATTGCATAATGATCTGCTAGGTTATTAAAATGAAAATAGACGAGATATTTTACTTCTTGTTTAGTTTATAAACGAATATAGGTACCTACCTACTCGTTTATTTCTGCTCAAGAAATTAGTGTTACGGACAGTACAATGGGACTGATTTTTTCACTAATATGGGCTAGACTTAATAAGATTTAATTATTCTTTAGTTAGGGAATAATAGTTTGCGGACAGTACTTGCTTGCATTGGGACTGTTTCTTACTGTTAATTTCCTACTAACAATTTAGTTCAGTCTTTTAGACTATAATTATGTGACTCGCAAGTGAGTAAAGAATTTAACACATTGAATAAACATCATTGTTCACAATATTTTATTATTACGACTAGCTTCTGCCCGCGACTTCGTACGCGGAACCTGTTGCTTATGCCAGCGACAACGGGGTCGTCAAAATCGAAGATCTGATACGTCTGATGTCGAAGCGCAATTCTCTGTCCGTGAACGTCTCCGACTCGCGAGACAATGCGTGACGTTCACGATCAGCAGTCAGTCGCGCATCACGTTCCCCACTTGTCTCTAGATACCTAGAAGTCGATGTGTAGATACGCTGAAAACTCAAGCGTAATTCTCTTTCCGTGAATGTCTCTAACTCGCGAGACAATGCAGACGTTCACGATCAGCGGTCAGTCGCGCATCATTTTCTTCACTGGTCTCTAGACACCTGAATGTAGATGCGTAAATACGCTGAGAACGCATCGCAACGTGGAAACCTCTTCGGCGAAGCACACCTGTGCTTCGCGATCCGAAGAGGTTTCCACGGAGCAAGTTGAAGCCTGATGTTCTCTCCTGACGCTCTTCGGTAGATTCTTGGGATCTTATGATCTTCAATCTTTTAGCTCCTTTGGAACACTGGGAAAGATTTGACCTCTTTCTAGGCATGGTTATAGTTTTATTAAAATCTAAGTGACTGCTCCGCTGCGTTACCGGGTAGGCTACCGTGCCACGTAGATAAATAGAAAAGGAAATTAAACACTAAAATAACATAAGCCGGAAGACATAGTTTTGGCCAGTAGAATCAAATTTTCAATGATACACCATTATCATCGAAAATCAGTCCTAAACTGTTACCACCTTGACCGCGTGGATATTTTATAATTATACATTGAAATTAGTGATAGCTTTGATTTCCACATCAGATGTTTCTGATCTTCAATTTTTATAAGTCAACAGGAAATGCTCATCAGACCGAACAACTTTTGCTAAGACGTCATTCCTATATGTGTTATGGTGTAGCTGGGCTCTCGGAGTTCCACAACAGGTGTTCCAGATCTTCGATTTTTATAAGTCAACAGAGAGTGCTCATCAGATTGAACAACTTTTGCTAAAACGTCATTCCTATATATATGTAAGTGTAGCTGGGCTCTTGGAGTTCCACATCAGGTGTTCCAGATCTTCAAATTTATTCTCTCAGCAGAAAATGCCCATCACGTGAAACAATTTTTGCTACGGTACCATTTTTGTATCTCTTATAGTTCAGCTGGTCTGTTGTGGTTCTGCATCAGGTGTTCAAGTTTCCAAGATAAATTATAGCCTATATCTTGCCCAGACTTAATACCTATACAACAACAAAAAAAACATTCAAATCCGTCCAGTAGTTCCGAAGATTAGCGTGTACAAACAAACAGACCCACAGACAAACAGACAGATTTTTTTTTTTGGATTCGTACTCTATTGCTGTTTCTAAACCCCCCTCAATTATTTCTTTTTTAATATATTCAATGTACAGACACAGTTTTTTTACTGTTTTATTATATGTAATAATATAATATAGAATATAGAATAGAATATAGAATAGAATATAGAATAGATGATAAAATCTATGCAGTCACTTCTCGGCCCACCGAGCAGTACATTGGGACTGGTTCATGGTGCTTGATAAATTTGTTTGTGGACAGTACGTGTTATCATAACTTGGGACTGTCACTTACAATATAATATTGACTCGCATTGCCAGGCTACATGGGAATTTACATCTCCTTTTCAGACGGAGAATATATGGAGTTTTTAAACAATGAAGCGGTCATGTCAGACCTATATCAGCCTTCTCCTGAGCTACAAACAGATGTAGACCTAACGCAGCCCGAGGTGGAGCCGGAACCAGATCCAATCCCGAGCACATCACGAGATGAAAACTCTGTCCAGTTTCAATCTGTTGTGATAGTTTCACCAGATCCTAGGGACCCTTCACCACTCGTAGTCCCAGAGCCTGTTCCAGTTGCAGACCCGATGACACCTGCAACAGAAGACTCGGGACTTGATAATAAGCTGTTGGATATATTAGGCACTGATCCTACAACAGAGAAAAAATACGGAAAAAACATACAAAAAGATTTGTCGATAAGATTTCAACATTGGACTACGACAGGAATAACGAAAGAGCTGCGTAGAGAACTTAAAGAAAATTATTTAACTCCTGAAAATGCCAAGTTGATTGATCCTCCTGAATTGAATGCAGAAATAAAAGCAGCTGTCTCAGATACACACATCAAAAGTGTCTAGGGATCAAGCATTTTTATGCGGATTTCTTGAGATTGAGATGTGGCTTTGTAATAAATTTATGATTTTATAAATTTATATGGATCCTTTTTGGTGCATTTCATTATTTGAATAAGGAACTCTCAATCAAATTCGAGTAAAAGATGAAAATAAGCTGTCAATATTTTCCCTATAAAAACATACAACGCATTGAAGACATTATTAGTGCTACTGTTTCCCTACTACTGATTAAAACCAACGTTATTATGGAGCGGCGACGTCATTTAAGCAGGGAAGAAATGCTCAGAGCCGTGGGAATGATAGAAGCTGGTTCCCGGCAACGTACTGTAGCTTTAGCTCTGAATACAAGTCAGAGTGTTATCAGTCGACTTTGGACACGTTACCGAAGCACTGGTACCGTGGCTGAGCGCCATGGAGGACGGTATCGCTGCACCACACGGAGACAAGACCGATACATTGAAATCTTAACTCGAAGAGCTCCAACAATAACCGCCATGATGTTAGCCGTGAGGCTTCATCACTCTTCAGGGAACTTAATTAGCGACCAAACAGTCAGAAACCGCTTGCATGAAGTGAACCTTCATTCCCGAAGACCGCTACGGGTACCACCTATAGCAATGCACAATCGTAGGATTCGATATCAATGGGCTCTTGAACACAGAAATTGGGCAGAAGAACAATGGCGTTTCGTGTGCTTTTCTGATGAGTCTCGTTTTGGTATGAGACCGGATACAAGACGTATACGACACTGGAGAACCCCTGGACGCCAACAGCGATTAAAATCCTGCCAGGAAGTCCATCCTTATAGTGGTGGAACCATCATGGTATGGGCGGGTATTTGGATCGGCGGAAGAACTGAGTTGATTTGGATCAGAGGCAACCTCAACGCTCAAATTTATGCTGAGACGATTGTATCAGACGTCATCGTTCCTCTACAAGTGCAAATCGGTCCCTTATTTCAGTTAATGCATGATAATGCACGACCGCACACCGCAAGAGTTGTAAGACAGACTCTCGCCGCAGCTAACATCAATGTCCTGCCCTGGCCTGCTCAGTCGCCAGACTTGAACCCGATTGAGCATGCATGGGATATGCTACAGAGAAGAGCTCTGCCGAATATGGA
Source organism: Xestia xanthographa (assembly GCA_905147715.2). Classification (NCBI taxonomy): domain Eukaryota; kingdom Metazoa; phylum Arthropoda; class Insecta; order Lepidoptera; family Noctuidae; genus Xestia; species Xestia xanthographa. Next base: position 70,881 of record LR990659.1, on the reverse strand, counting down.
GGGTATCCAGTCGCAAGAAGACCTTTTTTTGTTGTTGCAACGAACATGGGCGGCCATTCCACAGCGTGATTTGGATGAACTCATTTTGAGTATGCCAAACCGATGTTCTTGTGTTGTTAGTGTTCGCGGTAGAAACACGGATTATTAATTGTTTAAGTTACCCAAAATAATTGTAAAGAAAACTGTGTTTTCAGTCATTTTTTCGAACTTTAATGTTAGTGGTTCAAATGTCAAAAATCCCTTTATTAGGAAAATGGCAAATTTCTTTTTAATGCAAAGGTGACTTGGTTTATCGTTACTGTGACAAACGAAAACACTTTATTTGATGAATCCTTAAAGAAAATTTTAATTAATATCAATCAGGAGAAAAGTTATTGCAAAAATATATGTTGATCCCTAGATACTTTTGATGTGTGTATTGCTAAACGCGATAAAGCTATTGAAAGTAAGCAAAAACAACTTACCTTAGCCATTACTTCCCTAGGAGAAGCGATCACGCTTATATTATCTGCGAAGGAGAAAAATACAGCTCTACTCAAACTTCTGATGGATTCTACGCGTATCATCTGCGACTGTCAACACGCTGACTCTGTGACACGGAGAAACTTCCTATTGAATGCTGTAAAGAAAGAAGTTAGAGAGCAGCTACAAAATACAAAGATTGATAAGCTTCTTTTCGGCGAGAACTTAGCCGAAACCATTAAATCTGCGAAAGCCATCACTAAATCTGGTACAGATCTTAAACCCCGGCACCTAAACCCCCAAATAAGAAATTTACGCAGAGCACATTTAATCCTTCAAGGAATTTAAACTGGAGGAATCCGGGTTCGACGTGCAGGCCGAAGGGTCCACCAAGGATGAAGGAGCCTGCGACGACATCGACCAATCAGCCAGCCAGCTCGTCCAAGCAGTCTCAGCATCCGCAGCAGCGACAGAACTACAGACGTCGCTAAACAAGGTAAAACCTGCTGGTTGATTGTCCTTATTTTTAACCGACTTCAAAAAAGGCGGAGGTTATATGTTCGTGTGTATGTATTTTTTTTTTTTTTTTTTATGTATGTTACCTGATTTCTCTCCCATTTGTGGACCGATTTTCAAAATTCTTTTTTCATTTGATAGAGTACACTTCTGAGGTGGTCCCATTTTAATTTGGTGAAGATCTGATGCTGACCTTCGGAGATATACAATGGAACTCTTCAAAAAGAGACGGCAAATCTGTTGTGATAGCTCCAATCGGTTGGATGTTCATTGTTTATACAATATCATGACGGACCATCACGCCTGTATGCTCTGAGGGGGTACGCAGAAGTGTACAATTTACCTGATTTCTCTCCCATTTGTGGACCGATTCTCAAAATTATTTTTTTATTTGAAAAAGTATACTCCTGAGGTAGTCCCATTTTAATTTGGTGAAGATCTGATGCTGATCTTCGGAGATATACAATAGAACTCTTCAAAAAGGGACGGCAAATCTGTTGTGATAGCTCCAATCGGTTGGATGTTCATTGTTTATACAATATCATGACGTAACATAACGCCTGTATGCTCTGAGGGGGTACGCAGATGTGTACAATACACCCAGATTTCGACAGTTAGGTATGTTAAGTTAGCGCGTTCGTGTTCCGCTCGCGCCTCAAAGAGATGTCAGCAAAAGGGACTGTTGTAAAGATATACTGCGGCTCTGGAACACAAAGGGCTAAGAAGGAACATGGTTAGTCAGTAAAAGTCTGACACTCCCTTCCGCTCCGCCCAGAGCGGGACCCGTAATTTGATTTCCCATCCGAAAGAAAAAACACGGTATGTTGTTCCATATATTGGGGATACGCCTATTACGCTTATACCATGACATGTATTTTTAACAATGTCAATATGTAATAATGTAATGTCAATATTCATGGCAACTATTTGATTGGGAACAACTAAAAATGGAAAAATAAAAAACTTTTTTGCAAAAAATAAAACCGACTTCAAAAAACACAAAAAAGTGAAAAATAACTTTAGCTTCAGAAGTCGGTGACAAAAATACTAAATCAATCAAACAAAGGTCACCGACTTCTGAAGCTAAAGTTATTTTTCACTTTTTTGTGTTTTTTGAAGTCGGTTTTATTTTTTGCAAAAAAGTTTTTTTATAAAGAATGGTCAATGATCACTCATGAAGTCATGACCCAATGATCCTTTCATATATAAAGGGTTATAAAATTCCTTTTGTTCGGTCACCAATTCAGGCAGTACCTCCTAGTATTCGGAAATATTCCGAGTCAGAAAGACCACATTTCATTGAATCCATCGATAATTTATTATCGATGAGCTATTTCAGAATGTGAAGCTGAGTCCGACCAATATTTGTCAAACATCTTTTTAATTCCCAAGTTCAATGGAAAGATGCGTTTTATTTTAAATTTAAAATCTTTGAATAAATTTATCGATACTGATCACTTTAAATTGGAAGACTTGAGAACAGTACTAAAACTGGTATCAAGAAATTGTTATATATGTACTATCGACATAAAGGACGCATATTATTTAATTAAGATTGATAAAGATGATCGAAAATATCTCCGGTTCCAGTTTGAGCATTCTATTTATGAATTTAATATTTTACCTTTCGGCTTAAATACTGCTCCGTTTGTATTTACAAAGGTTATGAAACCAGTCATCAAACTATTAAGAATACGTGGATACTTATCTACAATATTATTTAGATGACATTTGCCTTATTGGTCATGATTATCAAACTTGTTACAAAAACCTGCAAGAAACCAAAAAACTCCTCACGAGCCTTGGTTTTATCATAAATATGGAAAAAAGTAATTTGAATCCTTCCCACATTTGCAGATATTTAGGATATGTTTTAGATACGATAAAGTTTCAGGTCACATTACCAAAAGATAAAATAGATAGAATTAAATTTGAAATCACAAAAATGAAAAATCTAAAACAATGCAAAGTCAGAGCCTTTGCAAGTTTTGTTGGTCTCTTGGTGTCTGCCTGCCCAGCTGTGGAGTATGGCTGGCTGTATACAAAACTTTTTGAAAGATGTAAATACCTTTATTTAAAATATACAAACAATAATTATGAATCGGTTATGCATATACCAAATTCATTAAAAATAGACTTTGAATGGTGGAATCATGCTATCGACCATACTGTTTGTAAAATTAAAGTAGATAAATATGACCTTGAAATTTTCTCGGATGCTTCAACAACGGGGTGGGGAATTGCGTGTGGTAATCAGAGAGCTAGTGGCCTGTGGGGAGACGCTGAACTCAGCCAACACATCAATTATCTAGAAATTATGGATGCTTATATTGGCCTTAAAATATTTGCCAAGGATTTTTCTAACTCTCAGATTCTTCTTCGGATTGACAATACCACCGCGATTTCCTACGTCAACAGGATGGGAGGCATCCAGTTCCCCCATTTGACAGATGTTACAAGGCAACTTTGGCAATGGTGCGAACATAGAAATCTATATGTTTTCGCTTCATATATTCGCTCTTCTGAGAACTTTGAAGCAGATCAAGAGTCAAGACGTACGCATCCTGATATTGAGTGGGAACTTACAAACTATGCCTACAGTAAAATTGTAACAATATTTGGTCCCCCAAATATAGATTTATTCGCCAGTCGATTAAATAATAAATGCCCAAGATACGTCTCCTGGCATAGAGATCCGGATGCGTACGCTGTAAATGCTTTTACAATTTCTTGGTCAGAATTTTATTTTTATGCGTTTCCACCGTTTACTATGATATTAAAATTATTACGGAAAATTCAGTCTGACAATGCCAAGGGAATAGTGGTTGTCCCACACTGGCCTACACAGCCGTGGTACCCATTATTTAAAAGACTTTTAGTGTCTGAAATGGTCATATTCAAGGCTAATGAAAATTTAATTTTATCTACCGATTTCAGTCGGCGCCACATGCGCAACACCATTACCCTGGTGGCAGGGATCTTATCCGCGAGGCGATGATAAGAAGAGGTATCCCACCTTCATCTATGGATATATTGCTTAATTCACTATCGGAGAACTCTTATAAACAATATGAAGGGTGCTATAAAAAGTGGTTCATTTATTGTAATGATAATAAATTGAACATGTACGAGGTTTCAATTCCAAATATTATGAACTTCTTAACATTAGCGTATAATGGTGGTGCCCAATACGGAACTTTAAATTCATACCGGTCGGCTTTAAGTTTAATTACTAAAGAAAACATTTCCGGGAATGAGGATATAAAAAGATTCTTTAAAGGGGTATTTCGGTCTAGACCCCCTCTGCCTAAGTATAACGAGACTTGGGACACGTCTCTGGTATTAAATAAACTTGAAAAATGGTATCCTAACCAAGAAAGAATTACAAAGAAATTAGTTACTCTGCTAGCTCTTGTCACTGCACATAGGGTGCAAACTTTATCAAAAATTTAAATCTGTAATATTGAAAGGTCTCCTAAAGAAATTAAAATTAAAATTCCCGACCTCATAAAGACTTCTAGAATTGGGGCATCTCAACCCATGCTAGTTATTACGTTTTTTGATAAAAAGCCAGAGATTTGCCCAGCGCAAGCTATACTCACCTCGAAATGACGGAGGAACTTAGAATCAATACATTATTATTTATTAGTTTTAAAAAACCTCATAAATCGGTAGGTGCACAAACTTTATCTAGATGGATAAAGCATACCCTAAGTTTAAGCGGAATTGATACTTCCACGTTCACTGCGCATAGTACTCGGCATGCTGCCACATCAGCTGCGCAGAGGTTAGGTGTTAATATTGACCAAATTAGGAGAGCTGCTGGTTGGAGCCATAACTCCCAGGAATTTGCAAAATTTTATAGTAGACCTGTTAATAATAATGTATCTAATTATTGTTTTGGTATGGCTATTATAAATGATTCAATTAATAAGCAAACCGCTTAGTTACTCAAGTAATTAGAACAAATTGTAAAATTAAGTAATCATTAATTAATATTAATATTTTTTGTTTTGTTTACAACAATATTAAATACTTTGCAACTTATAAATTCTGGATTTCATTCAATTATATTTTACGATTCATATCTCTAAAAGTCTACAAGTGTATCAAATGCTAATCTCGAGGACGAAGCCTGAAATATAATTAGAGATTAAACGAACTTACCTGTGAGTGAAGTTCGATCCTAACTATATGAAGGCTTCGTCCGAAGAGATTAGCAACCCTCCCACCCACTCTTTCGGTGTCTACCCCTACCAATCGTAAAATATAAAGTTAATGGGCTAGACTCTAAACTAAATAAGACGGATTGCGAGCGCAGGAATCAAGTGGACTAATCTACCCTCAGTAAAATAAATATAAAAAAAATTAAAAATGGAGATAGAAGAAATCAAATAGAGAGGGTATTGGATCTTTTATCGAGTGACAGTATCAAAATATATCTCAAGTTCTTAAAATAAAAACAAGTACTTTATTTACAAAAACTTTATTGTGAAAGTCATTAACAAGTTGCAACTTACAAGTGACGCTATTATCCTGTGAATCAGTGCTGTGTACAATAAATAAAACACCAAAAACTCCATACCATTCTGGTACTGCTAAACTTCTACCCGATACGTCATAATAACAGTCGTTTTGCGCAGTGTCTGAAAATACTTAGTGACATAGCTTCAGTGTGTGCGTTTCTTGGCATAGTTACTGTGTTACGTCTTATGGTGTCACATCTTGCCATAACACCATAGAAATTGCCGTAACGCACATTTTGAAAACAGCGCCATCTATCATTTTCAAGGCAAACTGCTTGTAGATCTATCGAAGACACAAGATCGAATATTTTACGATGGTCAAGTGCGGAGCCTGCGGTAAATTTCTCGCGTCGGTAGATGCCGCTAAATGCAACAAATGTGTGTTGTGGTATCACCGGCAGTGCGCTGGGTTGAACCAAACAGGTCCCATAGCATCTCCCTGGCACTGCCCGGAGTGCAAGAAGAACCTAGTGCGGGACAACCGGTCCGAAACGCCAGTACGAGGGCAGACCAAGGAATCACTGGATGAGAGCTCGGTAAATCTCATGGATACGAGTCCAATTAACGTCACTGCTTCGGATGCGACTACTGAACTCTCCATAGACTTCACCTCCGAGCTGAGGAAGTTTAAGGAAGATTTTATCAACACAGTACGGAGTGAGTTTCAGTTACTGCGAAATGACTTGGCTGATTTGAGATCGTCTCTAAAGTCCACAAATGACCGTATGAGCAGTTTGGAGGAAAGAGTGGCCATTATGGAAAACCAAAAACCGGTTCACGCCCAGGTGTCGTCGGATGTGCATCATTTAATTGCCCAATTGCGGAGTGACATAAATGTTCGCGATCAGGAGCTACTAGCCACAGATATACAAATATCAAACTTGCCTGAGGCGAGTGGTGAAAACCCTGTCCATACGGCTATGTTGGTGGCGTCTAAATGGCGTCGTAAATGTGGAGACTCGCGATATTGTGAGCGCCGAGCGACTAGGAGGGAGACGCTTAAATGCAACGCAGCCAACGCCGGTGGAATCCCGCCCGCGCTTTCTCGTCGTGCGCTTTGCGCGCCGCGATCTTCGCAACGAGTTGTTGGAGGCCGCACGAGTACGTCGTGGCATGACTTCTGCTGATCTCGGGATGCCCGGCCCGTCAGCGCGATTTTACGTCAACGAGCGTCTTACCAAGCAAAATCGGGAATTATTTCGGAAGGCGCGAGAGGCTGGGGGACGACTCGGGTGGCAATTTGTGTGGTGTAAACGAGGCCGTATTCTTGCCCGTAACAAACCCGGAGACGCCACTTTCCAAATCAGCTGCGAGGCAGATATACAGCGCGTATTTGAACCCACACCTCTGTCGGTTACCGACGGCCACATGCTGTCCTAAATTTAACGATTTTTTTGGTAAACTTTTCTTTCTAATTATTATTATTTTCATTAACTTTTTAAATTCCGTTTTGTTTTCAATGTATTTTTGCTGCGTGTTTTTAGTTTATAGTTTTTTAGTTTATAAGGTACCCATGGCGTCAATACTGTGTGTCGCTAAATGGTCATGGCGCAACAATTATTGTGATCTATTGTTTTTGTTAATCGTCGCAGCTGTGTGTCATACGGCGGCCCAACTCAGTGGGCTCATTAACCGGTTTCTACATAAACGTATTATATTCATTATTTACACCAACATACAAGCATCACAAGCACGAATTTCAAACATATTCAGATTTCTAAATATTATAATTACATTTATCTACTATTCAATATCCTATCCAAATAGCTATACAATTTTTCTTTTCAAGCCAATAATGTTAATATTTTTTATCAGATATTTTCGAACAAATACGCAATACAGGTCAAAACAAATGATAAGTTTAGTAGCCTTTTTTCAATATTGCCATGATGCCTAAAAGTGGTAGATATTTTAAGGTTGGCTTCCTCAACGCAGGGTCTCTGGGAACAGGCCATGACGATTTGATTTGTGCAATGGACAGGCATAATTTTGATGTTATGGCAATAAACGAGACTTGGCTTCGGGCGGGTGAGGAGGGGCGCGCGCCTATTGTCCCCGGCTACCGGCTACGTCACACTCCGCGGCCTACGGCTGTTCGAGCGGGGCGTGGTGGGGGTGTTGGTTTTTATCTGCGCCGGGGCCTGAGCGCGCGTATCTGTTCTGGCACGGTTGATCCCAAGTTCGATTCCGTCGAACAGATGTGGCTCACAATCTCGCTAAGCGGAAAAAAAATTGCCATTGGCACTGCGTATCGACCACCTTGGCTTGACATTGACCTCTTCTTGGATGCCATCACAAATACTTTTACCTCACTGGGACATTGTGATCATTACATTTTGCTCGGCGATTTCAATGTAAATATGCTCAACGTTAGCGAGACTAAAACTAAAAAGGTGCAAGAATTTTTAAATTACACGAGTCTCTCTCAGCTAGTCACGATGCCGACTCACTTTACAGATACTAGTGAAACTCTGATCGACCTACTGTGCACAGACCTAAAGCCTAGATACACGACGGTGGAATCCTTTGGTTCGATTACCGGCCACTCCATTTTAATCAGTGAATTTCATATAAAGCGGGACAAGTTTATACCTTATGTAACTAGATTTAGGCCAATTAAAGACATATGTTTGGAAAGTTTCTCTAAGGATTTAACACAATCAAACATTGAGCGTGTGTCTGAACAAGCCGATATTAATGAGATGGTCGATACTTTTAATCACTGCATAATATCTTTGTTTGATGTCCACGCACCTCTAAAAACCTGCACTATTAAGGAACTATCCTATCCTTGGATTTCGGACACTATCAAAATTATGATGCAATTACGAGACAATGCACTAGGCAAGTATAGATGTACGCAATCAGAAATTTAAAAAAAATACTAAAAACAATTAAAATCTTTAGTTGAAAGTTCATTGTATCATGAAAAAATTGCATATTTCAAACACAACATAAATAATATTAAAATTAATAATCCTAAATTACTGTGGAAGAACATTAAATCCACGTTTGCACCCTCTAAGCAAAGATTAGACCTTCCCTCACATTTTAGAAACGCGGACCTTATTAATAACACTTTTTCGACTGTCCCTGGAAACCCAGTAGCTAGCATTTCGCTTATATCATTTTATGAGACCAACAGATATAGTGAAGCTACTTTCACACTTGGTCCGGTAGACCAAAATGATGTCTCCCGCATCATATCTGACTTAAAGTCTAATGCTGAAGGTTACGACAATATAACCTTGAGCATGCTTACCCTGACTATGCCATACACCTTAGAATCTATCACTGACATGATTAATTGCTCGATATGGACAGCTAAGTTTCCCTACCAATGGAAAATTGCAATAGTTAGACCTCTACCCAAGAATCCAAACCCTATTGAGGTTAAAGACTTGCGGCCTGTCAGTGTTCTGCCCTGTCTTTCAAAGGTAATGGAGAAGGTAGTATGCCGTCAATTAACTAAGTTTTTAGAACAGAACGAGATACTACCTGACCTACAATCTGGATTCAGGAAACAGCGCAGTACTTCTACGGCGTTGCTGGACGTCACCGATAATATTTTGTCAGCCCAAGATAAGGGTATGTGCACACTTATGGTGCTACTTGATTTTTCCCGTGCATTTGATTGCATAAATGTACCATTGTTACTATCTAAGTTAATTTGACAACAATGCAATCCAGTGGTTCCACAGTTACCTCAGTGACAGAAAACAACTCGTAGAATTACGGTTGCCGGACGGTACTACCCTGTCTTCGGCCCTTACTTCTATAGAAAGAGGAGTTCCTCAGGGATCTATCCTGGGTCCGATTATTTTTATTCTGTATTGTGCAGACATAATAAAGTGTCGGCAGAAATGCAAATATCACATTTATGCTGACGATGTGCAAATATATTTATCCTTTAAGCCCGACGCTATTGACTCAGCTATTAAAGACCTAAATGATGACCTGGAAAGAATCGCCACTTGGTCAGATGAGAACTGTTTAGCTTTAAACCCATTAAAAACCAAGTATATGTTGTTTGGTACGAGGCAGCAGTTAAAGAAGCTACCTTTGAGCCTTAATTTGACTCTAATGGGCGAGCCTATTGACCGAGTAAATGAGGCGCGGAACCTAGGGTTGTGTATGGACAACAGCCTTAGGTTTGAGAAACACGTCGCTAACTCTGTGAGAAACTGTTTTTACCGCCTGAAACTGCTATATAAAATGAGGCCTTACCTGTCTGAAAAGCTTCGCGAACAGCTGATCGAAACCCTTGTACTATCTAAACTAAATTACGCTGATACGGTTTACGGCCCACGTTTGCTGGCTCGTACGGATAGGCTCATACAAAGAGTCCAAAATGCGTGTGCTCGATTCTGTTACTCGGTACCCCCTAGAAGTCATGTCACCCCTTATCTGAACAAAAACTGTATGCTCAAAATGAAGTCGAGGCGAAAATTACACCTAGCGTGTCTTCTTTTTGGTGTTATTAAGACTACGAAGCCGAAGTATTTGTACGATAAGTTAAGTTGGATGGCTAGTAGACGAGATTGTGCACCTAGGCTATGTGCGCAGCAATTATCGACACAGTCTCATAGGACAGCAGCTTTTAGAGGTAGTTTCCGATACGCTGCATCTAAAGTGTGGAATAATATTCCCCCACCATTACGAATACTGGGCACTATACACACATTCCGATCACGATTGCGGCAGTATTTGTTAGCAGCACAGCAGAAATTGGATATGGTCACAATTAATGTTTCAATCATATAAACGCTATAAACGCACTGGCCATATCTTCTTTCACGTACCGAACCTGACACACACTGAGTGCCACAGCAACATAATAAGTATAGTGAATAGTTGAATACCACAGCTACTCTGCTCGTTCCGCGGCCAATCCGCCCTAATGTCAATACCACAGCCGATGCAGGGGATATTTCAAGATGCACTCGCTGCTGGAATGATCTGCCATTATCCATAAGATCCCTAAAAACAAAAGAAAATTTTAAATTTAATTTTTGTAAGTATCTACTTAAAAGTAATTTTCCAAAAAAAACCTTTAAACAGCATAATATATACGTATACATTAAGTATAAAGAAACACTTACATAAGGTTTATCATCTATCGGCAAAGCATATCTATCCAAGCGGCTCGAGACGGTATCACGATTCCCAAGAAAACGCGTTACTCGTTATTATGCGTCGACCAAGATACAAGTAGGTAGGAAACTACGCAGGTAACGCGGGAGCGGGACGGGTCGCCTCGTGAGGCGCCGAGCCACCACCGGCACCGCTCTGACTTTTTGACGCATAGTACGTCATCGCGTTATCAGGTGCACGGGAGAAATGTGGTGATGGTCGTATCGTATCGTAATTCATCGGCGCGCGCGCAGGCGAGGGCGCACGGTGGCGGGAGGGTGGGGTGGAAGCGAGACAGAAAGACGCCAGCCATGTCCTAATTTGTACCTACTTTAGGTTCATTTTGTTTTTGTTTAGCCTGCACTCATAGGTGCACGTATTTATTTTCTTTGTAGTTTACTTATATTATATTTCATGCAGGTTTTATGTTAAAACTAAAATATGGGTTGCCTACCTTTTTTTTTTCTCTTGTTTTCTTTATAAAATATTTAAGCCAAAAGAACTTATCTCTGTTTTTATTTATTGTTACCAGTGTTACTTTATAACAAAATACGATACTTAATATACCTACTTACATTCTTCTATAACCGAACTCACAAATACTCTTTTAGCTAATTTACTCGTTATATATTTATTAGTACCTAACCATTTATCTATACATTTTGTTTGAAACTGTTTTCCGTTACTTTCATACCCCTCAAGGTTCATTGGAAGACCAGCGTCAGATAGAATCACCATCACCTGTCTGGCACGCAATGCTGAAATGGACCTTTTTGGCGCAGCCGTGAGGCACACAGCTGTTTTTCCTCCTTATTTTGTATCTTTTTTTTTATATGTGTGTGTGCTTTTATCTGACGTCAAATAAACTTTTTTCTTTCTTTCTTTCTTTCTAAATATTCTCAAAATAGTGTGGAATGGTGTGTACTACGCGTTACTAGTGGAATGGTGTGTACTACGCGTTACTACAAGTGTATCAAATGCTAATCTCTTCGGACGAAGCCTTCATATAATTAGGATCAAACTTCACTCACAGGTAAGTTCGTTTAATCTCTAATTAAATCTTGAGGATGTAACGTCGTAAATATAATTTAGTTTAGTTTCCGAGATTTAAGCTATCAAAGTTGTACTGGTAGCGATCACAACGCTATATTATATATTCGAAAACGTAGCTAACGTTGCTGTCTCAGACTAGCGATGTTACGAGTCGATTTTTTTCCAACTCGGATAACTCGAGTTGACTCGGCCGCTAACTCGAATCGCAACTCGAGTTGACTCGACTCGCATCAACCGGATGGGATCCGCTTCGCGGCAGCAGCCAGCAGCCAATCGGATCGGCGAGTCGAGTCGAGTCCACCGTATTCATATTTTTTTAATCTTGATTCGAGTCAGTGCTGCCAACTTAGCGCTTTCAGCGCCAGATCTAGCGCTTTTTTTGTTCAAAAGCGCGTTCTAGCGCCTAGCGCTAAATCTAGCGCTTTTTGAAATCATATTATGATATGCACATCTACTATTATTTATTCTGTGATGTGCGTAACACGGAACGAATCACTTATTTTTTTTGAACTTGCATCACTTAAGCTGATAATTATGTTTCAGTTGGTATCGTAGTCTGACAAACCTATTTTGATTCAATAAAAAATGCATTAATTAATTTGAATTACTTATTAATTACTTCAAAATAATTAATTTGTCTTAACTAGGTACCGAATCATTCCGACGAAATTCGTTAATACATCCCTAGTCTCAAATTATTGGGCGTTTTTTTTTTTTAATTTGGGCGCCAAATACAGCGCTTTTTTGACAGCGACCACTTAGCGCTTTCTAGCGCTTTTTTAAAGAGCTAACAGCGCGTTTTTGCTCAGACGGGTTGGCAGCACTGATTCGAGTCTCCATTCGCCGCCGGCGCTCGCCACTGTGCGTGTGTGTTAGTTGTTTCGTAATGTAGTACCATCACCAACACAGTTAACTGACTATTCGTGCACTTTTTATGCATTGTAATAATGCATTCTGGTATTACATTTCATAATTATCATTAATTTATTTTATGTAAAAAGTTTATAGCTAGAAATATTGAATTGCCCGAAGAGATTGGTGGGAGACTACTTGACGAAAAAAAAAGGAAGACGTGATAGTTTTCATCCTAAATTATACTAAAGACAGAAAGATTAGGATTTTAGTAAACTTAATCTCGCGTAATTTATATTCATATAATTATGTAATCTACAAAAAAATTGAAAATCAAATAGGTATATGCCGCCGCGAGGACACCTATAAGCTAAGCTTATTACATAATGTTATTGATTGTAACTAGTTGAATTATAATTTCTTATTCCATAAACTGCATCTGTGCTAATACTGCCATCTGTGAGATACTCTGGCAACTATTATAACACCTGTGAGTGCCACTGACTAATTTCGTTTGAGTATCAAGCTCAACAGCGCCATCTGTTGGCTTGTCTTAATCAGTATCACTTGAAAATCAATTATCAAACTAAACTCGATGTTCTAGCTAAAACTATCGTTATAATTAACATAAGAATATTTGTTTAACAACTTTAGGGTTTCATTCATATTAGCAATTAATAGTTAATCACTTGACATTATGATTCGGCGTCACCTGTCAGGGAAAATGGCGCCGAATGTGATTTTACCGTCAATACCTGAATGTTTAAATTTAGTACGAGAACTAAGTAAGTCTCAATAATAGATCCCAACTTTAAAATAATAAGACTATTTTACACAGTGATTTACTAGTAAAAAGCTTTTGTTTAACATAACTGTTTATATCACCGGAAATGTTCCATGATAGCACAGATTAAAGACTAAAAAGTAATGAGACAACTAGTTTATTATTAATGATTGAAAACGTGTTCAAATTGGTGAATTCTGTCATTATTTAATAGTAACACAATTATTGTAAAGTGTTTCATTATTATTTGTGAGGCTGATTGAATTTACTATTGTAATAAGTTGCTGAACCGATATTGTGGTACTTCCGCCCACTCAGAATGGACGCGTGAGCGTCGAAGAGTCACGTTATCCTAAGATTAGCAAAACAATTGAAATGCTAAGTAATTATAAGTGTTTAGTGAAGTGAATGATTAGTTGTGAAAATGAGAGTGTACCTAAATGGTTTAATAGAAATAAACGTTTGGAGTTTGAGTAAAGTGCTGTGTGTGATTTCAACTACCCAGTACCCACCTACCTATCTACCAACAATGAAGAATCGTATCGCAAGAGGATGTGATAGATGACTGAAAGACAATATGGTTACTCTAGGC